>OZ023326.1:16979042-17256643 GCA_964007535.1 Brachyptera risi
TCTCCAGGACAATAATCACGTCATTAGGTTCAGGGTGCCACAAGGGTGATGTTAAGTGTGTGGATGGTGAAATTATGCTCTTTTCTCGAGGACATCAATCAGGTCATGAAGTTCAGGGCGCCACAAGGGTGATGTTAAGGGTGTGGATGGTGAAATTATGCTCTTTTCTCAGAGACAATAATCACGTGGTGAACTCAGGGCGCCACAAGGGTGATGTTAAGTGTGTGGATGGTGGGATTATGCTCTTTTCTCAAGGACATCATTCAGGTCATGGAGTTCGGGGCGCCACAAGGGTGATGTTAAGGGTGTGGATGGTGTAATTATGCTCTTTTCTCATTCACAATAATCACGTCATGGAGTTCAGGGCGCCACAAGGGTGATGTTAAGGTTGTGGATGGTGAAATTATGCTCTTTTCTCAAGGACATTAATCAGGTCATGGAGTTCAGGGCGCCACAAGGGTGATGTTGAGGGTGTGGATGGTGAAATTATGCTCTTTCCTCAATGACATCAATCAGGTCATGGAGTTCAGGGCGCCACAAGGGTGATGTTAAGGGTGTGGATAGTGGAATTATGCTCTTTTCTCAAGGACATTAATCAGGTCATGGAGTTCAGGGCGCCACATGGGTGATGTTAAGGGTGTGGATGGTGAAATTATGCCCTTTTCTCAAGGACGATAATCACGTGGTGGAGTTCAGTGCGCCACAAGGGTGATGTTAAGGGTCTGGATGATGAAATTATGCTCTTTCCTCAATGACATTAATCAGGTCATGGAGTTCAGGGCGCCACAAGGGTGATGTTAAGGGTCTGGATGGTGAAATTATGCTCTTTTCTCAAGGACATGAATCAGGTCATGGAGTTCAGGGCACCACAAGGGTGATGTTAAGGGTGTGGATGGTGAAATTATGCTCTTTCCTCATGCACAATAATCACGTCATGGAGTTCAGGGAACCACAAGGGTGATGTTAAGGGTGTGGATGGTGAAATTATGCTCTTTTCTCAAGAACATTAATCAGGTCATGGAGTTCAGGGCGCCACAAGGGTGATGTTAAGGGTGTGGATGGTGAAATTATGCTCTTTTCTCAAGGACATTAATCAGGTCATGGAGTTCAGGGCGCCACAAGGGTGATGTTAAGGGTGTGGATGGTGAAATTCGGCTCTTTTCTCAAGGACATTAATCAGGTCATGGAGTTCAGGGCGCCACAAGGGTGATGTTAAGGGTCTGGATGGTGAAATTATGCTCTTTTCTCAAGGACATGAATCAGGTCATGGAGTTCAGGGCACCACAAGGGTGATGTTAAGGGTGTGGATGGTGAAATTATGCTCTTTCCTCATGCACAATAATCACGTCATGGAGTTCAGGGAACCACAAGGGTGATGTTAAGGGTGTGGATGGTGAAATTATGCTCTTTTCTCAAGAACATTAATCAGGTCATGGAGTTCAGGGCGCCACAAGGGTGATGTTAAGGGTGTGGATGGTGAAATTATGCTCTTTTCTCAAGGACATTAATCAGGTCATGGAGTTCAGGGCGCCACAAGGGTGATGTTAAGGGTGTGGATGGTGAAATTAGGATCTTTTCTCAAGGACATTAATCAGGTCATGGAGTTCAGGGCGCCACAAGGGTGATGTTAAGGGTCTGGATGGTGAAATTATGCTCTTTTCTCAAGGACAATAATCACGTGGTGGAGTTCAGGGCGCCACAAGGGTGATGTTAAGGGTCTGGATGGTAAAATTATGCTCTTTTCTTAAGGACAATAATCACGTCATGGAGTTCAGGTTGCCACAAGGGTGATGTCAAGTGTGTGGATGGTGAAATAATGCTCTTTTCTCAAGGACATCAATCAGGTCATGGAGTTCAGGGCGCCACAAGGGTGATGTCAAGTGTGTGGATGGTGGAATTATGCTCTTTTCTCAAGGACATCAATCAGGTCATGGAGTTCAGGGCGCCACAAGGGTGATGTTAAGTGTGTGGATGGTAAAATTATGCTCTTTTCTCAGGGACAATAATCACGTGGTGAAGTTCAGGTCGCCACAAGGGTGATGTTAAGTGTGTGGATGGTGAAATTATGCTCTTTTCTCAAGGACATCAATCGGGTCATGGAGTTCAGGGCGCCACGAGGGTGATGTTAAGTGTGTGGATGGTGAAATTATGCTCTTTTCTCAGGGACAATAATCACGTGGTTAAGTTCAGGGCGCCAAAAGGGTGATGTTAAGTGTGTGGATGGTGAAAGTATGCTCATTTCTCAAGGACATCAATCAGGTCATGGAGTTCAGGGCGCCACAAGGGTGATGTTGAGTGTGTGGATGGTGAAATTATGCTCTTTTCTCAGGGACAATAATCACGTGGTGAAGTTCAGGGCGCCACAAGTGTGATGTTAAGTGTGTGGATGGTGAAATTATGCTCTTTTCTCAAGGACATCAATCAGGTCATGGCGTTCAGGGCGCCACAAGGGTGATGTTAAGTGTGTGGATGGTGAAATTATGCTCTTTTCTCAGGGACAATAATCAGGTGGTGGAGTTCAGGGCGCCACAGGGGTGATGTTATGTGAGTGGTTGGTGAAATTAGGCTCTTTTCTCAGGGACATTAATCACGTGGTGAAGTTCAGGGCGCCACAAGGGTGATGTTAATTGTGTGGATGGTGAAATTATGCTCTTTTCTCAAGGACATTATTCAGGTCATGGAGTTCAGGGCGCCACAAGGGTGATGTTAAGGGTGTGGATGGTGAAATTATGCTCTTTTCTCAAGGACGATAATGACGTGGTGGAGTTCAGGGCGCCATAAGGGTGATGTTAAGGGTCTGGATGGTGAAATTATGCTCTTTCCTCAAGGACATTAATCAGGTCATGGAGTTCAGGGCACCACAAGGGTGATGTTAAGGGTCTGGATGGTGAAATTATGCTCTTTTCTCAAGGACAATAATCAGGTCATGGAGTTCAGGGCGCCACAAGGGTGATGTTAAGGGTGTGGATGGTGAAATTATGCTCTTTTCTCATGCACAATAATCACGTCATGGAGTTCAGGGCGCCACAAGGGTGATGTTAAGGGTGTGGATGGTGATATTATGCTCTTTTCTCAAGGACATTAATCAGGTCATGGAGTTCAGGGCGCCACAAGGGTGATGTTGAGGGTGTGGATGGTGAAATTATGCTCTTTTCTCATGGACATTAATCAGGTCATGGAGTTCAGGGTGCCACAAGGGTGATGTTAAGGGTGTGGATGGTGAAATTATGCTCTTTTCTCAAGGACAATAATCACGTGGTGGAGTTCAGGGCGCCACAAGGGTGATGTTAAGGGTGTGGATGGTGGGTGGAATTATGCTCTTTTCTCGAGGACGATAATCACGTGGTGGAGTTCAGGGCGCCACAAGGGAGATGTTAAGGGTGTGGATGGTGAAATTATGCTCTTTTCTCAAGGACATAAATCAGGTCATGGAGTTCAGGGCGCCACAAGGGTGATGTTAAGAGTGTGGATGATGAAATTATGCTCTTTTCTCAAGGACAATAATCACGTCATGGAGTTCAGGGCACCACAAGGGTGATGTTAAGGGTGTGGATGGTGAAATTATGCTCTTTTCTCAAGGACAAGAATCACGTGGTGGAGTTCAGGGCACCACAAGGGTGATGTTAAGGGTCTGGATGGTGAAATTATGCTCTTTTCTCAAGGACATCAATCAGGTCATGGAGTTCAGGGCGCCACATGAGTGATGTTGAGGGTGTGGATGGAGAAATTATGCTCTTTTCTCAAGGACGATAATCACGTGGTGGAGTTCAGGGCGCCACAAGGGTGATGTTAAGGGTCTGGATGGTGAAATTATGCTCTTTCCTCGAGGAAATTTTTCAGGTCATTGAGTTCAGGGCGCCACAGGGGTGATGTTAAGGGTGTGGATGGTGAAATTATGCTCTTTTCACAAGGACGATAATCACGTGGTGGAGTTCAGGGCGCCACAAGGGTGATGTTAAGGGTCTGGATGATGAAATTATGCTCTTTTCTCAAGGACATTAATCAGGTCATGGAATTCAGGGCGCCACGAGGTTGATGTTAGGGTGTGGATGGTGAAATTATGCTCGTTTCTCAAGGACAAGAATCATGTGGTGGAGTTCAGGGTGCCACAAGGGTGATGTTAAGAGTGTGGATGGTGAAATAATGCTCTTTTCTCAAGGGCAATAATCAGGTCATGGAGTTCAGGGCGCCACAAGGGTGATGTTAAGGGTCTGGATGGTGAAATTATGCTCTTTCCTCAAGGACATCAATCAGGTCATGGAGTTCGGGGCGCCACAAGGGTGATGTTAAGGGTGTGGATGGTGTAATTATGCTCTTTTTTCATTCACAATAATCACGTCATGGAGTTCAGGGCGCCACAAGGGTGATGTTAAGGTTGTGGATGGTGAAATTATGCTCTTTTCTCAAGGACATTAATCAGGTCATGGAGTTCAGGGCGCAACAAGGGTGATGTTAAGGGTGTGGATGGTGAAATTATGCTCTTTTCTCAATGACATCAATCAGGTCATGGAGTTCAGGGCGCCACAAGGGTGATGTTAAGGGTGTGGATGGTGAAATTATGCTCTTTTCTCAAGGACATTAATCAGGTCATGAAGTTCAGGGCGCCATATGGGTGATGTTAAGGGTGTGGATGGTGAAATTAGGCTCTTTCCTCAAGGACGATAATCACGTGGTGGAGTTCAGGGCGCCATAAGGGTGATGTTTAGGGTCTGGATGGTGAAATTATGCTCTTTCCTCAACGACATTAATCAGGTCATGGAGTTCAGGGCGCCACAAGGGTGATGTTAAGGGTCTGGATGGTGAAATTATGCTCTTTTCTCAAGGACATTAATCAGGTCATGGAGTTCAGGGCGCCACAAGGGTGATGTTAAGGAACTGGATGGTGGAATTAGGCTCTTTTCTCAAGGACAATAATCAGGTTATGGAGTTCAGGGCGCCACAAGGGTGATGTTAAGGGTGTGGATGGTGAAATTATGCTCTTTTCTCAAGGACAAGAATCACATGGTGGAGTTCAGGGTGCCACAAGGGTGATGTTAAGAGTGTGGATAGTGAAATTATGTTCTTTTCTCAAGGGCAATAATCAGGTCATGGAGTTCAGGGCGTCACAAGGGTGATGTAAAGGGTCTGGATGGCGAAATTATGCTCTTTTCTCAAGGACATTAATCAGGTCATGGAGTTCAGGGCGCCACAAGGGTGATGTTAAGGGTCTGGATGGTGAAATTATGCTCTTTTCTCAAGGACATTAATCAGGTCATGGAGTTCAGGTTGCCACAAGGGTGATGTTAAGGGTTTGGATGGTGAAATTATGCTCTTTTCTCAAGGACATTAATCAGGTCATGGAGTTCAGGTTGCCACAAGGGTGATGTTAAGGGTTTGGATGGTGAAATTATGCTCTTTTCTCAAGGACATCAATCAGGTCATGGAGTTCAGGGCGCCACAAGGGTGATGTTAAGGGTCTGGATGGTGAAATTAGGCTCTTTTCTCAAGGACATTAATCGGGTCATGGAGTTCAGGGCGCCACAAGGGTGATGTTAAGGGTGTGGATGGTGAAATTATGCTCTTTTCTCATGCACAATAATCACGTCATGGAGTTCAGGGCGACACAAGGGTGATGTTAAGGGTGTGGATGGTGAAATTATGCTCTTTTCTCAAGGACATCAATCAGGTCATGGAGTTCAGGGCGTCACAAGGGTGATGTTAAGGGTGTGGATGGTGAAATTATGCTCTTTTCTCAAGGACATCAATCAGGTCATGGAGTTCAGGGCGTCACAAGGGTGATGTTGAGGGTGTGGATGGTGAAATTTTGCTCTTTTCTCATGGACATAATTCAGGTCATGGAGTTCAGGGCGCCACAAGGGTGATGTTAAGGGTGTGGATGGTGGAATTATGCTCTTTTCTCAAGGACAATAATCACGTGGTGGAGTTCAGGGCGCCACAAGGGTGATGTTAAGGGTGTGGATGGTGGAATTATGCTCTTTTCTCAAGGACGATAATCACGTGGTGGAGTTCAGGGCGCCACAAGGGTGATGTTGAGGGTGTGGATGGTGAAATTATGCTCTTTTCTCAAGGACATAAATCAGGTCATGGAGTTCAGGGCGCCACAAGGGTGATGTTAAGGGTGTGGATGGTGAAATTATGCTCTTTTCTCAAGGACAATAATCACGTCATGGAATTCAGGGCGCCACAAGGGTGATGTCAAGGGTGTGGATGGTGAAATTATGCTCGTTTCTCAAGGACAAGAATCACGTGGTGGAGTTCAGGGTGCCACAAGGGTGATGTTAAGATTGTGGATGGTGAAATTATGCTCTTTTCTCAAGGGCAATGATCAGGTCATGGAGTTCAGGGCGCCACAAGGGTGATGTTCAGGGTCTGGATGGTGAAATTATGCTCTTTTCTCAAGGACATCAATCAGGTCATGGAGTTCGGGGCGCCACAAGGGTGATGTTAAGGGAGTGGATGGTGTAATTATGCTCTTTTCTCATTCACAATAATCACGTCATGGAGTTCAGGGCGCCACAAGGGTGATGTTAAGGTTGTGGATGGTGAAATTATGCTCTTTTCTCAAGGACATTAATCAGGTCATGGAGTTCAGGGCGCCACAAGGGTGATGTTGAGGGTGTGGATGGTGAAATTATTCTCTTTTCTCAATGACATCAATCAGGTCATGGAGTTCAGGGCGCCACAAGGGTGATGTTAAGGGTGTGGATGGTGAAATTATGCTCTTTTCTCAAGGACATTAATCAGGTCATGGAGTTCAGGGCGCCACATGGGTGATGTTAAGGGTGTGGATGGTGAAATTATGCTCTTTTCTCAAGGAGGATAATCACGTGGTGGAGTTCAGGGCGCCATAAGGGTGATGTTAAGGGTCTGGATGGTGAAATTATGCTCTTTCCTCAAGGACATTAATCAGGTCATGGAGTTCAGGGCGCCACAAGGGTGATGTTAAGGGTCTGGATGGTGAAATTATGCTCTTTTCTCAAGGACATTAATCAGGTCATGGAGTTCAGGGCGCCACAAGGGTGATGTTAAGGAACTGGATGGTGGAATTATGCTCTTTTCTCAAGGACATTAATCAGGTTATGGAGTTCAGGGCGCCACAAGGGTGATGTTGAGGGTGTGGATGGTGAAATTATGCTCTTTTCTCAAGGACAAGAATCACGTGGTGGAGTTCAGGGTGCCACAAGGGTGATGTTAAGTGTGTGGATAGTGAAATTATGCTCTTTTCTCAAGGGCAATAATCAGGTCATGGAGTTCAGGGCGCCACAAGGGTGATGTTAAGGGTGTGGATGGTGAAATTATGCTCTTTTCTCAAGGACATTAATCAGGTCATGGAGTTCAGGGCGCCACAAGGGTGAAATTAAGGGTGTGGATGGTGAAATTATGCTGTTTTCTCATGGACATTATAAAGGTAATGGAGTTCAGGGCGCCACAAGGGTGATGTTAAGGGTGTGGATGGTGAAATTATGCTCTTTCGTCAAGGACAATAATCACGTGGTGGAGTTCAGGGCGCCACAAGGGTGATGTTAAGGGTGTGGATGGTGGAATTATGCTCTTTTCTCAAGGACGATAATCACGTGGTGGAGTTCAGGGCGCCACAAGGGTGATGCTAAGGGTGTGGATGGTGAAATTATGCTCTTTTCTCAAGGACATAAATCAGGCCATGGAGTTCAGGGCGCCACAAGGGTGATGTTAAGGGTGTGGATGGTGAAATTATGCTCTTTTCTCAAGGACAATAATCACGTCATGGAATTCAGGGCGCCACAAGGGTGATGTTGAGGGTGTGGATGGTGAAATTATGCTCGTTTCTCAAGGACAAGAATCACGTGGTGGAGTTCAGGGTGCCACAAGGGTGATGTTAAGAGTGTGGATGGTGAAATTATGCTCTTTTCTCAAGGGCAATAATCAGGTCATGGAGTTCAGGGCGCGACAAGGGTGATGTTAAGGGTCTGAATGGTGAAATTATGCTCTTTTCTCAAGGACATCAATCAGGTCATGGAGTTCGGGGCGCCAAAAGGGTGATGTTAAGGGTGTGGATGGTGTAATTATGCTCTTTTCTCATTCACAATAATCACGTCATGGAGTTCAGGGCGCCACAAGGGTGATGTTAAGGTTGTGGATGGTGAAATTATGCTCTTTTCTCAATGACATTAATCAGGTCATGGAGTTCAGGGCGCCACAAGGGTGATGTTGAGGGTGTGGATGGTGAAATTATGCTCATTTCTCAATGACATCAATCAGGTCATGGAGTTCAGGGCGCCACAAGGGTGATGTTAAGGGTGTGGATGGTGAAATTATGCTCTTTCTTCAAGGACATTAATCAGGTCATGGAGTTCAGGGCGCCACATGGGTGATGTTAAGGGTGTGGATGGTGAAATTATGCTCTTTTCTCAAGGACGATGATGACGTGGTGGAGTTCAGGGCGCCATAAGGGTGATGTTAAGGGTCTGGATGGTGAAATTATGCTCTTTCCTCAAGGACATTAATCAGGTCATGGAGTTCAGGGCGCCACAAGGGTGATGTTAAGGGTCTGGATGGTGAAATTATGCTCTTTTCTCAAGGACATTAATCAGGTCATGGAGTTCATGGCGCCACAAGGGTGATGTTAAGGAACTGGATGGTGGAATTATGCTTTTTTCTCAAGGACATTAATCAGGTTATGGAGTTCAGGGCGCCACAAGGGTGATGTTAAGGGTGTGGATGGTGAAATTATGCTCTTTTCTCAAGGACAAGAATCACGTGGTGGAGTTCAGGGTGCCACAAGGGTGATGTTAAGAGTGTGGATAGTGAAGTTATGCTCTTTTCTCAAGGGCAATAATCAGGTCATGGAGTTCAGGGCGCCACAAGGGTGATGTTAAGGGTCTGGATGGTGAAATTATGCTCTTTTCTCAAGGACATTAATCAGGTCATGGAGTTCAGGGCGCCACAAGGGTGATGTTAAGGGTGTGGATGGTGAAATTATGCTCTTTTCTCATGCACAATAATCACGTCATGGAGTTCAGGGCGCCACAAGGGTGATGTTAAGGGTGTGGATGGTGAAATTATGCTCTTTTCTGAAGGACATTAATCAGGTCATGGAGTTCAGGGCGCCACAAGGGTGATGTTGAGGGTGTGGATGGTGAAATTATGCTCTTTTCTCATGGACATTGATCAGGTCATGGAGTTCAGGGCGCCACAAGGGTGATGTTAAGGGTGTGGATGGTGAAATTATGCTCTTTTCTCAAGGACAATAATCACGTGGTGGAGTTCAGGGCGCCACAAGGGTGATGTTAAGGGTGTGGATGGTGGAATTATGCTCTTTTCTCAAGGACGATAATCACGTGGTGGAGTTCAGGGCACCACAAGGGTGATGTTAAGGGTCTGGATGGTGAAATTATGCTCTTTTCTCAAGGACATCAATCAGGTCATTGAGTTCAGGGCGCCACAGGGGTGATGTTAAGGGTGTGGATGGTGAAATTATGCTCTTTTCTCAAGGACGAAAATCACGTGGTGGAGTTCAGGGCGCCACAAGGGTGATGTCAAGGGTCTGGATGATGAAATTATGCTCTTTTCTCAAGGACATTAATCAGGTCATGGAATTCAGGGCGCCACGAGGGTGATGTTAAGGGTGTGGATGGTGAAATTATGCTCGTTTCTCAAGGACAAGAATCACGTGGTGGAGTTCAGGGCGTCACAAGGGTGATGTTAAGGGTGTGGATGGTGAAATTATGCTCTTTTCTCAAGGACATTAATCAGGTCATGGAGTTCAGGGCGCCACAAGGGTGATGTTAAGGGTCTGGATGGTGGAATTATGCTCTTTTCTCAAAGACATTAATCAGGTCATTGAGTTCAAGGCGCCACAAGGGTGATGTTAAGGGTCTGGATGGTGAAATTATGCTCTTTTCTCCAGGACAATAATCACGTCATGGAGTTCAGGGTGCCACAAGGGTGATGTTAAGTGTGTGGATGGTGAAATTATGCTCTTTTCTCGAGGACATCAATCAGGTCATGAAGTTCAGGGCGCCACAAGGGTGATGTTAAGGGTGTGGATGGTGAAATTATGCTCTTTTCTCAGGGACAATAATCACGTGGTGAACTCAGGGCGCCACAAGGGTGATGTTAAGTGTGTGGATGATGAAATTAGGCTCTTTTCTCAAGGACATCATTCAGGTCATGGAGTTCGGGGCGCCACAAGGGTGATGTTGAGGGTGAGGATGGTGTAATTATGCTCTTTTCTCATTCACAATATCGTCATGGAGTTCAGGGCGCCACAAGGGTGATGTTAAGGTTGTGGATGGTGAAATTATGCTCTTTTCTCAAGGACATTAATCAGGTCATGGAGTTCTGGGCGCCACAAGGGTGATGTTGAGGGTGTGGATGGTGAAATTATGCTCTTTCCTCAATGACATCAATCAGGTCATGGAGTTCAGGGCGCCACAAGGGTGATGTTAAGGGTTTGGATAGTGAAATTATGCTCTTTTCTCAAGGACATTAATCAGGTCATGGAGTTCAGGGCGCCACATGGGTGATGTTAAGGGTGTGGATGGTGAAATTATGCCCTTTTCTCAAGGACGATAATCACGTGGTGGAGTTCAGTGCGCCACAAGGGTGATGTTAAGGGTCTGGATGGTGAAATTATGCTCTTTCCTCAATGACATTAATCAGGTCATGGAGTTCAGGGCGCCACAAGGGTGATGTTAAGGGTCTGGATGGTGAAATTATGCTCTTTTCTCAAGGACATTAGTCAGGTCATGGAGTTCAGGGCGCCACAAGGGTGATGTTAAGGAACTGGATGGTGGAATTATGCCCTTTTCTCAAGGACATTAATCAGGTTATGGAGTTCAGGGCGCCACAAGGGTGATGTTAAGGGTGTGGATGGTGAAATTATGCTCTTTCCTCAAGGACAACCATCACGTGGTGGAGTTCAGGGTGCCACAAGGGTGATGTTAAGAGTGTGGATGGTGAAATTATGCTCTTTTCTCAAGGGCAATAATCAGGTCATGAAGTTCAGGGCGCCACAAGGGTGATGTTGAGGGTCTGGATGGTGAAATTATGCTCTTTTCTCAAGGACATTATTCAGGTCATGGAGTTCAGGGCGCCACAAGGGTGATGTTAAGGGTCTGGGTGGTGAAATTATGCTCTTTTCTCAAGGACATTAATCAGGTCATGAAGTTCAGGGCGCCACAAGGGTGATGTTAAGGGTGTGGATGGTGAAATTATGCTCTTTTCTCAAGGACATGAATCAGGTCATGGAGTTCAGGGCGCCACAAGGGTGATGTTAAGGGTGTGGATGGTGAAATTATGCTCTTTCCTCATGCACAATAATCACGTCATGGAGTTCAGGGAACCACAAGGGTGATGTTAAGGGTGTGGATGGTGAAATTATGCTCTTTTCTCAAGAACATTAATCAGGTCATGGAGTTCAGGGCGCCACAAGGGTGATGTTAAGGGTGTGGATGGTGAAACTATGCTCTTTTCTCAAGGACATTAATCAGGTCATGGAGTTCAGGGCGCCACAAGGGTGATGTTAAGGGTGTGGATGGTGAAGTTAGGCTCTTTTCTCAAGGACATTAATCAGGTCATGAAGTTCAGGGCGCCACAAGGGTGATGTTAAGGGTGTAGATGGTGAAATTATGCTCTTTTCTCATGCACAATAATCACGTCATGGAGTTCAGGGCGCCACAAGGGTGATGTTAAGGGTGTGGATGGTGAAATTATGCTCTTTTCTCAAGGAAATTAATCAGTTCATGGAGTTCAGGGCTCCACAAGGGTGATGTTAAGGGTGTGGATGGTGAAATTATGCTCTTTTCTCAAGGACATTGATCAGTTCATGGAGTTCAGGGCGCCACAAGGGTGATGTTAAGGGTGTGGATGGTGAAATTAGGCCCTTTTCTCAAGGACATTAATCAGGTCATGGAGTTCAGGGCGCCACAAGGGTGATGTTGAAGGTCTGGATGGTGAAATTATGCTCTTTTCTCAAGGACAATAATCACGTGGTGGAGTTCAGGGCGCCACAAGGGTGATGTTAAGGGTCTGGATGGTAAAATTATGCTCTTTTCTTAAGGACAATAATCACGTCATGGAGTTCAGGTTGCCACAAGGGTGATGTCAAGTGTGTGGATGGTGAAATAATGCTCTTTTCTCAAGGACATCAATCAGGTCATGGAGTTCTGGGCGCCACAAGGGTGATGTTAAGTGTGTGGATGGTTAAATTATGCTCTTTTCTCAAGGACATCAATCAGGTCATGGAGTTCAGGGCGCCACAAGGGTGATGTTAAGTGTGTGGATGGTGAAATTATGCTCTTTTCTCAGGGACAATAATCACGTGGTGAAGTTCAGGTCGCCACAAGGGTGATGTTAAGTGTGTGGATGGTGAAATTATGCTCTTTTCTCAAGGACATCAATCGGGTCATGGAGTTCAGGGCGCCACGAGGGTGATGTTAAGTGTGTGGATGGTGAAATTATGATCTTTTCTCAGGGACAATAATCACGTGGTTAAGTTCAGGGCGCCAAAAGGGTGATGTTAAGTGTGTGGATGGTGAAAGTATGCTCATTTCTCAAGGACATCAATCAGGTCATGGAGTTCAGGGCGCCACAAGGGTGATGTTGAGTGTGTGGATGGTGAAATTATGCTCTTTTCTCAGGGACAATAATCACGTGGTGAAGTTCAGGGCGCCACAAGGGTGATGGTAAGTGTGTGGATGGTGAAATTATGCTCTTTTCTCAAGGACATCAATCAGGTCATGGAGTTCAGGGCGCCACAAGGGTGATGTTAAGTGTGTGGATGGTGAAATTATGCTCTTTTCTCAGGGACAATAATCAGGTGGTGGAGTTCAGGGCGCCACAGGGGTGATGTTATGTGTGTGGTTGGTGAAATTAGGCTCTTTTCTCAGGGACATTAATCACGTGGTGAAGTTCAGGGCGCCACAAGGGTGATGTTAATTGTGTGGATGGTGAAATTATGCTCTTTTCTCAAGGACATTAATCAGGTTATGGAGTTCAGGGCGCAACAAGGGTAATGGTAAGGGTGTGGATGGTGAAATTATGCTCTTTTCTCAAGGACAAGAATCACGTGGTGGAGTTCAGGGTGCCACAAGGGTGATGTTAAGAGTGTGGATAGTGAAATTATGCTCTTTTCTCAAGGGCAATAATCAGGTCATGGAGTTCGGGCGCCACAAGGGTGATGTTAAGGGTCTGGATGGTGAAATTATGCTCTTTTCTCAAGGACATTAATCAGGTCATGGAGTTCAGGGCGCCACAAGGGTGATGTTAGGGTCTGGATGGTAAAATTATGCTCTTTTCTCAAGGACATCAATCAGGTCATGGAGTTCAGGGCGCCACAAGGGTGATGTTAAGGGTGGGGATGGTGAAATTATGCTCTTTTCTCAAGGACATTAATCAGGTCATGGAGATCAGGTTGCCACAAGGGTGATGTTAAGGGTTTGGATGGTGAAATTATGCTCTTTTCTCAAGGACATCAATCAGGTCATGGAGTTCAGGGCGCCACAAGGGTGATGTTAAGGGTCTGGATGGTGAAATTATGCTCTTTTCTCAAGGACATTAATCAGGTCATGGAGTTCAGGGCACCACAAGGGTGATGTTAAGGGTGTGGATGGTGAAATTATGCTCTTTTCTCATGCACAATAATCACGTCATGGAGTTCAGGGCGCCACAAGGGTGATGTTAAGGGTGTGGATGGTGAAATTATGCTCTTTTCTCAATGACATTAATCAGGTCATGGAGTTCAGGGCGCCACAAGGGTGATGTTGAGGGTGTGGATGATGAAATTATGCTCTTTTCTCATGGACATTGATCAGGTCATGGAGTTCAGGGCGCCACAAGGGTGATGTTAAGGGTGTGGATGGTGGAATTATGCTCTTTTCTCAAGGACGATAATCACGTGGTGGAGTTCAGGGCGCCACAAGGGTGATGTTAAGGGTCTGGATGGTGAAATTAGGCTCTTTCCTCGAGGACATTTTTCAGGTCATTGAGTTCAGGGCGCCACAGGGGTGATGTTAAGGGTGTGGATGGTGGAATTATGCTCTTTTCTCAAGGACGAAAATCACGTGGTGGAGTTCAGGGCGCCACAAGGGTGATGTTAAGGGTCTGGATGATGAAATTATGCTCTTTTCTCAAGGACATTAATCAGGTCATGGAATTCAGGGCGCCACAAGGGTGATGTTAAGGGTGTGGATGGTGAAATTATGCTCGTTTCTCAAGGACAAGAATCACGTGGTGGAGTTCAGGGTGCCACAAGGGTGATGTTAAGAGTGTGGATGGTGAAATTATGCTCTTTTCTCAAGGGCAATAATCAGGTCATGGAGTTCAGGGCGCCACAAGGGTGATGTTAAGGGTCTGGATGGTGAAATTATGCTCTTTTCTCAAGGACATTAATCAGGTCATGGAGTTCAGGGCGCCACAAGGGTGATGTTAAGGGTCTGGATGGTGAAATTATGCTCTTTTCTCAAGGACATTAATCGGGTCATTGAGTTCAGGGCGCCACAAGGGTGATGTTAAGGGTGTGGATGGTGAAATTATGCTCTTTTCTCAAGGACATTATTCAGGTCATGGAGTTCAGGGCGCAACAAGGGTGATGTTAAGGGTGTGGATGGTGAAATTATGCTCTTTTCTCAAGGACATTATTCGAGTGATGGAGTTCAGGGCACAACAAGGGTGATGTTAAGGGTGTGGAGGGTGAAATTATGCTCTTTTCTCAAGGACATTATTCAGGTCATGGAGTTCAGGGCGTCACAAGGGTGATGTTAAGGGTGTGGATGGTGAAATTATGCTCTTTTCTCTAGGACATTCATCAGGTCATGGAGTTCAGGGCGCCACAAGGGTGATGTTAAGGGTCTGGATGGTGGAATTATGCTTTTTTCTCAAGGACATTAATCAGGTCATTGAGTTCAAGGCGCCACAAGGGTGATGTTAAGGGTCTGGATGGTGAAATTATGCTCTTTTCTCCAGGACAATAATCACGTCATGGAGTTCAGGGTGCCACAAGGGTGATGTTAAGTGTGTGGATGGTGAAATTATGCTCTTTTCTCGAGGACATCAATCAGGTTATGGAGTTCAGGGCGCCACAAGGGTGATGTTAAGGGTGTGGATGGTGAAATTATGCTCTTTTCTCAGGGACAATAATCACGTGGTGAACTCAGGGCGCCACAAGTGTGATGTTAAGTGTGTGGATGGTGAAATTATGCTCTTTTCTCAAGGACATCATTCAGGTCATGGAGTTCGGGGCGCCACAAGGGTGATGTTAAGGGTGTGGATGGTGTAATTATGCTCTTTTCTCATTCACAATAATCACGTCATGGAGTTCAGGGCGCCACAAGGGTGATGGTAAGGTTGTGGATGGTGAAATTATGCTCTTTTCTCAAGGACATTGTTCAGGTCATGGAGTTCAGGGCGCCACAAGGGTGATGTTAAGGGTGTGGATGGTGAAATTATGCTCTTTCCTCAATGACATCAATCAGGTCATGGAGTTCAGGGCGCCACAAGGGTGATGTTAAGGGTGTGGATAGTGAAATTATGCTCTTTTCTCAAGGACATTAATCAGGTCATGGTCTTCAGGGCGCCACATGGGTGATGTTAAGGGTGTGGATGGTGAAATTATGCTCTTTTCTCAGGGACAATAATCACGTGGTGGAGTTCAGGGCGCCACAAGGGTGATGTTAAGGGTCTGGATGGTGAAATTATGCTCTTTACTCAATGACATTAATCAGGTCATGGAGTTCAGGGCGCCACAAGGGTGATGTTAAGGGTCTGGATGGTGAAATTAAGCTCTTTTCTCAAGGACATTAATCAGGTCATGGAGTTCAGGGCGTCACAAGGGTGATGTTAAGGAACTGGATGGTGAAATTATGCCCTTTTCTCAAGGACATTAATCAGGTTATGGAGTTCAGGGCGCCACAAGGGTGATGTTAAGGGTGTGGATGGTGAAATTATGCTCTTTCCTCAAGGACAAGAATCACGTGGTGGAGTTCAGGGTGCCACAAGGGTGATGTTAGGAGTGTGGATGGTGAAATTATGCTCTTTTCTCAAGGGCAATAATCAGGTCATGAAGTTCGGGGCGCCACAAGGGTGATGTTGAGGGTCTGGATGGTGAAATTATGCTCTTTTCTCAAGGACATTAATCAGGTCATGGAGTTCAGGGCGCCAAAAGGGTGATGTTCAGGGTCTGGGTGGTGAAATTATGCTCTTTTCTCAAGGACATTAATCAGGTCATGGAGTTCAGGGCGCCACAAGGGTGATGTTAAGGGTGTGGATGGTGAAATTATGCTCTTTTCTCAAGGACATTAATCAGGTCATGGAGTTCAGGTTGCCACAAGGGTGATGTTAAGGGTTTGGATGGTGAAATTATGCTCTTTCCTCAAGGACATCAATCAGGTCATGGAGTTCAGGGCGCCACAAGGGTGATGTTAAGGGTGTGGATGGTGAAATTATGCTCTTTTCTCAATGACATCAATCAGGTCATGGAGTTCAGGGCGCCACAAGGGTGATGTTAAGGGTGTGGATGGTGAAGTTAGGCTCTTTTCTCAAGGACATTAATCAGGTCATGAAGATCAGGGCGCCACAAGGGTGATGTTAAGGGTGTGGATGGTGAAATTATGCTCTTTTCTCATGCACAATAATCACGTCATGGAGTTCAGGGCGCCACAAGGGTGATGTTAAGGGTGTGGATGGTGAAATTATGCTCTTTTCTCAAGGACATTAATCAGTTCATGGAGTTCAGGGCTCCACAAGGGTGATGTTAAGGGTGTGGATGGTGAAATTATGCTCTTTTCTCAAGGACATCGATCAGTTCATGGAGTTCAGGGCGCCACAAGGGTGATGTTAAGGGTGTGGATGGTGAAATTAGGCTCTTTTCTCAAGGACATTAATCAGGTCATGGAGTTCAGGGCGCCACAAGGGTGATGTTAAGGGTCTGGATGGTGAAATTATGCTCTTTTCTCAAGGACAATAATCACGTGGTGGAGTTCAGGGCGCCACAAGGGTGATGTCGAGGGTCTGGATGGTAAAATTATGCTCTTTTCTTAAGGACAATAATCACGTCATGGAGTTCAGGTTGCCACAAGGGTGATGTCAAGTGTGTGGATGGTGAAATAATGCTCTTTTCTCAAGGACATCAATCAGGTCATGGAGTTCAGGGCGCCACAAGGGTGATGTTAAGTGTGTGGATGGTGAAATTATGCTCTTTTCTCAAGGACATCAATCAGGTCATGGAGTTCAGGGCGCCACAAGGGTGATGTTAAGTGTGTGGATGGTGAAATTATGCTCTTTTCTCAGGGACAATAATCACTTGGTGAAGTTCAGGGCACCACAAGGGTGATGTTAAGTGTGTGGATGGTGAAATTATGCTCTTTTCTCAAGGACATCAATCGGGTCATGGAGTTCAGGGCGCCACGAGGGTGATGTTAATTGTGTGGATGGTGAAATTATGCTCTTTTCTCAGGGACAATAATCACGTGGTTAAGTTCAGGGCGCCAAAAGGGTGATGTTAAGTGTGTGGATGGTGAAAGTATGCTCATTTCTCAAGGACATCACTCAGGTCATGGAGTTCAGGGCGCCACAAGGGTGATGTTGAGTGTGTGGATGGTGAAATTATGCTCTTTTCTCAGGGACAATAATCACGTGGTGAAGTTCAGGGCGCCACAAGGGTGATGTTAAGTGTGTGGATGGTGAAATTATGCTCTTTTCTCAAGGACATCAATCAGGTCATGGAGTTCAGGGCGCCACAAGGGTGATGTTAAGTGTGTGGATGGTGAAATTATGCTCTTTTCTCATGGACAATAATCAGGTGGTGGAGTTCAGGGCGCCACAGGGGTGATGTTATGTGTGTGGTTGGTGAAATTAGGCTCTTTTCTCAGGGACATTAATCACGTGGTGAAGTTCAGGGCGCCACAAGGGTGATGTTAATTGTGTGGATGGTGAAATTATGCTCTTTTCTCAAGGACATTATTCAGGTCATGGAGTTCAGGGCGCCACAAGGGTGATGTTAAGGGTGTGGATGGTGAAATTATGCTCTATTCTCAAGGACAAAAATCAGGTCATTGAGTTCAGGGCGCCACAAGGGTGATGTTATGTGTGTGGATGGTGAAATTATGCTCTTTTCTCAAGGACATTAATCGGGACATGGAGTTCAGGGCACCACAAGGGTGATGTTAAGGGTGTGGATGGTGAAATTATGCTCTTTTCTCGAGGACATTGATCAGGCCATGGATTTCAGGGCGCCACAAGGGTGATGTTAAGTGTGTTGATGGTGGAATTATGCTCTTTTCTCAAGGACATTAATCAGGTCATGAAGTTCAGGGCGCCACAAGGGTGATGTTGAGGGAGTGGATGATGAAATTATGCTTTTTTCTCAAGGACATTAATCAGGTCATGGAGTTCAGGGCGCCACAAGGGTGATGTTAAGGGTGTGGATGGTGAAATTATGCTCTTTTCTCAAGGACATCAATCAGGTCATGGAGTTCAGGGCGCCACAGTGGTGATGTTAAGGGTGTGGATGGTGAGATTATGCTCTTTTCTCAAGGACAATAATCAGGTCATTGAGTTCAGGGCGCCACAAGGGTGATGTTAAGGGTGTGGATGGTGAAATTAGGCTCTTTTCTCAAGGACATTAATCAGGTCATGGAGTTCTGGGCGCCACAAGGGTGATGTTAAGGAACTGGATGGTGGAATTATGCCCTTTTCTCAAGGACATTAATCAGGTTATGGAGTTCAGGGCGCCACAAGGGTGATTTAAGGGTGTGGATGGTGAAATTATGCTCTTTCCTCAAGGACAAGAATCACGTGGTGGAGTTCAGGGTGCCACAAGGGTGATGTTAAGAGTGTGGATGGTGAAATTATGCTCTTTTCTCAAGGGCAATAATCAGGTCATGAAGTTCAGGGCGCCACAAGGGTGATGTTGAGGGTCTGGATGGTGAAATTATGAACTTTCCTCAAGGACATTAATCAGGTCATAGAGTTCAGGGCGCCACAAGGGTGATGTTAAGGGTCTGGGTGGTGAAATTATGCTCTTTTCTCAAGGACATAGATCAGGTCATGGAGTTCAGGGCGCCACAAGGGTGATGTTAAGGGTGTGGATGGTGAAATTATGCTCTTTCCTCATGGACATTAATCAGGTCATGGAGTTCAGGTTGCCACAAGGGTGATGTTAAGGGTTTGGATGGTGAAATTATGATCTTTTCTCAAGGACATCAATCAGGTCATGGAGTTCAGGGCGCCACAAGGGTGATGTTAAGGGTCTGGATGGTGAAATTATGCTCTTTTCTCAAGGACATGAATCAGGTCATGGAGTTCAGGGCGCCACAAGGGTGATGTTAAGGGTGTGGATGGTGAAATTATGCTCTTTCCTCATGCACAATGATCACGTCCTGGAGTTCAGGGAACCACAAGGGTGATGTTAAGGGTGTGGATGGTGAAATTATGCTCTTTTCTCAAGAACATTAATCAGGTCATGGAGTTCAGGGCGCCACAAGGGTGATGTTAAGGGTGTGGATGGTGAAATTATGCTCTTTTCTCAAGGACATTAATCAGGTCATGGAGTTCAGGGCGCCACAAGGGTGATGTTAAGGGTGTGGATGGTGAAGTTAGGCTCTTCTCTCAAGGACATTAATCAGGTCATGAAGTTCAGGGCGCCACAAGGGTGATGTTAAGGGTGTGGATGGTGAAATTATGCTCTTTTCTCATGCACAATAATCACGTCATGGAGTTCAGGGCGCCACAAGGGTGATGTTAAGGGTGTGGATGGTGAAATTATGCTCTTTTCTCAAGGACATTAATCAGTTCATGGAGTTCAGGGCTCCACAAGGGTGATGTTGAGGGTGTGGATGGTGAAATTATGCTCTTATCTCAAGGACATTGATCAGTTCATGGAGTTCAGGGCGCCACAAGGGTGATGTTAAGGGTGTGGATGGTGAAATTAGGCTCTTTTCTCAAGGACATTCATCAGGTCATGGAGTTCAGGGCGCCACAAGGGTGATGTTAAGGGTCTGGATGGTGAAATTATGCTCTTTTCTCAAGGACAATAATCACGTGGTGGAGTTCAGGGCGCCACAAGGGTGATGTTAAGGGTCTGGATGGTAAAATTATGCTCTTTTCTTAAGGACAATAATCACGTCATGGAGTTCAGGTTGCCACAAGGGTGATGTCAAGTGTGTGGATGGTGAAATAATGCTCTTTTCTCAAGGACATCAATCAGGTCATGGAGTTCAGGGCGCCACAAGGGTGATGTTAAGTGTGTGGATGGTGAAATTATGCTCATTTCTCAAGGACATCAATCAGGTCATGGAGTTCAGGGCGCCACAAGGGTGATGTTAAGTGTGTGGATGGTGAAATTATACTCTTTTATCAGGGACAATAATCACGTGGTGAAGTTCAGGGCGCCACAAGGGTGATGTTAAGTGTGTGGATGGTGAAATTATGCTCTTTTCTCAAGGACATCGATCGGGTCATGGAGTTCAGGGCGCCACGAGGGTGATGTTAAGTGTGTGGATGGTGAAATTATGCTCTTTTCCCAGGGACAATAATCACGTGGTTAAGTTCAGGGCGCCAAAAGGGTGATGTTAAGTGTGTGGATGGTGAAAGTATGCTCATTTCTCAAGGACATCAATCAGGTCATGGAGTTCAGGGCGCCACAAGGGTGATGTTGAGTGTGTGGATGGTGAAATTATGCTCTTTTCTCAGGGACAATAATCACGTGGTGAAGTTCAGGGCGCCACAAGGGTGATGTTAAGTGTGTGGATGGTGAAATTATGCTCTTTTCTCAAGGACATCAATCAGGTCATGGAGTTCAGGGCGCCACAAGGGTGATGTTAAGTGTGTGGATGGTGAAATTATGCTCTTTTCTCAGGGACAATAATCAGGTGGTGGAGTTCAGGGCGCCACAGGGGTGATGTTATGTGTGTGGTTGGTGAAATTAGGCTCTTTTCTCAGGGACATTAATCACGTGGTGAAGTTCAGGGCGCCACAAGGGTGATGTTAATTGTGTGGATGGTGAAATTATGCTCTTTTCTCAAGGACATTATTCAGGTCATGGAGTTCAGGGCGCCACAAGGGTGATGTTAAGGGTGTGGATGGTGGAATTATGCTCTTTTCTCAAGGACAAAAATCAGGTCATTGAGTTCAGGGCGCCACAAGGGTGATGTTATGTGTGTGGATGGTGAAATTATGCTCTCTTCTCAAGGACATTAATCGGGACATGGAGTTCAGGGCACCACAAGGGTGATGTTGAGGGTGTGGATGGTGAAATTAGGCTCTTTTCTCAAGGACATTGATCAGGCCATGGATTTCAGGGCGCCACAAGGGTGATGTTAAGTGTGTTGATGGTGGAATTATGCTCTTTTCTCGAAGACATTAATCAGGTCATGGAGTTCAGGGCGCCACAAGGGTGATGTTAAGGGAGTGGATGATGAAATTATGCTTTCTTCTCAAGGACATTAATCAGGTCATGGAGTTCAGGGCGCCACAAGGGTGATGTTAAGGGTGTGGATGGTGAAATTATGCTCTTTTCTCAAGGACATCAATCAGGTCATGGAGTTCAGGGCGCCACAGTGGTGATGTTAAGGGTATGGATGGTGAGATTATGCTCTTTTCTCAAGGACAATAATCAGGTCATTGAGTTCAGGGCGCCACAAGGGTGATGTTAAGGGTGTGGATGGTGAAATTATGCTCTTTTCTCAAGGACATTAGTCAGTTCATGGAGTTCAGGGCGCCACAAGGGTGATGTTAAGGGTGTGGATGGTGAAATTATGCTCTTTTCTCAAGGACATTAATCAGTTCATGGAGTTCAGTGCGCCACAAGGGTGATGTTAAGGGTGTGGATGGTGGAGTTATGCTCTTTTCTCAAGGACATCAATCAGGTCATGGAGTTCAGGGCGCCACAAGGGTGATGTTAAGTGTGTGGATGGTGAAATTATGCTCTTTTCTCATGGACAATAATCACGTGGTGAAGTTCAGGGCGCCACAAGGGTGATGTTAAGTGTGTGGATGGTGAAATTATGCTCTTTTCTCAAGGACATCAATCAGGTCATGGAGTTCAGGGCGCCACAAGGGTGATGTTAAGTGTGTGGCTGGTGAAATTATGCTCTTTTCTCAGGGACAATAATCACGTGGTGAAGTTCAGGGCGCCACAAGGGTGATGTTAAGTGTGTGGATGGTGAAATTATGCTCTTTTCTCAAGGACATCAATCAGGTCATGGAGTTCAGGGCGCCACAAGGGTGATGTTGAGTGTGTGGATGGTGAAATTATGCTCTTTTCTCATGGACAATAATCACGTGGTGAAGTTCAGGGCGCCACAAGGGTGATGTTAAGTGTGTGGATGGTGAAATTGTGCTCTTTTCTCAAGGACATCAATCAGGTCATGGAGTTCGGGGCGCCACAAGGGTGATGTTAAGTGTGTGGCTGGTGAAATTATGCTCTTTTCTCAGGGACAATAATCACGTGGTGAAGTTCAGGGCGCCACAAGGGTGATGTTAAGTGTGTGGATGGTGAAATTATGCTCTTTTCTCAAGGACATCAATCAGGTCATGGAGGTCAGGGCGCCACAAGGGTGATGTTAAGTGTGTGGATGGTGAAATTATGCTCTTTTCTCAGGGACAATAATCACGTGGTGGAGTTCAGGGCGCCACAGGGGTGATGTTATGTTTGTGGTTGGTGAAATTATGCTCTTTTCTCAGGGACATTAATCACGTGGTGAAGTTCAGGGCGCCACAAGGGTGATGTTAAGTGTGTGGATGGTGAAATTATGCTCTTTTCTCAAGGACATTATTCAGGTCAAGGAGTTCAGGGCGCCACAAGGGTGATGTTAAGTGTGTGGATGGTGAAATTATGCTCTTATCTCAGGGACAATAATCACGTGGTGGAGTTCAGGGCGCCACAGGGGTGATGTTATGTGTGTGGTTGGTGAAATTATGATCTTTTCTCATGGTAATTAATCAGGTCATGGAGTTCAGGGCGCCACAAGGGTGATGTTAAGGGTGTGGATGGTGAAATTATGCTCTTTTCTCAAGGACATTAATCGGGTCATGGAGTTCATGGCGCCACAAGGGTGATGTTGAGTGTGTGGATGGTGAAATTATGCTCTTTTCTCAAGGAAATTAATCAGGTTATGGAGTTCAGGGCGCCACAAGGGTGATGTTAAGGGTGTGGATGGTGAAATTATGCTCTTTTCTCAAGGACAAGAATCACGTGGTGGAGTTCAGGGTGCCACAAGGGTGATGTTAAGGGTGTGGATGGTGGAATTATGCTCTTTTCTCAAGAGCAATAATCAGGTCATGGAGTTCAGGGCGCCACAAGGGTGATGTTAAGGGTCTGGATGGTGAAAATATGCTCTTTTCTCAAGGACATTGATCAGGTCATGGAGTTCAGGGCGCTACAAGGGTGATGTTAAGGGTCTGGATGGTGAAATTATGCTCTTTTCTCAAAGACATCAATCAGGTCATGGAGTTCAGTGCACCACAAGGGTGATGTTAAGGGTGTGGATGGTGAAATTATGCTCTTTTCTCAAGGACATTAATCAGGTCATGGAGTTCAGGGCGCCACAAGGGTGATGTTAAGGGTCTGGATGGTGAAATTATGCTCTTTTCTCAAGGACATTAATCAGGTCATGGAGTTCAGGGCGCCACAAGGGTGATGTCAAGGGTCTGGATGATGGAATTATGCTCTTTTCTCAATGAAGATAATCACGTGGGGAGTTCGGGGTGCCACAAGGGTGATGTTAAGGGTATGGATGGTGAAATTATGCTCTTTTCTCACGGACAATAATCACGTCATGGAGTTCAGGGCGCCACAAGGGTGATGGTTGGTGTGTGGATGGTGAAATTAGGCTCTTTTCTCAAGGACATTAATCACGTCATGGAGTTCAGGGCGCCACAAGGGTGATGTTTAGGGTGTGGATGGTGAAATTATGCTCTTTTCTCAAGGACATTGATCAGGTCATGGAGTTCAGGGCGCCACAAAGGTGATGTTAAGGGTGTGGATGGTGAAATTAGGCTATTTTCTCAAGGACATTAATCAGGTCATGGAGTTCAGGGCGCCACAAGGGTGATGTTGAGGGTGTGGATGGTGAAGTCTGGCTCTTTTCTCAAAGACATTGATCAGGTCATGGAGTTCAGGGCGCCACAAGGGTGATGTTAAGGGTGTGGATGGTGAAATTATGCTCTTTTCTCATGCACAATAATCACGTCATGGAGTTCAGGGCGCCACAAGGGTGATGTTGAGGGTGTGGATGGTGAAACTATCCTCTTCTCTCAAGGACATTGATCAGTTCATGAAGTTCAGGGCGCCACAAGGGTGATGTTAAGGGTGTGGATGGTGAAATTGTGCTCTTTTCTCAAGGACATTAATCACGTCATGGAGTTCAGGGCGCCACAAGGGTGATGTTAAGGGTGTGGATGGTGAAATTATGCTCTTTTCTCAAGAACATTAATCAGGTCATGGAGTTCAGGACGCCACAAGGGTGATGTTAAGGGTCTGGATGGTGAAATTATGCTCTTTTCTCGAGGACATTTATCAGGTCATGGAGTTCAGGGCACCACAAGGGTGATGTTAAGGGTGTGGATGGAGAAATTATGCTCTTTTCTCAAGGACATTAATCAGGTCATGGAGTTCAGGGCGCCACAAGGGTGATGTTAAGGGTCTGGATGGTGAAATTATGCTCTTTTCTCAGGGACAATAATCACGTGGTGGAGTTCAGGGCGCCACAAGGGTGATGTTAAGGGTCTGGATGGTGAAATTATGCTCTTTTCTCAAGGGCAATAATCACGTCATGGAGTTCAGGGCGCCACAAGGGTGATGTTAAGTGTGTGGATGGTGGAATTATGCTCTTTTCTCAAGGACATCAATCAGGTCATGGAGTTCAGGGCGCCACAAGGGTGATGTTAAGTGTGTGGATGGTGAAATTATGCTCTTTTCTCAGGGACAATAATCACGTGGTGAAGTTCAGGGCGCCACAAGGGTGATGTTAAGTAAGTGGATGGTGAAATTATGCTCTTTTCTCAAGGACATCAATCAGGTCATGGAGTTCAGGGCGCCACAAGGGTGATAATAAGTGTGTGGATGGTGAAATTGTGCTCTTTTCCCAAGGACATCAATCAGGTCATGGAGTTCAGGGCGCCACAAGGGTGATGTTAAGTGTGTGGATGGTGAAATTATGCTCTTTTCTCAGGGACAATAATCACGTGGTGGAGTTCAGGGCGCCACAGGGGTGATGTTATGTGTGTGGTTGGTGAAATTAGGCTCTTTTCTCAGGGACATTAATCACGTGGTGAAGTTCAGGGCGCCACAAGGGTGATGTTAAGTGTGTGGATGGTGAAATTATGCTCTTGTCTCAAGGACATTGATCAGGTCATGGAGTTCAGGGCGCCACAAGGGTGATGTTAAGGGTGTGGATGGTGAAATTATGCTCTTTTCTCAAGGACAATAATCAGGTCATTGAATTCAGGGCGCCACAAGGGTGATGTTAAGGGTTTGGATGGTGAAATTATGCTCTTTTCTCAAGGACATGAATCAGGTCATGGAATTCAAGGCGCCACAAGGGTGATGTTAAGGGTCTGGATGGTAAAATTATGCTCTTTTCTCAAGGACATTGATCAGGTCATGGAGTTCAGGGCGCCACAAGGGTGATGTTATTGGGGTGGATGGTGAAAATATGCTATTTTCTCATGCACAATGATCACGTCATGGAGTTCAGGGCGCCACAAGGGTGATCTTAAGGGTGTGGATGGTGAAATTATGCTCTTTTCTCAAGGACATTAATCAGTTCATGGAGTTCAGGGCGCCACAAGGGTGATGTTAAGGGTGTGGATGGTGAAATTATGCTCTTTTCTCAAGGACATTATTCAGGTCATGGAGTTCAGGGCGCCACAAGGGTGATGTTAAGGGTGTGGATGGTGAAATTATGCTCTTTTCTCAAGGACATCAATCAGGTCATGGAGTTCAGGGCGCCACATGGGTGATGTTAAGTGTGTGGATGGTGAAATTATGCTCTTTTCTCAAGGACATTAATCGGGTCATGGAGTTCAGGGCGCCACAAGGGTGATGTTAAGGGTGTGGATGATGAAATTATGCTCTTTTCTCAAGGACGATAATCACGTGGTGGAGTTCAGGGCGCCACAAGGGTGATGTTAAGGGTCTGGATGGTGAAATTATGCTCTTTCTTCGATGACATTTTTCAGGTCATTGAGTTCAGGGCGCCACAGGGGTGATGTTAAGGGTGTGGATGGTGAAATTATGCTCTTTTCTCAAGGACAATAATCACGTGGTGGAGTTCAGGGCGCCACAAGGGTGATGTTAAGGGTCTGGATGGTGAAATTATGCTCTTTTCTCGAGGACATTTTTCAGGTCATGGAGTTCAGGGCGCCACAAGGGTGATGTTAAGGGTCTGAATGGTGAAATTATGCTCTTTTCTAAAGGACATCAATCGGGTCATGGAGTTCAGGGCGCCACATGGGTGATGTTAAGGGTGTGGATGGAGAAATTATGCTCTTTTCTCAAGGACATTAATCAGGTCATGGAGTTCAGGGCGCCACAAGGGTGATGTCAAGGGTGTGGATGGTGAAATTATGCTCTTTTCTCAAGGACATTAATCAGGTCATGGAGTTCAGGGCGCCTCAAGGGTGATGTTGAGGGTCTGGATGGTGAAATTATGCTCTTTACTCAAGGACATTGATGAGGTCATGGAGTTCAGGGCGCACAAGGGTGATGTTAACGGTCTGGATGGTGAAATTATGCTCTTTTCTCAAGGACAATAATCAGGTCATTGAGTTCAGGGCGCCACAAGGGTGATGTTAAGGGTGTGGATGGTGAAATTATGCTCTTTTCTCAAGGACATCAATCAGGTCATTGAGTTCAGGGCGCCACAAGGGTGATGTCAAGGGTGTGGATGGTGAAATTATGCTCTTTTCTCAAAGACATCAATCAGGTCATTGAGTTCAGGGCGCCACAAGGATGATGTTAGGGTGTGGATGGTGAAATTATGCTCTTTTCTCCAGGTCAATAATCAGGTCATTGAGTTCAGGGCGCCACAGGGGTGATGTTTAGGGTGTGGATGGTGAAATTATGCTCTTTTCTCAAGGACATTAGTCAGGTCATGGAGTTCAGGGCGGCATAAGGGTGATGTGAAGGGTATGGATGGTGAAATTATGCTCTTTTCTCAAGGACAAGAATCACGTGGTGGAGTTCAGGGCGCCACAAGGGTGATGTTAAGGGTGTGGATGGTGAAATTATGCTCTTTTCTCAAGGACATCAATCAGGTCATGGAGTTCAGGGCGTCACAAGGGTGATGTTAAGTGTTTGGATGGTGAAATTATGCTCTTTTCTCAGGGACAATAATCACGTGGTGGACTTCAGGGCGCCACAGGGGTGATTTTAAGGGTGTGGATGGTGAAATTATGCTCTTTTCTCAAGCACAATAATCACGTCATGTAGTTCAGGGCGCCACAAGGGTGATGTTGAGGGTGTGGATGGTGAAATCATGCTCTTTTCTCAAGGACATCAATCAGGTCATGGAGTTCAGGGCGCCACAAGGGTGATGTTAAGGGTGTGGATGGTGGAATTATGCTCTTTTCTCAAGGACATCAATCAGGTCATAGAGTTCAGGGCGCCACAAGGGTGAGGTTAAGTGTGTGGATGGTGAAATTATGCTCTTTTCTCAGGGACAATAATCACTTGGTGGAGTTCAGGGCGCCACAGGGGTGATGTTAAGTGAGTGGTTGGTGAAATTATGCTCTTTTCTCAAGGAAATAAATCAGTTCATGGAGTTCAGGGCGCCACAAGGGTGATGTTAAGGGTGTGGATGGTGAAATTATGCTCTTTTCTCTAGGACATTAATCAGGTCATGGAGTTCAGGGCGCCACAAGGGTGATGTTAAGGGTGTGGATGGTGAAATTATGCTCTTTTCTCAAGGACATTAATCAGGTCATGGAGTTCAGGACGCCACAAGGGTGATGTTAAGGGTGTGTATGGTGAAATAAGGCTCTTTTCTCAAGGACATTAATCAGGTATGGAGTTCAGGGCGCCACAAGGGTGATGTTAAGGGTCTGGATGGTGAAATTATGCTCTTTTCTCGAGGACAATAATCACGTGGTGGAGTTCAGGGCGCCACAAGGGTGATGTTAAGGGTCTGGATGGTGAAATTATGCTCTTTTCTCAAGGACAATAATCACCTCATGGAGTTCAGGGCGCCACAAGGGTGATGTTAAGTGTGTGGATGGTGGAATTATGCTCTTTTCTGAAGGACATCAATCAGGTCATGGAGTTCAGGGCGCCACAAGGGTGATGTTAAGTGTGTGGATGGTGAAATTAGGCTCTTTTCTCAAGGACAATAATCACGTCATGGAGTTCAGGGCGCCACAAGGGTGATGTTAAGTGTGTGGATGGTGTAATTATGCTCTTTTCTCGAGGACATCAATTAGGTCATGGAGTTCAGGGCGCCACAAGGGTGATGTTAAGTGTGTGGATGGTGAAATTATGCTCTTTTCTCAGGGACAATAATCACGTGGTGAAGTTCAGGGCGCCAAAAGGGTGATGTTAAGTGAGTGGATGGTGAAAGTATGCTCTTTTCTCAAGGACATCAATCAGGTCATCGAGTTCAGGGCGCCACAAGGGTGATGTTGAGTGTGTGGATGGTGAAATTATGCTCTTTTCTCAGGGACAATAATCACGTGGTGAAGTTCAGGGCACCACAAGGGTGATTTTAAGTGTGTGGATGGTGAAATTTTGCTCTTTTCTCAAGGACATCAATCAGGTCATGGATTTCAGGGCGCCACAAGGGTGATGTTAGTGTGTGAATGGTGAAATTATGCTCTTTTCTCAGGGACAATAATCACGTGGTGGAGTTCAGGGCGCCACAGGGGTGATGTTATGTGTGTGGTTGGTGAAATTATGCTCTTTTCTCAGGGACATTAATCACGTGGTGAAGTTCAGGGCGCCACAAGGGTGATGTTAAGTGTGTGGATGGTGAAATTATGCTCTTTTCTCAAGGACATTAATCAGGTCATGGAGTTCAGGGCGCCACAAGGGTGATGTTAAGTGTGTGGATGGTGAAATTATGCTCTTGTCTCAAGAACAATGATCAGGTCATGGAGTTCAGGGCGCCACAAGGGTGATGTTAATTTTGTGGATGGTGAAATTATGCTCATTTCTCAAGGACATTAATCAGGTCATGGAGTTCAGGGCGCCACAAGGGTGATGTTGAGGGTGTGGATGGTGAAATTATGCTCTTTTCTCAAGGACATCAATCAGGTCATGGAGTTCAGGGCGCCACAGGGGTGATGTTAAGGGTGTGGATGGTAAGATTATGCTATTTTCTCAAGGACAATAATCAGGTCATTGAGTTCAGGGCGCCACAAGGGTGATGTTAAGGGTGTGGATGGTGGAATTATGCTCTTTTCTCAAGGACATCAATCAGGTCATGGAGTTCAGGGCGCCACAAGGGTGATGTTAAGTGTGTGGATGGTGAAATTATGCTCTTTTCTCAGGGACAATAATCACGTGGTGGAGTTCAGGGCGCCACAGGGGTGATGTTAAGTGTGTGGTTGGTGAAATTATTTTCTTTTCTCAAGGAAATAAATCAGTTCATGGAGTTCAGGGCGCCACAAGGGTGATGTTAAGGGTGTGGATGGTGAAATTATGCTCTTTTCTCGAGGACATTAATCAGGTCATGGAGTTCAGGGCGCCACGAGGGTGATGTCAAGGGTGTGGATGGTGAAATTATGCTCTTTTCTCAAGGACATTAATCAGGTCATGGAGTTCAGGGCGCCACAAGGGTGATGTTGAGGGTCTGGATGGTGAAATTATGCTCTTTACTCAAGGACATTGATGAGGTCATGGAGTTCAGGGCGCACAAGGGTGATGTTAACGGTCTGGATGGTGAAATTATGCTCTTTTCTCGAGGAAGATAATCACGTGGTGGAGTTCAGCGCGCCACAAGGGTGATGTTAAGTGTGTGGATGGTGAAATTATGCTAATTCTCAGGGACAATAATCACGTGGTGGAGTTCAGGGCGCCACAGGGGTGATGTTATGTGTGTGGTTGGTGAAATTATGCTCTTTTCTCAGGGACATTATTCACGTGGTGAAGTTCAGGGCGCCACAAGGGTGATGTTGAGTGTGGATGGTGAAATTATGCTTTTTTCTCAGGGACATTAATCAGGTCATGGAGTTCAGGGCGCCACAAGGGTGATGTTAAGGGTGTGGATGGTGAAATTATGCTCTTTTCTCAAGGACAATAATCAGGTCATTGAGTTTAGGGCGCCACAAGGGTGATGTTATGTGTGTGGATGGTGAAATTATGCTCTTTTCTCAAGGACATTAATCGGGTCATGAAGTTCAGGGCGCCACAAGGGTGATGTCAAGGGTGTGGATGGTGAAATTATGCTCTTTTCTTAAGTACATTGATCAGGCCATGGAGTTCATGGCGCCACAAGGGTGATGTTAAGTGTGTGGATGGTGAAATTATGCTCTTGTCTCAAGAACAATAATCAGGTCATGGAGTTCAGGGCGCCACAAGGGTGATGTTAAGGGTGTGGAAGGTGAAATTATGCTCTTTTCTCAAGGACAATAATCAGGTCATGGAGTTCAGGGCGCCACAAGGGTGATGTTAAGGGTGTGGATGGTGAAATTATGCTCTTTTCTCAAGGACATCAATCAGGTCATGGAGTTCAGGGCGCCACAGGGGTGATGTTAAGGGTGTGGATGGTGAGATTATGCTCTTTTCTCAAGGACAATAATCAGGTCATTGAGTTCAGGGCGCCACAAGGGTGATGTCAAGGGTGTGGATGGTGAAATTATGCTCTTTTCTCAAGGACATCAATCAGGTCATTGAGTTCAGGGCGCCACAAGGGTGATGTTAAGGGTGTGGATGGTGAAATTATGCTCTTTTCTCAAAGACATCAATCAGGTCATTGAGTTCAGGGCGCCACAAGGATGATGTTAAGGGTGTGGATGGTGAAATTATGCTCTTTTCTCCAGGTCAATAATCAGGTCATTGAGTTCAGGGCGCCACAGGGGTGATGTTTAGGGTGTGGATGGTGAAATTATGCTCTTTTCTCAACGACATTAGTCGGGTCATGGAGTTCAGGGCGCCATAAGGGTGATGTGAAGGGTATGGATGGTGAAATTATGCTCTTTTCTCAAGGACAAGAATCACGTGGTGGAGTTCAGGGCGCCACAAGGGTGATGTTAAGTGTGTGGATGGTGAAATTATGCTCTTCTCTCAAGGACATTATACAGGTCATGGAGTTCGGGGCGCCACAAGGGTGATGTTATGGGTGTGGATGGTGAAATTATGCTCTTTTCTCATTCACAATAATCACGTCATGGAGTTCAGGGCGCCACAAGGGTGATGTTAAGGGTGTGGATGGTGAAATTATGCTCTTTTCTCAAGGACATCAATCAGGTCATGGAGTTCAGGGCGTCACAAGGGTGATGTTAAGTGTTTGGATGGTGAAATTATGCTCTTTTCTCAGGGACAATAATCACGTGGTGGACTTCAGGGCGCCACAGGGGTGATTTTAAGGGTGTGGATGGTGAAATTATGCTCTTTTCTCATGCACAATAATCACGTCATGTAGTTCAGGGCGCCACAAGGGTGATGTTGAGGGTGTGGATGGTGAAATCATGCTCTTTTCTCAAGGACATCAATCAGGTCATGGAGTTCAGGGCGCCACAAGGGTGATGTTAAGGGTGTGGATGGTGGAATTATGCTCTTTTCTCAAGGACATCAATCAGGTCATGGAGTTCAGGGCGCCACAAGGGTGAGGTTAAGTGTGTGGATGGTGAAATTATGCTCTTTTCTCAGGGACAATAATCACTTGGTGGAGTTCAGGGCGCCACAGGGGTGATGTTAAGTGAGTGGTTGGTGAAATTATGCTCTTTTCTCAAGGAAATAAATCAGTTCATGGAGTTCAGGGCGCCACAAGGGTGACGTTAAGGGTGTGGATGGTGAAATTAGGCTCTTTTCTCTAGGACATTAATCAGGTCATGGAGTTCAGGGGGCCACAAGGGTGATGTTAAGGGTGTGGATGGTGAAATTATGCTCTTTTCTCAAGGACATTAATCAGGTCATGGAGTCCAGGACGCCACAAGGGTGATGTTAAGGGTGTGGATGGTGAAATAAGGCTCTTTTCTCAAGGACATTAATCAGGTCATGGAGTTCAGGGCGCCACAAGGGTGATGTTAAGGGTCTGGATGGTGAAATTATGCTCTTTTCTCGAGGACAATAATCACGTGGTGGAGTTCAGGGCGACACAAGGGTGATGTTAAGGGTCTGGATGGTGAAATTATGCTCTTTTCTCAAGGACAATAATCACCTCATGGAGTTCAGGGCGCCACAAGGGTGATGTTAAGTGTGTGGATGGTGGAATTATGCTCTTTTCTGAAGGACATCAATCAGGTCATGGAGTTCAGGGCGCCACAAGGGTGATGTTAAGTGTGTGGATGGTGAAATTATGCTCTTTTCTCAAGGACAATAATCACGTCATGGAGTTCAGGGCGCCACAAGGGTGATGTTAAGTGTGTGGATGGTGAAATTATGCTCTTTTCTCGAGGACATCAATTAGGTCATGGAGTTCAGGGCGCCACAAGGGTGATGTTAAGTGTGTGGATGGTGAAATTATGCTCTTTTCTCAGGGACAATAATCACGTGGTGAAGTTCAGGGCGCCAAAAGGGTGATGTTAAGTGAGTGGATGGTGAAAGTATGCTCTTTTCTCAAGGACATCAATCAGGTCATCGAGTTCAGGGCGCCACAAGGGTGATGTTGAGTGTGTGGATGGTGAAATTATGCTCTTTTCTCAGGGACAATAATCACGTGGTGAAGTTCAGGGCACCACAAGGGTGATTTTAAGTGTGTGGATGGTGAAATTTTGCTCTTTTCTCAAGGACATCAATCAGGTCATGGAGTTCAGGGCGCCACAAGGGTGATGTTAGTGTGTGAATGGTGAAATTATGCTCTTTCCTCAGGGACAATAATCACGTGGTGGAGTTCAGGGCGCCACAGGGGTGATGTTATGTGTGTGGTTGGTGAAATTATGCTCTTTTCTCAGGGACATTAATCACGTGGTGAAGTTCAGGGCCCCACAAGGGTGATGTTAAGTGTGTGGATGGTGAAATTATGCTCTTTTCTCAAGGACATTAATCAGGTCATGGAGTTCAGGGCGCCACAAGGGTGATGTTAAGTGTGTGGATGGTGCAATTATGCTCTTGTCTCAAGAACAATGATCAGGTCATGGAGTTCAGGGCGCCACAAGGGTGATGTTAATTTTGTGGATGGTGAAATTATGCTCTTTTCTCAAGGACATTAATCAGGTCATGGAGTTCAGGGCGCCACAAGGGTGATGTTAAGGGTGTGGATGGTGAAATTATGCTCTTTTCTCAAGGACATCAATCAGGTCATGGAGTTCAGGGCACCACAGGGGTGATGTTAAGGGTGTGGATGGTGAGATTATGATATTTTCTCAAGGACAATGATCAGGTCATTGAGTTCAGGGCGCCACAAGGGTGATGTTAAGGGTGTGGATGGTGAAATTATGCTCTTTTCTCAAAGACATCAATCAGGTCATTGAGTTCAGGGCGCCACAAGGGTGATGTTAAGGGTGTGGATGGTGAAATTATGCTCTTTTCTCAAGGACATCAATCAGGTCATTGAGTTCAGGGCGCCACAAGGATGATGTTAAGGGTGTGGATGGTGAAATTATGCTCTTTTCTCAAGGTCAATAATCAGGTCATTGAGTTCAGGGCGCCACAGGGGTGATGTTTAGGGTGTGGATGGTAAAATTATGCTCTTTTCTCAAGGACATTAATCAGGTCATTCAGTTCAGGGCGCCACAAGGGTGATGTTAAGGGTGTGGATGGTAAAATTATGCTCTTTTCTCAAGGACATTAGTCAGGTCATGGAGTTCAGGGCGCCACAGGGGTGATGTGAAGGGTATGGATGGTGAAATTATGCTCTTTTCTCAAGGACAATAATCACGTGGTGGAGTTCAGGGCGCCACAAGGGTGATGTTAAGTGTGTGGATGGTGAAAATATGCTCTTTTCTCAAGGACATTATACAGGTCATGGAGTTCGGTGCGCCACAAGGGTGATGTTAAGGGTGTGGATGGTGAAATTATGCTCTTTTCTCATTCACAATAATCACGTCATGGAGTTCAGGGCGCCACAAGGGTGATGTTAAGGGTGTGGATGGTGAAATTATGCTCTTTTCTCAAGGACATCAATCAGGTCATGGAGTTCAGGGCGTCACAAGGGTGATGTTAAGTGTTTGGATGGTGAAATTATGCTCTTTTCTCAGGGACAATAATCACGTGGTGGACTTCAGGGCGCCACAGGGGTGATTTTGAGGGTGTGGATGGTGAAATTATGCTCTTTCCTCATGCACAATAATCATGTCATGGAGTTCAGGGCACAACAAGGGTGATGTTGAGGGTGTGGATGGTGAAATTATGCTCTTTTCTCAAGGACATAAATCAGGTCATTGAGTTCAGGGCGCCACAAGGATGATGTTAAGGGTGTGGATGGTGAAATTATGCTCTTTTCTCAAGGTCAATAATCAGGTCATTGAGTTCAGGGCGCCACAGGGGTGATGTTTAGGGTCTGGATGGTAAAATTATGCTCTTTTCTCAAGGACATTAATCAGGTCATTCAGTTCAGGGCGCCACAAGGGTGATGTTAAGGGTGTGGATGGTAAAATTATGCTCTTTTCTCAAGGACATTAGTCAGGTCATGGAGTTCAGGGCGCCACAAGGGTGATGTGAAGGGTATGGATGGTGAAATTAGGCTCTTTTCTCAAGGACAATAATCACGTGGTGGAGTTCAGGGCGCCACAAGGGTGATGTTAAGTGTGTGGATGGTGAAAATATGCTCTTTTCTCAAGGACATTATACAGGTCATGGAGTTCGGTGCGCCACAAGGGTGATGTTAAGGGTGTGGATGGTGAAATTATGGTCTTTTCTCATTCACAATAATCACGTCATGGAGTTCAGGGCGACACAAGGGTGATGTTAAGGGTGTGGATGGTGAAATTATGCTCTTTTCTCAAGGACATCAATCAGGTCATGGAGTTCAGGGCGTCACAAGGGTGATGTTAAGTGTTTGGATGGTGAAATTATGCTCTTTTCTCAGGGACAATAATCAAGTGGTGAACTTCAGGGCGCCACAGGGGTGATTTTAAGGGTGTGGATGGTGAAATTATGCTCTTTCCTCATGCAGAATAATCATGTCATGGAGTTCAGGGCGCCACAAGGGTGATGTTGAGGGTGTGGGTGGTGAAATTATGCTCTTTTCTCAAGGACATCAATCAGGTCATGGAGTTCAGGGCGCCACAAGGGTGATGTTAAGGGTGTGGATGGTGAAATTATGCTCTTTTCTCAGGGACAATAATCACGTGGTGGAGTTCAGGGCGCCACAGGGGTGATGTTAAGTGTGTGGTTGGTGAAATTATTTTCTTTTCTCAAGGAAATAAATCAGTTCATGGAGTTCAGGGCGCCACAAGGGTGATGTTAAGGGTGTGGATGGTGAAATTATGCTCTTTTCTCAAGGACATTAATCAGGTCATGGAGTTCAGGGCGCCACAAGGGTGATGTCAAGGGTGTGGATGGTGAAATTATGCTCTTTTCTCAAGGACATTAATCAGGTCATGGAGTTCAGGGCGCCACAAGGGTGATGTTGAGGGTCTGGATGGTGATAATATGCTCTTTACTCAAGGACATTGATGAGGTCATGGAGTTCAGGGCGCACAAGGGTGATGTTAACGGTCTGGATGGTGAAATTATGCTCTTTTCTCGAGGAAGATAATCACGTGGTGGAGTTCAGCGCGCCACAAGGGTGATGTTAAGTGTGTGGATGGTGAAATTATGCTAATTCTCAGGGACAATAATCACGTGGTGGAGTTCAGGGCGCCACAGGGGTGATGTTATGTGTGTGGTTGGTGAAATTATGCTCTTTTCTCAGGGACATTATTCACGTGGTGAAGTTCAGGGCGCCACAAGGGTGATGTTGAGTGTGGATGGTGAAATTATGCTTTTTTCTCAGGGACATTAATCAGGTCATGGAGTTCAGGGCGCCACAAGGGTGATGTTAAGGGTGTGGATGGTGAAATTATGCTCTTTTCTCAAGGAAAATAATCAGGTCATTGAGTTTAGGGCGACACAAGGGTGATGTTATGTGTGTGGATGGTGAAATTATGCTCTTTTCTCAAGGACATTAATCGGGTCATGGAGTTCAGGGCGCCACAAGGGTGATGTTAAGGGTGTGGATGGTGAAATTATGCTCTTTTCTTAAGAACATTGATCAGGCCATGGAGTTCATGGCGCCACAAGGGTGATGTTAAGTGTGTGGATGGTGAAATTATGCTCTTGTCTCAAGAACAATAATCAGGTCATGGAGTTCAGGGCGCCACAAGGGTGATGTTAAGGGTGTGGATGGTGAAATTATGCTCTTTTCTCAAGGACATCAATCAGGTCATGGAGTTCAGGGCGCCACAGGGGTGATGTTAAGGGTGTGGATGGTGAGATTATGCTCTTTTCTCAAGGACAATAATCAGGTCATTGAGTTCAGGGCGCCACAAGGGTGATGTTAAGGGTGTGGATGGTGAAATTATGCTCTTTTCTCAAGGACATCAATCAGGTCATTGAGTTCAGGGCGCCACAAGGGTGATGTTAAGGGTGTGGATGGTGAAATTATGCTCTTTTCTCAAAGACATCAATCAGGTCATTGAGTTCAGGGCGCCACAAGGATGATGTTAAGGGTGTGGATGGTGAAATTATGCTCTTTTCTCCAGGTCAATAATCAGGTCATTGAGTTCAGGGCGCCACAGGGGTGATGTTTAGGGTGTGGATGGTGAAATTATGCTCTTTTCTCAAGGACATTAGTCAGGTCATGGAGTTCAGGGCGCCATAAGGGTGATGTGAAGGGTATGGATGGTGAAATTATGCTCTTTTCTCAAGGACAAGAATCACGTGGTGGAGTTCAGGGCGCCACAAGGGTGATGTTAAGTGTGTGGATGGTGAAATTATGCTCTTTTCTCAAGGAGATTATACAGGTCATGGAGTTCGGGGCGCCACAAGGGTGATGTTATGGGTGTGGATGGTGAAATTATGCTCTTTTCTCATTCACAATAATCACGTCATGGAGTTCAGGGCGCCACAAGGGTGATGTTAAGGGTGTGGATAGTGAAATTATGCTCTTTTCTCAAGGACATCAGTCAGGTCATGGAGTTCAGGGCGTCACAAGGGTGATGTTAAGTGTTTGGATGGTGAAATTATGCTCTTTTCTCAGGGACAATAATCACGTGGTGGACTTCAGGGCGCCACAGGGGTGATTTTAAGGGTGTGGATGGTGAAATTATGCTCTTTTCTCATGCACAATAATCACGTCATGTAGTTCAGGGCGCCACAAGGGTGATGTTGAGGGTGTGGATGGTGAAATCATGCTCTTTTCTCAAGGACATCAATCAGGTCATGGAGTTCAGGGCGCCACAAGGGTGATGTTAGGGGGGGGATGGTGGAATTATGCTCTTTTCTCAAGGACATCAATCAGGTCATGGAGTTCAGGGCGCCACAAGGGTGAGGTTAAGTGTGTGGATGGTGAAATTATGCTCTTTTCTCAGGGACAATAATCACTTGGTGGAGTTCAGGGCGCCACAGGGGTGATGTTAAGTGAGTGGTTGGTGAAATTATGCTCTTTTCTCAAGGAAATAAATCAGTTCATGGAGTTCAGGGCGCCACAAGGGTGATGTTAAGGGTGTGGATGGTGAAATTATGCTCTTTTCTCTAGGACATTAATCAGGTCATGGAGTTCAGGGCGCCACAAGGGTGATGTTAAGGGTGTGGATGGTGAAATTATGCTCTTTTCTCAAGGACATTAATCAGGTCATGGAGTTCAGGACGCCACAAGGGTGATGTTAAGGGTGTGGATGGTGAAATAAGGCTCTTTTCTCAAGGACATTAATCAGGTCATGGAGTTCAGGGCGCCACAAGGGTGATGTTAAGGGTCTGGATGGTGAAATTATGCTCTTTTCTCGAGGACAATAATCACGTGGTGGAGTTCAGGGCGCCACAAGGGTGATGTTAAGGGTCTGGATGGTGAAATTATGCTCTTTTCTCAAGGACAATAATCACCTCATGGAGTTCAGGGCGCCACAAGGGTGATGTTAAGTGTGTGGATGGTGGAATTATGCTCTTTTCTGAAGGACATCAATCAGGTCATGGAGTTCAGGGCGCCACAAGGGTGATGTTAAGTGTGTGGATGGTGAAATTATGCTCTTTTCTCAAGGACAATAATCACGTCATGGAGTTCAGGGCGCCACAAGGGTGATGTTAAGTGTGTGGATGGTGAAATTATGCTCTTTTCTCGAGGACATCAATTAGGTCATGGAGTTCAGGGCGCCACAAGGGTGATGTTGAGGGTGTGGATGGTGAAATTATGCTCTTTTCTCAAGGACATCAATCAGGTCATGGAGTTCAGGGCGCCACAAGGGTGATGTCAAGGGTGTGGATGGTGGAATTATGCTCTTTTCTCAAGGACATCAATCAGGTCATGGAGTTCAGGGCGCCACAAGGGTGATGTTAAGTGTGTGGATGGTGAAATTATGCTCTTTTCTCAGGGACAATAATCACGTGGTGGAGTTCAGGGCGCCACAGGGGTGATGTTAAGTGTGTGGTTGGTGAAATTATTTTCTTTTCTCAAGGAAATAAATCAGTTCATGGAGTTCAGGGCGCCACAAGGGTGATGTTAAGGGTGTGGATGGTGAAATTAGGCTCTTTTCTCAAGGACATTAATCAGGTCATGGAGTTCAGGGCGCCACAAGGGTGATGTTGAAGGTGTGGATGGTGAAATTATGCTCTTTTCTCAAGGACATTAATCAGGTCATGGAGTTCAGCACGCCACAAGGGTGATGTTAAGGGTGTGGATGGTGAAATAAGGCTCTTTTCTCAAGGACATTAATCAGGTCATGGAGTTCAGGGCGCCACAAGGGTGATGTTAAGGGTCTGGATTGTGAAATTATGCTCTTTTCTCAAGGACAATAATCACGTGGTGGAGTTCAGGGCGCCACAAGGGTGATGTTAGGGGTCTGGATGGTGAAATTATGCTCTTTTCTCGAGGGCAATAATCACCTCATGGAGTTCAGGGCGCCACAAGGGTGATGTTAAGTGTGTGGATGGTGAAATTATGCTCTTTTCTCAAGGACATCAATCAGGTCATGGAGTTCAGGGCGCCACAAGGGTGATGTTAAGTGTGTGGATGGTGAAATTATGCTCTTTTCTCAAGGACAATAATCACGTCATAGAGTTCAGGGCGCCACAAGGGTGATGTTAAGCGTGTGGATGGTGAAATTATGCTCTTTTCTCGAGGACATCAATCAGGTCATGGAGTTCAGGGCGCCACAAGGGTGATGTTAAGTGTGTGGATGGTGAAATTATGCTCTTTTCTCAGGGACAATAATCACGTGGTGAAGTTCAGGGCGCCAAAAGGTAGATGTTGAGTGTGTGGATGGTGAGTATGCTCTTTTCTCAAGAACATCAATCAGGTCATCGAGTTCAGGGCGCCACAAGGGTGATGTTGAGTGTGTGGATGGTGAAATTATGCTCTTTTCTCAGGGACAATAATCACGTGGTGAAGTTCAGGGCGCAACAAGGGTGATGTTAAGTGTGTGGATGGTGAAATTATGCTCTTTTCTCAAGGACATCAATCAGGTCATGGAGTTCAGGGCGCCACAAGGGTGATGTTAGTGTGTGAATGGTGAAATTATGCTCTTTTCTCAGGGACAATAATCACGTAGTGGAGTTCAGGGCGCCACAGGGGTGATGTTATGTGTGTGGTTGGTGAAATTATGCTCTTTTCTCAGGGACATTAATCACGTGGTGAAGTTCAGGGCGCCACAAGGGTGATGTTAAGTGTGTGGATGGTGAAATTATGCTCTTTTCTCGAGGACATTAATCAGGTCATGGAGTTCGGGGCGCCACAAGGGTGATGTTAAGGGTGTGGATGGTGAAATTATGCTCTTTTCTCAAGGACAATAATCAGGTCATTGGGTTCAGGGCGCCACAAGGGTGATGTCATGTGTGTGGATGGTGAAATTATGCTCTTTTCTCAAGGACATTAATCGGGTCATGGAGTTCAGTCAGGGCGCCACAAGGGTGATGTTAAGGGTGTGGATGGTGAAATTATGCTCTTTTCTCAAGGACATTGATCAGGTCATGGAGTTTAGGGCGCCACAAGGGTGATGTTAAGTGTGTGGATGGTCAAATTATGCTCTTTTCTCAGGGACAATAATCACGTGGTGGAGTTCAGGGCGCCACAGGGGTGATGTCAAGTGTGTGGTTGGTGAAATTATGCTCTTTTCTCAGGGACATTAATCACGTGGTGAAGTTCAGGGCGCCACAAGGGTGATGTTAAGTGTGTGGATGGTGGAATTATGCTCTTTTCTCAAGGACATTAATCAGGTCATGGAGTTCAGGACGCCACATGGGTGATGTTGAGGGTGTGGATGGTGAAATTATGCTCTTTTCTCATGCACAATAATCACGTCATGGAGTTCAGGGCACCACAAGGGTGATGTTAAGGGTGTGGATGGTGAAATTATGCTCTTTTCTCAAGGACATCAATCAGGTCATGGAGTTCAGGGCATCACAGGGGTGATGTTAAGGGTGTGGATGGTGAAATTATGCTCTTTTCTCAGGGACTATAATCAGGTCATTGAGTTCAGGGCGCCACAAGGGTGATGTTAAGGGTGTGGATGGTGAATTTATGCTCTTTTCTCAAGGACATCAATCAGGTCATTGAGTTCAGGGCGCCACAAGGGTGATGTTAAGGGTGTGGATGGTGAAATTATGCTCTTTTCTCAAGAACATCGATCAGGTCATGGAGTTCAGGGCGCCACAAGGGTGATGTTAAGGGTGTGGATGGTGGAATTATGCTCTTTTCTTAAGGTCAATGATCAGGTCATTGAGTTCAGGGCGCCACAGGGGTGATGTTAAGGGTGTGGATGGTTAAATTATGCTTTTTTCTCAAGGACATTGATCAGGTCATTGAGTTCAGGGCGCCACAAGGGTGATGTTAAGGGTGTGGATGGTGAAATTATGCTCTTCTCTGAAGGACATTAGTCAGGTCATGGAGTTCAGGGCGCCACAAGGGTGATGTTAAGGGTGTGGAGGGTGAAATTATGCTCTTATCTCAAGGACAATCATCACGTCATGGAGATTAGGGCGCCACAAGGGTGATGTTAAGGGTATGGATGGTAAAATTATGCTCTTTTCTCAAGGACAATAATCACGTGGTGGAGTTCAGGGCGCCACAAGGGTGATGTTAAGTGTGTGGATGGTGAAATTATGCTATTTTCTCAAGGACATTATTCAGGTCATGGAGTTCGGGGCGCCACAAGGGTGATGTTAAGTGTGTGGATGGTGAAATTATGCACTTTTCTCAAGGACATTATTCAGGTCATGGAGTTCGGGGCGCCACAAGGGTGATGTTAAGGGTGTGGATGGTGAAATTATGCTTTTTTCTCAAGGACAATTATCAGGTCATGGAGTTCAGAACGCCACAAGGGTGATGTTAAGGGTGTGAATGGTAAAATTATGCTCTTTTCTCAAGGACATTAATCAGGTCATGGAGTTCAGGGCGCCACAAGGGTGATGATAAGGGTCTGGATGGTGTAGTTATGCTCTTTTCTCAAGGACATTAATCAGGTCATGGAGTTCAAGGCGCCACAAGGGTGATGTTAAGGGTCTGGATGGTGAAATTATGCTCTTTTCTCCAGGACAATAATCACGTCATGGAGTTCAGGGTGCCACAAGGGTGATGATGAGTGTGTGGATGGTGAAATTAGGATCTTTTCTCGAGGACATCAAACAGGTCATGGAGTTCAGGGCGCCACAAGGGTGATGTTAAGTGTGTGGATGGTGAAATTATGCTCTTTTCGCAGGGACAATAATCACGTGGTGAAGTTCAGGGCGCCACAAGGGTGATGTTAAGGGTGTGGATGGAGAAATTATGCTCTTTTCTCAAGGACATCAATCAGGTCATGGAGTTCAGGGCGCCACAAGGGTGATGTTAAGTGAGTGGATGGTGAAATTATGCTTTTTTCTCAGGGACAATAATCACGTGGTGAAGTTCAGGGCGCCACAAGGGTGATGTTAAGGGTGTGGATGGTGAAATTATGCTCTTTTCTCAAGGACGATAATCAGGTCATGGAGTTCAGGGCGCCACAAGGGTGAGGTTAAGGGTGTGGATTGTAAAATTATGCTCTTTTCTCAAGGACAATAATCATGTTATGGAGTTCAGGGCACCACAAGGGTGATGTTAAGTGTGTGGATGTTGAAATTATGCTCTTTTCTCATGCACAATAATCACGTCATGGAGTTCAGGGCGCCACAAGGGTGATGTTAAGTGTGTGGATGGTGAAATTATGCTCTTTTCTCAAGGACATTAATCGGGTCATGGAGTTCAGGGCGCCAAAAGGGTAATGTTGAGGGTGTGGATGGTGAAATTATGCTCATTTCTCAAGAACATCAATCAGGTCATGGAGTTCAGGGCGTCACAAGGGTGATGTTAAGTGTTTGGATGGTGAAATTATGCTCTTTTCTCAGGGACAATAATCACGTGGTGGACTTCAGGGCGCCACAGGGGTGATTTTAAGGGTGTGGATGGTGAAATTATGCTCTTTTCTCATGCACAATAATCACGTCATGTAGTTCAGGGCGCCACAAGGGTGATGTTGAGGGTGTGGATGGTGAAATCATGCTCTTTTCTCAAGGACATCAATCAGGTCATGGAGTTCAGGGCGCCACAAGGGTGATGTTAGGGGGGGGATGGTGGAATTATGCTCTTTTCTCAAGGACATCAATCAGGTCATGGAGTTCAGGGCGCCACAAGGGTGAGGTTAAGTGTGTGGATGGTGAAATTATGCTCTTTTCTCAGGGACAATAATCACTTGGTGGAGTTCAGGGCGCCACAGGGGTGATGTTAAGTGAGTGGTTGGTGAAATTATGCTCTTTTCTCAAGGAAATAAATCAGTTCATGGAGTTCAGGGCGCCACAAGGGTGATGTTAAGGGTGTGGATGGTGAAATTATGCTCTTTTCTCTAGGACATTAATCAGGTCATGGAGTTCAGGGCGCCACAAGGGTGATGTTAAGGGTGTGGATGGTGAAATTATGCTCTTTTCTCAAGGACATTAATCAGGTCATGGAGTTCAGGACGCCACAAGGGTGATGTTAAGGGTGTGGATGGTGAAATAAGGCTCTTTTCTCAAGGACATTAATCAGGTCATGGAGTTCAGGGCGCCACAAGGGTGATGTTAAGGGTCTGGATGGTGAAATTATGCTCTTTTCTCGAGGACAATAATCACGTGGTGGAGTTCAGGGCGCCACAAGGGTGATGTTAAGGGTCTGGATGGTGAAATTATGCTCTTTTCTCAAGGACAATAATCACCTCATGGAGTTCAGGGCGCCACAAGGGTGATGTTAAGTGTGTGGATGGTGGAATTATGCTCTTTTCTGAAGGACATCAATCAGGTCATGGAGTTCAGGGCGCCACAAGGATCACGTTAAGTGTGTGGATGGTGAAATTATGCTCTTTTCTCAAGGACAATAATCACGTCATGGAGTTCAGGGCGCCACAAGGGTGATGTTAAGTGTGTGGATGGTGAAATTATGCTCTTTTCTCGAGGACATCAATTAGGTCATGGAGTTCAGGGCGCCACAAGGGTGATGTTAAGTGTGTGGATGGTGAAATTATGCTCTTTTCTCAGGGACAATAATCACGTGGTGAAGTTCAGGGCGCCAAAAGGGTGATGTTAAGTGAGTGGATGGTGAAAGTATGCTCTTTTCTCAAGGACATCAATCAGGTCATCGAGTTCAGGGCGCCACAAGGGTGATGTTGAGTGTGTGGATGGTGAAATTATGCTCTTTTCTCATGGACAATAATCACGTGGTGAAGTTCAGGGCACCACAAGGGTGATTTTAAGTGTGTGGATGGTGAAATTTTGCTCTTTTCTCAAGGACATCAATCAGGTCATGGAGTTCAGGGCGCCACAAGGGTGATGTTAGTGTGTGAATGGTGAAATTATGCTCTTTTCTCAGGGACAATAATCACGTGGTGGGGTTCAGGGCGCCACAGGGGTGATGTTATGTGTGTGGTTGGTGAAATTAGGCTCTTTTCTCAGGGACATTAATCACGTGGTGAAGTTCAGGGCGCCACAAGGGTGATGTTAAGTGTGTGGATGGTGAAATTATGCTCTTTTCTCAAGGACATTATTCAGGTCATGGAGTTCAGGGCGCCACAAGGGTGATGTTAAGTGTGTGGATGGTGCAATTATGCTCTTGTCTCAAGAACAATGATCAGGTCATGGAGTTCAGGGCGCCACAAGGGTGATGTTAATTTTGTGGATGGTGAAATTATGCTCTTTTCTCAAGGACATTAATCAGGTCATGGAGTTCAGGGCGCCACAAGGGTGATGTTAAGGGTGTGGATGGTGAAATTATGCTCTTTTCTCAAGGACATCAATCAGGTCATGGAGTTCAGGGCGCCACAGTGGTGATGTTAAGGGTGTGGATGGTGCGATTATGCTATTTTCTCAAGGACAATAATGAGGTCATTGAGTTCAGGGCGCCACAAGGGTGATGTTAAGGGTGTGGATGGTGAAATTATGCTCTTTTCTCAAAGACATCAATCAGGTCATTGAGTTCAGGGCGCCACAAGGGTGATGTTAAGGGTGTGGATGGTGAAATTATGCTCTTTTCTCAAGGACATCAATCAGGTCATTGAGTTCAGGGCGCCACAAGGATGATGTTAAGGGTGTGGATGGTGAAATTATGCTCTTTTCTCAAGGTCAATAATCAGGTCATTGAGTTCAGGGCGCCACAGGGGTGATGTTTAGGGTGTGGATGGTAAAATTATGCTCTTTTCTCAAGGACATTAATCAGGTCATTCAGTTCAGGGCGCCACAAGGGTGATGTTAAGGGTGTGGATGGTAAAATTATGCTCTTTTCTCAAGGACATTAGTCAGGTCATGGAGTTCAGGGCGCCACAAGGGTGATGTGAAGGGTATGGATGGTGAAATTATGCTCTTTTCTCAAGGACAATAATCACGTGGTGGAGTTCAGGGCGCCACAAGGGTGATGTTAAGTGTGTGGATGGTGAAAATATGCTCTTTTCTCAAGGACATTATACAGGTCATGGAGTTTGGTGCGCCACAAGGGTGATGTTAAGGGTGTGGATGGTGAAATTATGCTCTTTTCTCATTCACAATAATCACGTCATGGAGTTCAGGGCGCCACAAGGGTGATGTTAAGGGTGTGGATGGTGAAATTATGCTCTTTTCTCAAGGACATCAATCAGGTCATGGAGTTCAGGGCGTCACAAGGGTGATGTTAAGTGTTTGGATGGTGAAATTATGCTCTTTTCTCAGGGACAATAATCACGTGGTGGACTTCAGGGCGCAACAGGGGTGATTTTAAGGGTGTGGATGGTGAAATTATGCTCTTTCCTCATGCACAATAATCATGTCATGGAGTTCAGGGCGCCACAAGGGTGATGTTGAGGGTGTGGATGGTGAAATTATGCTCTTTTCTCAAGGACATCAATCAGGTCATGGAGTTCAGGGCGCCACAAGGGTGATGTCAAGGGTGTGGATGGTGGAATTATGCTCTTTTCTCAAGGACATCAATCAGGTCATGGAGTTCAGGGCGCCACAAGGGTGATGTTAAGTGTGTGGATGGTGAAATTATGCTCTTTTCTCAGGGACAATAATCACGTGGTGGAGTTCAGGGCGCCACAGGGGTGATGTTAAGTGTGTGGTTGGTGAAATTATTTTCTTTTCTCAAGGAAATAAATCAGTTCATGGAGTTCAGGGCGCCACAAGGGTGATGTTAAGGGTGTGGATGGTGAAATTAGGCTCTTTTCTCAAGGACATTAATCAGGTCATGGAGTTCAGGGCGCCACAAGGGTGATGTTGAAGGTGTGGATGGTGAAATTATGCTCTTTTCTCAAGGACATTAATCAGGTCATGGAGTTCAGCACGCCACAAGGGTGATGTTAAGGGTGTGGATGGTGAAATAAGGCTCTTTTCTCAAGGACATTAATCAGGTCACGGAGTTCAGGGCGCCACAAGGGTGATGTTAAGGGTCTGGATTGTGAAATTATGCTCTTTTCTCAAGGACAATAATCACGTGGTGGAGTTCAGGGCGCCACAAGGGTGATGTTAGGGGTCTGGATGGTGAAATTATGCTCTTTTCTCGAGGGCAATAATCACCTCATGGAGTTCAGGGCGCCACAAGGGTGATGTTAAGTGTGTGGATGGTGAAATTATGCTCTTTTCTCAAGGACATCAATCAGGTCATGGAGTTCAGGGCGCCACAAGGGTGATGTTAAGTGTGTGGATGGTGAAATTATGCTCTTTTCTCAAGGACAATAATCACGTCATGGAGTTCAGGGCGCCACAAGGGTGATGTTAAGCGTGTGGATGGTGAAATTATGCTCTTTTCTCGAGGACATCAATCAGGTCATGGAGTTCAGGGCGCCACAAGGGTGATGTTAAGTGTGTGGATGGTGAAATTATGCTCTTTTCTCAGGGACAATAATCACGTGGTGAAGTTCAGGGCGCCAAAAGGTAGATGTTGAGTGTGTGGATGGTGAGTATGCTCTTTTCTCAAGGACATCAATCAGGTCATCGAGTTCAGGGCGCCACAAGGGTGATGTTGAGTGTGTGGATGGTGAAATTATGCTCTTTTCTCAGGGACAATAATCACGTGGTGAAGTTCAGGGCGCAACAAGGGTGATGTTAAGTGTGTGGATGGTGAAATTATGCTCTTTTCTCAAGGACATCAATCAGGTCATGGAGTTCAGGGCGCCACAAGGGTGATGTTAGTGTGTGAATGGTGAAATTATGCTCTTTTCTCAGGGACAATAATCACGTAGTGGAGTTCAGGGCGCCACAGGGGTGATGTTATGTGTGTGGTTGGTGAAATTATGCTCTTTTCTCAGGGACATTAATCACGTGGTGAAGTTCAGGGCGCCACAAGGGTGATGTTAAGTGTGTGGATGGTGAAATTATGCTCTTTTCTCGAGGACATTAATCAGGTCATGGAGTTCGGGGCGCCACAAGGGTGATGTTAAGGGTGTGGATGGTGAAATTATGCTCTTTTCTCAAGGACAATAATCAGGTCATTGGGTTCAGGGCGCCACAAGGGTGATGTCATGTGTGTGGATGGTGAAATTATGCTCTTTTCTCAAGGACATTAATCGGGTCATGGAGTTCAGTCAGGGCGCCACAAGGGTGATGTTAAGGGTGTGGATGGTGAAATTATGCTCTTTTCTCAAGGACATTGATCAGGTCATGGAGTTTAGGGCGCCACAAGGGTGATGTTAAGTGTGTGGATGGTGAAATTATGCTCTTTTCTCAGGGACAATAATCACGTGGTGGAGTTCAGGGCGCCACAGGGGTGATGTCAAGTGTGTGGTTGGTGAAATTATGCTCTTTTCTCAGGGACATTAATCACGTGGTGAAGTTCAGGGCGCCACAAGGGTGATGTTAAGTGTGTGGATGGTGGAATTATGCTCTTTTCTCAAGGACATTAATCAGGTCATGGAGTTCAGGACGCCACATGGGTGATGTTGAGGGTGTGGATGGTGAAATTATGCTCTTTTCTCATGCACAATAATCACGTCATGGAGTTCAGGGCACCACAAGGGTGATGTTAAGGGTGTGGATGGTGAAATTATGCTCTTTTCTCAAGGACATCAATCAGGTCATGGAGTTCAGGGCATCACAGGGGTGATGTTAAGGGTGTGGATGGTGAAATTATGCTCTTTTCTCAGGGACTATAATCAGGTCATTGAGTTCAGGGCGCCACAAGGGTGATGTTAAGGGTGTGGATGGTGAATTTATGCTCTTTTCTCAAGGACATCAATCAGGTCATTGAGTTCAGGGCGCCACAAGGGTGATGTTAAGGGTGTGGATGGTGAAATTATGCTCTTTTCTCAAGAACATCGATCAGGTCATGGAGTTCAGGGCGCCACAAGGGTGATGTTAAGGGTGTGGATGGTGGAATTATGCTCTTTTCTTAAGGTCAATGATCAGGTCATTGAGTTCAGGGCGCCACAGGGGTGATGTTAAGGGTGTGGATGGTTAAATTATGCTTTTTTCTCAAGGACATTGATCAGGTCATTGAGTTCAGGGCGCCACAAGGGTGATGTTAAGGGTGTGGATGGTGAAATTATGCTCTTCTCTGAAGGACATTAGTCAGGTCATGGAGTTCAGGGCGCCACAAGGGTGATGTTAAGGGTGTGGAGGGTGAAATTATGCTCTTATCTCAAGGACAATCATCACGTCATGGAGATTAGGGCGCCACAAGGGTGATGTTAAGGGTATGGATGGTGAAATTATGCTCTTTTCTCAAGGACAATAATCACGTGGTGGAGTTCAGGGCGCCACAAGGGTGATGTTAAGTGTGTGGATGGTGAAATTATGCTATTTTCTCAAGGACATTATTCAGGTCATGGAGTTCGGGGCGCCACAAGGGTGATGTTAAGGGTGTCGATGGTGAAGTTAGGCTCTTTTCTCAAGGACATTAATCAGGTCATGGAGTTCAGGGCGCCACAAGGGTGATGTTAAGGGTGTGGATGGTGAAATTATGCTTTTTTCTCATGCACAATAAACACGTCATGAAGTTCAGGGCGCCACAAGGGTGATGTTAAGGGTGTGGATGGTGAAAATATGCTCTTTTCTCAAGGAAATTAATCAGTTCATGGAGTTCAGGGCGCCACAAGGGTGATGTTAAGGGTGTGGATGGTGAAATTATGCTCTTTTCTCAAGGACATCAATCAGTTCATGGAGTTCAGGGCGCCACAAGAGTGATGTTAAGGGTGTGGATGGTGAAATTGGGCTCTTTTCTCAAGGACATTATTCAGGTCATGGAGTTCAGGGCGCCACAAGGGTGATGTTAAGGGTCTGGATGGTGGAATTATGCTCTTTTCTCAAGGACAATAATCACGTGGTGGAGTTCAGGGCGCCACAAGGGTGATGTTGAGGGTCTGGATGGTAAAATTATGCTCTTTTCTCAAGGACAATAATCACGTCATGGAGTTCAGGGCGCCACAAGGGTGATGTTAAGTGTGTGGATGGTGAAATTATGCTCTTTTCTCGAGGACATCAATCAGGTCATGGAGTTCAGGGCGCCACAAGGGTGATGTTAAGTGTGTGGATGGTGAAATTATGATCTTTTCTCAGGAACAATAATCACGTGGTGAAGTTCAGGGCGCCACAAGGGTGATGTTAAGTGTGTGGATGGTGAAATGAGGCTCTTTTCTCGAGGACATCAATCAGGTCATGGAGTTCAGGGCACCACAAGGGTGATGTTAAGTGTGTATATGGTGAAATTATGCTCTTTTCTCAGGGACAATAATCACGTGGCGAAGTTCAGGGCGCCACAAGGGTGATTTCAATGTGTGGATGGTGAAATTATGCTCTTTTCTCAGGGACAATAATCACGTGGTGGAGTTCAGTGCGCCACAGGGGTGATGTTATGTGTGTGGTTGGTGAAATTATGCTCTTTTCTCAGAGACATTAATCACGTGGTGAAGTTCAGGGCGCCACAAGGGTGATGTTAAGTGTGTGGATGGTGAAATTATGCTCTTTTCTCAAGGACATTTTTCAGGTCATGGAGTTCAGGGCGCCACAAGGGTGATGTTAGGTGTGTGGATGGTGAAATTAGAATCTTTTCTCATGGACATTAATCGGGTCATTGAGTTCAGGGCGCCACAAGGGTGATGTTAAGGGTGTGGATGGTGAAATTATGCTCTTTTCTCAAGGACATTAATCAGGTCATGGAGTTCATGGCGCCACAAGGGTGATGTTGAGTGTGTGGATGGTGAAATTATGCTCTTTTCTCAAGGAAATTAATCAGGTTATGGAGTTCAGGGCGCTACAAGGGTGATGTTAAGGGTGTGGATGGTGAAATTATGCTCTTTCCTCAAGGACAAGAACCACGTGGTGGAGTTCAGGGTGCCACAAGGGTGATGTTAAGAGTGTGGATGGTAAAATTATGCTCTTTTCTCAAGGGCTCATGGAGTTCAGGGCGCCACAAGGGTGATGTTAAGGGTCTGGATGGTGAAATTATGCTCTTTTCTCAAGGACATTGATCAGGACATGGAGTTCAGGGCGCTACAAGGGTGATGTTAAGGGTCTGGATGGTGAAATTCTGCTCTTTTCTCAAGGACATCAATCAGGTCAAGGAGTTCAGGGCACCACAAGGGTGATGTTAAGGGTGTGGATGGTGAAATTATGCTCTCTTCTCAAGGACATTAATCAGGTCATGGAGTTCAGGGCGCCACAAGGGTGATGTTAAGGGTCTGGATGGTGAAATTATGCTCTTTTCTCAAGGACATTAATCAGGTCATGGAGTTCAGGGCGCCACAAGGGTGATGTTAAGGGTCTGGATGGTGAAATTATGCTCTTTTCTCAATGAAGATAATCACGTGGGGAGTTCGAGGTGCCACAAGGGTGATGTTAAGGGTATGGATGGTGAAATTATGCTCCTTTCTCAAGGACAATAATCACGTCATGGAGTTCAGGGCGCCACAAGGGTGATGTTAAGTGTGTGGATGGTGAAATTAGGCTCTTTTCTCAAGGACATCAATCAGGTCATGGAGTTCAGGGCGCCACAAGGGTGATGTTAAGGGTGTAAATGGTGAAATTATGCTCTTTTCTCATGCACAATAATCACGTCATGGAGTTCAGGGCGCCACAAGGGTGATGTTAAGGGTGTGGATGGTGAAATTATGCTCTTTTCTCAAGGACATTAATCAGGTCATGGAGTTCAGGGCGCCACAAAGGTGATGTTAAGGGTTTGGATGGTGAAATTATGCTCTTTTCTCAAGGACATTAATCAGGTCATGGAGTTCAGGGCGCCACAAGGGTGATGTTAAGGGTGAGGATGGTGAAGTCAGGCTCTTTTCTCATGGACATTAATCAGGTCATGGTGTTCAGGGCGCCACAAGGGTGATGTTAAGGGTGTGGATGGTGAAATTATGCTCTTTTCTCATGCACATTATTCACGTCATGGAGTTCAGGGCGCCACAAGGGTGATGTTAAGGGTGTGGATGGTGAAAATATGCTCTTTTCTCAAGGACATTAATCGGTTCATGGAGTTCAGGGTGCCACAAGGGTGATGTTAAGGTTGTGGATGGTGAAATTATGCTCTTTTCTCAAGGACATTAATCAGGTCATGGAGTTCAGGGCGCCACAAGGGTGATGTTAAGGGTGTGGATGGTGAAATTATGCTCTTTTCTCAAGGACAATAATCGGGTCTTGAAGTTCAGGACGCCACAAGTGTGATGTTAAGGGTCTGGATAGTGAAATTAGGCTCTTTTCTCGAGGACATCAATCAGGTCATGGAGTTTGGGGCGCCACAAGGGTGATGTTAAGGGTGTGGATGGTGTAATTATGCTCTCTTCTCATTCACAATAATCACGTCATGGAGTTCAGGGCGCCACAAGGGTGATGTTAAGGTTGTGGATGGTGAAATTATGCTCTTCTCTCAACGACATTAATCAGGTCATGGAGTTCAGGGCGCCACAAGGGTGATGGTAAGTGTGTGGATGGTGAAATTATGCTCTTTTCTCAATGACATCAATCAGGTCATGGAGTTCAGGGCGCCACAAGGGTGATGTTAAGGGTGTGGATGGTGAAATTATGCTCTTTTCTCAAGGACATTAATCAGGTCATGGAGTTCAGGGCGCCACATGGGTGATGTTAAGGGTGTGGATGGTGAAATTATGCTCTTTTCTCAAGGACGATAATCACGTGGTGGAGTTCAGGGCGCCACAAGGGTGATGTTAAGGGTCTGGATGGTGAAATTATGCTCTTTCCTCAAGGACATTAATCAGGTCATGGAGTTCAGGGCGCTACAAGGGTGATGTTAAGGGTCTGGATGGTGAAATTATGCTCTTTTCTCAAGGACATTAATCAGGTCATGGAGTTCAGGGCGCCACAAGGGTGATGTTAAGGAACTGGATAGTGAAATTATGCTCTTTTTTCGAGGACAATAATCAGGTTATGGAGTTCAGGGCGCCACAAGGGTGATGTTAAGGGTGTGGATGGTGAAATTATGCTCTTTCCTCAAGGACAAGAATCACGTGGTGGAGTTCAGGGTGCCACAAGGGTGATGTTAAGAGTGTGGATGGTGAAATTATGCTCTTTTCTCAAGGGCAATAATCAGGTCATGGAGTTCAGGGCGCCACAAGGGTGATGTTAAGGGTCTGGATGGTGAAATTATGCTGTTTTCTCAAGGACATTAATCAGGTCATTGAGTTCGGGCACCACAAGGGTGATGTTGAGGGTCTGGATGGTGAAATTATGCTCTTTTCTCAAGGACATTGATCAGGTCTTGGAGTTCAGGGCGCCACAAGGGTGATGTTAAGGGTGTGGATGGTGAAATTATGCACTTTTCTCAAGGACATTAATCAGGTCATGGAGTTCAGGGCGCCACAAGGGTGATGTTAAGTGTCTGGATGGTGAAATTATGCTCTTTTCTCAATGACATTAATCAGGTCATGGAGTTCAGGGCGCCACAAGGGTGATGTTAAGTGTCTGGATGGTGAAATTATGCTCTTTTCTCAATGAAGAAAATCACGTGGGGAGTTCGGGGTGCCACAAGGGTGATGTTAAGGGTCTGGATGGTGAAATTATGCTCTTTTCTCAAGGACATTTATCAGGACATGAAGTTCAGGGCGCTACAAGGGTGATGTTAAGGGTCTGGATGGTGAAATTCTGCTCTTTTCTCAAGGAAATCAATCAGGTCAAGGAGTTCAGGGCACCACAAGGGTGATGTTAAGGGTGTGGATGGTGGAATTATGCTCTCTTCTCAAGGACTTTAATCAGGTCAGGAGTTCAGGGCGCCACAAGGGTGATGTTAAGGGTCTGGATGGTGAAATTATGCTCTTTTCTCAAGGACATTAATCAGGTCATGGAGTTCAGGGCGCCACAAGGGTGATGTTAAGTGTCTGGATGGTGAAATTATGCTCTTTTCTCAATGAAGAAAATCACGTGGGGAGTTCGGGGTGCCACAAGGGTGATGTTAAGGGTATGGATGGTGAAAGTATGCTCCTTTCTCAAGGACAATAATCACGTCATGGAGTTCAGGGCGCCACAAGGGTGATGTTAAGTGTGTGGATGGTGAAATTAGGCTCTTTTCTCAAGGACATTAATCAGGTCATGGAGTTCAGGGCGCCACAAGGGTGATGTTAAGGGTGTAAATGGTGAAATTATGCTCTTTTCTCATGCACAATAATCACGTCATGGAGTTCAGGGCGCCACAAGGGTGATGTTAAGGGTGTGGATGGTGAAATTATTCTCTTTTCTCAAAGACATTAATCAGGTCATGGAGTTTAGGGCGCCACAAGGGTGATGTTAAGGGTGTGGATGGTGAAATTATGCTCTTTTCTCAAGGACATTGATCAGGTCATGGAGTTCAGGGCGCCACAAGGGTGATGTTAAGGGTGAGGATGGTGAAGTCAGGCTCTTTTCTCATGGACATTATTCAGGTCATGGAGTTCAGGGCGCCACAAGGGTGATGTTAAGGGTGTGGATGGTGAAATTATGCTCTTTTCTCAAGGACATTAATCGGTTCATGGAGTTCAGGGTGCCACAAGGGTGATGTTAAGGTTGTGGATGGTGAAATTATGCTCTTTCCTCAAGGACATTAATCAGGTCATGGAGTTCAGGGCGCCACAAGGGTGATGTTGAGGGTGTGGATGGTGAAATTATGCTCTTTTCTCAAGGACGTTAATCAGGTCATGAAGTTCAGGACGCCACAAGTGTGATGTTAAGGGTCTGGATGGTGAAATTATGCTCTTTTTTCGAGGACAATAATCAGGTGGTGGAGATCAGGGCGCCACAAGGGTGATGTTAAGGGTCTGGATGGTGAAATTATGCTCTTTTCTCAAGGACAATAATCAGGTGGTGGAGTTCAGGGCGCCACAAGGGTGATGTTAAGGGTCTGGATGGTGAAATTATGCTCTTTTCTAAAGGAAAATAATCACGTCATGGAGTTCAGGGCGCCACAAGGGTGATGTTAAGGGTGTGGATGGTGAAATTATGCTCTTTTCTCATGCACATTATTCACGTCATGGAGTTCAGGGCGCCACAAGGGTGATGTTAAGGGTGTGGATGGTGAAATTATGCTCTTTTCTCAAGGACATTAATCGGTTCATGGAGTTCAGGGCACCACAAGGGTGATGTTAGGGTGTGGATGGTGAAATAAGGCTCTTTTCTCAAGGACAATAATCAGGTCATGGAGTTCAGGGCGCCACAAGGGTGATGTTAAGGGTCTGGATGGTGAAATTATGCTCTTTTCTCAAGGACAATAATCAGGTGGTGGAGTTCAGGGCGCCACAAGGGTGATGTTGAGGGTCTGAATGGTGAAATTATGCTCTTTTCTCAAGGAAAATAATCACGTCATGGAGTTCAGGGCGCCACAAGGGTGATGTTAAGTGTGTGGATGGTGAAATTATTCTCTTTTCTCAAGGACATCAATCAGGTTATGGAGTTCAGGGCACCACAAGGGTGATGTTAAGTGTGTGGATGGTGTAATTATGCTCTTTTCTCAGGGACAAAAATCACTTGGTGAAGTTTAGGGCGCCATAAGGGTGATGTTGAGTGTGTGGATGGTGAAATTATGCTCTTTTCTCAAGGACATCAATCAGGTCATGGAGTTCAGGGCGCCACAAGGGTGATGTTGAGTGTGTGGATGGTGAAATTATACTCTTTTCACAGGGACAATAATCACGTGGTGAAGTTCAGGGCGCCACAAGGGTGATGTTAAGGGTCTGGATGGTGAAATTATGCTTTTTTCTCAAGGACAATAATCACGTGGTGGAGTTCAGGGCGCCACAAGGGTGATGTTAAGTGTGTGGATGGTGAAATTATGCTCTTTTCTCAGGGACAATAATCACGTGGTGGAGTTCGGAGCGCCACAAGGGTGATGTTAAGTGTGTGGATGGTGAAATTTTGCTCTTTTCTCAAGGACATCAATCAGGTCATGGAGTTCAGGGCGCCACAAGGGTGATGTTAAGTGTGTGGATAGTGAAATTATGCTCTTTTCTCAGGGACAATAATCACGTGGTGGAGTTCAGGGCGCCACAGGGGTGATGTTATGTGTGTGGTTGGTGAAATTATGCTCTTTTCTCAGGGACATTAATCACGTGGTGAGGTTCAGGGCGCCACAAGGGTGATGTTAAGGGTGTGGATGGTGAAATTATGCTCTTTTCTCACGGACATTAATCAGGTCATGGAGTTCAGGGCGCCACATGGGTGATGTTAAGGGTGTGGATGGTGAAATTATGCTCTTTTCTCAAGGACGATAATCACGTGGTGGAGTTCAGGGCGCCACAAGGGTGATGTTAAGGGTCTGGATGGTGAAATTATGCTCTTTCCTCAAGGACATTAATCAGGTCATGGAGTTCAGGGCGCCACAAGGGTGATGTTAAGGGTCTGGATGGTGAAATTATGCTCTTTTCTCAAGGACATTAATCAGGTCATGGAGTTCAGGGCGCCACAAGGGTGATGTTAAGGAACTGGATGGTGGAATTATGCTCTTTTTTCAAGGACAAAAATCAGGTTATGGAGTTCAGGGCGCCACAAGGGTGATGGTAAGGGTGTGGATGGTGAAATTATGCTCTTTTCCCAAGGACAAGAATCACGTGGTGGAGTTCAGGGTGCCACAAGGGTGATGTTAAGAGTGTGGATGGTGAAATGATGCTCTTTTCTCAAGGGCAATAATCAGCTCATGGAGTTCAGGGCGCCACAAGGGTGATGGTAAGGGTCTGGATGGTAAAATTATGCTCTTTTCTCAAGGACATTAATCAGGTCATGGAGTTCAGGACGCCACAAGAGTGATGTTAAGGGTCTGGATGGTAAAATTATGCTCTTTTCTCAAGGACATTAATCAGATCATGGAGTTCAGGGCGCCACAAGGGTGATGTTAAGGGTGTGGATGGTGAAATTATGCTCTTTTCTCAAGGACATTAATCAGGTCATGGAGTTCAGGTTGCCACAAGGGTGATGTTAAGGGTTTGGATGGTGGAATTATGCTGTTTTCTCAAGGACATCAATCAGGTCATGGAGTTCAGGGCGCCACTAGGGTGATGTTAAGGGTCTGGATGGTGAAATTATGCTCTTTTCTCAAGGACAATAATCAGGTCATGGAGTTCAGGGCGCCACAAGGGTGATGTTAAGGGTGTGGATGGTGAAATTATGCTCTTTTCTCATGCACAATAATCACGTCATGGAGTTCAGGGCGCCACAAGGGTGATGTTAAGGGTGTGGATGGTGAAATTATGCTCTTTTCTCAAGGACAATAATCAGGTCATGGAGTTCAGGGCGCCACAAGGGTGATGTTAAGGGTGTGGATGGTGAAATTATGCTCTTTTCTCAAGGACATTAATCAGGTCATGGAGTTCAGGGCGCCACAAGGGTGATGGTTAGGGTGTCGATGGTGAAGTTAGGCTCTTTTCTCAAGGACATTAATCAGGTCATGGAGTTAAGGGCGCCACTAGGGTGATGTTAAGGGAGTGGATGGTGAAATTATGCTCTTTTCTCATGCACAATAAACACGTCATGGAGTTAAGGGCGCCACAGGGGTGATGTTAAGAGTGTGGATGGTGAAATTATGCTCTTTTCTCAAGGAAATTAATCAGTTCATGGAGTTCAGGGCGCCACAAGGGTGATGTTAAGGGTGTGGATGGTGAAATTATGCTCTTTTCTCAAGGAAATTGATCAGTTCATGGAGTTCAGGGCGCCACAAGGGTGATGTTAAGGGTGTGGATGGTGAAATTATGCTCTTTTCTCGAGGACATAATTCAGTTCATGGAGTTCAGGGCGCCACAAGGGTGATGTTAAGGGTATGGATGGTGAAATTATGCTCTTTTCTCATGGACATCAATCAGTTCATGGAGTTCAGGGCGCCACAAGGGTGATGTTAAGGGTGTGGATGGTGAAATTATGCTCTTTTCTCAAGGACATTAATTAGTTCATGGAGTTCAGGGCGCCACAAGGGTGATGTTAAGGGTGTGGATGGTGAAATTGGGCTCTTTTCTCAAGGACATTATTCAGGTCATGGAGTTCAGGGCGCCACAAGGGTGATGTTAAGGGTCTGGATGGTGAAATTATGCTCTTTTCTCAAGGACAATAATCACGTGGTGGAGTTCAGGGCGCCACAAGGGTGATGTTAAGGGTCTGGATGGTAAAATTATGCTCATTTCACAAGGACAGTAATCACGTCATGGAGTTCAGGGCGCCACAAGGGTGATGTTAAGTGTGTGGATGGTGAAATTATGCTCTTTTCTCGAGGACATCAATCAGGTCATGGAGTTCAGGGCGCCACAAGGGTGATGTTAAGTGTGTGGATGGTGAAATTATGCTCTTTTCTCAGGGACAATAATCACGTGGTGAAGTTCAGGGCGCCACAAGGGTGATGTTAAGTGTGTGGATGGTGAAATTATGCTCTTTTCTCAAGGACATCAATCAGGTCATGGAGTTCAGGGCGCCACAAGGGTGATGTTAAGTGTGTGGATGGTGGAATTATGCTCTTTTCTCAGGGACAATAATCACGTGGTGAAGTTCAGGGCGCCACAAGGGTGATGTCAATGTGTGGATGGTGAAATTAGGCTCTTTTCTCAAGGACATCTATCAGGTCATGGTGTTCAGGGCGCCACAAGGGTGATGTTAAGTGTGTGGATGGTCAAATTATGCTCTTTTCTCAGGGACAATAATCACGTGGTGGAGTTCAGTGCGCCACAGGGGTGATGTTATGTGTGTGGTTGGTGAAATTATGCTCTTTTCTCAGGGACATTAATCACGTGGTGAAGTTCAGGGCGCCACAAGGGTGATGTTAATGTGTGGATGGTGAAATTATGCTCTTTTCTCAAGGACATTATTCAGGTCATGGAGTTCAGGGCGCCACAAGGGTGATGTTAAGTGTGTGGATGGTGAAATTATGATCTTTTCTCATGGACATAATTCAGGTCATGGAGTTCAGGGCGCCACAAGGTTGATGTTAAGGGTGTGGAGGGTGAAATTATGCTCTTTTCTCAAGTACATTAATCAGGTCATGGAGTTCATGGCGCCACAAGGGTGATGTTGAGTGTGTGGATGGTGAAAATATGCTCTTTTCTCAAGGAAATTAATCAGGTCATGGAGTTCAGGGCGCCACAAGGGTGATGTTAAGGGTGTGGATGGTGAAATTATGCTCTTTTCTCAAGGACAAGAACCACGTGGTGGAGTTCAGGGTGCCACAAGGGTGATGTTAAGAGTGTGGATGGTAAAATTATGCTCTTTTCTCAAGGGCAATAATCAGGTCATGGAGTTCAGGGCGCCACAAGGGTGATGTTAAGGGTATGGATGGTGAAATTATGCTCTTTTCTCAAGGACATTGATCAGGACATGGAGTTCAGGGCGCTACAAGGGTGATGTTAAGGGTCTGGATGGTGAAATTATGCTCTCTTCTCAAGGACATCAATCAGGTCAAGGAGTTCAGGGCGCCACAAGGGTGATGTTAAGGGTATGGATGGTGAAATTATGCTCTTTTCTCAAGGTCAAAGATCAGGTCATTGAGTTCAGGGCGCCACAGGGGTGATGTCAAGGGTGTGGATGGTGAAATTATGCTCTTTTCTCAAGGACATTAATCAGGTCATTGAGTTCAGGGCGCCACAAGGGTGATGTTGAGGGTGTGGATGGTGAAATTATGCTCTTTTCTCAAGGAAATTATTCAGGTCATGGAGTTCAGGGCGCCACAAGGGTGATGTTAAGGGTGTGGATGGTGAAATTATGCTCTTTTCTCAAGGACATCAATCAGGTCATGGAGTTCAGGGCGCCACATGGGTGATGTTAAGTGTGTGGATGGTGAAATTATGCTCTTTTCTCAAGGACATTAATCGGGTCATGGAGTTCGGGGCGCCACAAGGGTGATGTTAAGGTTGTGGATGGTGAAATTATGCTCTTTTCTCAACGACATCAATCAGGTCATGGAGTTCAGGGCGCCACAAGGGTGATGGTAAGTGTGTGGATGGTGATATTATGCTCTTTTCTCAATGACATCAATTAGGTCATGGAGTTCAGGGCGCCACAAGGGTGATGTTAAGGGTGTGGATGGTGAAATTATGCTCTTTTCTCAAGGACATTAATCAGGTCATGGAGTTCAGGGCGCCACATGGGTGATGTTAAGGGTGTGGATGGTGAAATTATGCTCTTTTCTCAAGGACGATAATCACGTGGTGGAGTTCAGGGCGCCACAAGGGTGATGTTGAGGGTCTGGATGGTGAAATTATGCTCTTTCCTCAAGGACATTAATCATGTCATGGAGTTCAGGGCGCCACAAGGGTGATGTTAAGGGTCTGGATGGTGAAATTATGCTCTTTTCTCAAGGACATTAATCAGGTCATGGAGTTCAGGGCGCCACAAGGGTGATGTTAAGGAACTGGATAGTGAAATTATGCTCTTTTTTCGAGGACAATAATCAGGTTATGGAGTTCAGGGCGCCACAAGGTTGATGTTAAGGGTGTGGATGGTGAAATTATGCTCTTTCCTTAAGGACAAGAATCACGTGGTGGAGTTCAGGGTGCCACAAGTGTGATGTTAAGAGTGTGGATGGTGAAATTATGCTCTTTTCTCAAGGGCAATAATCAGGTCATGGAGTTCAGGGTGCCACAAGGGTGATGTTAAGGGTCTGGATGGTGAAATTATGCTGTTTCCTCAAGGACATTATTCAGGTCATGGAGTTCAGGGCGCCACAAGGGTGATGTTAAGGGTCTGGATGGTGCAATTATGCTCTTTTCTCAAGGACATTAATCAGGTCTTGGAGTTCTTGGCGCCACAAGGGTGATGTTAAGGGTGTGGATGGTGAAATTATGCACTTTTCTCAAGGACATTAATCAGGTCGTGGAGTTCAGGGCGCAACAAGGGTGATGTTAAGGGTTTGGATGGTGGAATTATGCTCTTTTCTCAAGGACTTCAATCAGGTCATGGAGTTCAGGGCGCCACAAGGGTGATGTTAAGGGTCTGGATGGTGAAATTATGCTCTTTTCTCAAGGACATTAATCAGGTCATGGAGTTCAGGGCGCCACAAGGGTGATGTTAAGGGTGTGGATGGTGAAATCATGCTCTTTTCTCAAGGACATTAATCAGGTCATGGAGTTCAGGGCGCCACAAGGGTGATGTTAAGGGTGTGGATGGTGATATTATGCTCTTTTCTCAAGAACATCAATCAGGTCATGGAGTTCAGGGCGCCACAGGGGTGATGTTAAGGGTGTGGATGGTGAAATTATGCTCTTTTCTCAGGGACAATAATCAGGTCATTGAGTTCAGGGCGCCACAAGGGTGATGTTAAGGGTGTGGATGGTAAAATTATGCTCTTTTCTCAAGGACATCAATCGGGTCATTGAGTTCAGGGCGCCACAAGGGTGATGTTAAGGGTGTGGATGGTGAAATTATGCTCTTTTCTCAAGGACATCAATCAGGTCATTGAGTTCAGGGCGCCACAAGGGTGATTTTAAGGGTATGGATGGTGAAATTATGCTCTTTTCTCAAGGTCAAAGATCAGGTCATTGAGTTCAGGGCGCCACAGGGGTGATGTCAAGGGTGTGGATGGTGAAATTATGCTCTTTTCTCAAGGACATTAATCAGGTCATTGAGTTCAGGGCGCCACAAGGGTGATGTTGAGGGTGTGGATGGTGAAATTATGCTCCTTTCTCAAGGACATTATTCAGGTCATGGAGTTCAGGGCGCCACAAGGGTGATGTTAAGGGTGTGGATGGTGGAATTATGCTCTCATCTCAAGGACAATCATCACGTCATGGAGTTTAGGGCGCCACAAGGGTGATGGTAAGGGTATGGATGGTGAAATTATGCTCTTTTCTCGAGGACAATAATCACGTGGTGGAGTTCAGGGCGCCACAAGGGTGATGTTAAGTGTGTGGATGGTGAAATTATGCTCTTTTGTCAAGGACATTAATCAGGTCATGGAGTTCGGGGCGCCACAAGGGTGATGTAAGGGTGTGGATGGTGAAATTATGCTCTTTTCTTATTCACAATGATCACGTCATGGAGTTCAGGGCGCCACAAGGGTGATGTTAAGGGTGTGGATGGTGAAATTATGCTCTTTTCTCAAGGACATTAATCAGGTCATGGAGTTCAGGGCGCCACAAGGGTGATGTCAAGGGTGTGGATGGTGAAATTATGCTCTTTCTCAATGACATCAATCAGGTCATGGAGTTCAGGGCGCCACAAGGGTGATGTTAAGGGTGTGGATGGTGAAATTATGCTCTTTTCTCAAGGACATAATCATGTCATGGAGTTCAGGGCGCCACAAGGGTGATGTTAAGGGTGTGGATGGTGAAATTATGCTCTTTTCTCAAGGACATTATTCAGGTCATGGAGTTCAGGGCGCCACAAGGGTGATGTTAAGGGTGTGGATGGTGAAATTATGCTCTTTTCTCATGCACAATGATCACGTCATGGAGATCAGGGCGCCACAAGGGTGATGTTAAGGGTCTGGATGGTGAAATTATGCTCTTTCCTCAAGGACATTAATCAGGTCATGGAGTTCAGGGCGCCACAAGGGTGATGGTAAAGGTCTGGATGGTGAAATTATACTCTTTTCTCTAGGACATTAATCAGGTCATGAAGTTCAGGGCGCCACAAGGGTGATGTTAAGGAACTGGATGGTGGAATTATGCTCTTTTTTCAAGGACAATAATCGGGTTATGGAGTTCAGGGCGCCACAAGGGTGATGTTAAGGGTGTGGATGGTGAAATTATGCTCTTTCCTCAAGGACAAGAATCACGTGGTGGAGTTCAGGGTGCCACAAGGGTGATGTTAAGAGTGTGGATGGTGAAATTATGCTATTTTCTCAAGTAAAATAATCAGGTCATGGAGTTCAGGGCGCCACAAGGGTGATGTTAAGGGTCTGGATGGTGAAATTATGCTCTTTTCTCAAGGACATTAATCAGGTCATGGAGTTCAGGGCGCCACAAGGGTGATGTTAAGGGTCTGGATGGTGAAATTATGCTCTTTTCTCAAGGACATTAATCAGGTCATGGAGTTCAGGGCGCCACAAGGGTGATGTTAAGGGTGTGGATGGTGAAATTATGCTCTTTTCTCAAGGACATTAATCAGGTCATGGAGTTCGGGTTGCCACAAGGGTGATGTTAAGGGTTTGGATGGTGGAATTATGCTCTTTTCTCAAGGACATCAATCAGGTCATGGAGTTCAGGGCGCCACAAGGGTGATGTTAAGGGTCTGGATGGTGAAATTATGCTCTTTTCTCAAGGACATTAATCAGGTCATGGAGTTCAGGGCGCCACAAGGGTGATGTTAAGGGTGTGGATGGTGAAATTAGTCTCTTTTTCTCATGCACAATGATCACGTCATGGAGTTCAGGGCGCCACAAGGGTGATGTTAAGGGTGTGGATGGTGAAATTATGCTATTTTCTCAAGGACATTATACAGGTCATGGCGTTCAGGGCGCCACAGGGGTGATGTTAAGGGTGTGGATGGTGAAATTATGCTCTTTTCTCAAGGACATTAATCAGGTCATGGGGTTCAGGGCGCCACAAGGGTGATGTTAAGGGTGTCGATGGTAAAGTTAGGCTCTTTTCTCAAGGACATTAATCAGGTCATGGAGTTCAGGGCTCCACAAGGGTGATGTTAAGGGTGTGGATGGTGAAATTATGCTCTTTTCTCATGCACAATGAACACGTCATGGAGTTCAGGGCGCCACAAGGGTGATGTTGAGGGTGTGGATGGTGAAATTATGCTCTTTGCTCAAGGAAATTAATCAGTTCATGGAGTTCAGGCCGCCACAAGGGTGATGTTAAGGGTGTGGATGGTGAAATTATGCTCTTTTCTCAAGGACATTAATCAGTTCATGGAGTCCAGGGCGCCACAAGGGTGATGTTAAGGGTGTGGATGGTGAAATTATGTTTTTTTCTCAAGGGCAATAATCAGGTCATGGAGTTCAGGGCGCCACAAGGGTGATGTTAAGGGTCTGGATGGTGAAATTATGCTGTTTTCTCAAGGACATTAATCAGGTCATGGAGTTCAGGGCGCCACAAGGGTGATGTTAAGGGTCTGGATGGTAAAATTATGCTCTCTTCTCAAGGACAATAATCACGTCATGGAGTTCAGTGCGCCACAAGGGTGATGTTAAGTGTGTGGATGGTGAAATTATGCTCATTTCTCGAGGACATCAATCAGGTCATGGAGTTCAGGGCGCCACAAGGGTGATGTTAAGTGTGTGGATGGTGAAATTATGCTCTTTTCTCAGGGACAATAATCACGTGGTGAAGTTCAGGGCGCCACAAGGGTGATGTTAAGTGTGTGGATGGTGAAATTATGCTCTTTTCTCAAAGACATCAATCAGGTCATGGAGTTCAGGGCGCCACAAGGGTGATGTTGAGGGTGTGGATGGTGAAATTATGCTCTTTTCTCAAGGACATTAATCAGGTCATGGAGTTCGGGTTGCCACAAGGGTGATGTTAAGTGTGTGGATGGTGGAATTATGCTCTTTTCTCAAGGACATCAATCAGGTCATGGAGTTCAGGGCGCCACAAGGGTGATGTTAAGGGTCTGGATGGTGAAATTATGCTCTTTTCTCAAGGACATTAATCAGGTCATGGAGTTCAGGGCGCCACAAGGGTGATGTTAAGGGTCTGGATGGTGAAATTATGCTCTTTTCTCAATGAAGATAATCACGTGGGGAGTTCGGGGTGCCACAAGGGTGATGTTGAGGGTATGGATGGTGAAATTATGCTCCTTCCTCAAGGACAATAATCACGTCATGGAGTTTAGGGCACCACAAGGGTGATGTTAAGTGTGTGGATGGTGAAATTAGGCTCTTTTCTCAAGGACATTAATCAGGTCATGGAGTTCAGGGCGCCACAAGGGTGATGTTAAGGGTGTGAATGGTGAAATTATGCTCTTTTCTCATGCACAATAATCACGTCATGGAGTTCAGGGCGCCACAAGGGTGATGTTAAGGGTGTGGATGGTGAAATTATGCTCTTTTCTCAAGGACATTATTCAGGTCATGGAGTTCAGGGCGCCACAAAGGTGATGTTAAGGGTGTGGATGGTGAAATTATGCTATTTTCTCAAGGACATTAATCAGGTCATGGAGTTCAGGGCGCCACAAGGGTGATGTTAAGGGTGAGGATGGTGAAGTCAGGCTCTTTTCTCATGGACAAGAATCAGGTCATGGAGTTCAGGGCGCCACAAGGTTGATGTTAAGGGTGTGGATGGTGAAATTAAGCTCTTTTCTCATGCACAATAATCACGTCATAGAGTTCAGGGCGCCACAAGGGTGATGTTAAGGGTGTGGATGGTGAAATTATGCTCTTTTCTCAAGGACATTAATCAGTTCATGGAGTTCAGGGTGCCACAAGGGTGATGTAAAGGTTGTGGATGGTGAAATTATGCTCTTTTCTCAAGGACATTAATCAGGTCATGGAGTTCAGGGCGCCACAAGGGTGATGTTAAGGGTGTGGATGGTGAAATTATGCTCTTTTCTCAAGGACATTAATCAGGTCATGAAGTTCAGGACGCCACAAGTGTGATGTTAAGGGTGTGGATGGTGAAATTATGCTCTTTTCTCGAGGACATTTATCAGGTCATGGAGTTCAGGGCACCTCAAGGGTGATGTTAAGGGTGTGGATGGTGAAATAAGGCTCTTTTCTCAATGACAATAATCAGGTCATGGAGTTCAGGGTGCCACAAGGGTGATGTTAAGGGTCTGGATGGTGAAATTATGCTCTTTTCTCAAGGACAATATTCAGGTGGTGGTGTTCAGGGCGCCACAAGGGTGATGTTAAGGGTCTGGATGGTGAAATTATGCTCTTTTCTCAAGGAAAATAATCACGTCATGGAGTTCAGGGCGCCACAAGGGTGATGTTAAGTGTGTGGATGTTGAAATTATTCTCTTTTCTCAAGGACATCGATCAGGTCATGGAGTTCAGGGCGCCACAAGGGTGATGTTAAGTGTGTGGATGGTGAAATTATGCTCTTTTCTCAGGGACAATAATCACGTGGTGAAGTTCAGGGCACCACAAGGGTGATGTTGAGTGTGTGGATGGTGAAATTATGCTCTTTTCTCAAGGACATCAATCAGGTCATGGAGTTCAAGGCGCCACAAGGGTGATGTTAAGTGTGTGGATGGTGAAATTATGCTCTTTTCACAGGGACAATAATCACGTGGTGAAGTTCAGGGCGCCACAAGGGTGATGTTAAGGGTCTGGATGGTGAAATTATGCTCTTTTCTCAAGGACAATAATCACGTGGTGGAGTTCAGGGCGCCACAAGGGTGATGTTAAGTGTGTGGATGGTGAAATTATGCTCTTTTCTCAGGGACAATAATCACGTGCTGGAGTTCAGAGCACCACAAGGGTGATGTTAAGTGTGTGGATGGTGAAATTATGCTCTTTTCTCAAGAACATCAATCAGGTCATGGAGTTCAGGGCGCCACAAGGGTGATGTTAGGTGTGTGGATGGTGAAATTATGCTCTTTTCTCAGGGACAATAATCACGTGGTGGAGTTCAGGGCGCCACAGGGGTGATGTTATGTGTGTGGTTGGTGAAATTATGCTCTTTTCTCAGGGACATTATTCACGTGGTGAGGTTCAGGGCGCCACAAGGGTGATGTTAAGTCTGTGGATGGTGAAATTATGCTCTTTTCTCAAGGACATTAATCAGGTCATGGAGTTCAGGGCGCCACAAGGGTGATGTTAAGGGTGTGGATGGTGAAATTATGCTCTTTCTCAAGGACAATAATCAGGTCATTGAGTTCAGGGCGCCACAAGGGTGATGTTATGTGTGTGGATGGTGGAATTATTCTCTTTTCTCAAGGACATTAATCGGGTCATGGAGTTCAGGGCGCCACAAGGGTGATGTTAAGGGTGTGGATGGTTAAATTATGCTCTTTTCTCAAGGACATTGATCAGGCCATGGAGTTCAGGGCGCCACAAGGGTGATGTTAAGGGTCTGGATGGTGAAATTATGCTCTTTCCTCAAGGACATTAATCAGGTAATGGAGTTCAGGGCGCCACAAGGGTGATGTTAAGGAACTGGATGGTGGAATTATGCTCTTTTTTCAAGGACATTGATCAGGTTATGCAGTTCAGGGCGCCACAAGGGTGATGTTAAGGGTGTGGATGGTGAAATTATGCTCTTTCCTCAAGGACAAGAATCACGTGGTGGATTTCAGGGTGCCACAAGGGTGATGTTAAGAGTGTGGATGGTGAAATTATGCTCTTTTCTCAAGGGCAATAATCAGGTCATGGAGTTCAGGGCGCCACAAGGGTGATGTTAAGGGTCTGGATGGTGAAATTATGCTCTTTTCTCGAGAACATTAATCAGGTCATGGAGTTCAGGGCGCCACAAGGGTGATGGTAAGGGTCTGGATGGTGAAATTATGCTCTTTTCTCAAGGACATTAATCAGGTCATGGAGTTCAGGGCGCCACAAGGGTGATGTTAAGGGTGTGGATGGTGAAATTATGCTCTTTTCTCGAGGACATTAATCAGGTCATGAAGTTCAGGGCGCCACAAGGGTGATGTTAAGGGTGTGGATGGTGAAATTATGCTCTTTTCTCATGCACAATAATCACGTCATGGAGTTCAGGGCGCCACAAGGGTGATGTTAAGGGTGTGGATGGTGAAATTATGCTCTTTTCTCAAGGACATTAATCAGGTCATGGAGTTCAGGGCGCCACAAGGGTGATGTCAAGGGTGTCGATGGTGAAATTAGGCTCTTTTCTCAAGGAAATTAATCAGTTCATGGAGTTCAGGGCGCCACAAGGGTGATGTTAAGGGTGTGGATGGTGAAATTATGCTCTTTTCTCAATGACATCAATCAGGTCATGGAGTTCAGGGCGCCACAAGGGTGATGTTAAGGGTGTGGATGGTGAAATTATGCTCTTTTCTCAAGGACATTTTTCAGGTCATGGAGTTCAGGGCGCCACAAGGGTGATGTTAAGGGTGTGGATGGTGAAATTATGCTCTTTTCTCATGCACAATGATCACGTCATGGAGATCAGGGCGCCACAAGGGTGATGTTAAGGGTCTGGATGGTGAAATTATGCTCTTTCCTCAAGGACATTAATCAGGTCATGGAGTTCAGGGCGCCACAAGGGTGATGTTAAAGGTCTGGATGGTGAAATTATACTCTTTTCTCTAGGACATTAATCAGGTCATGAAGTTCAGGGCGCCACAAGGGTGATGTTAAGGAACTGGATGGTGGAATTATGCTCTTTTTTCAAGGACAATAATCGGGTTATGGAGTTCAGGGCGACACAAGGGTGATGTTAAGGGTGTGGATGGTGAAATTATGCTCTTTCCTCAAGGACAAGAATCACGTGGTGGAGTTCAGGGTGCCACAAGGGTGATGTTAAGAGTGTGGATGGTGAAATTATGCTATTTTCTCAAGTAAAATAATCAGGTCATGGAGTTCAGGGCGCCACAAGGGTGATGTTGAGGGTGTGGATGGTGAAATTATGCTCTTTTCTCAAGGACATTAATCAGGTCATGGAGTTCAGGGCGCCACAAGGGTGATGTTAAGGGTCTGGATGGTGAAATTATGCTCATTTCTCAAGGACATTAATCAGGTCATGGAGTTCAGGGCGCCACAAGGGTGATGTTAAGGGTGTGGATGGTGAAATTATGCTCTTTTCTCAAGGACATTAATCAGGTCATGGAGTTCGGGTTGCCACAAGGGTGATGTTAAGGGTTTGGATGGTGGAATTATGCTCTTTTCTCAAGGACATCAATCAGGTCATGGAGTTCAGGGCGCCACAAGGGTGATGTTAAGGGTCTGGATGGTGAAATTATGCTCTTTTCTCAAGGACATTAATCAGGTCATGGAGTTCAGGGCGCCACAAGGGTGATGTTAAGGGTGTGGATGGTGAAATTAGTCTCTTTTTCTCATGGACAATGATCACGTCATGGAGTTCAGGGCGCCACAAGGGTGATGTTAAGGGTGTGGATGGTGAAATTATGCTATTTTCTCAAGGACATTATACAGGTCATGGCGTTCAGGGCGCCACAAGGGTGATGTTAAGGGTGTGGATGGTGAAATTATGCTCTTTTCTCAAGGACATTAATCAGGTCATGGGGTTCAGGTCGCCACAAGGGTGATGTTAAGGGTGTCGATGGTGAAGTTAGGCTCTTTTCTCAAGGACATTAATCAGGTCATGGAGTTCAGGGCTCCACAAGGGTGATGTTAAGGGTGTGGATGGTGAAATTATGCTCTTTTCTCATGCACAATGAACACGTCATGGAGTTCAGGGCGCCACAAGGGTGATGTTGAGGGTGTGGATGGTGAAATTATGCTCTTTGCTCAAGGAAATTAATCAGTTCATGGAGTTCAGGCCGCCACAAGGGTGATGTTAAGGGTGTGGATGGTGAAATTATGCTCTTTTCTCAAGGACATTAATCAGTTCATGGAGTCCAGGGCGCCACAAGGGTGATGTTAAGGGTGTGGATGGTGAAATTATGTTCTTTTCTCAAGGGCAATAATCAGGTCATGGAGTTCAGGGCGCCACAAGGGTGATGTTAAGGGTCTGGATGGTGAAATTATGCTGTTTTCTCAAGGACATTAATCAGGTCATGGAGTTCAGGGCGCCACAAGGGTGATGTTAAGGGTCTGGATGGTAAAATTATGCTCTCTTCTCAAGGACAATAATCACGTCATGGAGTTCAGGGCGCCACAAGGGTGATGTTAAGTGTGTGGATGGTGAAATTATGCTCTTTTCTCGAGGACATCAATCAGGTCATGGAGTTCAGGGCGCCACAAGGGTGATGTTAAGTGTGTGGATGGTGAAATTATGCTCTTTTCTCAGGGACAATAATCACGTGGTGAAGTTCAGGGCGCCACAAGGGTGATGTTAAGTGTGTGGATGGTGAAATTATGCTCTTTTCTCAAAGACATCAATCAGGTCATGGAGTTCAGGGCGCCACAAGGGTGATGTTGAGGGTGTGGATGGTGAAATTATGCTCTTTTCTCAAGGACATTAATCAGGTCATGGAGTTCGGGTTGCCACAAGGGTGATGTTAAGTGTGTGGATGGTGGAATTATGCTCTTTTCTCAAGGACATCAATCAGGTCATGGAGTTCAGGGCGCCACAAGGGTGATGTTAAGGGTCTGGATGGTGAAATTATGCTCTTTTCTCAAGGACATTAATCAGGTCATGGAGTTCAGGGCGCCACAAGGGTGATGTTAAGGGTCTGGATGGTGAAATTATGCTCTTTTCTCAATGAAGATAATCACGTGGGGAGTTCGGGGTGCCACAAGGGTGATGTTGAGGGTATGGATGGTGAAATTATGCTCCTTCCTCAAGGACAATAATCACGTCATGGAGTTTAGGGCACCACAAGGGTGATGTTAAGTGTGTGGATGGTGAAATTAGGCTCTTTTCTCAAGGACATTAATCAGGTCATGGAGTTCAGGGCGCCACAAGGGTGATGTTAAGGGTGTGAATGGTGAAATTATGCTCTTTTCTCATGCACAATAATCACGTCATGGAGTTCAGGGCGCCACAAGGGTGATGTTAAGGGTGTGGATGGTGAAATTATGCTCTTTTCTCAAGGACATTAATCAGTTCATGGAGTTCAGGGTGCCACAAGGGTGATGTAAAGGTTGTGGATGGTGAAATTATGCTCTTTTCTCAAGGACATTAATCAGGTCATGGAGTTCAGGGCGCCACAAGGGTGATGTTATGGGTGTGGATGGTGAAATTATGCTCTTTTCTCAAGGACATTAATCAGGTCATGAAGTTCAGGACGCCACAAGTGTGATGTTAAGGGTGTGGATGGTGAAATTATGCTCTTTTCTCGAGGACATTTATCAGGTCATGGAGTTCAGGGCACCACAAGGGTGATGTTAAGGGTGTGGATGGTGAAATAAGGCTCTTTTCTCAATGACAATAATCAGGTCATGGAGTTCAGGGTGCCACAAGGGTGATGTTAAGTGTCTGGATGGTGGAATTATGCTCTTTTCTCAAGGACAATATTCAGGTGGTGGTGTTCAGGGCGCCACAAGGGTGATGTTAAGGGTCTGGATGGTGAAATTATGCTCTTTTCTCAAGGAAAATAATCACGTCATGGAGTTCAGGGCGCCACAAGGGTGATGTTAAGTGTGTGGATGTTGAAATTATTCTCTTTTCTCAAGGACATCGATCAGGTCATGGAGTTCAGGGCGCCACAAGGGTGATGTTAAGTGTGTGGATGGTGAAATTATGCTCTTTTCTCAGGGACAATAATCACGTGGTGAAGTTCAGGGCACCACAAAGGTGATGTTGAGTGTGTGGATGGTGAAATTATGCTCTTTTCTCAAGGACATCAATCAGGTCATGGAGTTCAAGGCGCCACAAGGGTGATGTTAAGTGTGTGGATGGTGAAATTATGCTCTTTTCACAGGGACAATAATCACGTGGTGAAGTTCAGGGCGCCACAAGGGTGATGTTAAGGGTCTGGATGGTGAAATTATGCTCTTTTCTCAAGGACAATAATCACGTGGTGGAGTTCAGGGCGCCACAAGGGTGATGTTAAGTGTGTGGATGGTGAAATTATGCTCTTTTCTCAGGGACAATAATCACGTGCTGGAGTTCAGAGCACCACAGGGGTGATGTTAAGTGTGTGGATGGTGAAATTATGCTCTTTTCTCAAGAACATCAATCAGGTCATGGAGTTCAGGGCGCCACAAGGGTGATGTTAGGTGTGTGGATGGTGAAATTATGCTCTTTTCTCAGGGACATTATTCACGTGGTGAGGTTCAGGGCGCCACAAGGGTGATGTTAAGTCTGTGGATGGTGAAATTATGCTCTTTTCTCAAGGACATTAATCAGGTCATGGAGTTCAGGGCGCCACAAGGGTGATGTTAAGGGTGTGGATGGTGAAATTATGCTCTTTTCTCAAGGACAATAATCAGGTCATTGAGTTCAGGGCGCCACAAGGGTGATGTTATGTGTGTGGATGGTGGAATTATTCTCTTTTCTCAAGGACATTAATCGGGTCATGGAGTTCAGGGCGCCACAAGGGTGATGTTAAGGGTGTGGATGGTTAAATTATGCTCTTTTCTCAAGGACATTGATCAGGCCATGGAGTTCAGGGCGCCACAAGGGTGATGTTAAGGGTCTGGATGGTGAAATTATGCTCTTTCCTCAAGGACATTAATCAGGTAATGGAGTTCAGGGCGCCACAAGGGTGATGTTAAGGGTCAGGATGGTGAAATTATGCTCTTTTCTAAAGGACATTAATCAGGTCATGGAGTTCAGGGCGCCACAAGGGTGATGTTAAGGAACTGGATGGTGGAATTATGCTCTTTTTTCAAGGACATTGATCAGGTTATGCAGTTCAGGGCGCCACAAGGGTGATGTTAAGGGTGTGGATGGTGAAATTATGCTCTTTCCTCAAGGACAAGAATCACGTGGTGGATTTCAGGGTGCCACAAGGGTGATGTTAAGAGTGTGGATGGTGAAATTATGCTCTTTTCTCAAGGGCAATAATCAGGTCATGGAGTTCAGGGCGCCACAAGGGTGATGTTAAGGGTCTGGATGGTGAAATTATGCTCTTTTCTCGAGAACATTATTCAGGTCATGGAGTTCAGGGCGCCACAAGGGTGATGGTAAGGGTCTGGATGGTGAAATTATGCTCTTTTCTCAAGGACATTAATCAGGTCATGGAGTTCAGGGCGCCACAAGGGTGATGTTAAGGGTGTGGATGGTGAAATTATGCTCTTATCTCAAGGACATTAATCAGGTCATGGAGTTCAGGTTGCCACAAGGGTGATGTTAAGGGTTTGGATGGTGGAATTATGCTCTTTTCTCAAGGACATCAATCAGGTCATGGAGTTCAGGGCGCCACAAGGGTGATGTTAAGGGTCTGGATGGTGAAATTATGCTCTTTTCTCGAGGACATTAATCAGGTCATGAAGTTCAGGGCGCCACAAGGGTGATGTTAAGGGTGTGGATGGTGAAATTATGCTCTTTTCTCATGCACAATAATCACGTCATGGAGTTCAGGGCGCCACAAGGGTGATGTTAAGGGTGTGGATGGTGAAATTATGCTCTTTTCTCAAGGACATTAATCAGGTCATGGAGTTCAGGGCGCCACAAGGGTGATGTCAAGGGTGTCGATGGTGAAATTAGGCTCTTTTCTCAAGGAAATTAATCAGTTCATGGAGTTCAGGGCGCCACAAGGGTGATGTTAAGGGTGTGGATGGTGAAATTATGCTCTTTTCTCAATGACATCAATCAGGTCATGGAGTTCAGGGCGCCACAAGGGTGATGTTAAGGGTGTGGATGGTGAAATTATGCTCTTTTCTCAAGGACATTTTTCAGGTCATGGAGTTCAGGGCGCCACATGGGTGATGTTAAGGGTGTGGATGGTGAAATTGGGCTTTTTTCTCAAGGACGATAATCACGTGGTGGAGTTCATTGCGCCACAAGGGTGATGTTAAGGGTCTGGATGGTGAAATTATGCTCTTTCCTCAAGGACATTGATCAGGTCATGGAGTTCAGGGCGCCACAAGGGTGATGTTAAGGGTCTGGATGGTGAAATTATGCTCTTTTCTCAAGGACATTAATCAGGTCATGGAGTTCAGGGCGCCACAAGGGTGATGTTAAGAGTCTGGATGGTGAAATTATGCTCTTTTCTCAAGGACCTTAATCAGGTCATGGAGTTCAGGGCGCCACAAGGGTGATGTTAAGGGTGTGGATGGTGAGATTATGCTCTTTTCTCAAGGACATTAATCAGGTCATGGAGTTCAGGTTGCCACAAGGGTGATGTTAAGGGTTTGGATGGTGAAATTATGCTCTTTTCTCAAGGACATCAATCAGGTCATGGAGTTCAGGGCGCCACAAGGGTGATGTTAAGGGTCTGGATGGTGAAATTATGCTCTTTTCTCAAGGACATTGATCAGGTCATGGAGTTCAGGGCGACACAAGGGTGATGTTAAGGGTGTGGATGGTGAAATTATGCTCTTTTCTCATGCACAATAATCACGTCATGGAGTTCAGGGCGCCACAAGGGTGATGTTAAGGGTGTGGATGAAGAAATTATGCTCTTTTCTCAAGATCATTAATCAGGTCATGGAGTTCAGGGGGCCACAAGGGTGATGTCAAGGGTGTGGATGGTGAAATTATGCTCTTTTCTCAAGGACATTAATCAGGTCATGGAGTTCAGGGCGCCACAAGGGTGATGTTAAGGGTGTCGATGGTGAAGTTAGGCTCTTTTCTCAAGGACATTAATCAGGTCATGGAGTTCAGGGCGCCACAAGGGTGATGTTGAGGGTGTGGATGGTGAAATTATGCTCTCTTCTCATGCACAATAAACACGTCATGGAGTTCAGGGCGCCACAAGGGTGATGTTAAGGGTGTGGATGGTGAAATTATGCTCTTTTCTCGAGGAAATTAATCAGTTCATGGAGTTCAGGGCGCCACAAGGGTGATGTTAAGGGTGTGGATGGTGAAATTATGCTCTTTTCTCAATGACATCGATCAGGTCATGGAGTTCAGGGCGCCACAAGGGTGATGTTAAGGGTGTGGATGGTGAAATTATGCTCTTTTCTCAAGGACATTAATCAGGTCATGGAGTTCAGCGCGCCACATGGGTGATGTTAAGGGTGTGGATGGTGAAATTATGCTCTTTTCTCAAGGACGATAATCACGTGGTGGAGTTCAGGGCGCCACAAGGGTGATGTTAAGGGACTGGATGGTGAAATTATGCTCTTTCCTCAAGGACAAGAATCACGTGGTAGAGTTCAGGGTGCCACAAGGGTGATGTTAAGAGTGTGGATGGTGAAATTATGCTCTTTTCTCAAGGGCAATAATCAGGTCATGGAGTTCAGGGCACCACAAGGGTGATGGTAAGGGTCTGGATGGTGAAATTATGCTCTTTTCTCAAGGACATTAATCAGGTCATGAAGTTCATGGCGCCACAAGGGTGATGTTAAGTGTGTGGATGGTGAAATTATGCTCTTTTCTCAAGAAAATTAATCAGGTTATGGAGTTCAGGGCGCCACAAGGGTGATGTTGAGGGTGTGGATGGTGAAATTATGCTCTTTTCTCAAGGACAAGAATCACGTGGTGGAGTTCAGGGTGCCACAAGGGTGATGTTAAGAGTGTGGATGGTGAAATTATGCTCTTTTCTCAAGGGCAATAATCAGGTCATGGAGTTCAGGGCGCCACAAGGGTGATGTTAAGGGTCTGGATGGTGAAATTATGCTCTTTTCTCAAGGACATCAATCAGGTCATGGAGTTCAGGGCGCCACAAGGGTGATGTTAAGGGTCTGGATGGTAAAATTATGCTCTTTTCTCATGCACAATGATCACGTCATGGAGTTCAGGGCGCCACAAGGGTGATGTTAAGGGTGTGGATGGTGAAATTATGCTCTTTTCTCAAGGACATCAATCAGGTCATGGAGTTCAGGGCGCCACAAGGGTGATGTTAAGGGTGTGGATGGTGAAATTATGCTCTTTTCTCAAGGACATTAATCACGTCATATTGTTTAGGGCGCCACAAGGGTGATGTTAGGGGGTCGATGGTGAAGTTGGGCTCTTTTCTCAAGGACAATAATCAGGTCATGGAGTTCAGGGCGCCACAAGGGTGATGTTAAGGGTGTGGATGGTGAAATTATGCTCTTTTCTCATGCACAATGAACACGTCATGGAGTTCAGGGCACCACAAGGGTGATGTTAAGGGTGTGGATGGTGAAATTATGCTCTTTTCTCAAGGAAATTAATCAGTTCATGGAGTTCAGGGCACCACAAGGGTGATGTTGAGGGTGTGGAGGATGAAATTAGGCTCTTTTCTCAAGGAAATTGATCAGTTCATGGAGTTCAGGGCGCCACAAGGGTGATGTTAAGGGTGTGGATGGTGAAATTATGCTCTTTTCTCAAGGACATTAATCAGTTCATGGAGTTCAGGGCGCCACAAGGGTGATGTTAAGGGTGTGGATGGTGAAATTATGCTCTTTTCTCAAGGAAATTAATCAGTTCATGGAGTTCAGGGCACCACAAGGGTGATGTTATGGTTGTGGATGGTGAAATTATGCTCTTTTCTCAGGGACATTGATCAGTTCATGGAGTTCAGGGCGCCACAAGGGTGATGTTAAGGGTGTGGATGGTGAATTTGGGCTCTTTTCTCGAGGACATTATTCAGGTCATGGAGTTGAGGGCGCCACAAGGGTGATGTTAAGGGTCTGGATGGTGAAATTATGCTCTTTTCTCAAGGACAATAATCACGTGGTGGAGTTCAGGGCGCCACAAGGGTGATGTTAAGGGTCTGGATGGTAAAATTATGCTCATTTCTCAAGGACAATAATCACGTCATGGAGTTCAGGGCGCCACAAGGGTGATGTTAAGTGTGTGGATGGTGAAATTATGCTCTTTTCTCGAGGACATCAATCAGGTCATGGAGTTCAGGGCGCCACAAGGGTGATGTTAAGTGTGTGGATGGTGAAATTATGCTCTTTACTCAGGGACAATAATCACGTGGTGAAGTTCAGGGCGCCACGAGGGTGATGTTAAGTGTGTGGATGGTGAAATTATGCTCTTTTCTCAAGGACATCAATCAGGTCATGGAGTTCAGGGCGCCACAAGGGTGATGTTAAGTGTGTGGATGGTGAAATTATGCTCTTTTCTCAGGGACAATAATCACGTGGTGATGTTCAGGGCGCCACAAGGGTGATGTCAATGTGTGGATGGTGAAATTATGCTCTTTTCTCAAGGACATCAATCAGGTCATGGAGTTCAGGGCGCCACAAAGGTGATGTTAAGTGTGTGGATGGTGAAATTATGCTCTTTTCTCAGGGACAATAATCACGTGGTGGAGTTCAGTGCGCCACAGGGGTGATGTTATGTGTGTGGATGGTGAAATTCTGCTCTTTTCTCAGGGACATTATTCACGTGGTGAAGTTCAGGGCGCCACAAGGGTGATGTTAAGTGTGTGGATGGTGAAAATATGCTCTTTTCTCAAGGACATTATTCAGGTCATGGAGTTCAGGGCGCCACAAGAGTGATGTTAAGTGTGTGGATGGTGAAATTATGATCTTTTCTCATGGACATTAATCAGGTCATGGAGTTCAGGGCGCCACAAGGGTGATGTTAAGGGTGTGGATGGTGAAATTATGCTCTTTTCTCAAGGACATTAATCAGGTCATGGAGTTCATGGCGCCACAAGGGTGATGTTGAGTGTGTGGATGGTGAAAATATGCTCTTTTTTCAAGGAAATTAATCAGGTTATGGAGTTCAGGGCGCCACAAGGGTGATGTTAAGGGTGTGGATAGTGAAATTATGCTCTTTTCTCAAGAACAAGAACCACGTGGTGAAGTTCAGGGTGCCACAAGGGTGATGTTAAGAGTGTGGATGGTAAAATTATGCTCTTTTCTCGAGGGCAATAATCAGGTCATGGAGTTCAGGGCGCCACAAGGGTGATGTTAAGGGTCTGTATGGTGAAATTATGCTCTTTTCTCAAGGACATTGATCAGGACATGGAGTTCAGGGCGCTACAAGGGTGATGTTAAGGGTCTGGATGGTGAAATTATGCTCTTTTCTCAAGGACATCAATCAGGTCAAGGAGTTCAGGGCACCACAAGGGTGATGTTAAGGGTGTGGATGGTGAAATTATGCTCTTTTCTCAAGGACATTAATCAGGTCATGGAGTTCAGGGCGCCACAAGGGTGATTTTAAGGGTCTGGATGGTGAAATTATGCTCTTTTCTCAAGGACATTAATCAGGTCATGGAGTTCAGGGCGCCACAAGGGTGATGTTAAGGGTCTGGATGGTGAAATTATGCTCTTTTCTCAATGGAGATAATCACGTGGGGAGTTCGGGGTGCCACAAGGGTGATGTTAAGGGTATGGATGGTGAAATTATGCTCCTTTCTCAAGGACAATAATCACGTCATGGAGTTCAGGGCGCCACAAGGGTGATGTTGAGTGTGTGGATGGTGAAATTATGCTCTTTTCTCAAGGACATTAATCAGGTCATGGAGTTCAGGGCGCCACAAGGGTGATGTTAAGGGTGTAAATGGTGAAATTATGCTCTTTTCTCATGCACAATAATCACGTCATGGAGTTCAGGGCGCCACAAGGGTGATGTTAGGGTGTGGATGGTGAAATTATGCTCTTTTCTCAAGGAAATTAACCAGGTCATGGAGTTCAGGGCGCCACAAGGGTGATGTTAAGGGTGTGGATGGTGGAGTCAGGCTCTTTTCTCATGGACATCAATCAGGTCATGGAGTTCAGGGCGCCACAAGGGTGATGTTAAGGGTGTGGATGGTGAAATTATGCTCTTTTCTCATGCACAATATTCACGTCATGGAGTTCAGGGCGCCACAAGGGTGATGTTAAGGGTGTGGATGGTGAAATTATGCTCTTTTCTCAAGGACATTAATCAGTTCATGGAGTTCAGGGTGCCACAAGGGTGATGTTAAGGTTGTGGATGGTGAAATTATGCTTTTTTCTCAAGGACATTAATCAGGTCATGGAGTTCAGGGCGCCACAAGGGTGATGTTAAGGGTGTGGATGGTGAAATTATGCTCTTTTCTCAAGGACATTAATCAGGTCATGAAGTTCAGGACGCCACAAGTGTGATGTTAAGGGTCTGGATGGTGAAATTATGCTCTTTTCTCGAGGACATTTATCAGGTCATGGAGTTCAGGGCACCACAAGGGTGATGTTAAGGGTGTGGATGGTGAAATAAGGCTCTTTTCTCAAGGACAATAATCAGGTCATGGAGTTCAGGGCGCCACAAGGGTGATGTTAAGGGTCTGGATGGTGAAATTATGCTCTTTTCTCAAGGACAATAATCAGGTGGTGGAGTCCAGGGCGCCACAAGGTTGATGTTAAGGGTCTGGATGGTGAAATTATGCTCTTTTCTCAAGGAAAATAATCACGTCATGGAGTTCAGGGCGCCACAAGGGTGATGTTAAGTGTGTGGATGGTGAATTTATTCTCTTTTCTCGAGGACATCAATCGGGTCATGGAGTTCAGGGCGCCACAAGGGTGATGTTAAGTGTGTGGATGGTGAAATTATGCTCTTTTCTCAGGGACAATAATCACGTGGTGAAGATCAGGGCGCCACAAGGGTGATGTTGAGTGTGTGGATGGTGAAATTATGCTCTTTTCTCAAGGACATCAATCAGGTCATGGAGTTCAGGGCGCCACAAGGGTGATGTTAAGTGTGTGGATGGTGAAATTATGCTCTTTTCACAGGGACAATAATCACGTGGTGAAGTTCAGGGCGCCACAAGGGTGATGTTAAGGGTCTGGATGGTGAAATTATGCTCTTTTCTCAAGGACAATAATCACGTGGTGGAGTTCAGGGCGCCACAAGGGTGATGTAAGGTGTGGATGGTGAAATTATGCTCTTTTCTAAGGGACAATAATCACGTGGTGGAGTTCAGAGCGCCACAAGGGTGATGTTAAGTGTGTGGATGGTGAAATTATGCTCTCTTCTCAAGGACATCAATCAGGTCATGGAGTTCAGGGCGCCACAAGGGTGATGTTAAGTGTGTGGATGGTGAAATTATGCTCTTTTCTCAGGGACAATAATCACGTGTCGGAGTTCAGGGCGCCACAGGGGTGATGTTATGTGCGTGGTTGGTGAAATTATGCTCTTTTCTCAGGGACATTAATCACGTGGTGAGGTTCAGGGCGCCACAAGGGTGATGTTAAGTGTGTGGATGGTGAAATTATGCTCTTTTCTCAAGGACAATAATCAGGTCATGGAGTTCAGGGCGCCACAAGGGTGATGTTAAGGGTGTGGATGGTGAAATTATGCTCTTTTCTCAAGGACAATAATCAGGTCATTGAGTTCAGGGCGCCACAAGGGTGATGTTATGTGTGTGGATGGTGAAATTATTCTCTTTTCTCAAGGACATGAATCGGGTCATGGAGTTCAGGGCGCCACAAGGGTGATGTTAAGGGTGTGGATGGTGAAATTATGCTCTTTTCTCAAGGACATTGATCAGGCCATGGAGTTCAGGGCGCCACAAGGGTGATGTTAAGGGTCTGGATGGTGAAATTATGCTCTTTCCTCAAGGACATTAATCAGGTCATGGAGTTCAGGGCGCCACGAGGGTGATGTTAAGGGTCAGGATGGTGAAATTATGCTCTTTTCTCAAGGACATTAATCAGGTCATGGAGTTCAGGGCGCCACAAGGGTGATGTTAAGGAACTGGATGGTGGAATTATGCTCTTTTCTCAAGGACATTAATCAGGTCATGGAGTTCAGGTTGCCACAAGGGTGATGTTAAGGGTGTGGATGGTGAAATTATGCTCTTTTCTCATGCACAATAATCACGTCATGGAGTTCAGGGCGCCACAAGGGTGATGTTAAGGGTGTGGATGGTGAAATTATGCTCTTTTCTCAAGGACAATAATCAGGTCATGGAGTTCAGGGCGCCACAAGGGTGATTTCAAGGGTGTGGATGGTGAAATTATGCTCTTTTCTCAAGGACATTAATCAGGTCATGGATTTCAGGGCGCCACAAGGGTGATGTTAAGGGTGTCGATGGTGAAGTTAGGCTCTTTTCTCAAGGACATTAATCAGGTCATGGAGTTCAGGGCGCCACAAGGGTGATGTTAAGGGTGTGGATGGTGAAATTATGCTCTTTTCTCATGCACAATTAACACGTCATGGAGTTCAGGGCGCCACAAGGGTGATGTTAAGGGTGTGGATGGTGAAATTATGCTCTTTTCTCAATGAAATTAATCAGTTCATGGAGTTCAGGGCGCCACAAGGGTGATGTTAAGGGTGTGGATGGTGAAATTATGCTCTTTTCTCAATGACATCAATCAGGTCATGGAGTTCAGGGCGCCACAAGGGTGATGTTAAGGGTGTGGATGGTGAAATTATGCTCTTTTCTCAAGGACATTAATCAGGTCATGGAGTTCAGGGCGCCACATGGGTGATGTTAAGGGTGTGGATGGTGAAATTATGCTCTTTTCTCAAGGACGATAATCACGTGGTGGAGTTCAGGGCGCCACAAGGGTGATGTTAAGGGTCTGGATGGTGAAATTATGCTCTTTCCTCAAGGACATTAATCAGGTCATGGAGTTCAGGGCGCCACAAGGGTGATGTTAAGGGTCTGGATGGTGAAATTATGCTCTTTTCTCAAGGACATTGATCAGGTCATGGAGTTCAGGGCGCCACAAGGGTGATGTTAAGGGTCTGGATGGTGAAATTATGCTCTTTTCTCAAGGACATTAATCAGGTCATGGAGTTCAGGGCGCCACAAGGGTGATGTTAAGGGTGTGGATGGTGAAATTATGCTCTTTTCTCAAGGACATTAATCATGTCATGGAGTTCAGGTTGCCACAAGGGTGATGTTAAGGGTTTGGATGGTGGAATTATGCTCTTTTCTCAAGGACATCAATCAGGTCATGGAGTTCAGGGCGCCACAAGGGTGATGTTAAGGGTCTGGATGGTGAAATTATGCTCTTTTCTCAAGGACAATAATCAGGTCATGGAGTTCAGGGCGCCACAAGGGTGATGTTAAGGGTGTGGATGTTGAAATTATGCTCTTTTCTCATGCACAATAATCACGTCATGGAGTTCATGGCGCCACAAGGGTGATGTTAAGGGTGTGGATGGTGAAATTATGCTCTTTTCTCAAGGACATTAATCAGGTCATGGAGTTCAGGGCGCCACAAGGGTGATGTTAAGGGTGTGGATGGTGAAATTATGCCTTTTTCTCAAGGACATTAATCAGGTCATGGAGTTCAGGGCGCCACAAGGGTGATGTTAAGGGTGTGGATGGTGAAATTATGCTCTTTTCTCAAGGAAATTAATCAGTTCATGGAGTTCAGGGCGCCACAAGGGTGATGTTAAGGGTGTGGATGGTGAAATTATGCTCTTTTCTCAAGGACATTAATCAGTTCATGGAGTTCAGGGCGCCACAAGGGTGATGTTAAGGGTGTGGATGGTGAAATTGGGCTCTTTTCTCAAGGACATTATTCAGGTCATGGAGTTCAGGGCGCCACAAGGGTGATGTTAAGGGTCTGGATGGTGAAATTTTGCTCTTTTCTCAAGGACAATAATCACGTGGTGGAGTTCAGGGCGCCACAAGGGTGATGTTAAGGGTCTGGATGGTGAAATTATGCTCTTTTCTCAAGGACAATAATCACGTCATGGAGTTCAGGGCGCCACAAGGGTGATGTTAAGTGTGTGGATGGTGAAATTATGCTCTTTTCTCGAGGACATCAATCAGGTCATGGAGTTCAGGGCGTCACAAGGGTGATGTTAAGTGTGTGGATGGTGAAATTATGCTCTTTTCTCAGGGACAATAATCACGTGGTGAAGTTCAGGGCGCCACAAGGGTGATGTTGAGTGTGTGGATGGTGAAATTATGCTCTTTTCTCAAGGACATCAATCAGGTCATGGAGTTCAGGGCGCCACAAGGGTGATGTTAAGTGTGTGGATGGTGGAATTATGCTCTTTTCTCAGGGACAATAATCACGTGGTGAAGTTCAGGGCGCCACAAGGGTGATGTCAATGTGTGGATGGTGAAATTATGCTCTTTTCTCAAGGACATCAATCAGGTCATGGAGTTCAGGGCGCCACAAGGGTGATGTTAAGTGTGTGGATGGTGAAATTATGCTCTTTTCTCAGGGACAATAATCACGTGGTGGAGTTCAGTGCGCCACAGGGGTGATGTTATGTGTGTGGTTGGTGAAATTATGCTCTTTTCTCAGGGACATTAATCACGTGGTGAAGTTCAGGGCGCCACAAGGGTGATGTTAAGTGTGTGGATGGTGAAATTATGATCTTTTCTCATGGACATTAATCAGGTCATGGAGTTCAGGGCGCCACAAGGGTGATGTTAAGGGTGTGGATGGTGAAATTATGCTCTTTTCTCAAGGAAATTAATCAGGTCATGAAGTTCATGGCGCCACAAGGGTGATGTTGAGTGTGTGGATGGTGAAATTATGCTCTTTTCTCAAGGGAATTAATCAGGTTATGGAGTTCAGGGCGCCACAAGGGTGATTTTAAGGGTGTGGATGGTGAAATTATGCTCTTTTCTCAAGGACAAGAACCACGTGTTGGAGTTCAGGGTGCCACAAGGGTGATGTTAAGAGTGTGGATGGTAGAATTATGCTCTTTTCTCAAGGACATTGATCAGGACATGGAGTTCAGGGCGCTACAAGGGTGATGTTAAGGGTCTGGATGGTAAAATTATGCTCTTTTCTCAAGGACATCAATCAGGTCAAGGAGTTCAGGGCACCACAAGGGTGATGTTAAGGGTGTGGATGGTGAAATTAGGCTCTTTTCTCAAGGACATTAATCAGGTCATGGAGTTCAGGGCGCCACAAGGGTAATGTTAAGGGTCTGGATGGTGAAATTATGCTCTTTTCTCAAGGACATTAATCAGGTCATGGAGTTCAGGGCGCCACAAGGGTGATGTTAAGGGTCTGGATGGTGAAATTATGCTCTTTTCTCAATGAAGATAATCACGTGGGGAGTTCGGGGAGCCACAAGGGTGATGTTAAGGGTATGGATGTTGAAATTATGCTCCTTTCTCAAGGACAATAATCACGTCATGAAGTTCAGGGCGCCACAAGTGTGCTGTTAAGTGTGTGGATGGTGAAATTTGGCTCTTTTCTCAAGGACATTGATCAGGTCATGGAGTTCAGGGCGCCACAAGGGTGATGTTAAGGGTGTAAATGGTGAAATTATGCTCTTTTCTCATGCACAATAATCACGTCATGGAGTTCAGGGCGCCACAAGGGTGATGTTAAGGGTGTGGATGGTGAAATTATGCTCTTTTCTCAAGGACATTAATCAGGTCATGGAGTTCAGGGCGCCACAAAGGTGATGTTAAGGGTGTGGATGGTGAAATTATGCTCTTTTCTCAAGGACATTAATCAGGTCATGGAGTTCAGGGCGCCACAAGGGTGATGTTAAGGGTGTGGATGGTGAAGTCAGGCTCTTTTCTCATGGACATTAATCAGGTCATGGAGTTCAGGGCGCCACAAGGGTGATGTTAAGGGTGTGGATGGTGAAATTATGCTCTTTTCTCAAGGACAATAATCAGGTGGTGGAGTCCAGGGCGCCACAAGGTTGATGTTAAGGGTCTGGATGGTGAAATTATGCTCTTTTCTCAAGGAAAATAATCACGTCATGGAGTTCAGGGCGCCACAAGGGTGATGTTAAGTGTGTGGATGGTGAATTTATTCTCTTTTCTCGAGGACATCTATCGGGTCATGGAGTTCAGGGCGCCACAAGGGTGATGTTAAGTGTGTGGATGGTGAAATTATGCTCTTTTCTCAGGGACAATAATCACGTGGTGAAGATCAGGGCGCCACAAGGGTGATGTTGAGTGTGTGGATGGTGAAATTATGCTCTTTTCTCAAGGACATCAATCAGGTCATGGAGTTCAGGGCGCCACAAGGGTGATGTTAAGTGTGTGGATGGTGAAATTATGCTCTTTTCACAGGGACAATAATCACGTGGTGAAGTTCAGGGCGCCACAAGGGTGATGTTAAGGGTCTGGATGGTGAAATTATGCTCTTTTCTCAAGGACAATAATCACGTGGTGGAGTTCAGGGCGCCACAAGGGTGATGTAAGGTGTGGATGGTGAAATTATGCTCTTTTCTCAGGGACAATAATCACGTGGTGGAGTTCAGAGCGCCACAAGTGTGATGTTAAGTGTGTGGATGGTGAAATTATGCTCTCTTCTCAAGGACATCAATCAGGTCATGGAGTTCAGGGCGCCACAAGGGTGATGTTAAGTGTGTGGATGGTGAAATTATGCTCTTTTCTCAGGGACAATAATCACGTGTCGGAGTTCAGGGCGCCACAGGGGTGATGTTATGTGTGTGGTTGGTGAAATTATGCTCTTTTCTCAGGGACATTAATCACGTGGTGAGGTTCAGGGCGCCACAAGGGTGATGTTAAGTGTGTGGATGCGGAAATTATGCTCTTTTCTCAAGGACAATAATCAGGTCATGGAGTTCAGGGCGCCACAAGGGTGATGTTAAGGGTGTGGATGGTGAAATTATGCTCTTTTCTCAAGGACAATAATCAGGTCATTGAGTTCAGGGCGCCACAAGGGTGATGTTATGTGTGTGGATGGTGAAATTATTCTCTTTTCTCAAGGACATTAATCGGGTCATGGAGTTCAGGGCGCCACAAGGGTGATGTTAAGGGTGTGGATGGTGAAATTATGCTCTTTTCTCAAGGACATTGATCAGGCCATGGAGTTCAGGGCGCCACAAGGGTGATGTTAAGGGTCTGGATGGTGAAATTATGCTCTTTCCTCAAGGACATTAATCAGGTCATGGAGTTCAGGGCGCCACAAGGGTGATGTCAAGAGTGTGGATGGTGAAATTATGCTCTTTTCTCAAGGGCAATAATCAGGTTATGGAGTTCAGGGCGCCACAAGGGTGATGTTAAGGGTCTGGATGGTGAAATTATGCTCTTTTCTCGAGGACATTAATCAGGTCATGGAGTTCAGGGCGCCACAAGGGTGATGTTAAGAGTCTGGATGGTGAAATTATGCTCTTTTCTCAAGGACCTTAATCAGGTCATGGAGTTCAGGGCGCCACAAGGGTGATGTTAAGGGTGTGGATGGTGAAATTATGCTCTTTTCTCAAGGACATTATTCAGGTCATGGAGTTCAGGTTGCCACAAGGGTGATGTTAAGGGTGTGGATGGTGAAATTATGCTCTTTTCTCATGCACAATAATCACGTCATGGAGTTCAGGGCGCCACAAGGGTGATGTTAAGGGTGTGGATGGTGAAATTATGCTCTTTTCTCAAGGACAATAATCAGGTCATGGAGTTCAGGGCGCCACAAGGGTGATTTCAAGGGTGTGGATGGTGAAATTATGCTCTTTTCTCAAGGACATTAATCAGGTCATGGATTTCAGGGCGCCACAAGGGTGATGTTAAGGGTGTCGATGGTGAAGTTAGGCTCTTTTCTCAAGGACATTAATCAGGTCATGGAGTTCAGGGCGCCACAAGGGTGATGTTAAGGGTGTGGATGGTGAAATTATGCTCTTTTCTCATGCACAATAAACACGTCATGGAGTTCAGGGCGCCACAAGGGTGATGTTAAGGGTGTGGATGGTGAAATTATGCTCTTTTCTCAAGGAAATTAATCAGTTCATGGAGTTCAGGGCGCCACAAGGGTGATGTTAAGGGTGTGGATGGTGAAATTATGCTCTTTTCTCAATGACATCAATCAGGTCATGGAGTTCAGGGCGCCACAAGGGTGATGTTAAGGGTGTGGATGGTGAAATTATGCTCTTTTCTCAAGGACATTAATCAGGTCATGGAGTTCAGGGCGCCACATGGGTGATGTTAAGGGTGTGGATGGTGAAATTATGCTCTTTCCTCAAGGACAAGAATCACGTGGTGGAGTTCAGGGTGCCACAAGGGTGATGTTAAGATTGTGGATGGTGAAATTATGCTCTTTTCTCAAGGGCAATAATCAGGTCATGGAGTTCAGGGCGCCACAAGGGTGATGTTAAGGGTCTGGATGGTGAAATTATGCTCTTTTCTCAAGGACATTGATCAGGTCATGGAGTTCAGGGCGCCACAAGGGTGATGTTAAGGGTGTGGATGGTGAAGTCAGGTCTTTTTTCTCATGGACATTAATCAGGTCATGGAGTTCAGGGCGCCACAAGGGTGATGTTAAGGGTGTGGATGGTGAAATTATGCTCTTTTCTCAAGGACAATAATCAGGTGGTGGAGTCCAGGGCGCCACAAGGTTGATGTTAAGGGTCTGGATGGTGAAATTATGCTCTTTTCTCAAGGAAAATAATCACGTCATGGAGTTCAGGGCGCCACAAGGGTGATGTTAAGTGTGTGGATGGTGAATTTATTCTCTTTCCTCGAGGACATCAATCGGGTCATGGAGTTCAGGGCGCCACAAGGGTGATGTTAAGTGTGTGGATGGTGAAATTATGCTCTTTTCTCAGGGACAATAATCACGTGGTGAAGATCAGGGCGCCACAAGGGTGATGTTGAGTGTGTGGATGGTGAAATTATGCTCTTTTCTCAAGGACATCAATCAGGTCATGGAGTTCAGGGCACCACAAGGGTGATGTTAAGTGTGTGGATGGTGAAATTATGCTCTTTTCACAGGGACAATAATCACGTGGTGAAGTTCAGGGCGCCACAAGGGTGATGTTAAGGGTCTGGATGGTGAAATTAGACTCTCTTTTCTCAAGGACAATAATCACGTGGTGGAGTTCAGGGCGCCACAAGGGTGATGTAAGGTGAGGATGGTGAAATTATGCTCTTTTCTCAGGGACAATAATCACGTGGTGGAGTTCAGAGCGCCACAAGGGTGATGTTAAGTGTGTGGATGGTGAAATTATGCTCTCTTCTCAAGGACATCAATCAGGTCATGGAGTTCAGGGCGCCACAAGGGTGATGTTAAGTGTGTGGATGGTGAAATTATGCTCTTTTCTCAGGGACAATAATCACGTGTCGGAGTTCAGGGCGCCACAGGGGTGATGTTATGTGTGTGGTTGGTGAAATTATGCTCTTTTCTCAGGGACAATAATCACGTGGTGAGGTTCAGGGCGCCACAAGGGTGATGTTAAGTGTGTGGATGGTGAAATTATGCTCTTTTCTCAAGGACAATAATCAGGTCATGGAGTTCAGGGCGCCACAAGGGTGATGTTAAGGGTGTGGATGGTGAAATTATGCTCTTTTCTCAAGGACAATAATCAGGTCATTGAGTTCAGGGCGCCACAAGGGTGATGTTATGTGTGTGGATGGTGAAATTATTCTCTTTTCTCAATGACATTAATCGGGTCATGGAGTTCAGGGCGCCACAAGGGTGATGTTAAGGGTGTGGAAGGTTAAAATATGCTCTTTTCTCAAGGACATTGATCAGGCCATGGAGTTCAGGGCGCCACAAGGGTGATGTTAAGGGTCTGGATGGTGAAATTATGCTCTTTCCTCAAGGACATTAATCAGGTCATGGAGTTCAGGGCGCCACAAGGGTGATGTCAAGAGTGTGGATGGTGAAATTATGCTATTTTCTCAAGGGCAATAATCAGGTTATGGAGTTCAGGGCGCCACAAGGGTGATGTTAAGGGTCTGGATGGTGAAATTATGCTCTTTTCTCGAGGACATTAATCAGGTCATGGAGTTCAGGGCGCCACAAGGGTGATGTTAAGAGTCTGGATGGTGAAATTATGCTCTTTTCTCAAGGACCTTAATCAGGTCATGGAGTTCAGGGCGCCACAAGGGTGATGTTAAGGGTGTGGATGGTGAAATTATGCTCTTTTCTCAAGGACATTAATCAGGTCATGGAGTTCAGGTTGCCACAAGGGTGATGTTAAGGGTGTGGATGGTGAAATTATGCTCTTTTCTCATGCACAATAATCACGTCATGGAGTTCAGGGCGCCACAAGGGTGATGTTAAGGGTGTGGATGGTGAAATTATGCTCTTTTCTCAAGGACAATAATCAGGTCATGGAGTTCAGGGCGCCACAAGGGTGATTTCAAGGGTGTGGATGGTGAAATTATGCTCTTTTCTCAAGGACATTAATCAGGTCATGGATTTCAGGGCGCCACAAGGGTGATGTTAAGGGTGTCGATGGTGAAGTTAGGCTCTTTTCTCAAGGACATTAATCAGGTCATGGAGTTCAGGGCGCCACAAGGGTGATGTTAAGGGTGTGGATGGTGAAATTATGCTCTTTTCTCATGCACAATAAACACGTCATGGAGTTCAGGGCGCCACAAGGGTGATGTTAAGGGTGTGGATGGTGAAATTATGCTCTTTTCTCAAGGAAATTAATCAGTTCATGGAGTTCAGGGCGCCACAAGGGTGATGTTAAGGGTGTGGATGGTGAAATTATGCTCTTTTCTCAATGACATCAATCAGGTCATGGAGTTCAGGGCGCCACAAGGGTGATGTTAAGGGTGTGGATGGTGAAATTATGCTCTTTTCTCAAGGACATTAATCAGGTCATGGAGTTCAGGGCGCCACATGGGTGATGTTAAGGGTGTGGATGGTGAAATTATGCTCTTTTCTCAAGGACGATAATCACGTGGTGGAGTTCAGGGCGCCACAAGGGTGATGTTAAAGGTCTGGATGGTGAAATTATGCTCTTTCCTCAAGGACATTAATCAGGTCATGGAGTTCAGGGCGCCACAAGGGTGATGTTAAGGGTGTGGATGGTGAAATTATGCTCTTTCCTCAAGGACAAGAATCACGTGGTGGAGTTCAGGGTGCCACAAGGGTGATGTTAAGATTGTGGATGGTGAAATTATGCTCTTTTCTCAAGGGCAATAATCAGGTCATGGAGTTCAGGGCGCCACAAGGGTGATGTTAAGGGTCTGGATGGTGAAATTATGCTCTTTTCTCAAGGACATTAATCAGGTCATGGAGTTCAGGGCGCCACAAGGGTGATGTTAAGGGTCTGGATGGTGAAATTATGCTCTTTTCTCAAGGACATTAATCAGGTCATGGAGTTCAGGGCGCCACAAGGGTGATGTTAAGGGTGTGGATGGTGAAATTATGCTCTTTTCTCAAGGACATTAATCATGTCATGGAGTTCAGGTTGCCACAAGGGTGATGTTAAGGGTTTGGATGGTGGAATTATGCTCTTTTCTCAAGGACATCAATCAGGTCATGGAGTTCAGGGCGCCACAAGGGTGATGTTAAGGGTCTGGATGGTGAAATTATGCTCTTTTCTCAAGGACATTAATCAGGTCATGGAGTTCAGGGTGCCACAAGGGTGATGTTAAGGGTGTGGATGGTGAAATTATGCTCTTTTCTCATGCACAATAATCACGTCATGGAGTTCAGGGCGCCACAAGGGTGATGTTGAGGGTGTGGATGGTGAAATTATGCTCTTTTCTCAAGGACATTAATCAGGTCATGGAGTTCAGGGCGCCACAAGGGTGATGTTAAGGGTGTGGATGGTGAAATTATGCTCTTTTCTCAAGGAAATTAATCAGTTCATGGAGTTCAGGGCGCCACAAGGGTGATGTTAAGGGTGTGGATGGTGAAATTATGCTCTTTTCTCAAGGACATTAATCAGTTCATGGAGTTCAGGGCGCCACAAGGGTGATGTTAAGGGTGTGGATGGTGAAATTGGGCTCTTTTCTCAAGGACATTATTCGGGTCATGGAGTTCAGGGCGCCACAAGGGTGATGTTAAGGGTCTGGATGGTGAAATTTTGCTCTTTTCTCAAGGACAATAATCACGTGGTGGAGTTCAGGGCGCCACAAGGGTGATGTTAAGGGTCTGGATGGTGAAATTATGCTCTTTTCTCAAGGACAATAATCACGTCATGGAGTTCAGGGCGCCACAAGGGTGATGTTAAGTGTGTGGATGGTGAAATTATGCTCTTTTCTCGAGGACATCAATCAGGTCATGGAGTTCAGGGCGTCACAAGGGTGATGTTAAGTGTGTGGATGGTGAAATTATGCTCTTTTCTCAGGGACAATAATCACGTGGTGAAGTTCAGGGCGCCACAAGGGTGATGTTGAGTGTGTGGATGGTGAAATTATGCTCTTTTCTCAAGGACATCAATCAGGTCATGGAGTTCAGGGCGCCACAAGGGTGATGTTAAGTGTGTGGATGGTGGAATTATGCTCTTTTCTCAGGGACAATAATCACGTGGTGAAGTTCAGGGCGCCACAAGGGTGATGTCAATGTGTGGATGGTGAAATTATGCTCTTTTCTCAAGGACATCAATCAGGTCATGGAGTTCAGGGCGCCACAAGGGTGATGTTAAGTGTGTGGATGGTGAAATTATGCTCTTTTCTCAGGGACAATATTCACGTGGTGGAGTTCAGTGCGCCACAGGGGTGATGTTATGTGTGTGGTTGGTGAAATTATGCTCTTTTCTCAGGGACATTAATCACGTGGTGAAGTTCAGGGCGCCACAAGGGTGATGTTAAGTGTGTGGATGGTGAAATTATGCTCTTTTCTCAAGGACATTATTCAGGTCATGGAGTTCAGGGCGCCACAAGGGTGATGTTAAGTGTGTGGATGGTGAAATTATGATCTTTTCTCATGTACATTAATCAGGTCATGGAGTTCAGGGCGCCACAAGGGTGATGTTGAGTGTGTGGATGGTGAAATTATGCTCTTTTCTCAAGAGAATTAATCAGGTTATGGAGTTCAGGGCGCCACAAGGGTGATTTTAAGGGTGTGGATGGTGAAATTATGCTCTTTTCTCAAGGACAAGAACCACGTGGTGGAGTTCAGGGTGCCACAAGGGTGATGTTAAGAGTGTGGATGGTAGAATTATGCTCTTTTCTCAAGGACATTGATCAGGACATGGAGTTCAGGGCGCTACAAGGGTGATGTTAAGGCTCTGGATGGTAAAATTATGCTCTTTTCTCAAGGACATCAATCAGGTCAAGGGGTTCAGGGCACCACAAGGGTGATGTTAAGGGTGTGGATGGTGAAATTATGCTCTTTTCTCAAGGACATTAATCAGGTCATGGAGTTCAGGGCGCCACAAGGGTAATGTTAAGGGTCTGGATGGTGAAATTATGCTCTTTTCTCAAGGACATTAATCAGGTCATGGAGTTCAGGGCGCCACAAGGGTGATGTTAAGGGTCTGGATGGTGAAATTATGCTCTTTTCTCAATGAAGATAATCACGTGGGGAGTTCGGGGAGCCACAAGGGTGATGTTAAGGGTATGGATGTTGAAATAATGCTCCTTTCTCAAGGACAATAATCACGTCATGAAGTTCAGGGCGCCACAAGTGTGCTGTTAAGTGTGTGGATGGTGAAATTAGGCTATTTTCTCAAGGACATTGATCAGGTCATGGAGTTCAGGGCGCCACAAGGGTGATGTTAAGGGTGTAAATGGTGAAATTATGCTCTTTTCTCATGCACAATAATCACGTCATGGAGTTCAGGGCGCCACAAGGGTGATGTTAAGGGTGTGGATGGTGAAATTATGCTCTTTTCTCAAGGACATTAATCAGGTCATGGAGTTCAGGGCGCCACAAAGGTGATGTTAAGGGTGTGGATGGTGAAATTATGCTCTTTTCTCAAGGACATTAATCAGGTCATGGAGTTCAGGGCGCCACAAGGGTGATGTTAAGGGTGTGGATGGTGAAGTCAGGCTCTTTTCTCATGGACATTAATCAGGTCATGGAGTTCAGGGCGCCACAAGGGTGATGTTAAGGGTGTGGATGGTGAAATTATGCTCTCTTCTCATGCACAATAATCACGTCATGGAGTTCAGGGCGCCACAAGGGTGATGTTAAGGGTGTGGATGGTGAAATTATGCTCTTTTCTCAAGGACATTATACAGGTCATGGAGTTCAGGGTGCCACAAGGGTGATGTTGAGGTTGTGGATGGTGAAATTATGCTCTTTTCTCAAGGACATTGATCAGGTCATGGAGTTCAGGGCGCCACATGGGTGATGTTAAGGGTGTGGATGGTGAAATTATGCTCTTTTCTCAAGGACATTAATCAGGTCATGAAGTTCAGGACGCCACAAGTGTGATGTTAAGGGTCTGGATGGTGAAATTATGCTCTTTTCTCAAGGACATTTATCTGGTCATAGAGTTCAGGGCACCACAAGGGTGATGTTAAGGGTGTGGATGGTGAAATAAGGCTCTTTTCTCAAGGACAATAATCAGGTCATGGAGTTCAGGGCGCCACAAGGGTGATGTTAAGGGTCTGGATGGTGAAATTATGCTCTTTTCTCAAGGACAATAATCAGGTGGTGGAGTTCAGGGCGCCACAAGGGTGATGTTAAGGGTCTGGATGGTGAAATTATGCTCTTTTCTCAAGGAAAATAATCACGTCATGAAGTTCAGGGCGCCACAAGGGTGATGTTAAGTGTGTGGATGGTGAAATTATTCTCTTTTCTCAAGGACATCAATCAGGTCATGGAGTTCAGGGCGCCACAAGGGTGATGTTAAGTGTGTGGATGGTGAAATTATGCTCTTTTCTGAGGGACAATAATCACGTGGTGAAGTTCAGGGCGCCACAAGGGTGATGTTGAGTGTGTGTGTGGTGAAATTATGCTCTTTTCTCAAGGACATCAATCAGGTCATGGAGTTCAGGGCGCCACAAGGGTGATGTTAGGTGTGTGGATGGTGAAATTATGCTCTTTTCACAGGGACAATAATCACGTGGTGAAGTTCAGGGCGCCACAAGGGTGATGTTAAGGGTCTGGATGGTGAAATTATGCTCTTTTCTCAAGGACATTAATCAGGTCATGGAGTTCAGGGCGCCACAAAGGTGATGTTAAGGGTGTGGATGGTGAAATTATGCTCTTTTCTCAAGGACATTAATCAGGTCATGGAGTTCAGGGCGCCACAAGGGTGATGTTAAGGGTGTGGATGGTGAAGTCAGGCTCTTTTCTCATGGACATTAATCAGGTCATGGAGTTCAGGGCGCCACAAGGGTGATGTTAAGGGTGTGGATGGTGAAATTATGCTCTCTTCTCATGCACAATAATCACGTCATGGAGTTCAGGGCGCCACAAGGGTGATGTTAAGGGTGTGGATGGTGAAATTATGCTCTTTTCTCGAGGACATTATACAGGTCATGGAGTTCAGGGTGCCACAAGGGTGATGTTGAGGTTGTGGATGGTGAAATTATGCTCTTTTCTCAAGGACATTGATCAGGTCATGGAGTTCAGGGCGCCACATGGGTGATGTTAAGGGTGTGGATGGTGAAATTATGCTCTTTTCTCAAGGACATTAATCAGGTCATGAAGTTCAGGACGCCACAAGTGTGATGTTAAGGGTCTGGATGGTGAAATTATGCTCTTTTCTCAAGGACATTTATCTGGTCATAGAGTTCAGGGCACCACAAGGGTGATGTTAAGGGTGTGGATGGTGAAATAAGGCTCTTTTCTCAAGGACAATAATCAGGTCATGGAGTTCAGGGCGCCACAAGGGTGATGTTAAGGGTCTGGATGGTGAAATTATGCTCTTTTCTCAAGGACAATAATCAGGTGGTGGAGTTCAGGGCGCCACAAGGGTGATGTTAAGGGTCTGGATGGTGAAATTATGCTCTTTTCTCAAGGAAAATAATCACGTCATGAAGTTCAGGGCGCCACAAGGGTGATGTTAAGTGTGTGTATGGTGAAATTATGCTCTTTTCTCAAGGACATCAATCAGGTCATGGAGTTCAGGGCGCCACAAGGGTGATGTTAAGTGTGTGGATGGTGGAATTATGCTCTTTTTTCAGGGACAATAATCACGTGGTGGAGTTCAGGGCGCCACAGGGGTGATGTTATTTGTGTGGTTGGTGAAATTATGCTCATTTCTCAGGGACATTAATCACGTGGTGAGGTTCAGGGCGCCACAAGGGTGATGTTAAGTGTGTGGATGGTGAAATTATGCTCTTTTCTCAAGGACATTAATCAGGTCATGGAGTTCAGGGCGCCACAAGGGTGATGTTAAGGGTGTGGATGGTGAAATTATGCTCTTTTCTCAAGGACAATAATCAGGTCATTGAGTTCAGGGCGCCACAAGGGTGATGTTATGTGTGTGGATGGTGAAATTATTCTCTTTTCTCAAGGACATTAATCGGGTCATGGAGTTCAGGGCGCCACAAGGGTGATGTTAAGGGTGTGGATGGTGAAATTATGCTCTTTTCTCAAGGACATTGATCAGGCCATGGAGTTCAGGGCGCCACAAGGGTGATGTTAAGGGTCTGGATGGTGAAATTAGGCTCTTTCCTCAAGGTCATTAATCAGGTCATGGAGTTCAGGGCGCCACAAGGGTGATGTTAAGGGTCAGGATGGTGAAATTATGCTCTTTTCTCAAGGACATTAATCAGGTCATGGAGTTCAGGGCGCCACAAGGGTGATGTTAAGGAACTGGATGGTGGAATTATGCTCTTTTTTCAAGGACATTAATCAGGTTATGGAGTTCAGGGCGCCACAAGGGTGATGTTAAGGGTGTGGATGTTGAAATCATGCTCTTTCCTCAAGGACAAGAATCACGTGGTGGAGTTCAGGGTGCCACAAGGGTGATGTTAAGAGTGTGGATGGTGAAATTATGCTTTTTTCTCAAGGGCAATAATCAAGTCATGGAGTTCAGGGCGCCACAAGGGTGATGTTAAGGGTCTGGATGGTGAAATTATGCTCTTTTCTCGAGGACATTAATCAGGTCATGGAGTTCAGGGCGCCACAAGGGTGATGTTAAGGGTCTGGATGGTGAAATTATGCTCTTTTCTCAAGGACATTGATCAGGTCATGGAGTTCAGGGCGCCACAAGGGTGATGTTAAGGGTGTAAATGGTGAAATTATGCTCTTTTCTCATGCACAATAATCACGTCATGGAGTTCAGGGCGCCACAAGGGTGATGTTAAGGGTGTGGATGGTGAAATTATGCTCTTTTCTCAAGGACATTAATCAGGTCATGGAGTTCAGGGCGCCACAAAGGTGATGTTAAGGGTGTGGATGGTGAAATTATGCTCTTTTCTCAAGGACATTAATCAGGTCATGGAGTTCAGGGCGCCACAAGGGTGATGTTAAGGGTGTGGATGGTGAAGTCAGGCTCTTTTCTCATGGACATTAATCAGGTCATGGAGTTCAGGGCGCCACAAGGGTGATGTTAAGGGTGTGGATGGTGAAATTATGCTCTCTTCTCATGCACAATAATCACGTCATGGAGTTCAGGGCGCCACAAGGGTGATGTTAAGGGTGTGGATGGTGAAATTATGCTCTTTTCTCAAGGACATTATACAGGTCATGGAGTTCAGGGTGCCACAAGGGTGATGTTGAGGTTGTGGATGGTGAAATTATGCTCTTTTCTCAAGGACATTGATCAGGTCATGGAGTTCAGGGCGCCACATGGGTGATGTTAAGGGTGTGGATGGTGAAATTATGCTCTTTTCTCAAGGACATTAATCAGGTCATGAAGTTCAGGACGCCACAAGTGTGATGTTAAGGGTCTGGATGGTGAAATTATGCTCTTTTCTCAAGGACATTTATCTGGTCATAGAGTTCAGGGCACCACAAGGGTGATGTTAAGGGTGTGGATGGTGAAATAAGGCTCTTTTCTCAAGGACAATAATCAGGTCATGGAGTTCAGGGCGCCACAAGGGTGATGTTAAGGGTCTGGATGGTGAAATTATGCTCTTTTCTCAAGGACAATAATCAGGTGGTGGAGTTCAGGGCGCCACAAGGGTGATGTTAAGGGTCTGGATGGTGAAATTATGCTCTTTTCTCAAGGAAAATAATCACGTCATGAAGTTCAGGGCGCCACAAGGGTGATGTTAAGTGTGTGGATGGTGAAATTATTCTCTTTTCTCAAGGACATCAATCAGGTCATGGAGTTCAGGGCGCCACAAGGGTGATGTTAAGTGTGTGGATGGTGAAATTATGCTCTTTTCTGAGGGACAATAATCACGTGGTGAAGTTCAGGGCGCCACAAGGGTGATGTTGAGTGTGTGGATGGTGAAATTATGCTCTTTTCTCAAGGACATCAATCAGGTCATGGAGTTCAGGGCGCCACAAGGGTGATGTTAGGTGTGTGGATGGTGAAATTATGCTCTTTTCACAGGGACAATAATCACGTGGTGAAGTTCAGGGCGCCACAAGGGTGATGTTAAGGGTCTGGATGGTGAAATTATGCTCTTTTCTCAAGGACATTAATCAGGTCATGGAGTTCAGGGCGCCACAAAGGTGATGTTAAGGGTGTGGATGGTGAAATTATGCTCTTTTCTCAAGGACATTAATCAGGTCATGGAGTTCAGGGCGCCACAAGGGTGATGTTAAGGGTGTGGATGGTGAAGTCAGGCTCTTTTCTCATGGACATTAATCAGGTCATGGAGTTCAGGGCGCCACAAGGGTGATGTTAAGGGTGTGGATGGTGAAATTATGCTCTCTTCTCATGCACAATAATCACGTCATGGAGTTCAGGGCGCCACAAGGGTGATGTTAAGGGTGTGGATGGTGAAATTATGCTCTCTTCTCGAGGACATTATACAGGTCATGGAGTTCAGGGTGCCACAAGGGTGATGTTGAGGTTGTGGATGGTGAAATTATGCTCTTTTCTCAAGGACATTGATCAGGTCATGGAGTTCAGGGCGCCACATGGGTGATGTTAAGGGTGTGGATGGTGAAATTATGCTCTTTTCTCAAGGACATTAATCAGGTCATGAAGTTCAGGACGCCACAAGTGTGATGTTAAGGGTCTGGATGGTGAAATTATGCTCTTTTCTCAAGGACATTTATCTGGTCATAGAGTTCAGGGCACCACAAGGGTGATGTTAAGGGTGTGGATGGTGAAATAAGGCTCTTTTCTCAAGGACAATAATCAGGTCATGGAGTTCAGGGCGCCACAAGGGTGATGTTAAGGGTCTGGATGGTGAAATTATGCTCTTTTCTCAAGGACAATAATCAGGTGGTGGAGTTCAGGGCGCCACAAGGGTGATGTTAAGGGTCTGGATGGTGAAATTATGCTCTTTTCTCAAGGAAAATAATCACGTCATGAAGTTCAGGGCGCCACAAGGGTGATGTTAAGTGTGTGGATGGTGAAATTATTCTCTTTTCTCAAGGACATCAATCAGGTCATGGAGTTCAGGGCGCCACAAGGGTGATGTTAAGTGTGTGGATGGTGAAATTATGCTCTTTTCTGAGGGACAATAATCACGTGGTGAAGTTCAGGGCGCCACAAGGGTGATGTTGAGTGTGTGGATGGTGAAATTATGCTCTTTTTTCAAGGACATCAATCAGGTCATGGAGTTCAGGGCGCCACAAGGGTGATGTTAGGTGTGTGGATGGTGAAATTATGCTCTTTTCACAGGGACAATAATCACGTGGTGAAGTTCAGGGCGCCACAAGGGTGATGTTAAGGGTCTGGATGGTGAAATTATGCTCTTTTCTCAAGGACAATAATCACGTGGTGGAGTTCGGGGCGCCACAAGGGTGATGTTAAGTGTGTGGATGGTGAAATTATGCTCTTTTCTCAGGGACAATAATCACGTGGTGAAGTTCAGAGCGCCACAAGGGTGATGTTAAGTGTGTGTATGGTGAAATTATGCTCTTTTCTCAAGGACATCAATCAGGTCATGGAGTTCAGGGCGCCACAAGGGTGATGTTAAGTGTGTGGATGGTGGAATTATGCTCTTTTTTCAGGGACAATAATCACGTGGTGGAGTTCAGGGCGCCACAGGTGTGATGTTATTTGTGTGGTTGGTGAAATTATGCTCATTTCTCAGGGACATTAATCACGTGGTGAGGTTCAGGGCGCCACAAGGGTGATGTTAAGTGTGTGGATGGTGAAATTATGCTCTTTTCTCAAGGACATTAATCAGGTCATGGAGTTCAGGGCGCCACAAGGGTGATGTTAAGGGTGTGGATGGTGAAATTATGCTCTTTTCTCAAGGACAATAATCAGGTCATTGAGTTCAGGGCGCCACAAGGGTGATGTTATGTGTGTGGATGGTGAAATTATTCTCTTTTCTCAAGGACATTAATCGGGTCATGGAGTTCAGGGCGCCACAAGGGTGATGTTAAGGGTGTGGATGGTGAAATTATGCTCTTTTCTCAAGGACATTGATCAGGCCATGGAGTTCAGGGCGCCACAAGGGTGATGTTAAGGGTCTGGATGGTGAAATTAGGCTCTTTCCTCAAGGTCATTAATCAGGTCATGGAGTTCAGGGCGCCACAAGGGTGATGTTAAGGGTCAGGATGGTGAAATTATGCTCTTTTCTCAAGGACATTAATCAGGTCATGGAGTTCAGGGCGCCACAAGGGTGATGTTAAGGAACTGGATGGTGGAATTATGCTCTTTTTTCAAGGACATTAATCAGGTTATGGAGTTCAGGGCGCCACAAGGGTGATGTTAAGGGTGTGGATGTTGAAATCATGCTCTTTCCTCAAGGACAAGAATCACGTGGTGGAGTTCAGGGTGCCACAAGGGTGATGTTAAGAGTGTGGATGGTGAAATTATGCTTTTTTCTCAAGGGCAATAATCAAGTCATGGAGTTCAGGGCGCCACAAGGGTGATGTTAAGGGTGTGGATGGTGAAATTATGCTCTTTTCTCAAGGACATTAATCAGGTCATGGAGTTCAGGGCGCCACAAGGGTGATGTTAAGGGTGTGGATGGTGAAGTCAGGCTCTTTTCTCATGGACATTAATCAGGTCATGGAGTTCAGGGCGCCACGAGGGTGATGTTAAGGGTGTGGATGGTGAAATTATGCTCTCTTCTCATGCACAATAATCACGTCATGGAGTTCAGGGCGCCACAAGGGTGATGTTAAGGGTGTGGATGGTGAAATTATGCTCTTTTCTCAAGGACATTATACAGGTCATGGAGTTCAGGGTGCCACAACGGTGATGTTGAGGTTGTGGATGGTGAAATTATGCTCTTTTCTCAAGGACATTGATCAGGTCATGGAGTTCAGGGCGCCACATGGGTGATGTTAAGGGTGTGGATGGTGAAATTATGCTCTTTTCTCAAGGACATTAATCAGGTCATGAAGTTCAGGACGCCACAAGTGTGATGTTAAGGGTCTGGATGGTGAAATTATGCTCTTTTCTCAAGGACATTTATCTGGTCATAGAGTTCAGGGCACCACAAGGGTGATGTTAAGGGTGTGGATGGTGAAATAAGGCTCTTTTCTCAAGGACAATAATCAGGTCATGGAGTTCAGGGCGCCACAAGGGTGATGTTAAGGGTCTGGATGGTGAAATTATGCTCTTTTCTCAAGGACAATAATCAGGTGGTGGAGTTCAGGGCGCCACAAGGGTGATGTTAAGGGTCTGGATGGTGAAATTATGCTCTTTTCTCAAGGAAAATAATCACGTCATGAAGTTCAGGGCGCCACAAGGGTGATGTTAAGTGTGTGGATGGTGAAATTATTCTCTTTTCTCAAGGACATCAATCAGGTCATGGAGTTCAGGGCGCCACAAGGGTGATGTTAAGTGTGTGGATGGTGAAATTATGCTCTTTTCTGAGGGACAATAATCACGTGGTGAAGTTCAGGGCGCCACAAGGGTGATGTTGAGTGTGTGGATGGTGAAATTATGCTCTTTTCTCAAGGACATCAATCAGGTCATGGAGTTCAGGGCGCCACAAGGGTGATGTTAGGTGTGTGGATGGTGAAATTATGCTCTTTTCACAGGGACAATAATCACGTGGTGAAGTTCAGGGCGCCACAAGGGTGATGTTAAGGGTCTGGATGGTGAAATTATGCTCTTTTCTCAAGGACATTAATCAGGTCATGGAGTTCAGGGCGCCACAAAGGTGATGTTAAGGGTGTGGATGGTGAAATTATGCTCTTTTCTCAAGGACATTAATCAGGTCATGGAGTTCAGGGCGCCACAAGGGTGATGTTAAGGGTGTGGATGGTGAAGTCAGGCTCTTTTCTCATGGACATTAATCAGGTCATGGAGTTCAGGGCGCCACAAGGGTGATGTTAAGGGTGTGGATGGTGAAATTATGCTCTCTTCTCATGCACAATAATCACGTCATGGAGTTCAGGGCGCCACAAGGGTGATGTTAAGGGTGTGGATGGTGAAATTATGCTCTCTTCTCGAGGACATTATACAGGTCATGGAGTTCAGGGTGCCACAAGGGTGATGTTGAGGTTGTGGATGGTGAAATTATGCTCTTTTCTCAAGGACATTGATCAGGTCATGGAGTTCAGGGCGCCACATGGGTGATGTTAAGGGTGTGGATGGTGAAATTATGCTCTTTTCTCAAGGACATTAATCAGGTCATGAAGTTCAGGACGCCACAAGTGTGATGTTAAGGGTTTGGATGGTGAAATTATGCTCTTTTCTCAAGGACATTTATCTGGTCATAGAGTTCAGGGCACCACAAGGGTGATGTTAAGGGTGTGGATGGTGAAATAAGGCTCTTTTCTCAAGGACAATAATCAGGTCATGGAGTTCAGGGCGCCACAAGGGTGATGTTAAGGGTCTGGATGGTGAAATTATGCTCTTTTCTCAAGGACAATAATCAGGTGGTGGAGTTCAGGGCGCCACAAGGGTGATGTTAAGGGTCTGGATGGTGAAATTATGCTCTTTTCTCAAGGAAAATAATCACGTCATGAAGTTCAGGGCGCCACAAGGGTGATGTTAAGTGTGTGGATGGTGAAATTATTCTCTTTTCTCAAGGACATCAATCAGGTCATGGAGTTCAGGGCGCCACAAGGGTGATGTTAAGTGTGTGGATGGTGAAATTATGCTCTTTTCTGAGGGACAATAATCACGTGGTGAAGTTCAGGGCGCCACAAGGGTGATGTTGAGTGTGTGGATGGTGAAATTATGCTCTTTTTTCAAGGACATCAATCAGGTCATGGAGTTCAGGGCGCCACAAGGGTGATGTTAGGTGTGTGGATGGTGAAATTATGCTCTTTTCACAGGGACAATAATCACGTGGTGAAGTTCAGGGCGCCACAAGGGTGATGTTAAGGGTCTGGATGGTGAAATTATGCTCTTTTCTCAAGGACAATAATCACGTGGTGGAGTTCGGGGCGCCACAAGGGTGATGTTAAGTGTGTGGATGGTGAAATTATGCTCTTTTCTCAGGGACAATAATCACGTGGTGAAGTTCAGAGCGCCACAAGGGTGATGTTAAGTGTGTGTATGGTGAAATTATGCTCTTTTCTCAAGGACATCAATCAGGTCATGGAGTTCAGGGCGCCACAAGGGTGATGTTAAGTGTGTGGATGGTGGAATTATGCTCTTTTTTCAGGGACAATAATCACGTGGTGGAGTTCAGGGCGCCACAGGGGTGATGTTATTTGTGTGGTTGGTGAAATTATGCTCATTTCTCAGGGACATTAATCACGTGGTGAGGTTCAGGGCGCCACAAGGGTGATGTTAAGTGTGTGGATGGTGAAATTATGCTCTTTTCTCAAGGACATTAATCAGGTCATGGAGTTCAGGGCGCCACAAGGGTGATGTTAAGGGTGTGGATGGTGAAATTATGCTCTTTTCTCAAGGACAATAATCAGGTCATTGAGTTCAGGGCGCCACAAGGGTGATGTTATGTGTGTGGATGGTGAAATTATTCTCTTTTCTCAAGGACATTAATCGGGTCATGGAGTTCAGGGCGCCACAAGGGTGATGTTAAGGGTGTGGATGGTGAAATTATGCTCTTTTCTCAAGGACATTGATCAGGCCATGGAGTTCAGGGCGCCACAAGGGTGATGTTAAGGGTCTGGATGGTGAAATTAGGCTCTTTCCTCAAGGTCATTAATCAGGTCATGGAGTTCAGGGCGCCACAAGGGTGATGTTAAGGGTCAGGATGGTGAAATTATGCTCTTTTCTCAAGGACATTAATCAGGTCATGGAGTTCAGGGCGCCACAAGGGTGATGTTAAGGAACTGGATGGTGGAATTATGCTCTTTTTTCAAGGACATTAATCAGGTTATGGAGTTCAGGGCGCCACAAGGGTGATGTTAAGGGTGTGGATGTTGAAATCATGCTCTTTCCTCAAGGACAAGAATCACGTGGTGGAGTTCAGGGTGCCACAAGGGTGATGTTAAGAGTGTGGATGGTGAAATTATGCTTTTTTCTCAAGGGCAATAATCAAGTCATGGAGTTCAGGGCGCCACAAGGGTGATGTTAAGGGTCTGGATGGTGAAATTATGCTCTTTTCTCGAGGACATTAATCAGGTCATGGAGTTCAGGGCGCCACAAGGGTGATGTTAAGGGTCTGGATGGTGAAATTATGCTCTTTTCTCAAGGACATTAATCAGGTCATGAAGTTCAGGGCGCCACAAGGGTGATGTTGAGGGTGTGGATGGTGAAATTATGCTCTTTTCTCAAGGACATTGATCAGGTCATGGAGTTCAGGTTGCCACAAGGGTGATGTTAAGGGTTTGGATGGTGGAATTATGCTCTTTTCTCAAGGACATCAATCAGGTCATGGAGTTCAGGGCGCCACAAGGGTGATGTTATGGGTCTGGATGGTGAAATCATGCTCTTTTCTCAAGGACATTTTTCAGGTCATGGAGTTCAGGGCGCCACAAGGGTGATGTTAAGGGTGTGGATGGTGAAATTATGCTCTTTTCTCAAGGACATTAATCAGGTCATGGAGTTCAGGGCGCCACAAGGGTGATGTTAAGGGTGTCGATGGTGAAGTTGGGCTCTTTTCTCAAGGACATTAATCAGGTCATGGAGTTCAGGGCGCCACAAGGGTGATGTTAAGGGTCTGGATGGTGAAATTATGCTCTTTCCTCAATGAAGATAATCACCTGGGGAGTTCGGGGTGCCACAAGGGTGATGTTAAGGGTATGGATGGTGAAATTATGCTCCTTTCTCAAGGACAATAATCACGTCATGGAGTTCAGGGTGCCACAAGGGTGATGTTAAGGTTGTGGATGGTGAAATTATGCTCTTTTCTGAAGGACATTAATCAGGTCATGGAGTTCAGGGCGCCACAAGGGTGATGTTAAGGGTGTGGATGGTGAAATTATGCTCTTTTCTCAAGGACATTGATCAGGTCATGGAGTTCAGGACGCCACAAGTGTGATGTTAAGGGTCTGAATGGTGAAATTATGCTCTTTTCTCAAGGACAATAATCAGGTGGTGGAGTTCAGGGCGCCACAAGGGTGATGTTAAGGGTCTGGATGGTGAAATTATGCTCTTTTCTCAAGGAAAATAATCACGTCATGAAGTTCAGGGCGCCACAAGGGTGATGTTATGTGTGTGGATGGTGAAATTATTCTCTTTTCTCAAGGACATCAATCAGGTCATGGAGTTCAGGGCGCCACAAGGGTGATGTTAAGTGTGTGGATGGTGAAATTATGCTCTTTTCTCAGGGACAATAATCACGTGGTGAAGTTCAGGGCGCCACAAGGGTGATGTTGAGTGTGTGGATGATGAAATTGTGCTCTTTTCTCAAGGAAATCAATCAGGTCATGGAGTTCAGGGCGCCACAAGGGTGATGTTATGTGTGTGGATGGATAAATTATGCTCTTTTCACAGGGACAATAATTACGTGGTGAAGTTCAGGGCGCCACAAGGGTGATGTTAAGGGTCTGGATGGTGAAATAATGCTCTTATTTCAAGGACAATAATCACGTGGTGGAGTTCAGGGCGCCACAAGGGTGATGTTAAGTGTGTGGATGGTGAAATTATGCTCTTTTCCTAAGGACATCAATCAGGTCATGGAGTTCAGGGCGCCACAAGGGTGATGTTCAGTTTGTGGATGGTGAAATTATGCTCTTTTCTCAGGGACAATAATCACGTGGTGAAGTTCAGGGCGCCACAAGGGTGATGTTAAGTGTGTGGATGGTGGAATTATGCTCTTTTCTCACGGACATCAATCAGGTCATGGAGTTCAGGGCGCCACAAGGGTGATGTTAAGTGTGTGGATGGTGAAATTATGTCCTTTTCTCAGGGACAATAATCACGTGGTGGAGTTCAGGGCGCCACAGGGGTGATGTTATGTGTGTGGTTGGTGAAATTATGCTATTTCCTCAGGGACATTAATCACGTGGTGAAGTTCAGGGCGCCACAAGGATGATGTTAAGTGTGTGGATGGTGAAATTATGCTCTTTTCTCAAGAACATTATTCAGGTCATGGAGTACAGGGCTCCTCCACAAGGGTGATGTTGAGTGTGTGGATGGTGAAATTATGATCTTTTCTCATGGACATCAATCAGGTCATGGAGTTCAGGGCGCCACGAGGGTGATGTTAAGGGTGTGGATGGTGAAATTATGCTCTTTTCTCAAGGACATTAATCAGGTCATGAAGTTCATGGCGCCACAAGGGTGATGTGAGTGTGTGGATGGTGAAATTATGCTCTTTTCTCGAGAAAATCAATCAGGTTATGGAGTTCAGGGCGCCACAAGGGTGATGTTAAGTGTGTGGATGGTGAAATTATGCTCTTTTCTCAAGGACAAGAATCACGTGGTGGAGTTCAGGGTGCCACAAGGGTGATGTTAAGAGTGTGGAAGGTGAAATTAGGCTCTTTTCTCAAGGGCAATAATCAGATCATGGAGTCCAGGGCGCCACAAGGGTGATGTTAAGAGTCTGGATGGTGGAATTATGCTCTTTTCTCAAGGACATTGATCAGGTCATGGAGTTCAGGGCGCCACAAGGGTGATGTTAAGAGTCTGGATGGTGAAATTATGCTTTTTTCTCAAGGACATTGATCAGGTCCTGGAGTTCAGGGCGCCACAAGGGTGATGTTGAGGGTCTGGAGGGTGGAATTATGCTCTTTTCTCAATGAAGATGATCACGTGGGGAGTTCGGGGTGCCACAAGGGTGATGTTAAGTGTGTGGATGGTGAAATTATGCTCTTCTCTCAGGGACAATAATCACGTGGTGGAGTTCAGAGCGCCACAAGGGTGATGTTAAGTGTGTGGATGATGAAATTATGCTCTTTTCTCAAGGACGTCAATCAGGTCATGGAGTTCAGGGCGCCACAAGGGTGATGTTAAGTGTGTGGATGGTGAAATTATGCTCTTTTCTCAGGGACAATAATCACGTGGTGGAGTTCAGGGCGCCACAGGGGTGATGTTATGTGTGTAGTTGGTGAAATTATCCTCTTTTCTCATGGACATTAATCACGTGGTGAGGTTCAGGGTGCCACAAAGGTGATGTTAAGTGTGTGGATGGTGAAATTATGCTCTTTTCTCAAGGACATTAATCAGGTCATGGAGTTCAGGGCGCCACAAGGGTGATGTTAAGGGTGTGGATGGTGAAATTATGCTCTTTTCTCAAGGACAATAATCAGGTCATTGAGTTCAGGGCGCCACAAGGGTGATGTTATGTGTGTGGATGGTGAAATTATTCTCTTTTCTCGAGGACATTAATCGGGTCATGGAGATCAGGGCGCCACAAGGGTGATGTTGAGGGTGTGGATGGTGAAATTATGCTCTTTTCTCAAGGACATTGATCAGGCCATGGAGTTCATGGCGCCACAAGGGTGATGTTAAGGGTGTGGATGGTGAAATTATGCTCTTTTCTCAAGGACATTAATCATGTCATGGAGTTCAGGTTGCCACAAGGGTGATGTTAAGGGTTTGGATGGTGGAATTATGCTCTTTTCTCAAGGACATTAATCAGGTCATGGAGTTCAGGGCGCCACAAGGGTGATGTTAAGGGTCTGGATGGTGAAATTATGCTCTTTTCTCAAGGACATTAATCAGGTCATGGAGTTCAGGGCGCCACAAGGGTGATGTTAAGGGTGTGGATGGTGAAATTATGCTCTTTTCTCATGCACAATAATCACGTCATGGAGTTCAGGGCGCCACAAGGGTGATGTTGAGGGTGTGGATGGTGAAATTATGCTCTTTTCTCAAGGACATTAATCAGGTCATGGAGTTCAGGGTGCCACAAGGGTGATGTTAAGGGTGTGGATGGTGAAATTATGCTCTTTTCTCAAGGACATTAATCAGGTCATGGAGTTCAGGGCGCCACAAGGGTGATGTTGAGGGTGTGGATGGTGAAATCATGCTCTTTTCTCAAGGAAATTAATCAGTTCATGGAGTTCAGGGCGCCACAAGGGTGATGTTAAGGGTGTGGATGGTGAAATTATGCTCTTTTCTCAAGGACATTAATCAGTTCATGGAGTTCAGGGCGCCACAAGGGTGATGTTAAGGGTGTGGATGGTGAAATTGGGCTCTTTTCTCAAGGACATTATTCGGGTCATGGAGTTCAGGGCGCCACAAGGGTGATGTTAAGGGTCTGGATGGTGAAATTTTGCTCTTTTCTCAAGGACAATAATCACGTGGTGGAGTTCAGGGCGCCACAAGGGTGATGTTAAGGGTCTGGATGGTGAAATTATGCTCTTTTCTCAAGGACAATAATCAGGTCATGGAGTTCAGGGCGCCACAAAGGTGATGTTAAGGGTGTGGATGGTGAAATTATGCTCTTTTCTCAAGGACATTAATCAGGTCATGGAGTTCAGGGCGCCACAAGGGTGATGTTAAGGGTGTGGATGGTGAAGTCAGGCTCTTTTCTCATGGACATTAATCAGGTCATGGAGTTCAGGGCGCCACAAGGGTGATGTTAAGGGTGTGGATGGTGAAATTATGCTCTCTTCTCATGCACAATAATCACGTCATGGAGTTCAGGGCGCCACAAGGGTGATGTTAAGGGTGTGGATGGTGAAATTAGGCTCTTTTCTCAAGGACATTATACAGGTCATGGAGTTCAGGGTGCCACAAGGGTGATGTTGAGGTTGTGGATGGTGAAATTATGCTCTTTTCTCAAGGACATTGATCAGGTCATGGAGTTCAGGGCGCCACATGGGTGATGTTAAGGGTGTGGATGGTGAAATTATGCTCTTTTCTCAAGGACATTAATCAGGTCATGAAGTTCAGGACGCCACAAGTGTGATGTTAAGGGTCTGGATGGTGAAATTATGCTCTTTTCTCAAGGACATTTATCTGGTCATAGAGTTCAGGGCACCACAAGGGTGATGTTAAGGGTGTGGATGGTGAAATAAGGCTCTTTTCTCAAGGACAATAATCAGGTCATGGAGTTCAGGGCGCCACAAGGGTGATGTTAAGGGTCTGGATGGTGAAATTATGCTCTTTTCTCAAGGACAATAATCAGGTGGTGGAGTTCAGGGCGCCACAAGGGTGATGTTAAGGGTCTGGATGGTGAAATTATGCTCTTTTCTCAAGGAAAATAATCACGTCATGAAGTTCAGGGCGCCACAAGGGTGATGTTAAGTGTGTGGATGGTGAAATTATTCTCTTTTCTCAAGGACATCAATCAGGTCATGGAGTTCAGGGCGCCACAAGGGTGATGTTAAGTGTGTGGATGGTGAAATTATGCTCTTTTCTGAGGGACAATAATCACGTGGTGAAGTTCAGGGCGCCACAAGGGTGATGTTGAGTGTGTGGATGGTGAAATTATGCTCTTTTTTCAAGGACATCAATCAGGTCATGGAGTTCAGGGCGCCACAAGGGTGATGTTAGGTGTGTGGATGGTGAAATTATGCTCTTTTCACAGGGACAATAATCACGTGGTGAAGTTCAGGGCGCCACAAGGGTGATGTTAAGGGTCTGGATGGTGAAATTATGCTCTTTTCTCAAGGACATTAATCAGGTCATGGAGTTCAGGGCGCCACAAAGGTGATGTTAAGGGTGTGGATGGTGAAATTATGCTCTTTTCTCAAGGACATTAATCAGGTCATGGAGTTCAGGGCGCCACAAGGGTGATGTTAAGGGTGTGGATGGTGAAGTCAGGCTCTTTTCTCATGGACATTAATCAGGTCATGGAGTTCAGGGCGCCACAAGGGTGATGTTAAGGGTGTGGATGGTGAAATTATGCTCTCTTCTCATGCACAATAATCACGTCATGGAGTTCAGGGCGCCACAAGGGTGATGTTAAGGGTGTGGATGGTGAAATTATGCTCTTTTCTCGAGGACATTATACAGGTCATGGAGTTCAGGGTGCCACAAGGGTGATGTTGAGGTTGTGGATGGTGAAATTATGCTCTTTTCTCAAGGACATTGATCAGGTCATGGAGTTCAGGGCGCCACATGGGTGATGTTAAGGGTGTGGATGGTGAAATTATGCTCTTTTCTCAAGGACATTAATCAGGTCATGAAGTTCAGGACGCCACAAGTGTGATGTTAAGGGTCTGGATGGTGAAATTATGCTCTTTTCTCAAGGACATTTATCTGGTCATAGATTTCAGGGCACCACAAGGGTGATGTTAAGGGTGTGGATGGTGAAATAAGGCTCTTTTCTCAAGGACAATAATCAGGTCATGGAGTTCAGGGCGCCACAAGGGTGATATTAAGGGTCTGGATGGTGAAATTATGCTCTTTTCTCAATGACAATAATCAGGTGGTGGAGTTCAGGGCGCCACAAGGGTGATGTTAAGGGTCTGGATGGTGAAATTATGCTCTTTTCTCAAGGAAAATAATCACGTCATGAAGTTCAGGGCGCCACAAGGGTGATGTTAAGTGTGTGGATGGTGAAATTATTCTCTTTTCTCAAGGACATCAATCAGGTCATGGAGTTCAGGGCGCCACAAGGGTGATGTTAAGTGTGTGGATGGTGAAATTATGCTCTTTTCTGAGGGACAATAATCACGTGGTGAAGTTCAGGGCGCCACAAGGGTGATGTTGAGTGTGTGGATGGTGAAATTATGCTCTTTTTTCAAGGACATCAATCAGGTCATGGAGTTCAGGGCGCCACAAGGGTGATGTTAGGTGTGTGGATGGTGAAATTATGCTCTTTTCACAGGGACAATAATCACGTGGTGAAGTTCAGGGCGCCACAAGGGTGATGTTAAGGGTCTGGATGGTGAAATTATGCTCTTTTCTCAAGGACAATAATCACGTGGTGGAGTTCGGGGCGCCACAAGGGTGATGTTAAGTGTGTGGATGGTGAAATTATGCTCTTTTCTCAGGGACAATAATCACGTGGTGAAGTTCAGAGCGCCACAAGGGTGATGTTAAGTGTGTGTATGGTGAAATTATGCTCTTTTCTCAAGGACATCAATCAGGTCATGGAGTTCAGGGCGCCACAAGGGTGATGTTAAGTGTGTGGATGGTGGAATTATGCTCTTTTTTCAGGGACAATAATCACGTGGTGGAGTTCAGGGCGCCACAGGGGTGATGTTATTTGTGTGGTTGGTGAAATTATGCTCATTTCTCAGGGACATTAATCACGTGGTGAGGTTCAGGGCGCCACAAGGGTGATGTTAAGTGTGTGGATGGTGAAATTATGCTCTTTTCTCAAGGACATTAATCAGGTCATGGAGTTCAGGGCGCCACAAGGGTGATGTTAAGGGTGTGGATGGTGAAATTATGCTCTTTTCTCAAGGACAATAATCAGGTCATTGAGTTCAGGGCGCCACAAGGGTGATGTTATGTGTGTGGATGGTGAAATTATTCTCTTTTCTCAAGGACATTAATCGGGTCATGGAGTTCAGGGCGCCACAAGGGTGATGTTAAGGGTGTGGATGGTGAAATTATGCTCTTTTCTCAAGGACATTGATCAGGCCATGGAGTTCAGGGCGCCACAAGGGTGATGTTAAGGGTCTGGATGGTGAAATTAGGCTCTTTCCTCAAGGTCATTAATCAGGTCATGGAGTTCAGGGCGCCACAAGGGTGATGTTAAGGGTCAGGATGGTGAAATTATGCTCTTTTCTCAAGGACATTAATCAGGTCATGGAGTTCAGGGCGCCACAAGGGTGATGTTAAGGAACTGGATGGTGGAATTATGCTCTTTTTTCAAGGACATTAATCAGGTTATGGAGTTCAGGGCGCCACAAGGGTGATGTTAAGGGTGTGGATGTTGAAATCATGCTCTTTCCTCAAGGACAAGAATCACGTGGTGGAGTTCAGGGTGCCACAAGGGTGATGTTAAGAGTGTGGATGGTGAAATTATGCTTTTTTCTCAAGGGCAATAATCAAGTCATGGAGTTCAGGGCGCCACAAGGGTGATGTTAAGGGTCTGGATGGTGAAATTATGCTCTTTTCTCGAGGACATTAATCAGGTCATGGAGTTCAGGGCGCCACAAGGGTGATGTTAAGGGTCTGGATGGTGAAATTATGCTCTTTTCTCAAGGACATTAATCAGGTCATGGAGTTCAGGGCGCCACAAGGGTGATGTTGAGGGTGTGGATGGTGAAATTATGCTCTTTTCTCAAGGACATTGATCAGGTCATGGAGTTCAGGTTGCCACAAGGGTGATGTTAAGGGTTTGGATGGTGGAATTATGCTCTTTTCTCAAGGACATCAATCAGGTCATGGAGTTCAGGGCGCCACAAGGGTGATGTTATGGGTCTGGATGGTGAAATCATGCTCTTTTCTCAAGGACATTTTTCAGGTCATTTAGTTCAGGGCGCCACAAGGGTGATGTTAAGGGTGTGGATGGTGAAATTATGCTCTTTTCTCAAGGACATTAATCAGGTCATGGAGTTCAGGGCGCCACAAGGGTGATGTTAAGGGTGTCGATGGTGAAGTTGGGCTCTTTTCTCAAGGACATTAATCAGGTCATGGAGTTCAGGGCGCCACAAGGGTGATGTTAAGGGTCTGGATGGTGAAATTATGCTCTTTCCTCAATGAAGATAATCACCTGGGGAGTTCGGGGTGCCACAAGGGTGATGTTAAGGGTATGGATGGTGAAATTATGCTCCTTTCTCAAGGACAATAATCACGTCATGGAGTTCAGGGTGCCACAAGGGTGATGTTAAGGTTGTGGATGGTGAAATTATGCTCTTTTCTGAAGGACATTAATCAGGTCATGGAGTTCAGCGCGCCACAAGGGTGATGTTAAGGGTGTGGATGGTGAAATTATGCTCTTTTCTCAAGGACATTGATCAGGTCATGGAGTTCAGGACGCCACAAGTGTGATGTTAAGGGTCTGAATGGTGAAATAATGCTCTTTTCTCAAGGACAATAATCAGGTGGTGGAGTTCAGGGCGCCACAAGGGTGATGTTAAGGGTCTGGATGGTGAAATTATGCTCTTTTCTCAAGGAAAATAATCACGTCATGGAGTTCAGGGCGCCACAAGGGTGATGTTATGTGTGTGGATGGTGAAATTATTCTCTTTTCTCAAGGACATCAATCAGGTCATGGAGTTCAGGGCGCCACAAGGGTGATGTTAAGTGTGTGGATGGTGAAATTATGCTCTTTTCTCAGGGACAATAATCACGTGGTGAAGTTCAGGGCGCCACAAGGGTGATGTTGAGTGTGTGGATGATGAAATTATGCTCTTTTCTCAAGGAAATCAATCAGGTCATGGAGTTCAGGGCGCCACAAGGGTGATGTTATGTGTGTGGATGGATAAATTATGCTCTTTTCACAGGGACAATAATTACGTGGTGAAGTTCAGGGCGCCACAAGGGTGATGTTAAGGGTCTGGATGGTGAAATAATGCTCTTATTTCAAGGACAATAATCACGTGGTGGAGTTCAGGGCGCCACAAGGGTGATGTTAAGTGTGTGGATGGTGAAATTATGCTCTTTTCCTAAGGACATCAATCAGGTCATGGAGTTCAGGGCGCCACAAGGGTGATGTTCAGTTTGTGGATGGTGAAATTATGCTCTTTTCTCAGGGACAATAATCACGTGGTGAAGTTCAGGGCGCCACAAGGGTGATGTTAAGTGTGTGGATGGTGGAATTATGCTCTTTTCTCACGGACATCAATCAGGTCATGGAGTTCAGGGCGCCACAAGGGTGATGTTAAGTGTGTGGATGGTGAAATTATGTCCTTTTCTCAGGGACAATAATCACGTGGTGGAGTTCAGGGCGCCACAGGGGTGATGTTATGTGTGTGGTTGGTGAAATTATGCTATTTCCTCAGGGACATTAATCACGTGGTGAAGTTCAGGGCGCCACAAGGATGATGTTAAGTGTGTGAATGGTGAAATTATGCTCTTTTCTCAAGAACATTATTCAGGTCATTGAGTACAGGGCTCCTCCACGAGGGTGATGTTGAGTGTGTGGATGGTGAAATTATGATCTTTTCTCATGGTCATCAATCCAGTCATGGAGTTCAGGGCGCCACGAGGGTGATGTTAAGGGTGTGGATGGTGAAATTATGCTCTTTTCTCAAGGACATTAATCAGGTCATGAAGTTCATGGCGCCACAAGGGTGATGTGAGTGTGTGGATGGTGAAATTATGCTCTTTTCTCGAGGAAATCAATCAGGTTATGGAGTTCAGGGCGCCACAAGGGTGATGTTAAGTGTGTGGATGGTGAAATTATGCTCTTTTCTCAAGGACAAGAATCACGTGGTGGAGTTCAGGGTGCCACAAGGGTGATGTTAAGAGTGTGGAAGGTGAAATTGGGCTCTTTTCTCAAGGGCAATAATCAGATCATGGAGTCCAGGGCGCCACAAGGGTGATGTTAAGAGTCTGGATGGTGGAATTATGCTCTTTTCTCAAGGACATTGATCAGGTCATGGAGTTCAGGGCGCCACAAGGGTGATGTTAAGAGTCTGGATGGTGAAATTATGCTTTTTTCTCAAGGACATTGATCAGGTCCTGGAGTTCAGGGCGCCACAAGGGTGATGTTAAGGGTCTGGAGGGTGGAATTATGCTCTTTTCTCAATGAAGATGATCACGTGGGGAGTTCGGGGTGCCACAAGGGTGATGTTAAGTGTGTGGATGGTGAAATTATGCTCTTCTCTCAGGGACAATAATCACGTGGTGGAGTTCAGAGCGCCAAAAGGGTGATGTTAAGTGTGTGGATGATGAAATTATGCTCTTTTCTCAAGGACGTCAATCAGGTCATGGAGTTCAGGGCGCCACAAGGGTGATGTTAAGTGTGTGGATGGTGAAATTATGCTCTTTTCTCAGGGACAATAATCACGTGGTGGAGTTCAGGGCGCCACAGGGGTGATGTTATGTGTGTAGTTGGTGAAATTATGCTCTTTTCTCATGGACATTAATCACGTGGTGAGGTTCAGGGTGCCACAAAGGTGATGTTAAGTGTGTGGATGGTGAAATTATGCTCTTTTCTCAAGGACATTAATCAGGTCATGGAGTTCAGGGCACCACAAGGGTGATGTTAAGGGTGTGGATGGTGAAATTATGCTCTTTTCTCAAGGACAATAATCAGGTCATTGAGTTCAGGGCGCCACAAGGGTGATGTTATGTGTGTGGATGGTGAAATTATTCTCTTTTCTCGAGGACATTAATCGGGTCATGGAGATCAGGGCGCCACAAGGGTGATGTTGAGGGTGTGGATGGTGAAATTATGCTCTTTTCTCAAGGACATTGATCAGGCCATGGAGTTCATGGCGCCACAAGGGTGATGTTAAGGGTGTGGATGGTGAAATTATTCTCTTTTCTCAAGGACATTAATCATGTCATGGAGTTCAGGTTGCCACAAGGGTGATGTTAAGGGTTTGGATGGTGGAATTATGCTCTTTTCTCAAGGACATCAATCAGGTCATGGAGTTCAAGGCGCCACAAGGGTGATGTTAAGGGTCTGGATGGTGAAATTATGCTCTTTTCTCAAGGACATTAATCAGGTCATGGAGTTCAGGGCGCCACAAGGGTGATGTTAAGGGTGTGGATGGTGAAATTATGCTCTTTTCTCATGCACAATAATCACGTCATGGAGTTCAGGGTGCCACAAGGGTGATGTTGAGGGTGTGGATGGTGAAATTATGCTCTTTTCTCAAGGACATTAATCATGTCATGGAGTTCAGGGCGCCACAAGGGTGATGTTAAGGGTGTGGATGGTGAAATTATGCTCTTTTCTCAAGGACATTAATCAGGTCATGGAGTTCAGGGCGCCACAAGGGTGATGTTGAGGGTGTGGATGGTGAAATTATGCTCTTTTCTCAAGGAAATTAATCAGTTCATGGAGTTCAGGGCGCCACAAGGGTGATGTTAAGGGTGTGGATGGTGAAATTATGCTCTTTTCTCAAGGACATTAATCAGTTCATGGAGTTCAGGGCGCCACAAGGGTGATGTTAAGGGTGTGGATGGTGAAATTGGGCTCTTTTCTCAAGGACATTATTCGGGTCATGGAGTTCAGGGCGCCACAAGGGTGATGTTAAGGGTCTGGATGGTGAAATTTTGCTCTTTTCTCAAGGACAATAATCACGTGGTGGAGTTCAGGGCGCCACAAGGGTGATGTTAAGGGTCTGGATGGTGAAATTATGCTCTTTTCTCAAGGACAATAATCACGTCATGGAGTTCAGGGCGCCACAAGGGTGATGTTAAGTGTGTGGATGGTGAAATTATGCTCTTTTCTCGAGGACATCAATCAGGTCATGGAGTTCAGGGCGTCACAAGGGTGATGTTAAGTGTGTGGATGGTGAAATTATGCTCTTTTCTCAGGGACAATAATCACGTGGTGAAGTTCAGGGCGCCACAAGGGTGATGTTGAGTGTGTGGATGGTGAAATTATGCTCTTTTCTCAAGGACATCAATCAGGTCATGGAGTTCAGGGCGCCACAAGGGTGATGTTAAGTGTGTGGATGGTGGAATTATGCTCTTTTCTCAGGGACAATAATCACGTGGTGAAGTTCAGGGCGCCACAAGGGTGATGTCAATGTGTGGATGGTGAAATTATGCTCTTTTCTCAAGGACATCAATCAGGTCATGGAGTTCAGGGCGCCACAAGGGTGATGTTAAGTGTGTGGATGGTGAAATTATGCTCTTTTCTCAGGGACAATAATCACGTGGTGGAGTTCAGTGCGCCACAGGGGTGATGTTATGTGTGTGGTTGGTGAAATTATGCTCTTTTCTCAGGGACATTAATCACGTGGTGAAGTTCAGGGCGCCACAAGGGTGATGTTAAGTGTGTGGATGGTGAAATTATGCTCTTTTCTCAAGGACATTATTCAGGTCATGGAGTTCAGGGCGCCACAAGGGTGATGTTAAGTGTGTGGATGGTGAAATTATGATCTTTTCTCATGGACATTAATCAGGTCATGGAGTTCAGGGCGCCACAAGGGTGATGTTAAGGGTGTGGATGGTGAAATTATGCTCTTTTCTCAAGGAAATTAATCAGGTCATGGAGTTCATGGCGCCACAAGGGTGATGTTGAGTGTGTGGATGGTGAAATTATGCTCTTTTCTCAAGGGAATTAATCAGGTTATGGAGTTCAGGGCGCCACAAGGGTGATTTTAAGGGTGTGGATGGTGAAATTATGCTCTTTTCTCAAGGACAAGAACCACGTGGTGGAGTTCAGGGTGCCACAAGGGTGATGTTAAGAGTGTGGATGGTAGAATTATGCTCTTTTCTCAAGGACATTGATCAGGACATGGAGTTCAGGGCGCTACAAGGGTGATGTTAAGGGTCTGGATGGTAAAATTATGCTCTTTTCTCAAGGACATCAATCAGGTCAAGGGGTTCAGGGCACCACAAGGGTGATGTTGAGGGTGTGGATGGTGAAATTATGCTCTTTTCTCAAGGACATTAATCAGGTCATGGAGTTCAGGGCGCCACAAGGGTGATGTTAAGGGTCTGGATGGTGAAATTATGCTCTTTTCTCAATGAAGATAATCACGTGGGGAGTTCGGGGAGCCACAAGGGTGATGTTAAGGGTATGGATGTTGAAATTATGCTCCTTTCTCAAGAACAATAATCACGTCATGAAGTTCAGGGCGCCACAAGTGTGCTGTTAAGTGTGTGGATGGTGAAATTAGGCTATTTTCTCAAGGACATTGATCAGGTCATGGAGTTCAGGGCGCCACAAGGGTGATGTTAAGGGTGTAAATGGTGAAATTATGCTCTTTTCTCATGCACAATAATCACGTCATGGAGTTCAGGGCGCCACAAGGGTGATGTTAAGGGTGTGGATGGTGAAATTATGCTCTTTTCTCAAGGACATTAATCAGGTCATGGAGTTCAGGGCGCCACAAAGGTGATGTTAAGGGTGTGGATGGTGAAATTATGCTCTTTTCTCAAGGACATTAATCAGGTCATGGAGTTCAGGGCGCCACAAGGGTGATGTTAAGGGTGTGGATGGTGAAGTCAGGCTCTTTTCTCATGGACATTAATCAGGTCATGGAGTTCAGGGCGCCACAAGGGTGATGTTAAGGGTGTGGATGGTGAAATTATGCTCTCTTCTCATGCACAATAATCACGTCATGGAGTTCAGGGCGCCACAAGGGTGATGTTAAGGGTGTGGATGGTGAAATTATGCTCTTTTCTCAAGGACATTATACAGGTCATGGAGTTCAGGGTGCCACAAGGGTGATGTTGAGGTTGTGGATGGTGAAATTATGCTCTTTTCTCAAGGACATTGATCAGGTCATGGAGTTCAGGGCGCCACATGGGTGATGTTAAGGGTGTGGATGGTGAAATTATGCTCTTTTCTCAAGGACATTAATCAGGTCATGAAGTTCAGGACGCCACAAGTGTGATGTTAAGGGTCTGGATGGTGAAATTATGCTCTTTTCTCAAGGACATTTATCTGGTCATAGAGTTCAGGGCACCACAAGGGTGATGTTAAGGGTGTGGATGGTGAAATAAGGCTCTTTTCTCAAGGACAATAATCAGGTCATGGAGTTCAGGGCGCCACAAGGGTGATGTTAAGGGTCTGGATGGTGAAATTATGCTCTTTTCTCAAGGACAATAAACAGGTGGTGGAGTTCAGGGCGCCACAAGGGTGATGTTAAGGGTCTGGATGGTGAAATTATGCTCTTTTCTCAAGGAAAATAATCACGTCATGAAGTTCAGGGCGCCACAAGGGTGATGTTAAGTGTGTGGATGGTGAAATTATTCTCTTTTCTCAAGGACATCAATCAGGTCATGGAGTTCAGGGCGCCACAAGGGTGATGTTAAGTGTGTGGATGGTGAAATTATGCTATTTTCTGAGGGACAATAATCACGTGGTGAAGTTCAGGGCGCCACAAGGGTGATGTTGAGTGTGTGGATGGTGAAATTATGCTCTTTTTTCAAGGACATCAATCAGGTCATGGAGTTCAGGGCGCCACAAGGGTGATGTTAAGTGTGTGGATGGTGAAATTATGCTCTTTTCACAGGGACAATAATCACGTGGTGAAGTTCAGGGCGCCACAAGGGTGATGTTAAGGGTCTGGATGGTGAAATTATGCTCTTTTCTCAAGGACAATAATCACGTGGTGGAGTTCGGGGCGCCACAAGGGTGATGTTAAGTGTGTGGATGGTGAAATTATGCTCTTTTCTCAGGGACAATAATCACGTGGTGAAGTTCAGAGCGCCACAAGGGTGATGTTGAGTGTGTGTATGGTGAAATTATGCTCTTTTCTCAAGGACATCAATCAGGTCATGGAGTTCAGGGCGCCACAAGGGTGATGTTAAGTGTGTGGATGGTGGAATTATGCTCTTTTTTCAGGGACAATAATCACGTGGTGGAGTTCAGGGCGCCACAGGGGTGATGTTATTTGTGTGGTTGGTGAAATTATGCTCATTTCTCAGGGACATTAATCACGTGGTGAGGTTCAGGGCGCCACAAGGGTGATGTTAAGTGTGTGGATGGTGAAATTATGCTCTTTTCTCAAGGACATTAATCAGGTCATGGAGTTCAGGGCGCCACAAGGGTGATGTTAAGGGTGTGGATGGTGAAATTATGCTCTTTTCTCAAGGACAATAATCAGGTCATTGAGTTCAGGGCGCCACAAGGGTGATGTTATGTGTGTGGATGGTGAAATTATTCTCTTTTCTCAAGGACATTAATCGGGTCATGGAGTTCAGGGCGCCACAAGGGTGATGTTAAGGGTGTGGATGGTGAAATTATGCTCTTTTCTCAAGGACATTGATCAGGCCATGGAGTTCAGGGCGCCACAAGGGTGATGTTAAGGGTCTGGATGGTGAAATTAGGCTCTTTCCTCAAGGTCATTAATCAGGTCATGGAGTTCAACGCGCCACAAGGGTGATGTTAAGGGTCAGGATGGTGAAATTATGCTCTTTTCTCAAGGACATTAATCAGGTCATGGAGTTCAGGGCGCCACAAGGGTGATGTTAAGGAACTGGATGGTGGAATTATGCTCTTTTTTCAAGGACATTAATCAGGTTATGGAGTTCAGGGCGCCACAAGGGTGATGTTAAGGGTGTGGATGTTGAAATCATGCTCTTTCCTCAAGGACAAGAATCACGTGGTGGAGTTCAGGGTGCCACAAGGGTGATGTTAAGAGTGTGGATGGTGAAATTATGCTTTTTTCTCAAGGGCAATAATCAGGTCATGGAGTTCAGGGCGCCACAAGGGTGATGTTAAGGGTGTGGATGGTGAAATTATGCTCTTTTCTCAAGGACATTGATCAGGCCATGGAGTTCAGGGCGCCACAAGGGTGATGTTAAGGGTCTGGATGGTGAAATTAGGCTCTTTCCTCAAGGTCATTAATCAGGTCATGGAGTTCAGGGCGCCACAAGGGTGATGTTAAGGGTCAGGATGGTGAAATTATGCTCTTTTCTCAAGGACATTAATCAGGTCATGGAGTTCAGGGCGCCACAAGGGTGATGTTAAGGAACTGGATGGTGGAATTATGCTCTTTTTTCAAGGACATTAATCAGGTTATGGAGTTCAGGGCGCCACAAGGGTGATGTTAAGGGTGTGGATGTTGAAATCATGCTCTTTCCTCAAGGACAAGAATCACGTGGTGGAGTTCAGGGTGCCACAAGGGTGATGTTAAGAGTGTGGATGGTGAAATTATGCTTTTTTCTCAAGGGCAATAATCAAGTCATGGAGTTCAGGGCGCCACAAGGGTGATGTTAAGGGTCTGGATGGTGAAATTATGCTCTTTTCTCGAGGACATTAATCAGGTCATGGAGTTCAGGGCGCCACAAGGGTGATGTTAAGGGTCTGGATGGTGAAATTATGCTCTTTTCTCAAGGACATTAATCAGGTCATGGAGTTCAGGGCGCCACAAGGGTGATGTTGAGGGTGTGGATGGTGAAATTATGCTCTTTTCTCAAGGACATTGATCAGGTCATGGAGTTCAGGTTGCCACAAGGGTGATGTTAAGGGTTTGGATGGTGGAATTATGCTCTTTTCTCAAGGACATCAATCAGGTCATGGAGTTCAGGGCGCCACAAGGGTGATGTTATGGGTCTGGATGGTGAAATCATGCTCTTTTCTCAAGGACATTTTTCAGGTCATTTAGTTCAGGGCGCCACAAGGGTGATGTTAAGGGTGTGGATGGTGAAATTATGCTCTTTTCTCAAGGACATTAATCAGGTCATGGAGTTCAGGGCGCCACAAGGGTGATGTTAAGGGTGTCGATGGTGAAGTTGGGCTCTTTTCTCAAGGACATTAATCAGGTCATGGAGTTCAGGGCGCCACAAGGGTGATGTTAAGGGTCTGGATGGTGAAATTATGCTCTTTCCTCAATGAAGATAATCACCTGGGGAGTTCGGGGTGCCACAAGGGTGATGTTAAGGGTATGGATGGTGAAATTATGCTCCTTTCTCAAGGACAATAATCACGTCATGGAGTTCAGGGTGCCACAAGGGTGATGTTAAGGTTGTGGATGGTGAAATTATGCTCTTTTCTGAAGGACATTAATCAGGTCATGGAGTTCAGCGCGCCACAAGGGTGATGTTAAGGGTGTGGATGGTGAAATTATGCTCTTTTCTCAAGGACATTGATCAGGTCATGGAGTTCAGGACGCCACAAGTGTGATGTTAAGGGTCTGAATGGTGAAATAATGCTCTTTTCTCAAGGACAATAATCAGGTGGTGGAGTTCAGGGCGCCACAAGGGTGATGTTAAGGGTCTGGATGGTGAAATTATGCTCTTTTCTCAAGGAAAATAATCACGTCATGGAGTTCAGGGCGCCACAAGGGTGATGTTATGTGTGTGGATGGTGAAATTATTCTCTTTTCTCAAGGACATCAATCAGGTCATGGAGTTCAGGGCGCCACAAGGGTGATGTTAAGTGTGTGGATGGTGAAATTATGCTCTTTTCTCAGGGACAATAATCACGTGGTGAAGTTCAGGGCGCCACAAGGGTGATGTTGAGTGTGTGGATGATGAAATTATGCTCTTTTCTCAAGGAAATCAATCAGGTCATGGAGTTCAGGGCGCCACAAGGGTGATGTTATGTGTGTGGATGGATAAATTATGCTCTTTTCACAGGGACAATAATTACGTGGTGAAGTTCAGGGCGCCACAAGGGTGATGTTAAGGGTCTGGATGGTGAAATAATGCTCTTATTTCAAGGACAATAATCACGTGGTGGAGTTCAGGGCGCCACAAGGGTGATGTTAAGTGTGTGGATGGTGAAATTATGCTCTTTTCCTAAGGACATCAATCAGGTCATGGAGTTCAGGGCGCCACAAGGGTGATGTTCAGTTTGTGGATGGTGAAATTATGCTCTTTTCTCAGGGACAATAATCACGTGGTGAAGTTCAGGGCGCCACAAGGGTGATGTTAAGTGTGTGGATGGTGGAATTATGCTCTTTTCTCACGGACATCAATCAGGTCATGGAGTTCAGGGCGCCACAAGGGTGATGTTAAGTGTGTGGATGGTGAAATTATGTCCTTTTCTCAGGGACAATAATCACGTGGTGGAGTTCAGGGCGCCACAGGGGTGATGTTATGTGTGTGGTTGGTGAAATTATGCTATTTCCTCAGGGACATTAATCACGTGGTGAAGTTCAGGGCGCCACAAGGATGATGTTAAGTGTGTGAATGGTGAAATTATGCTCTTTTCTCAAGAACATTATTCAGGTCATGGAGTACAGGGCTCCTCCACAAGGGTGATGTTGAGTGTGTGGATGGTGAAATTATGATCTTTTCTCATGGTCATCAATCCAGTCATGGAGTTCAGGGCGCCACGAGGGTGATGTTAAGGGTGTGGATGGTGAAATTATGCTCTTTTCTCAAGGACATTAATCAGGTCATGAAGTTCATGGCGCCACAAGGGTGATGTGAGTGTGTGGATGGTGAAATTATGCTCTTTTCTCGAGGAAATCAATCAGGTTATGGAGTTCAGGGCGCCACAAGGGTGATGTTAAGTGTGTGGATGGTGAAAGTATGCTCTTTTCTCAAGGACAAGAATCACGTGGTGGAGTTCAGGGTGCCACAAGGGTGATGTTAAGAGTGTGGAAGGTGAAATTGGGCTCTTTTCTCAAGGGCAATAATCAGATCATGGAGTCCAGGGCGCCACAAGGGTGATGTTAAGAGTCTGGATGGTGGAATTATGCTCTTTTCTCAAGGACATTGATCAGGTCATGGAGTTCAGGGCGCCACAAGGGTGATGTTAAGAGTCTGGATGGTGAAATTATGCTTTTTTCTCAAGGACATTGATCAGGTCCTGGAGTTCAGGGCGCCACAAGGGTGATGTTAAGGGTCTGGAGGGTGGAATTATGCTCTTTTCTCAATGAAGATGATCACGTGGGGAGTTCGGGGTGCCACAAGGGTGATGTTAAGTGTGTGGATGGTGAAATTATGCTCTTCTCTCAGGGACAATAATCACGTGGTGGAGTTCAGAGCGCCAAAAGGGTGATGTTAAGTGTGTGGATGATGAAATTATGCTCTTTTCTCAAGGACGTCAATCAGGTCATGGAGTTCAGGGCGCCACAAGGGTGATGTTAAGTGTGTGGATGGTGAAATTATGCTCTTTTCTCAGGGACAATAATCACGTGGTGGAGTTCAGGGCGCCACAGGGGTGATGTTATGTGTGTAGTTGGTGAAATTATGCTCTTTTCTCATGGACATTAATCACGTGGTGAGGTTCAGGGTGCCACAAAGGTGATGTTAAGTGTGTGGATGGTGAAATTATGCTCTTTTCTCAAGGACATTAATCAGGTCATGGAGTTCAGGGCACCACAAGGGTGATGTTAAGGGTGTGGATGGTGAAATTATGCTCTTTTCTCAAGGACAATAATCAGGTCATTGAGTTCAGGGCGCCACAAGGGTGATGTTATGTGTGTGGATGGTGAAATTATTCTCTTTTCTCGAGGACATTAATCGGGTCATGGAGATCAGGGCGCCACAAGGGTGATGTTGAGGGTGTGGATGGTGAAATTATGCTCTTTTCTCAAGGACATTGATCAGGCCATGGAGTTCATGGCGCCACAAGGGTGATGTTAAGGGTGTGGATGGTGAAATTATGCTCTTTTCTCAAGGACATTAATCATGTCATGGAGTTCAGGTTGCCACAAGGGTGATGTTAAGGGTTTGGATGGTGGAATTATGCTCTTTTCTCAAGGACATCAATCAGGTCATGGAGTTCAAGGCGCCACAAGGGTGATGTTAAGGGTCTGGATGGTGAAATTATGCTCTTTTCTCAAGGACATTAATCAGGTCATGGAGTTCAGGGCGCCACAAGGGTGATGTTAAGGGTGTGGATGGTGAAATTATGCTCTTTTCTCATGCACAATAATCACGTCATGGAGTTCAGGGCGCCACAAGGGTGATGTTGAGGGTGTGGATGGTGAAATTATGCTCTTTTCTCAAGGACATTAATCAGGTCATGGAGTTCAGGGCGCCACAAGGGTGATGTTAAGGGTGTGGATGGTGAAATTATGCTCTTTTCTCAAGGACATTAATCAGGTCATGGAGTTCAGGGCGCCACAAGGGTGATGTTGAGGGTGTGGATGGTGAAATTATGCTCTTTTCTCAAGGAAATTAATCAGTTCATGGAGTTCAGGGCGCCACAAGGGTGATGTTAAGGGTGTGGATGGTGAAATTATGCTCTTTTCTCAAGGACATTAATCAGTTCATGGAGTTCAGGGCGCCACAAGGGTGATGTTAAGGGTGTGGATGGTGAAATTGGGCTCTTTTCTCAAGGACATTATTCGGGTCATGGAGTTCAGGGCGCCACAAGGGTGATGTTAAGGGTCTGGATGGTGAAATTTTGCTCTTTTCTCAAGGACAATAATCACGTGGTGGAGTTCAGGGCGCCACAAGGGTGATGTTAAGGGTCTGGATGGTGAAATTATGCTCTTTTCTCAAGGACAATAATCACGTCATGGAGTTCAGGGCGCCACAAGGGTGATGTTAAGTGTGTGGATGGTGAAATTATGCTCTTTTCTCGAGGACATCAATCAGGTCATGGAGTTCAGGGCGTCACAAGGGTGATGTTAAGTGTGTGGATGGTGAAATTATGCTCTTTTCTCAGGGACAATAATCACGTGGTGAAGTTCAGGGCGCCACAAGGGTGATGTTGAGTGTGTGGATGGTGAAATTATGCTCTTTTCTCAAGGACATCAATCAGGTCATGGAGTTCAGGGCGCCACAAGGGTGATGTTAAGTGTGTGGATGGTGGAATTATGCTCTTTTCTCAGGGACAATAATCACGTGGTGAAGTTCAGGGCGCCACAAGGGTGATGTCAATGTGTGGATGGTGAAATTATGCTCTTTTCTCAAGGACATCAATCAGGTCATGGAGTTCAGGGCGCCACAAGGGTGATGTTAAGTGTGTGGATGGTGAAATTATGCTCTTTTCTCAGGGACAATAATCACGTGGTGGAGTTCAGTGCGCCACAGGGGTGATGTTATGTGTGTGGTTGGTGAAATTATGCTCTTTTCTCAGGGACATTAATCACGTGGTGAAGTTCAGGGCGCCACAAGGGTGATGTTAAGTGTGTGGATGGTGAAATTATGCTCTTTTCTCAAGGACATTATTCAGGTCATGGAGTTCAGGGCGCCACAAGGGTGATGTTAAGTGTGTGGATGGTGAAATTATGATCTTTTCTCATGGACATTAATCAGGTCATGGAGTTCAGGGCGCCACAAGGGTGATGTTAAGGGTGTGGATGGTGAAATTATGCTCTTTTCTCAAGGAAATTAATCAGGTCATGGAGTTCATGGCGCCACAAGGGTGATGTTGAGTGTGTGGATGGTGAAATTATGCTCTTTTCTCAAGGGAATTAATCAGGTTATGGAGTTCAGGGCGCCACAAGGGTGATTTTAAGGGTGTGGATGGTGAAATTATGCTCTTTTCTCAAGGACAAGAACCACGTGGTGGAGTTCAGGGTGCCACAAGGGTGATGTTAAGAGTGTGGATGGTAGAATTATGCTCTTTTCTCAAGGACATTGATCAGGACATGGAGTTCAGGGCGCTACAAGGGTGATGTTAAGGGTCTGGATGGTAAAATTATGCTCTTTTCTCAAGGACATCAATCAGGTCAAGGGGTTCAGGGCACCACAAGGGTGATGTTGAGGGTGTGGATGGTGAAATTATGCTCTTTTCTCAAGGACATTAATCAGGTCATGGAGTTCAGGGCGCCACAAGGGTGATGTTAAGGGTCTGGATGGTGAAATTATGCTCTTTTCTCAATGAAGATAATCACGTGGGGAGTTCGGGGAGCCACAAGGGTGATGTTAAGGGTATGGATGTTGAAATTATGCTCCTTTCTCAAGAACAATAATCACGTCATGAAGTTCAGGGCGCCACAAGTGTGCTGTTAAGTGTGTGGATGGTGAAATTAGGCTATTTTCTCAAGGACATTGATCAGGTCATGGAGTTCAGGGCGCCACAAGGGTGATGTTAAGGGTGTAAATGGTGAAATTATGCTCTTTTCTCATGCACAATAATCACGTCATGGAGTTCAGGGCGCCACAAGGGTGATGTTAAGGGTGTGGATGGTGAAATTATGCTCTTTTCTCAAGGACATTAATCAGGTCATGGAGTTCAGGGCGCCACAAAGGTGATGTTAAGGGTGTGGATGGTGAAATTATGCTCTTTTCTCAAGGACATTAATCAGGTCATGGAGTTCAGGGCGCCACAAGGGTGATGTTAAGGGTGTGGATGGTGAAGTCAGGCTCTTTTCTCATGGACATTAATCAGGTCATGGAGTTCAGGGCGCCACAAGGGTGATGTTAAGGGTGTGGATGGTGAAATTATGCTCTCTTCTCATGCACAATAATCACGTCATGGAGTTCAGGGCGCCACAAGGGTGATGTTAAGGGTGTGGATGGTGAAATTATGCTCTTTTCTCAAGGACATTATACAGGTCATGGAGTTCAGGGTGCCACAAGGGTGATGTTGAGGTTGTGGATGGTGAAATTATGCTCTTTTCTCAAGGACATTGATCAGGTCATGGAGTTCAGGGCGCCACATGGGTGATGTTAAGGGTGTGGATGGTGAAATTATGCTCTTTTCTCAAGGACATTAATCAGGTCATGAAGTTCAGGACGCCACAAGTGTGATGTTAAGGGTCTGGATGGTGAAATTATGCTCTTTTCTCAAGGACATTTATCTGGTCATAGAGTTCAGGGCACCACAAGGGTGATGTTAAGGGTGTGGATGGTGAAATAAGGCTCTTTTCTCAAGGACAATAATCAGGTCATGGAGTTCAGGGCGCCACAAGGGTGATGTTAAGGGTCTGGATGGTGAAATTATGCTCTTTTCTCAAGGACAATAAACAGGTGGTGGAGTTCAGGGCGCCACAAGGGTGATGTTAAGGGTCTGGATGGTGAAATTATGCTCTTTTCTCAAGGAAAATAATCACGTCATGAAGTTCAGGGCGCCACAAGGGTGATGTTAAGTGTGTGGATGGTGAAATTATTCTCTTTTCTCAAGGACATCAATCAGGTCATGGAGTTCAGGGCGCCACAAGGGTGATGTTAAGTGTGTGGATGGTGAAATTATGCTATTTTCTGAGGGACAATAATCACGTGGTGAAGTTCAGGGCGCCACAAGGGTGATGTTGAGTGTGTGGATGGTGAAATTATGCTCTTTTTTCAAGGACATCAATCAGGTCATGGAGTTCAGGGCGCCACAAGGGTGATGTTAAGTGTGTGGATGGTGAAATTATGCTCTTTTCACAGGGACAATAATCACGTGGTGAAGTTCAGGGCGCCACAAGGGTGATGTTAAGGGTCTGGATGGTGAAATTATGCTCTTTTCTCAAGGACAATAATCACGTGGTGGAGTTCGGGGCGCCACAAGGGTGATGTTAAGTGTGTGGATGGTGAAATTATGCTCTTTTCTCAGGGACAATGATCACGTGGTGAAGTTCAGAGCGCCACAAGGGTGATGTTGAGTGTGTGTATGGTGAAATTATGCTCTTTTCTCAAGGACATCAATCAGGTCATGGAGTTCAGGGCGCCACAAGGGTGATGTTAAGTGTGTGGATGGTGGAATTATGCTCTTTTTTCAGGGACAATAATCACGTGGTGGAGTTCAGGGCGCCACAGGGGTGATGTTATTTGTGTGGTTGGTGAAATTATGCTCATTTCTCAGGGACATTAATCACGTGGTGAGGTTCAGGGCGCCACAAGGGTGATGTTAAGTGTGTGGATGGTGAAATTATGCTCTTTTCTCAAGGACATTAATCAGGTCATGGAGTTCAGGGCGCCACAAGGGTGATGTTAAGGGTGTGGATGGTGAAATTATGCTCTTTTCTCAAGGACAATAATCAGGTCATTGAGTTCAGGGCGCCACAAGGGTGATGTTATGTGTGTGGATGGTGAAATTATTCTCTTTTCTCAAGGACATTAATCGGGTCATGGAGTTCAGGGCGCCACAAGGGTGATGTTAAGGGTGTGGATGGTGAAATTATGCTCTTTTCTCAAGGACATTGATCAGGCCATGGAGTTCAGGGCGCCACAAGGGTGATGTTAAGGGTCTGGATGGTGAAATTAGGCTCTTTCCTCAAGGTCATTAATCAGGTCATGGAGTTCAACGCGCCACAAGGGTGATGTTAAGGGTCAGGATGGTGAAATTATGCTCTTTTCTCAAGGACATTAATCAGGTCATGGAGTTCAGGGCGCCACAAGGGTGATGTTAAGGAACTGGATGGTGGAATTATGCTCTTTTTTCAAGTACATTAATCAGGTTATGGAGTTCAGGGCGCCACAAGGGTGATGTTAAGGGTGTGGATGTTGAAATCATGCTCTTTCCTCAAGGACAAGAATCACGTGGTGGAGTTCAGGGTGCCACAAGGGTGATGTTAAGAGTGTGGATGGTGAAATTATGCTTTTTTCTCAAGGGCAATAATCAGGTCATGGAGTTCAGGGCGCCACAAGGGTGATGTTAAGGGTCTGGATGGTGAAATTATGCTCTTTTCTCGAGGACATTAATCAGGTCATGGAGTTCAGGGCGCCACAAGGGTGATGTTAAGGGTCTGGATGGTGAAATTATGCTCTTTTCTCAAGGACATTAATCAGGTCATGGAGTTCAGGGCGCCACAAGGGTGATGTTGAGGGTGTGGATGGTGAAATTATGCTCTTTTCTCAAGGACATTGATCAGGTCATGGAGTTCAGGTTGCCACAAGGGTGATGTTAAGGGTTTGGATGGTGGAATTATGCTCTTTTCTCAAGGACATCAATCAGGTCATGGAGTTCAGGGCGCCACAAGGGTGATGTTATGGGTCTGGATGGTGAAATCATGCTCTTTTCTCAAGGACATTTTTCAGGTCATGGAGTTCAGGGCGCCACAAGGGTGATGTTAAGGGTGTGGATGGTGAAATTATGCTCTTTTCTCAAGGACATTAATCAGGTCATGGAGTTCAGGGCGCCACAAGGGTGATGTTAAGGGTGTCGATGGTGAAGTTGGGCTCTTTTCTCAAGGACATTAATCAGGTCATGGAGATCAGGGCGCCACAAGGGTGATGTTAAGGGTCTGGATGGTGAAATTATGCTCTTTCCTCAATGAAGATAATCACCTGGGGAGTTCGGGGTGCCACAAGGGTGATGTTAAGGGTATGGATGGTGAAATATTGCTCCTTTCTCAAGGACAATAATCACGTCATGGAGTTCAGGGTGCCACAAGGGTGATGTTAAGGTTGTGGATGGTGAAATTATGCTCTTTTCTGAAGGACATTAATCAGGTCATGGAGTTCAGGGCGCCACAAGGGTGATGTTAAGGGTGTGGATGGTGAAATTATGCTCTTTTCTCAAGGACATTGATTAGGTCATGGAGTTCAGGACGCCACAAGTGTGATGTTAAGGGTCTGAATGGTGAAATAATGCTCTTTTCTCAAGGACAATAATCAGGTGGTGGAGTTCAGGGCGCCACAAGGGTGATGTTAAGGGTCTGGATGGTGAAATTATGCTCTTTTCTCAAGGAAAATAATCACGTCATGGAGTTCAGGGCGCCACAAGGGTGATGTTATGTGTGTGGATGGTGAAATTATTCTCTTTTCTCAAGGACATCAATCAGGTCATGGAGTTCAGGGCGCCACAAGGGTGATGTTAAGTGTGTGGATGGTGAAATTATGCTCTTTTCTCAGGGACAATAATCACGTGGTGAAGTTCAGGGCGCCACAAGGGTGATGTTGAGTGTGTGGATGATGAAATTATGCTCTTTTCTCAAGGAAATCAATCAGGTCATGGAGTTCAGGGCGCCACAAGGGTGATGTTATGTGTGTGGATGGATAAATTATGCTCTTTTCACAGGGACAATAATTACGTGGTGAAGTTCAGGGCGCCACAAGGGTGATGTTAAGGGTCTGGATGGTGAAATAATGCTCTTATTTCAAGGACAATAATCACGTGGTGGAGTTCAGGGCGCCACAAGGGTGATGTTAAGTGTGTGGATGGTGGAATTATGCTCTTTTCTCACGGACATCAATCAGGTCATGGAGTTCAGGGCGCCACAAGGGTGATGTTAAGTGTGTGGATGGTGAAATTATGTCCTTTTCTCAGGGACAATAATCACGTGGTGGAGTTCAGGGCGCCACAGGGGTGATGTTATGTGTGTGGTTGGTGAAATTATGCTATTTCCTCAGGGACATTAATCACGTGGTGAAGTTCAGGGCGCCACAAGGATGATGTTAAGTGTGTGAATGGTGAAATTATGCTCTTTTCTCAAGAACATTATTCAGGTCATGGAGTACAGGGCTCCTCCACAAGGGTGATGTTGAGTGTGTGGATGGTGAAATTATGATCTTTTCTCATGGACATCAATCAGGTCATGGAGTTCAGGGCGCCACGAGGGTGATGTTAAGGGTGTGGATGGTGAAATTATGCTCTTTTCTCAAGGACATTAATCAGGTCATGAAGTTCATGGCGCCACAAGGGTGATGTGAGTGTGTGGATGGTGAAATTATGCTCTTTTCTCGAGGAAATCAATCAGGTTATGGAGTTCAGGGCGCCACAAGGGTGATGTTAAGTGTGTGGATGGTGAAATTATGCTCTTTTCTCAAGGACAAGAATCACGTGGTGGAGTTCAGGGTGCCACAAGGGTGATGTTAAGAGTGTGGATGGTGAAATTAGGCTCTTTTCTCAAGGGCAATAATCAGATCATGGAGTCCAGGGCGCCACAAGGGTGATGTTAAGAGTCTGGATGGTGGAATTATGCTCTTTTCTCAAGGACATTGATCAGGTCATGGAGTTCAGGGCGCCACAAGGGTGATGTTAAGAGTCTGGATGGTGAAATTATGCTTTTTTCTCAAGGACATTGATCAGGTCCTGGAGTTCAGGGCGCCACAAGGGTGATGTTAAGGGTCTGGAGGGTGGAATTATGCTCTTTTCTCAATGAAGATGATCACGTGGGGAGTTCGGGGTGCCACAAGGGTGATGTTAAGTGTGTGGATGGTGAAATTATGCTCTTTTCTCAGGGACAATAATCACGTGGTGGAGTTCAGAGCGCCACAAGGGTGATGTTAAGTGTGTGGATGATGAAATTATGCTCTTTTCTCAAGGACGTCAATCAGGTCATGGAGTTCAGGGCGCCACAAGGGTGATGTTAAGTGTGTGGATGGTGAAATTATGCTCTTTTCTCAGGGACAATAATCACGTGGTGGAGTTCAGGGCGCCACAGGGGTGATGTTATGTGTGTAGTTGGTGAAATTATGCTCTTTTCTCATGGACATTAATCACGTGGTGAGGTTCAGGGTGCCACAAAGGTGATGTTAAGTGTGTGGATGGTGAAATTATGCTCTTTTCTCAAGGACATTAATCAGGTCATGGAGTTCAGGGCGCCACAAGGGTGATGTTAAGGGTGTGGATGGTGAAATTATGCTCTTTTCTCAAGGACAATAATCAGGTCATTGAGTTCAGGGCGCCACAAGGGTGATGTTATGTGTGTGGATGGTGAAATTATTCTCTTTTCTCGAGGACATTAATCGGGTCATGGAGATCAGGGCGCCACAAGGGTGATGTTGAGGGTGTGGATGGTGAAATTATGCTCTTTTCTCAAGGACATTGATCAGGCCATGGAGTTCATGGCGCCACAAGGGTGATGTTAAGTGTGTGGATGGTGAAATTATGCTCTTTTCTCAAGGACATTAATCAGGTCATGAAGTTCAGGGCGCCACAAGATTGATGATAAGGGTGTGGATGGTGAAATTATGCTCTTTTCTCAAGGACATTAATCAGGTCATGAAGTTCAGGGCGCCACAAGGGTGATGTTAAGGGTGTGGATGGTGAAATTATGCTCTTTTCTCAAGGACATCAATCAGGTCATGGAGTTCAGGGCGCCACAGGGGTGATGTTAAGGGTCTGGATGGTGAAATTATGCTCTTTTCTCAAGGATATTGATCAGGTCATGGAGTTCAGGGCGCCACAAGGGTGATGTTAAGGGTGTGGATGGTGAATTTATGCTCTTTTCTCATGCACAATAATCACGTCATGGAGTTCAGGGCGCCACAAGGGTGATGTTAAGGGTGTGGATGGTGAAATTATGCTCTTTTCTCAAGGACAATAATCACGTGGTGGAGTTCAGGGCGCCACAAGGGTGATGTTAAGGGTGTGGATGGTGAAATTATGCTTTTTTCTCAAGGACATTAATCAGGTCATGGGGTTCAGGGCGCCACAAGGGTGATGTTAAGGGTGTGGATGGTGAAGTTAGGCTCTTTTCTCAAGGACATTAATCAGGTCATGGAGTTCAGGGCGCCACAAGGGTGATGTTAAGGGTGTGGATGGTGAAATTATGCTCTTTTCTCATGCACAATAATCACGTCATGGAGTTCAGGGCGCCACAAGGGTGATGTTAAGGGTGTGGATGGTGAAATTATTATCTTTTTTCCAGGACATTAATCAGTTCATGGAGTTCAGGGCGCCACAAGGGTGATGTTAAGGGTGTGGATGGTGAAATTATGCTCTTTTCTCGAGGACAAGAATCACGTGGTGGAGTTCAGGGTGCCACAAGGGTGATGTTAAGAGTGTGGATGGTGAAATTAGGCTCTTTTCTCAAGGGCAATAATCAGATCATGGAGTCCAGGGCGCCACAAGGGTGATGTTAAGGGTCTGGATGGTGAAATTATGCTCTTTTCTCAAGGACATTGATCAGGTCATGGAGTTCAGGGCGCCACAAGGGTGATGTTAAAAGTCTGGATGGTGAAATTATGCTTTTTTCTCAAGTACATTGATCAGGTCCTGGAGTTCAGGGCGCCACAAGGGTGATGTTAAGGGTCTGGAGGGTGATATTATGCTCTTTTCTCAATGAAGATGATCACGTGGGGAGTTCGGGGTGCCACAAGGGTGATGTTAAGTGTGTGGATGGTGAAATTATGCTCTTTTCTCAGGGACAATAATCACGTGGTGGAGTTCAGAGCGCCACAAGGGTGATGTTAAGTCTGTGGATGGTGAAATTATGCTCTTTTCTCAAGGACATCAATCAGGTCATGGAGTTCAGGGCGCCACAAGCGTGATGTTAAGTGTGTGGATGGTGAAATTAGGCTCTTTTCTCAGGGACAATATTCACGTGGTGGAGTTCAGGGCGCCACAGGGGTGATGTTATGTGTGTGGTTGGTGAAATTATGCTCTTTTCTCAGGGACATTAGTCACGTGGTGAGGTTCAGGGTGCCACAAGGGTGATGTTAAGTGTGTGGATGGTGAAATTATGCTCTTTTCTCAAGGACATTAATCAGGTCATGGAGTTCAGGGCGCCACAAGGGTGATGTTAAGGGTGTGGATGGTGAAATTATGCTCTTTTCTCAAGGACAATAATCAGGTCATTGAGTTCAGGGCGCCACAAGGGTGATGTTATGTGTGTGGATGGTGAAATTATTCTCTTTTCTCAAGGACATTATTCGGGTCATGGAGATCAGGGCGTCACAAGGGTGATGTTGAGGGTGTGGATGGTGAAATTAGGCTCTTTTCTCAAGGACATTGATCAGGTCATGGAGTTCATGGCGCCACAAGGGTGATGTTAAGTGTGTGGATGGTGAAATTAGGCTCTTTTCTCAAGGACATTAATCAGGTCATGAAGTTCAGGGCGCCACAAGATTGATGATAAGGGTGTGGATGGTAAAATTATGCTCTTTTCTCAAGGACATTAATCAGGTCATGGAGTTCAGGGCGCCACAAGGGTGATGTTAAGGGTGTGGATGGTGAAATGATGCTCTTTTCTCAAGGACATCAATCAGGTCATGGAGTTCAGGGCGCCACAGGGGTGATGTTAAGGGTCTGGATGGTGAAATTATGCTCTTTTCTCAAGGACATTGATCAGGTCATGGAGTTCAGGGCGCCACAAGGGTGATATTAAGGGTGTGGATGGTGAAATTATGCTCTTTTCTCATGCACAATAATCACGTCATGGAGTTCAGGGCGCCACAAGGGTGATGTTAAGGGTGTGGATGGTGAAATTATGCTCTTCTCTCAAGGACATCAATCAGGTCATGGAGTTCAGGGCGCCACAAGGGTGATGTTAAGGTTGTGGATGGGGAAATTATGCTCTCTTCTCAAGGACATTAATCAGGTCATGGAGTTCAGGGCGCCACAAGGGTGATGTTAAGGGTGTGGATGGTGAAATTAGGCTCTTTTCTCAAGGACATCAATCAGGTCATGGAGTTCAGGGCGCCACAGGGGTGATGTTAAGGGTCTGGATGGTGAAATTAGGCTATTTTCTCAAGGACATTGATCAGGTCATGGAGTTCAGGGCGCCACAAGGGTGATGTTAAGGGTGAGGATGGTGAAATTATGCTCTTTTCTCATGCACAATAGTCACGTCATGGAGTTCAGGGCGCCACAAGGGTGATGTTAAGGGTGTGGATGGTGAAATTATTCTCTTTTCTCGAGGACATCAATCAGGTCATGGAGTTCAGGACGCCACAAGGGTGATGTTAAGGGTGTGGATGGTGAAATTATGCTCTTTTCTCAAGGACATTAATCAGGTCATGGGGTTCAGGGCGCCACAAGGGTGATGTTAAGGGTGTGGATGGTGAAGTTAGGCTCTTTTCTCAAGGACATTAATCAGGTCATGGAGTTCAGGGCGCCACAAGGGTGATGTTAAGGGTGTGGATGGTGAAATTATGCTCCTTTCTCATGCACAATAATCACGCCATGGAGTTCAGGGCGCCACAAGGGTGATGTTAAGGGTGTGGATGGTGAAATTATAATCTTTTCTCAAGGACATTAATCAGTTCATGGAGTTCAGGGCGCCACAAGGGTGATGTTAAGGGTGTGGATGGTGAAATAATGCTCTTTTCTCAAGGACATTAATCAGTTCATGGAGTTCAGTGCGCCACAAGGGTGATGTTAAGGGTGTGGATGGTGAAATTAGGCTCTTTTCTCAGGGACATTATTCAGGTCATGGAGTTCAGCGTGCCACAAGGGTGATGTTAAGGGTCTGGATGGTGAAATTATGCTCTTTTCTCAAGGACAATAATCACGTGGTGGAGTTCAGGGCGCCACAAGGGTGATGTTGAGGTTCTGGATGGTAAAATTATGCTCTTTTCTCAAGGACAATAATCACGTCATGGAGTTCAGGGCGCCACAAGGGTGATGTTAAGTGTGTAGATGGTGAAATTATGCTCTCTTCTCAAGGACATCAATCAGGTCATGGAGTTCAGGGCACCACAAGGGTGATGTTCAGTGTGTGGATGGTGAAATTATGCTCTTTTCTCAGGGACAATAATCACGTGGTGAAGTTCAGGGCGCCACAAGGGTGATGTTAAGTGTGTGGATGGTGAAATCATGCTCTTTTCCTAAGGACATCAATCAGGTCATGGAGTTCAGGGCGCCACAAGGGTGATGTTAAGTGTGTGGATGGTGAAATTATGCTTTTCTCTCAGGGACAATAATCACGTGGTGAAGTTCAGGGCGCCACAAGGGTGATGTTAAGTGTGTGGATGGTGAAATTATGCTCTTTTCTCAAGGACATCAATCAGGTCATGGAGTTCAGGGCGCCACAAGGGTGATGTTAAGTGTGTGGATGGTGAAATTATGCTTTTTTCTCAGGGACAATAATCACGTGGTGGAGTTCAGGGCGCCACAGGGGTGATGTTATGTGTGTGGTTGGTGAAATTATGCTCTTTTCTCAGGGACATTAATCACGTGGTGAAGTTCAGGGCGCCACAAGGATGATGTTAAGTGTGTGAATGGTGAAATTATGCTCTTTTCTCAAGGACATTATTCAGGTCATGGAGTTCAGGACGCCACAAGGGTGATGTTAAGTGTGTGGATGGTGAAAATATGATCTTTTCTCATGGAAATCAATCAGGTCATGGAGTTCAGGGCGCCACAAGGGTGATGTTAAGGGTGTGAATGGTGAAATTATGCTCTTTTCTCAAGGACATTAATCAGGTCATGAAGTTCATGGCGCCACAAGGGTGATGTTGGGTGTGTAGATGGTGAAATTATGCTCTTTTCTCGAGGAAATTAATCAGGTTATGGAGTTCAGGGCGCCACAAGGGTGATGTTAAGGGTGTGGATGGTGAAATTATGCTCTTTTCTCAAGGACAAGAATCACGTGGTGGAATTCAGGGAGCCACAAGGGTGATGTTAAGAGTGTGGATGGTGAAATTATGCTCTTTTCTCAAGGGCAATAATCAGATCATGGAGTCCAGGGCGCCACAAGGGTGATGTTAAGGGTCTGGATGGTGAAATTATGCACTTTTCTCAAGGACATTGATCAGGTCATGGAGTTCAGGGCGCCACAAGGGTGATGTTAAGAGTCTGGATGGTGAAATTATGCTTTTTTCTCAAGGACATTGATCAGGTCCTGGAGTTCAGGGCGCCACAAGGGTGATGTTAAGGGTGTGGATGGTGAAATTATGCTCTTTTCTCAATGAAGAAGATCACGTGGGGAGTTCGGGGTGCCACAAGGGTGATGTTAAGTGTGTGGATGGTAAAATATGCTCTTTTCTCAGGGACAATAATCACGTGGTGGAGTTCACAGCGCCACAAGGGTGATGTTAAGTGTGTGGATGGTGAAATTATGCTCTTTTCTCAAGGACATCAATCAGGTCATGGAGTTCAGGGCGCCACAAGGGTGATGTTAAGTGAGTGGATGGTGAAATTAGGCTCTTTTCTCAGGGACAATAATCACGTGGTGGAGTTCAGGGCGCCACAGGGGTGATGTTATGTGTGTGGTTGGTGAAATTATGCTCTTGTCTCAGGGACATTAATCACGTGGTGAGGTTCAGGGCGCCACAAGGGTGATGTTAAGTGTGTGGATGGTGAAATTATGCTCTTTTCTCAAGGACATCAATCAGGTCATGGAGTTCAGGGCGCCACAAGGGTGATGTTGAGGGTGTGGATGGTGAAATTATGCTCTTTTCTCAAGGACAATAATCGGGTCATTGAGTTCGGGGCGCCACAAGGGTGATGTTATGTGTGTGGATGGTGAAATTATTCTCTTTTCTCAAGGACATTAATCGGGTCATGGAGTTCAGGGCGCCACAAGGGTGATGTTAAGGGTGTGGATGGTGAAATTATGCTCTTTTCTCAAGGACATTGATCAGATCATGGAGTTCAGGGTGCCACAAGGGTGATGTTAAGGGTGTGGATGGTGAAATTATGCTCTTTTCTCATGCACAATAATCACGTCATGGAGTTCAGGGCGCCACAAGGGTGATGTTAAGGGTGTGGATGGTGAAATTATGCTCTTTTCTCAAGGACATCAATCAGGTCATGGAGTTCAGGGCGCCACAAGGGTGATGTTAGAAGTGTGGATGGTGAAATTATGCTCTTTTCTCAAGGACATTAATCTGGTCATGGAGTTCGGGGCGCCACAAGGGTGATGTTAAGGGTGTGGATGGTGAAATTATGCCTTTTCTCATGCACAATAATCACGTCATGGAGTTCAGGGCGCCACAAGGGTGATGTTAAGGGTGTGGATGGTGTAATTATAATCTTTTCTCATGGTCAATTATCAGTTCATAGAGTTCAGGGCGCCACAAGGGTGATGTTAAGGGTGTGGATGGTGAAATAATGCTCTTTTCTCAAGGACATTAATCATTTAATGGAGTTCAGGGCGCCACAAGGGTGATGTTAAGGGTGTGGATGGTGAAATTAGGCTCTTTTCTCAAGGACATTGATCAGGTCATGGAGTTCAGCGTGCCACAAGGGTGATGTTAAGGGTCTGGATGGTGAAATCATGCTCTTTTCTCAAGGACAATAATCACGTACTGGAGTTCAGGGCGCCACAAGGATGATGTTAAGGGTCTGGATGGTAAAATTATGCTCTTTTCTCAAGGACAATAATCACGTCATGGAGTTCAGGGCGCCACAAGGGTGATGTTAAGTGTGTGGATGGTGAAATTATGCTCTTTTCTCAAGGACATCAATCAGGTCATGGAGTTCAGGGCGCCACAAGGGTGATGTTCAGTGTGTGGATGGTGAAATTATGCTCTTTTCTCAGGGACAATAATCACGTGGTGAAGTTCAGGGCGCCACAAGGGTGATGTTAAGTGTGTGGATGGTGAATTCATGCTCTTTTCCTAAGGACATCAATCAGGTCATGGAGTTCAGGGCGCCACAAGGGTGATGTTGAGTGTGTGGATGGTGAGATTATGCTCTTCTCTCAGGGACAATAATCACGTGGTGAAGTTCAGGGCGCCACAAGGGTGATGTTAAGTGTGTGGATGGTGAAATTATGCTCTTTTCTCAAGGACGTCAATCAGGTCATGGAGTTCAGTGTGCCACAAGGGTGATGTTAAGTGTGTGGATGGTGAAATTATGCTCTCTTCTCAGGGACAATAATCACGTGGTGGAGTTCAGGGCGCCACAGGGGTGATGTTATGTGTGTGGTTGGTGAAATTATGCTCTTTTCTCAGGGACATTAATCACGTGGTGAAGTTCAGGGCGCCACAAGGATGATGTTAAGTGTGTGAATGGTGAAATTATGCTCTTTTCTCAAGGACATTATTCAGGTCATCGAGTTCAGGGCGCCACAAGGGTGATGTTAAGTGTGTGGATGGTGAAATTATGATCTTTTCTCATGGACATCAATCAGGTCATGGAGTTCAGGGCGCCACAAGGGTGATGTTAAGGTTGTGGATGGTGAAATTATGCTCTTTTCTCAAGGACATCAATCAGGTCATGAAGTTCAGGGCGCCACAAGGGTGATGTTGAGTGTGTGGATGGTGAAATTATTCTCTTTTCTCGAGGAAATTAATCAGGTTATGGAGTTCAGGGCGCCACAAGGGTGATGTTAAGGGTGTGGATGGTGAAATTATGCTCTTTTCTCAAGGACAAGAATCACGTGGTGGAGTTCAGGGTGCCACAAGGGTGATGTTAAGAGTGTGGATGGTGAAATTATGCTCTTTTCTCAAGGGCAATAATCAGATCATGTAGTCCAGGGCGCCACAAGGGTGATGCTAAGGGTCTGGATGGTGAAATTATGCTCTTTTCTCAAGGACATTGATCAGGTCATGGAGTTTAGGGCGCCACAAGGGTGATGTTAAGAGTCTGGATGGTGAAATTATGCTTTTTTCTCAACGACATTGATCAGGTCCTGGAGTTCAGGGCGCCACAAGGGTGATGTTAAGGGTCTGGAGGGTGAAATTATGCTCTTTTCTCAATGAAGATGATCACGTGGGGAGTTCGGGGTGCCACAAGGGTGATGTTGAGGGTAGGGATGGTGAAATTAGGCTCTTTTCTCAAGGACAATAATCACGTCATGGAGTTCAGGGCGCCACAAGGGTGATGTTAAGTGTGTGGATGGTGAAATTAGGCTCTTTTCTCAAGGACATTAATCAGGTCATGGAGTTCAGGGCGCCACAAGGGTGATGTTAAGGGTGTAAATGGTGAAATTATGCTCTTTTCTCATGCACAATAATCACGTCATGGAGTTCAGGGCGCCACAAGGGTGATGTTAAGGGTGTGGATGGTGAAATTATGCTCTTTTCTCAAAAACATTAATCAGGTCATGGAGTTCAGGGCGCCACAAAGGTGATGTTAGGGAGTGTATGGTGAATATATGCTCTTTTCTCGAGGACATTAATCAGGTCATGGAGTTCAGGGCGCCACAAGGGTGATGTTGAGGGTGTGGATGGTGAAGTCAGGCTCTTTTCTCAAGGACATTAATCAGGTCATGGAGTTCAGGGCGCCAAAAGGGTGATGTTAAGGGTGTGGATGGTGAAATTATGCTCTTTTCTCATGCACAATAATCACGTCATGGAGTTCAGGGTGCCACAAGGGTGATGTTAAGGGTGTGGATGGTGAAATTATGCTCTTTTCTCAGGGACATCAATCAGTTCATGGAGTTTGGGGCGCCACAAGGGTGATGTTAAGGGTGTGGATGGTGAAATTATGCTCTTTTCTCAAGGACATTAATCAGGTCATGGAGTTCAAGGCGCCACAAGGGTGATGTTATGGGTGTGGATGGTGAAATTATGCTCTTTTCTCAAGGACATTAATCAGGTCATGGAGTTCAGGACGCCACAAGGGTGATGTTAAGGGTCTGGATGGTGAAATTATGCTCTTTTCTCGAGGACATTTATCAGGTCATGAAGTTCAGGGCGCCACAAGGGTGATGTCAAGGGTGTGGATGGTGAAATTATGCTCTTTTCTCAAGGACATTAGTCAGGTCATGAAGTTCAGGGCGCCACAAGGGTGATGTTAGGTTTTTGGAGGGTGAAATTATGCTCTTTTCTCAAGGACAATATTCAGGACATGGAGTTCGGGGCACCACAATGGTGATGTTAAGTGTGTGGATGGTGAAATTATGCTCTTTTCTCAAGGACATTATACAGGTCATGGAGTTCGGGGCGCCACAAGGGTGATGTTAAGGGTGTGGATGGTGAAATTATGCTCTTTTCTCATTCACAATAATCACGTCATGGAGTTCAGGGCGCCACAAGGGTGATGTTAAGGGTGTCGATGGTGAAATTATGCTCTTTTCTCAAGGACATCAATCAGGTCATGGAGGTCAGGGCTTCACAAGGGTGATGTTAAGTGTTTGGATGGTGAAATTATGCTCTTTTCTTAGGGACAATAATCACGTGGTGGACTTCAGGGCGCCACAGGGGTGATGTTAAGTGTGTGGATGGTGAAATTATGCTCTTTTCTCAGGGACAATAATCACGTGGTGAAGTTCAGGGCGACACAAGGGTGACGTTAAGTGTGTGGATGGTGAAATTATGGTCTTTTCTCAAGGACATTAATCAGGTCATGGAGTTCAGGGCGCCACAAGGGTGATGTTAAGGGTGTGGATGGTGAAATTATGCACTTTTCTCAAGGACATCAATCAGGTCATGGAGTTCAGGGCGCCACAAGGGTGATGTTAAGTGTGTGGATGGTGAAATTATGCTCTTTTCTCAGGGACAATAATCACGTGGTGGAGTTCAGGGCGCCATAGGGGTGATGTTAAGTGTGTGGTTGGTGAAATTATGCTCTTTTCTCAGGGACAATAATCACGTGGTGAAGTTCAGGGCGCCACAAGGGTGATGTTAAGTGTGTGGATGGTGAAATTATGCTCTTTTCTCAAGGACATTAATCAGGTCATGGAGTTCAGGACGCCACAAGGGTGATGTTGAGGGTGTGGATGGTGAAATTATGCTCTTTTCTCAGGGACAATAATCACGTGGTGGAGTTCAGAGCGCCACAAGGGTGATGTTAAGTGTGTGGATGGTGAAATTATGCTCTTTTCTCAAGGACATCAATCAGGTCATGGAGTTCAGGGCGCCACAAGGGTGATGTTAAGTGAGTGGATGGTGAAATTATGCTCTTTTCTCAGGGACAATAATCACGTGGTGGAGTTCAGGGCGCCACAGGGGTGATGTTATGTGTGTGGTTGGTGAAATTATGCTCTTGTCTCAGGGACATTAATCACGTGGTGAGGTTCAGGGCGCCACAAGGGTGATGTTAAGTGTGTGGATGGTGAAATTATGCTCTTTTCTCAAGGACATCAATCAGGTCATGGAGTTCAGGGCGCCACAAGGGTGATGTTGAGGGTGTGGATGGTGAAATTATGCTCTTTTCTCAAGGACAATAATCGGGTCATTGAGTTCGGGGCGCCACAAGGGTGATGTTATGTGTGTGGATGGTGAAATTATTCTCTTTTCTCAAGGACATTAATCGGGTCATGGAGTTCAGGGCGCCACAAGGGTGATGTTAAGGGTGTGGATGGTAAAATTATGCTCTTTTCTCAAGGACATTGATCAGGCCATGGAGTTCATGGCGCCACAAGGGTGATGTTAAGTGTGTGGATGGTGAAATTATGCTCTTTTCTCAAGGACATTAATCAGGTCATGGAGTTCAGGGCGCCACAAGATTGATGATAAGGGTGTGGATGGTGAAATTATGCTCTTTTCTCAAGGACATCAATCAGGTCATGGAGTTCAGGGCGCCACAAGGGTGATGTTAAGGGTGTGGATGGTGAAATTAAACTCTTTTCTCAAGGACATCAATCAGGTCATGGAGTTCAGGGCGCCACAGGGGTGATGTTAAGGGTCTGGATGGTGAAATTAGGCTCTTTTCTCAAGGACATTGATCAGATCATGGAGTTCAGGGTGCCACAAGGGTGATGTTAAGGGTGTGGATGGTGAAATTATGCTCTTTTCTCATGCACAATAATCACGTCATGGAGTTCAGGGCGCCACAAGGGTGATGTTAAGGGTGTGGATGGTGAAATTATGCTCTTTTCTCAAGGACATCAATCAGGTCATGGAGTTCAGGGCGCCACAAGGGTGATGTTAGAAGTGTGGATGGTGAAATTATGCTCTTTTCTCAAGGACATTAATCAGTCATGGGGTTCAGGGCGCCACAAGGGTGATGTTAAGGGTGTGGATGGTGAAGTTAGGCTCTTTTCTCAAGGACATTATTCAGGTCATGGAGTTCGGGGCGCCACAAGGGTGATGTTAAGGGTGTGGATGGTGAAATTATGCCTTTTCTCATGCACAATAATCACGTCATGGAGTTCAGGGCGCCACAAGGGTGATGTTAAGGGTGTGGATGGTGTAATTATAATCTTTTCTCATGGTCATTAATCAGTTCATAGAGTTCAGGGCGCCACAAGGGTGATGTTAAGGGTGTGGATGGTGAAATAATGCTCTTTTCTCAAGGACATTAATCAGTTCATGGAGTTCAGGGCGCCACAAGGGTGATGTTAAGGGTGTGGATGGTGAAATTAGGCTCTTTTCTCAAGGACATTGATCAGGTCATGGAGTTCAGCGTGCCACAAGGGTGATGTTAAGGGTCTGGATGGTGAAATTATGCTCTTTTCTCAAGGACATCAATCAGGTCATGGAGTTCAGGGCGCCACAAGGGTGATGTTAAGTGTGTGGATGGTGAAATTATGCTCTTTTCTCAAGGACATCAATCAGGTCATGGAGTTCAGGGCGCCACAAGGGTGATGTTCAGTGTGTGGATGGTGAAATTATGCTCTTTTCTCAGGGACAATAATCACGTGGTGAAGTTCAGGGCGCCACAAGGGTGATGTTAAGTGTGTGGATGGTGAATTCATGCTCTTTTCCTAAGGACATCAATCAGGTCATGGAGTTCAGGGCGCCACAAGGGTGATGTTGAGTGTGTGGATGGTGAGATTATGCTCTTCTCTCGGGGACAATAATCACGTGGTTGAGTTCAGGGCGCCACAAGGGTGATGTTAAGTGTGTGGATGGTGAAATTATGCTCTTTTCTCAAGGACGTCAATCAGGTCATGGAGTTCAGTGTGCCACAAGGGTGATGTTAAGTGTGTGGATGGTGAAATTATGCTCTCTTCTCAGGGACAATAATCACGTGGTGGAGTTCAGGGCGCCTCAGGGGTGATGTTATGTGTGTGGTTGGTGAAATTATGCTCTTTTCTCAGGGACATTAATCACGTGGTGAAGTTCAGGGCGCCACAAGGATGATGTTAAGTGTGTGAATGGTGAAATTATGCTCTTTTCACAAGGACATTATTCGGGTCATCGAGTTCAGGGCGCCACAAGGGTGATGTTAAGTGTGTGGATGGTGAAATTATGATCTTTTCTCATGGACATCAATCAGGTCATGGAGTTCAGGGCGCCACAAGGGTGATGTTAAGGTTGTGGATGGTGAAATTATGCTCTTTTCTCAAGGACATCAATCAGGTCATGAAGTTGAGGGCGCCACAAGGGTGATGTTGAGTGTGTGGATGGTGAAATTATGCTCTTTTCTCGAGGAAATTAATCAGGTTATGGAGTTCAGGGCGCCACAAGGGTGATGTTAAGGGTGTGGATGGTGAAATTATGCTCTTTTCTCAAGGACAAGAATCACGTGGTGGAGTTCAGGGTGCCACAAGGGTGATGTTAAGAGTGTGGATGGTGAAATTATGCTCTTTTCTCAAGGGCAATAATCAGATCATGTAGTCCAGGGCGCCACAAGGGTGATGCTAAGGGTCTGGATGGTGAAATTATGCTCTTTTCTCAAGGACATTGATCAGGTCATGGAGTTTAGGGCGCCACAAGGGTGATGTTAAGAGTCTGGATGGTGAAATTATGCTTTTTTCTCAACGACATTGATCAGGTCCTGGAGTTCAGGGCGCCACAAGGGTGATGTTAAGGGTCTGGAGGGTGAAATTATGCTCTTTTCTCAATGAAGATGATCACGTGGGGAGTTCGGGGTGCCACAAGGGTGATGTTAAGGGTAGGGATGGTGAAATTAGGCTCTTTTCTCAAGGACAATAATCACGTCATGGAGTTCAGGGCGCCACAAGGGTGATGTTAAGTGTGTGGATGGTGAAATTAGGCTCTTTTCTCAAGGACATTAATCAGGTCATGGAGTTCAGGGCGCCACAAGGGTGATGTTAAGGGTGTAAATGGTGAAATTATGCTCTTTTCTCATGCACAATAATCACGTCATGGAGTTCAGGGCGCCACAAGGGTGATGTTAAGGGTGTGGATGGTGAAATTATGCTCTTTTCTCAAAAACATTAATCAGGTCATGGAGTTCAGGGCGCCACAAAGGTGATGTTAGGGAGTGTATGGTGAAAATATGCTCTTTTCTCGAGGACATTAATCAGGTCATGGAGTTCAGGGCGCCACAAGGGTGATGTTGAGGGTGTGGATGGTGAAGTCAGGCTCTTTTCTCAAGGACATTAATCAGGTCATGGAGTTCAGGGCGCCACAAGGGTGATGTTAAGGGTGTGGATGGTGAAATTATGCTCTTTTCTCATGCACAATAATCACGTCATGGAGTTCAGGGTGCCACAAGGGTGATGTTAAGGGTGTGGATGGTGAAATTATGCTCTTTTCTCAGGGACATTAATCAGTTCATGGAGTTTGGGGCGCCACAAGGGTGATGTTAAGGGTGTGGATGGTGAAATTATGCTCTTTCCTCAAGGACATTAATCAGGTCATGGAGTTCAAGGCGCCACAAGGGTGATGTTATGGCTGTGGATGGTGAAATTATGCTCTTTTCTCAAGGACATTAATCAGGTCATGGAGTTCAGGACGCCACAAGGGTGATGTTAAGGGTCTGGATGGTGAAATTATGCTCTTTTCTCGAGGACATTTATCAGGTCATGAAGTTCAGGGCGCCACAAGGGTGATGTCAAGGGTGTGGATGGTGAAATTATGCTCTTTTCTCAAGGACATTAGTCAGGTCATGAAGTTCAGGGCGCCACAAGGGTGATGTTAGGTTTTTGGAGGGTGAAATTATGCTCTTTTCTCAAGGACAATATTCAGGACATGGAGTTCAGGGCACCACAATGGTGATGTTAAGTGTGTGGATGGTGAAATTATGCTCTTTTCTCAAGGACATTATACAGGTCATGGAGTTCGGGGCGCCACAAGGGTGATGTTAAGGGTGTGGATGGTGAAATTATGCTCTTTTCTCATTCACAATAATCACGTCATGGAGTTCAGGGCGCCACAAGGGTGATGTTAAGGGTGTCGATGGTGAAATTATGCTCTTTTCTCAAGGACATCAATCAGGTCATGGAGGTCAGGGCGCCACATGGGTGATGTTAAGGGTGTGGATGGAGAAATTATGCTCTTTTCTCAAGGACGATAATCACGTGGTGGAGTTCAGGGCGCCACAAGGGTGATGTTAAGGGTCTGGATGGTGTAATTATACTCTTTCCTTGAGGACATTATTCAGGTCATTGAGTTCAGGGCGCCACAAGGGTGATGTTAAGGGTGTGGATGGTAAAATTATGCTCTTTTCACAAGGACGATAATCACGTGGTGGAGTTCAGGGCACCACAAGGGTGATGTTAAGGGTCTGGATGATGAAATTAGGCACTTTTCTCAAGGACATTAATCAGGTCATGGAATTCAGGGCACCACGAGGGTGAAATTGAGGGTGTGGATGGTGAAATTATGCTCTTTTCTCAAGGACAAGAATCACGTGGTGGAGTTCAGGGTGCCACAAGGGTGATGTTAAGAGTGTGGATGGTGAAATTATGCTCTTTTCGCAAGGGCAATAATCAGGTCATGGAGTTCAGGGCGCCACAAGGGTGATGTTAAGGGTGTGGATGGTGAAATTATGCTCTTTTCTCATGGACAATGATTCCGTCTTGGAGTTCAGGGTGCCACAAGAGTGATGTTAAGGGTGTGGATGGTGAAATTATGCTCTTTTCTCAAGGACAATAATCAGGTCATGGGGTTCAGGGCGCCACAAGGGTGATGTTGAGGGTATGGATGGTGAAATTATGCTCTTTTCTCAAGGACGATAATCACGTTGTAAAGTTCAGGGCGCCACAAGGGTGATGTTAAGGGTGTGGATGGTGAAATTATGCTCTTTTCTCAAGGACATTAATCAGGTTATGGAGTTCAGGGCGCCACGAGGGTGATGTTGAGGGTGTGGATGGTGAAATTATGCTCTTTTCTAAAGGACAATAATCACATGGTGGAGTTCAGGGCGCCACAAGGGTGATGTTAAGGGTGTGGATGGTGAAATTATGCTCTTTTCTCAAGGACAATAATCACGTGGTGAAGTTCAGGGCGCCATGAGGGTTATGTTATGGGTCTGGATTGTGAAATTGTGCTCTTTTCTCAAGGACAATAATCACGTGGTGGAGTTCAGGGCACCACAAGGGTGATGTTCAGGGTCTGGATGGTGAAATTATGCTGTTTTCTCAAGGACAATAATCACGTGGTGAAGTTCGAGGAACCACAAGGTTGATGTTAAGGGTGTGGATGGTGAAAATATGCTCTTTTCTCAAGGACGATAATCACGTGGTGGAGTTCAGGGCGCCACAAGGGTGATGTTAAGGGCGTGGATGGTGAAATTATGCTCTTTTCTCAAGGACAAAAATTCCGTCATGGAGTTCAGGGCGCCACAAGAGTGATGTTAAGGGTGTGGATTGTGAAAATATGCTCTTTTCTCATGGACAATAATCACGTCATGGAGTTCAGGGCGCCACAAGGGTGATGTTAAGTGTGTGGATGGTGAAATTATGCTCTTTTCTCATGGACAATAATCACGTCATGGAGTTCAGGGCGCCACAAGGGTGATGTTAAGGGTGTGGATGGTGAAATTATGCTCTTTTCTCGAGGACAATAATCACGTGGTGGAGTTCAGGTCGCCACAGGGATGATGTTAAGGGTGTGGATGGTGAAATTATGCTCTTTTCTCAAGGACATTAATCAGGTCATGAAGTTCAGGACGCCACAAGGGTGATGTTAAGGGTATGGATGGTGAAATTATGCTCTTTTCTCAAGGACGATAATCACGTTGTGGAGTTCAGGGCGCCACAAGGGTGATGTTAAGGGTGTGGATGGTGAAATTATGTTCTTTTCTCAAGGATATTAATCAGGTTATGGAGTTCAGGGCGCCACAAGGGTGATGTAAGGGTGTGGATGGTGAAATTATGCTCTTTTCTCAAGAACAATAATCACATGGTGGAGTTCAGGGCGCCACAAGGGTGATGTTAAGGGTGTGGATGGTGAAATTATGCTCTTTTCTCATGGACAAAAATTCCGTCATGGAGTTCAGGGCGCCACAAGAGTGAAATTATGCTCTTTTCTCAATGACGGTAATCACGTGGTGTTGTTCAGGGCACCACAAGGGTGATGTTACGGGTCTGGATGTTGAAATTAGGCTCTTTTCTCAAGGACGGTAATCACGTGGTGGAGTTCAGAGCACCACAAGGGTGATGTTATGGGTCTGGATGTAGATATCATGCTCTTTTCTCAGGGACAATAATCACGTGGTTAAGTTAAGAGCGCCACAACGTTGATGTTATGGGTCTGGATGTTGAAATTATGCTCTTTTCTCAGGGACAATAATTACGTGGTGAAGTTCAGGGCGCCACAAGGGTGATGTTATGGGTCTGGATGTTGGAAGTATGCTCTTTTCACAGGGACAATAATCACGTGGTGAAGTTCAGAGCACCACAAGGGTGATGTTATGGGTCTGGATGTTGAAATTATGCTGTTTTCTTAATGACGGTAATCACGTGGTGTTGTTCAGGGCACCACAAGGGTAATATTGAGGGTCTGGAGGGTGAAATTATGCTTCTTTCCCAGGGACAATGATCACGTGGTGGAGTTTAGAGCACCACAAGGGTGATTTTATGGGTCTGGATGTTGAAATATGCTCTTTTCTCAGGAACAATAATCACGTGGTGAAGTTCAGAGCACCACAAGGGTGATGTTATGGGTCTGGATGTTTAAATTATGCTTTTTTCTCAAGAACAATAATCACGTGGTGAAGTTCAGGGCACCACAAGGGTGATGTTGAGGGTGTGGATGGTGAAATTATGCTCTTTTCTCAAGGACAATGATCACGTGGTGGAGTTCAGGGCGCCACAAGGGTGATGTTATGGGTCTGGATGTTGAAATTGTGCTCTGTTCTCAAGGAAAATAATCACGTGGTGTTGTTCAGGGCACCACAAGGGTGATGTTAAGGGTCTGGATGTCGAAATTTGGCTCTTTTCTCAAGGTTGAAAATCACGTGATGGAGTTCAGGGCGCCACAAGGGTGGTGTTATGTGTCTGGATGTTGAAATTATGCTCTTTTCTCAAGGACAATAATCACGTGGTGGAGTTCAGGGCACCACAAGGGTGATGTTAAGGGTCTGGATGTTGAAATTATGCTCTTTTCTCAAGGATGATAATCACGTGGTGGAGTTCAGGGCGCCACAAGGGTGATGTTAAGGGTGTGGATGGTAAAATTATGCTCTTTTCTCAAGGACAATAATCACGTGGTGGAGTTCAGGGCGCCACAAGGATGATGTTATGGGTCTGGATGTTGAAATTGAGCTCTTTTATTTAGGACAATAATAACGTGGTGGAGTTCAGAGCACCACAAGGGTGATGTTATGGGTCTGGATGTTGAAATGATGCTCTTTTCTCAATGACGGTAATTACGTGGTGGAGTTCAGAGCACGACAAGGGTGATGTTATGGGTCTGGATGTTGAAATTAGGCTCTTTCCTCAAGGACAATAACCACGTGATGAAGTTCAGAGCACCACAAGGGTGATGTTATGGGTTTGGATGTTGAAATTATGCTCGTTTCTCAGGGACAATAATCACGTGGTGAAGTTCAGAGCGCCACAACGTTGATGTTATGGGTCCGGATGTTGAAATTATGCTCTTTTCTTAGGGACAATAATTACGTGGTGAAGTTCAGGGCGCCACAAGGGTGATGTTATGGTTCTGGATGTTGAAATTAGGCTCTTTTCTCAGGGACAATAATCACGTGGTGAAGTTCAGAGCACCACAAGGGTGATGTTATGGGTCTGGATGTTTAAATTATGCTCTTTTCTCAATGACGGTAATCACGTGGTGTTGTTCAGGGCACCACAAGGGTGATGTTACGGGTCTGGATGTTGAAATTAGGCTCTTTTCTCAAGGACGGTAATCACGTGGTGGAGTTCAGAGCACCACAAGGGTGATGTTATGGGTCTGGATGTTGAAATTATGCTCTTTTCTCAATGACGGTAATCAAGTGGTGAAGTTCAGAACACCACAAGGGTGATGTTATGGGTCTGGATGTTAAAATTATGATCTTTTCTCAATGACGGTAATCACGTGATGTTGTTCAGGGCACCACAAGGGTGATATTATGGGTCTGGATGTTGAAATTATAATCTTTTCTCAATGACGGTAATTACGTGGTGGAGTTCAGAGCACCACAAGGGTGATGTTATGGGTCTGGATGTTGAAAAAATGCTCTTTTCTTAATGACGGTAATCACGTGGGGTTGTTCAGGGCACCACAAGGGTGATGTTATGGGTCTGGATGTTGAAATTATGCTCTCTTCTCAAGGATGATAATCACGTGGTGGAGTTCAGAGCACCACACGGGTGATGTTATGTTTCTGGATGTTGAAATTATGCTCTTTCCTCAAGAACAATAAACACGTGGTGAAGTTCAGAGCACCACAAGGGTGATGTTATGGGTCTGGATGTTGAAATTATGCTCTTTTCTCAAGGACAATAATCACGTGGTGGAGTTCAGGGCGCCACAAGGATGATGTTATGGGTCTGGATGTTGAAATTGAGCTCTTTTATCTAGGACAAAAATCACGTGGTGAAGTTCAAAGCACCACAAGGGTGATGTTATGGGTCTGGATGGTGAAATTATGATCTTTTCTCAGGGACAATAATCACTTGGTGAAGTTCAGAGCACCACAAGAGTGATGTTATGGGTCTGGATGTTGAAATTATGCTCTTTTCTCAATGACGGTAATCACGTGGTGTTGTTCAGGGCACCACAAAGGTGATGTTGAGGGTCTGGAGGGTGAAATTATGCTCTTTTCTCAATGACGGTATTCACGTGGTGGAGTTCAGAGCACCACAAGGGTGTCGTTATGGGTCTGGATGTTGAAATTAGACTCTTTTCTCAAGGACAATAATCACGTGGTGGAGTTCAGAGCGCCACAAGGGTGATGTTATGGGTCTGGATGTTAAAATCATGCTCTTTTCTCAATGAGGGTAATCACGTGGTGAAGTTCAGAGCACGACAAGGGTGATGTTATGGGTCTGGATGTTGGAATTAGGCTCTTTTCTCAAGGACAATAACCACGTGGTGGAGTTCAGAGCACCACAAGGGTGATGTTATGGGTCTGGATGTTGAAATTATGCTCTTATCTCAGGGACAATAATCACGTGGTGAAGTTCAGAGCGCCACAACGTTGATGTTATGGGTCTGGATGTTGAAATTATGCTCTTTTCTCAGGGACAATAATTACGTGGTGAAGTTCAGGGCGCCACAAGGGTGATGTTATGGGTCTGGATGTTGAAGTTATGCTCTTTTCTCAGGGACAATAATCACGTTGTGAAGTTCAGAGCACCACAAGGGTGATGTTATGGGTCTGGATGTTGAAATTATGCTCTTTTCTCAATGACGGTAATCACGTGGTGGAGTTCAGAGCACGACAAGGGTGATGTTATGGGTCCGGATGTTGAAATTAGGCTCTTTTCTTAAGGACAATAACCACGTGGTAAAGTTCAGAGCACCACAAGGGTGATGTTATGGGTCTGGATGTTGAAATTATGCTCTTCTCTCAGGGACAATAATCACGTGGTGAAGTTCAGAGCGCCACAACGTTGATGTTATGGGTCTGGATGTTGAAATCATGCACTTTTCTCAGGGACAATAATTACGTGGTGAAGTTCAGGGCGCCACAAGGGTGATGTTATGGGTCTGGATGTTGAAATTATGCTCTTTTCTCAGGGACAATAATCACGTGGTGAAATTCAGGGCACCACAAGGGTGATGTTATGGGTCTGGATGTCGAAGTTATGCTCTTTTCTTAATGACGGTAATCACGTGGTGTTTTTCAGGGCACCACAAGGGTGATGTTGAGGGTCTGGAGGGTGAAATTAGGCTCTTTTCTCAGGGACAATAATCACGTGGTGAAGTTCAGAGCGCCCAAGAGTGATGTTATGGGTCTGGATGTTGAAATTATGATCTTTTCTCAGGGACAATAATCACGTGGTGAAGTTCAGAGCACAACAAGGGTGATGTTATGGGTCTGGATGTTGAAATTATGCTCTTTTCTCAAGTACAATAATCACGTGGTGAAGTTCAGGGCACCGCAAGGGTGATGTTATGGGTCTGGATGTTGAAATTATGCTCTTTTCTCAATGACGGTAATCACGTGGTGGAGTTCAGAGCACGACAAGGGTGATGTTATGGGTCCGGATGTTGAAATTATGCTTTTTCTCAAGGATGATAATCACGTGGTAGAGTTCAGGGCACCACAAGGGTGATGTTATGGGTCTGGATGTTGAAATTATGCTCGTTTCTCAGGGACAATAATCACGTGGTGAAGTTCAGAGCGCCACAACGTCGATGTTATGGGTCTGGATGTTGAAATTATGCTCTTTTCTCAGGGACAATAATTACATGGTTAAGTTCAGGGCGCCACAAGGGTGAAGTTATGGGTCCGGATGTTGAAATTATGCTCTTTTCTTAATGACGGTAATCACGTGGTGTTGTTCAGGGCACCACAAGGGTGATGTTGAGGGTCTGGAGGGTGAAATTATGCTCTTTTCTCAATGACGGTATTCACGTGGTGGAGTTCAGAGCACCACAAGGGTGATGTTATGGGTCTGGATGTTGAAATTAGGCTCATCTCTCAAGGACAATAATCACGTGGTGGAGTTCAGAGCACCACAAGGGTGATTTCATGGGTCTGGATGTTGAAATTATGCTCTTTTCTCAATGACGGTAATCACGTGGTGTTGTTCAGGGCACCACAAGGGTGATGTTACTTGTCTGGATGTTGAAATTAGGCTCTTTTCTCAAGGACGGTAATCACGTGGTGGAGTTCAGAGCACCACAAGGGTGATGTTATGGGTCTGGATGTTGAAATTATGCTCTTTTCTCAATAACGGTAATTACGTGGTGAAGTTCAGAACACCACAAGGGTGATGTTATGGGTCTGGATGTTGAAATTAGGCTCTTTTCTCAGGGACAATAATTACTTGGTGAAGTTCATGGCGCCACAAGGGTGATGTTATGGGTCTGGATGTTGAAATTATGCTCTTTTCTCAGGGACAATAATCACGTGGTGAAGTTCAGAGCACACCAAGGGTGATGTTATGGGTCTGGATGTTGAAATTATGCTCTTTTCTCAATGACGGTAATCCCCTGGTGGAGTTCAGAGCACGACAAGGGTGATGTTATGGGTCCGGATGTTGGAATCAGGCTCATTTCTCAAGGACAATAACCACGTGGTGAAGTTTAGAGCACCACAAGGGTGATGTTATGGTTCTGGATGTTGAAATTCTGATCTTTTCTCAGGGACAATAATCACGTGGTGAAGTTCAGAGCGCCACAACGTTGATGTTATGGGTCTGGATGTTGAAATTATGCTCTTTTCTCAGGGACAATAATTACGTGGTGAAGTTCAGGGCGCCACAAGTGTGATATTATGGGTCTGGGTGTTGAAATTATAATCTTTTCTCAATGACGGTAATCACGTGGTGGAGTTCAGAGCACCACAAGGGTGATGTTATGGGTCTGGATGTTGAAATTATGCTCTTTTCTCAATGAGGGTAATCACGTGGTGGAGTTCAGAGCACGACAAGGGTGATGTTATGGGTCTGGATGTTGAAATTAGGCTCTTTTCTCAAGGACAATAACCACGTGGTGAAGTTCAGAGCACCACAAGGGTGATGTTATGGGTCTGGATGTTGAAATTATTGCCTTTTCTCAGGGACAATAATCACGTGGTGAAGTTCAGAGCGCCACAACGTTGATGTTATGGGTCTGGATGTTGAAATTAGGCTCTTTTCTCAGGAAAAATAATTACGTGGTGAAGTTCATGGCGCCACAAGGGTGATGTTATGGGTCTGGATGTTGAAGTTATGCTCTTTTCTCAGGGACAATAATCACGTGGTGAAGTTCAGAGCACACCAAGGGTGATGTTATGGGTCTGGATGTTGAAATTATGCTCTTTTCTCAATGACGGTAATCACGTGGTGGAGTTCAGAGCACGACAAGGGTGATGTTATGGGTCCGGATGTTGGAATTAGTCTCTTTTCTCAAGGACAATAATCACGTGGTGAAGTTCAGAGCACCACAAGGGTGATGTTATGGGTCTGGATGTTGAAATTATGCTCTTTTCTCAAGGACGGTAATCACGTGGTGTTGTTCAGGGCACCACAAGGGTGATGTTGAGGGTCTGGAGGGTGAAATTAGGGTCTTTTCTCAGGAACGATAATCACGTGGTGAAGTTCAGAGCGCCACAAGGGTGATGTAATGGGTCCGGATGTTGAAATTTTGCTCTTTTCTCAGGGACAATGATCACGTGGTGAAGTTTAGAGCACCACAAGGGTGATGTTATGGGTCTGGATGTTGAAATTATACTCTTTTCTCAGGGACAATGATCACGTGGTGAAGTTCAGAGCACCACAAGGGTGATGTTATGGGTCTGGATGTTGAAATTATGCTCTTTTCTCAAGAACAATAATCACGTGGTGAAGTTCAGGGCACCACAAGGGTGATGTTAAGGGTGTGGATGGTGAAATTATGCTCTTTTCTCAAGGACAATAATCACGTGGTGGAGTTCAGGGCGCCACAAGGGTGATGTTATGGGTCTGGATGTTGAAATTGTGCTCTTTTCTCAAGGACAATAATCACGTGGTGTTGTTCAGGGCACCACAAGGGTGATGTTAAGGGTCTGGATGTCGAAATTATGCTCTTTTCTCAAGGATGATAATCACGTGGTGGAGTTCAGGGCGGCACAAGGGTGATGTTATGGGTCTGGATGTTGAAATTATGCTCTTTTCTCGACAATAATCATGTGGTGGAGTTCAGGGCACCACAAGGGTGATGTTAAGGGTCTGGATGTTGAAATTATGCTCTTCTCTCAAGGACAATAATCACGTGGTGGAGTTCAGGGCGCCAGAATGGTGATGTTGTGGGTCTGGATGTTGAAATTATGCTCATTTCTCAGGGACAATAATCAAGTTGTGGAGTTCAAAGCACCACAAGCGTGATGTTATGGGTCTGGATGGTGGAACCATGCTCTTTTCTCAGGGACAATAATCACGTGGTGTTGTTTAAAGCACCACAAGGGTGATGTCATGAGTCTGGATGATGAAATTATGCTCTTTACTCAAGGATGATTATCACGTGGTGGAGTTCAGGGCGCCACAAGGGTGATGTTATGGGTGTGGATGGTGAAATTATGCTCTTTTCTCAAGGATGATAATCACGTGGTGAAGTTCAGGGCACCACAAGGGGGATGTTATGGGTCTGGATGTTGAAATTATGCTCTTTTCTCAGGGACAATGATCACGTGGTGTTGTTCAGAGCACCACAAGGGTGATGTTAAGGGTGTGGATGGTGGAGTTATGCTCTTTTCTCAAGGATGATGATCACGTGGTGTTGTTCACAGCACCACAAGGGTGATGTTATGGGTCTGGATGTTGAAATTATGCACTTTTCTAAGGGACAATGATCACGTGGTGAAATTCAGAGCACCACAAGGGTGATGTTATGGGTGTGGATGTTGAAATTATGCTCTTTTCTCAAGGATGATAATCACGTGGTGAAGTTCAGGGCACCACAAGGGTGATGTTAAGGTTGTGGATGTTGAAAATCTGCTCTATTCTCGAGGACGATAATCACGTGGTGGAGTTCAGGGCGCCACAAGGGTGATGTCATGGGTCTGGATGTTGAAATTAGGCTCTTTTCTCAAGTACAATAATCACGTGGTGAAGTTCAGAGCACCACAAGGGTGATGTTATGGGTCTGGATGTTGAAATTATGCTCTTTTCTGAGGGACAATATTCACGTGGTGAAGTTCAGAGCTCCACAAGGGTGATGTTAAGGGTGTGGATGTTGAAATTATGCTCTTTTCTCAAGGATGATAATCACGTGGTGAAGTTCAGGGCACCACAAGGGTAATGTTAAGTTTGTGAATGTTGAAATTCTGCTCTTTTCTCAAGGACGATAATCACGTGAAGGAGTTCAGGGCGCCACAAGGGTGATGTTAAGGGTGTGGATGTTAAAATTATGCTCTTTTCTCAAGGACAATAATCACGTGGTGGAGTTCAGAGTACCACAAGGGTGATGTTATGGGTCTGGATGTTGAAATTATGCACTTTTCTCAAGGACAATAATCACGTGGTGAAGTTCAGGGCGCCACAAGGGTGATTTTAAGGGTGTGGATGGTGAAATTATGCTCTTTTCTCAAGGACAATAATCACGTGGTGGAGTTCAGAGCACCACGAGGGTGATGTTAAGGGTGTGGATGTTGAAATTATGCTCTATTCTCAAGGACAATAATCACGTAGTGGAGTTCAGGGCACCACAAGGGTGATGTTATGGGTCTGGATGTTGAAATTATGCTCTTTTCTCAATGACGGTAATCACGTGTTGGAGTTCAGAGCACGACAAGGGTGATGTTATGGGTCTGGATGTTGGAATTAGGCTCTTTTCTCAAGGACAATAACAACGTGGTGAAGTATAGAGCACCACAAGGGTGATGTTATGAGTCTGGATGTTGAAATTATTGCCTTTTCACAGGGACAATAATCACGTGGTGAAGTTCAGAGCGCCACAACGTTGATGTCATGGGTCTGGATGTTGAAATTAGGCTCTTTTCTCTGGAACAATAATTACGTGGTGAAGTTCATGGCGCCACAAGGGTGATGTTATGGGTCTGGATGTTGAAAATATGCTCTTTTCTCAGGAACAATAATCACGCGGTGAAGTTCAGAGCACCACGAGGGTGATGTTATGGGTCTGGATGTTGAAATTATGCTCTTTTCTCAATGACGGTAATAACGTGGTGTTGTTCAGGGCACCACAAGGGTGATGTTGAGGGTCTGGAGGGTGAAATTATGCTTTTTTCTCAGGGACAATAATAACGTGGTGAAGTTCAGAGCGCCCAAGGGTGATGATATGGGTCTGGATGTTGAAATTATGATCTTTTCTCTGGGAGAATAATCACTTGGTGGAGTTCAGAGCACCACAAGGGTGATGTTATGGGTCTGGATGTTGAAATTATGCTCTATTCTCAAGGACGGTAATCACATGGTGTTGTTCAGGGCACTTCAAGGGTGATGTTGAGGGTCCGGAGGGTGAAATTATGGTCTTTTCTCAGGAACAATAATCACGTGGTGAAGTTCAGAACGCCACAAGGGTGATGTTATGGGTCTGGATGTTGAAATTATGCTCTTTTCTCAGGGACAATGATCACGTGGTGAAGTTTAGAGCACCACAAGGGTGATGTTATGGGTCTGGATGTTGAAATTATGCTCTTTTCTTAGAGACAATAATCACGTGGTGGAGTTCAGGGCGCCACAAGGGTGATGTTATGGGTCTGGATGTTGAAATTGTGCTCTTTTCTCAAGGACAATAATCACGTGGTGTTGTTCAGGGCACCACAAGGGTGATGTTAAGGGTCTGGATGTCGAAATTATGCTCTTTTCTCAAGGATGATAATCACGTGGTGGAGTTCAGGGCGCCACAAGGGTGTTGTTATGGGTCTGGATGTTGAAATTATGCTCTTTTCTCAAGGACAATAATCACGTGGTGGAGTTCAGGGCACCACAAGGGTGATGTTGAGGGTCTGGATGTTGAAATTATGCTCTTCTCTCAAGGACAATAATCACGTGGTGGAGTTCAGGGCGCCAGAAGGGTGATGTTATGGGTCTGGATGTTGAAATTATGCTCATTTCTCAGGGACAATAATCAAGTGGTGGAGTTCAAAGCACCACAAGGGTGATGTTATGGGTCTGAATGGTGGAATTATGCTCTTTGCAGGGACAATAATCACGTGGTGTTGTTTAAAGCACCACAAGGGTGATGTCATGAGTCTGGATGTTGAAATTATGCTCATTTATCGAGGATGATAATCAGGTGGTGGAGTTCAGGGCGCCACAAGGGTGATGTTATGGGTGTGGATGGTGAAATTATGCTCTTTTCTCAAGGATGATAATCACGTGGTGAAGTTCAGGGCACCACAAGGGTGATGTTATGGGTCTGGATGTTGAAATTATGCCCTTTTCTCAGGGACAATAATCACGTGGTGTTGTTCAGAGCACCACAAGGGTGATGTTAAGGGTGTGGATGGTGGAGTTATGCTCTTTTCTCAAGGATGATGATCACGTGGTGTTGTTCAAAGCACCACAAGGGTAATGTTATGGGTCTGGATGTTGGAATTATGCTCTTTTCTAAGGGACAATAATCACGTGGTTAAGTTCAGAGCACCACAAGGGTGATGTTAAGGGTGTGGATGTTGAAATTATGCTCTTTTCTCAAAGATGATAATCACGTGGTAAAGTTCAGGGCACCACAAGGGTGATGTTAAGGTTGTGGATGTTGAAAATCTGCTCTATTCTCGAGGACGTTAATCACGTGGTGGAGTTCAGGGCGCCACAAGGGTGATGTTATGGGTCTGGATGTTGAAATTATGCTCTTTCCTCAAGTACAATAATCACGTGGTGAAGTTCAGAGCACCACAAGGGTGATGTTATGGATCTGGATGTTGAAATTATGCTCTTTTCTCATTGACGGTAATCACGTGGGATGGTTCAGGGCACCACAAGGGTGATGTTATGGGTCTGGATGTTGAAATTATGCTCTTTTCTCAATGACGGTGATCACGTGGTGGAGTTCAGAGCACCACAAGGGTGATGTTATGGGTCTGGAAGTTGAAATTATGCTCTTTTCTCAATGCCGGTAATAACGTGGGGTTGTTCAGGGCACCACAAGGGTGTTGTTATGGGTCTGGATGTTGAAATTATGCTCTCTTCTCAAGGATGATAATCACGTGGTGGAGTTCAGAGCACCACAAGGGTGATGTTATGGTTCTGGATGTTGAATTTATGCTCTTTTCTCAAGGACAATAATCACGTGGTGAAGTTCAGAGCACCACAAGGGTGATGTTATGGGTCTGGTTGTTGAAATTATGCTCTTTTCTCAAAGACAATAATCACGTGGTGGAGTTCAGGGCGCCACAAGGATGATGTTATGGGTTTGGATGTTGAAATTGAGCTCTTTTATCTAGGACAATAATCACGTGGTGGAGTTCAAAGCACCACAAGGGTGATGTTATGGGTCTGGATGATGAAATTATGCTCTTTTCTCACTGACGGTAATCACGTGATGAAGTTCAGAGCACCACAAGGGTGATGTTATGGGTCTGGATGTTGAAATTATGCTCTCTTCTCAATGACGGTAATCACGTGGTGGAGTTCAGAGCACCACAAGGGTGATGTTATGGGTCTGGATGTTGAAATTAGGCTCTTTTCTCGAGGACAATAACCACGTGGTGAAGTTCAGAGCACCACAAGGGTGATGTTATGGGTCTGGATGTTGAAATTATGCTCTTTTCTCAGAGACAATAATCACGTGGTGTTGTTTAAAGCACCACAAGGGTGATGTCATGAGTCTGGATGTTGAAATTATGCTCTTTTCTCAAGGATGATAATCACGTGGTGGAGTTCAGGGCGCCACAAGGGTGTTGTTATGGGTCTGGATGTTGAAATTATGCTCTTTTCTCGAGGACAATAATCACGTGGTGGAGTTCAGGGCACCACAAGGGTGATGTTGAGGGTCTGGATGTTGAAATTATGCTCTTCTCTCAAGGACAATAATCACGTGGTGGAGTACAGGGCGCCAGAAGGGTGATGTTATGGGTCTGGATGTTGAAATTATGCTCATTTCTCAGGGACAATAATCCAGTGGTGGAGTTCAAAGCACCACAAGGGTGATGTTATGGGTCTGAATGGTGAAATTATGCTCTTTCCAGGGACAATAATCACGTGGTGTTGTTTAAAGCACCACAAGGGTGATGTCATGAGTCTGGATGTTGAAATTATGCTCATTTCTCGAGGATGATAATCAGGTGGTGGAGTTCAGGGCGCCACAAGGGTGATGTTATGGGTGTGGATGGTGAAATTATGCTCTTTTCTCAAGGATGATAATCACGTGGTGAAGTTCAGGGCACCACAAGGGTGATGTTATGGGTCTGGATGTTGGAATTATGCCCTTTTCTCAGGGACAATAATCACGTGGTGTTGTTCAGAGCACCACAAGGGTGATGTTAAGGGTGTGGATGGTGGAGTTATGCTCTTTTCTCAAGGATGATGATCACGTGGTGTTGTTCAAAGCACCACAAGGGTAATGTTATGGGTCTGGATGTTGGAATTATGCTCTTTTCTAAGGGACAATAATCACGTGGTGAAGTTCAGAGCACCACAAGGGTGATGGTAAGGGTGTGGATGTTGAAATTATGCTCTTTTCTCAAGGATGATAATCACGTGGTGGAGTTCAGAGCACCACAAGGGTGATGTTATGGTTCTGGATGTTGAATTTATGCTCTTTTCTCAAGGACAATAATCACGTGGTGAAGTTCAGAGCACCACAAGGGTGATGTTATGGGTCTGGTTGTTGAAATTATGCTCTTTTCTCAAAGACAATAATCACGTGGTGGAGTTCAGGGCGCCACAAGGATGATGTTATGGGTTTGGATGTTGAAATTGAGCTCTTTTATCTAGGACAATAATCACGTGGTGGAGTTCAAAGCACCACAAGGGTGATGTTATGGGTCTGGATGATGAAATTATGCTCTTTTCTCACTGACGGTAATCACGTGATGAAGTTCAGAGCACCACAAGGGTGATGTTATGGGTCTGGATGTTGAAATTATGCTCTCTTCTCAATGACGGTAATCACGTGGTGGAGTTCAGAGCACCACAAGGGTGATGTTATGGGTCTGGATGTTGAAATTAGGCTCTTTTCTCAAGGACAATAACCACGTGGTGAAGTTCAGAGCACCACAAGGGTGATGTTATGGGTCTGGATGTTGAAATTATGCTCTTTTCTCAGAGACAATAATCACGTGGTGTTGTTTAAAGCACCACAAGGGTGATGTCATGAGTCTGGATGTTGAAATTATGCTCTTTTCTCAAGGATGATAATCACGTGGTGGAGTTCAGGGCGCCACAAGGGTGTTGTTATGGGTCTGGATGTTGAAATTATGCTCTTTTCTCGAGGACAATAATCACGTGGTGGAGTTCAGGGCACCACAAGGGTGATGTTGAGGGTCTGGATGTTGAAATTATGCTCTTCTCTCAAGGACAATAATCACGTGGTGGAGTACAGGGCGCCAGAAGGGTGATGTTATGGGTCTGGATGTTGAAATTATGCTCATTTCTCAGGGACAATAATCCAGTGGTGGAGTTCAAAGCACCACAAGGGTGATGTTATGGGTCTGAATGGTGAAATTATGCTCTTTCCAGGGACAATAATCACGTGGTGTTGTTTAAAGCACCACAAGGGTGATGTCATGAGTCTGGATGTTGAAATTATGCTCATTTCTCGAGGATGATAATCAGGTGGTGGAGTTCAGGGCGCCACAAGGGTGATGTTATGGGTGTGGATGGTGAAATTATGCTCTTTTCTCAAGGATGATAATCACGTGGTGAAGTTCAGGGCACCACAAGGGTGATGTTATGGGTCTGGATGTTGGAATTATGCCCTTTTCTCAGGGACAATAATCACGTGGTGTTGTTCAGAGCACCACAAGGGTGATGTTAAGGGTGTGGATGGTGGAGTTATGCTCTTTTCTCAAGGATGATGATCACGTGGTGTTGTTCAAAGCACCACAAGGGTAATGTTATGGGTCTGGATGTTGGAATTATGCTCTTTTCTAAGGGACAATAATCACGTGGTGAAGTTCAGAGCACCACAAGGGTGATGGTAAGGGTGTGGATGTTGAAATTATGCTCTTTTCTCAAGGATGATAATCACGTGGTAAAGTTCAGGGCACCACAAGGGTGATGTTAAGGTTGTGGATGTTGAAAATCTGTTCTATTCTCGAGGACGTTAATCACGTGGTGGAGTTCAGGGCGCCACAAGGATGATGTTATGGGTCTGGATGTTGAAATTGAGCTCTTTTATCTAGGACAATAATCACGTGGTGGAGTTCAAAGCACCACAAGGGTGATGTTATGGGTCTGGATGGTGAAATTGTGCCCTTTTCTCACTGACGGTAATCACGTGATGAAGTACAGAGCACCACAAGGGTGATGTTATGGGTCTGGATGTTGAAATTATGCTCTCTTCTCAATGACGGTAATCACGTGGTGGAGTTCAGAGCACCACAAGGGTGATGTTATGGGTCTGGATGTTGAAATTAGGCTCTTTTCTCAAGGACAATAACCACGTGGTGAAGTTCAGAGCACCACAAGGGTGATGTTATGGGTCTGGATGTTGAAATTATGCTCTTTTCTCAGAGACAATAATCACGTGGTGTTGTTTAAAGCACCACAAGGGTGATGTCATGAGTCTGGATGTTGAAATTATGCTCTTTTCTCAAGGATGATAATCACGTGGTGGAGTTCAGGGCGCCACAAGGGTGATGTTATGGGTGTGGATGGTGAAATTATGCTCTTTTCTCAAGGATGATAATCACTTGGTGAAGTTCAGGGCACCACAAGGGTGATGTTATGGGTCTGGATGTTGAAATTATGATCTTTTCTCAGGGACAGTAATCACGTGGTGAAGTTCAGAGCACCACAAGGGTGATGGTATGGGTCTGGATGTTGAAATTATGCTCTTTTCTCAAGGACGGTAATCACGTGGTGTTGTTCAGGGCACCACAAGGGTGATGTTGAGGGTCTGGAGGGTGAAATTATGGTCATTTCTCAGGAACAATAATCACGTGGTGAAGTTCAGAGCGCCACAAGGGTGATGTAATGGGTCTGGATGTTGAAATTATGCTCTTTTCTCAGGGACAATGATCACGTGGTGAAGTTTAGAGCACCACAAGGGTGATGTTATGGGTCTGGATGTTGAAATTATACTCTTTTCTCAGGGACAATGATCACGTGGTGAAGTTCAGAGCACCACAAGGGTGATGTGATGGGTCTGGATGTTGAAATTATGCTCTTTTCTCAAGAACAATAATCACGTGGTGAAGTTCAGGGCACCACAAGGGTGATGTTAAGGGTGTGGATGGTGAAATTATGCTCTCTTCTCAAGGACAATAATCACGTGGTGGAGTTCAGGGCGCCACAAGGGTGATGTTATGGGTCTGGATGTTGAAATTGTGCTCTTTTCTTAAGGACAATAATCACGTGGTGTTGTTCAGGTCACCACAATGGTGATCTTAAGGGTCTGGATGTCGAAATTATGCTCTTTCCTCAAGGATGATAATCACGTGGTGGAGTTCAGGGCGGCACAAGGGTGATGTTATGGGTCTGGATGTTGAAATTATGCTCTCTTCTCGACAATAATCACGTGGTGGAGTTCAGGGCACCACAAGGGTGATGTTAAGGGTCTGGATGATGAAATTATGCTCTTCTCTCAAGGACAATAATCACGTGGTGGAGTTCAGGGCGCCAGAATGGTGATGTTATGGGTCTGGATGTTGAAATTATGCTCATTTCTCAGGGACAATAATCAAGTTGTGGAGTTCAAAGCACCACAAGCGTGATGTTATGGGTCTGTATGGTGGAACCATGCTCTTTTCTCAGGGACAATAATCACGTGGTGGAGTTCAAAGCACCACAAGGGTGATGTTATGGGTATGAATGGTGGAATTATGCTCTTTTCTCAGGGACAATAATCACGTGGTGTTGTTTAAAGCACCACAAGGGTGATGTCATGAGTCTGGATGATGAAATTATGCTCTTCACTCAAGGATGATTATCACGTGGTGGAGTTCAGGGCGCCACAAGGGTGATGTTATGGGTGTGGATGGTGAAATTATGCTCTTTTCTCAAGGATGATAATCACGTGGTGAAGTTCAGGGCACCACAAGGGTGATGTTATGGGTCTGGATGTTAAAATTATGTTCTTTTCTCAGGGACAATAATCACGTGGTGTTGTTCAAAGCACCACAAGGGTGATGTTAAGGGTGTGGATGGTGGAGTTATGCCCTTTTCTCAAGGATGATGATCACGTGGTGTTGTTCAAAGCACCACAAGGGTGATGTTATGGGTTTGGATGTTGAAATTATGCACTTTTCTGAGGGACAATAATCAAGTGGTGAAGTTCAGAGCACCACAATTGTGATGTTAAGAGTGTGGATGTTGAAATTATGCTCTTTTCTCAAGGATGATAATCACGTGGTGAAGTTCAGGGCACCACAAGGGTAATGTTAGGTTTGTGAATGTTGAAATTCTGCTCTTTTCTCAAGGACGATAATCACGTGAAGGAGTTCAGGGCGCCACAAGGGTGATGTTAAGGGTGTGGATGTTAAAATTATGCTCTTATCACAAGGACAATAATCACGTGGTGGAGTTCAGAGTACCACAAGGGTGATGTTATGGGTCTGGATGTTGAAATTATGCACTTTTCTCAAGGACAATAATCACGTGGTGAAGTTCAGGGCGCCACAAGGGTGATTTTAAGGGTGTGGATGGTGAAATTATGCTCTTTCCTCAAGGAGAATAATCACGTGGTGGAGTTCAGAGCACCACAAGGGTGATGTTAAGGGTGTGGATGTTGAAATTATGCTCTTTTCTCAAGGACAATAATCACGTGGTGGAGTTCAGGGCACCACAAGGGTGATGTTATGGGTCTGGATGTTGAAATTATGCTCTTTTCTCAATGACGGTAATCACGTGTTGGAGTTCAGAGCACGACAAGGGTGATGTTATGGGTCTGGATGTTGGAATTAGGCTCTTTTCTCAAGGACAATAACCACGTGGTGAAGTTCAGAGCACCACAAGGGTGATGTTATGGGTCTGGATGTTGAAATTATGCTCTTTTCTCAGGAACAATAATCACGTGGTGAAGTTCAGAGCCCCACAACGTTGATGTTATGGGTCTGGATGTTGAAATTATGCTCTTTTCTCAGGGACAATAATTACGTGGTGAAGTTCAGGGCGCCACAAGGGTGATGTTATGGGTCTGGATGTTGAAATTATGCTCTTTTCTCAGGAACAATAATCACGTGGTGAAGTTCAGAGCACCACGAGGGTGATGTTATGGGTCTGGATGTTGAAATTATGCTCTTTTCTCAATGACGTTAATCACGTGGTGGAGTTCAGAGCACGACAAGGGTGATGTTATGGGTCTGGATGTTGGAATTAGGCTCTTTTCTCGAGGACAATAACCACGTGGTCAAGTTCAGAGCATCACAAGGGTGATGTTATGGGTCTGGATGTTGGAATTATGCTCTTTTCTCAGGGACAATAATCACGTGGTGAAGTTCGGAGCGCCACAAAGTTGATGTTATGGGTCTGGATGTTGAAATTATGCTCTTTTCTCAGGGACAATAATTACGTGGTGAACTTCAGGGCGCCACAAGGGTGATGTTATGGGTCTGTATGTTGAAATTATGCTCTTTTCTCAGGGACAATAATCACGTGGTGAAGTTCAGAGCACCACAAGGGTGATGTTATGGGTCTGGATGTTGAAATTATGCTCTTTTCTTAATGACGGTAATAACGTGGTGTTGTTCAGGGCACCACAAGGGTGATGTTGAGGGTCTGGAGGGTGAAATTATGCTCTTTCCCAGGGACAATAATCACGTGGTGAAGTTCAGAGCGCCCAAGGGTGATGTTATGGGTCTGGATGTTGAAATTATGATCTTTTCTCAGGGAGAATAATCACGTGGTGGAGTTCAGAGCACCACAAGGGTGATGTTATGGGTCTGGATGTTGAAATTATGCTCTTTTCTCAAGGACGGTAATCACATGGTGTTGTTCAGGGCACCTCAAGAGTGATGTTGAGGATCTGGAGGGTGAAATTATGGTCTTTTCTCAGGAACAATAATCACGTGGTGAAGTTCAGAACGCCACAAGGGTGATGTTATGGGTCTGGATGTTGAAATTATGCTCTTTTCTCAGGGACAATGATCACGTGGTGGAGTTTAGAGCACCACAAGGGTGATGTTATGGGACTGGATGTTGAAATTATGCTCTTTTCTTAGGGACAATAATCAGGTGGTGAAGTTCAGAGCACCACAAGGGTGATGTTATGGGTCTGGATGTTGAAATTATGCTCTTTTCTCAAGTACAATAATCACATGGTGAAGTTCAGGGCACCACAAGGGTGATGTTAAGGGTGTGGATGGTGAAATTAGGCTCTTTTCTCAAGGACAATAATCACGTGGTGGAGTTCAGGGCGCCACAAGGGTGATGTTATGGGTCTGGATGTTGAAATTGTGCTCTTTTCTCAAGGACAATAATCACGTGGTGTTGTTCAGGGCACCACAAGGGTGATGTTAAGGGTCTGGATGTCGAAATTATGCTCTTTTCTCAAGGATGATAATCACGCGGTGGAGTTCAGGGCGCCACAAGGGTGATGTTATGGGTCTGGATGTTGAACTTATGCTCTTTTCTCAAGGACAATAATCACGTGGTGGAGTTCAGGGCACCACAAGGGTGATGTTAAGGGTCTGGATGTTGAAATTATGCTCTTCTCTCAAGGACAATAATCACGTGGTGGAGTTCAGGGCGCCAGTAGGGTGATGTTATGGGTCTGGATGTTGAAATTAGGCTCATTTCTCAGGGAAAATAATCAAGTGGTGGAGTTCAAAGCACCACAAGGGTGATGTTATGGGTCTGAATGGTGGAATTAGGCTCTTTTCTCAGGGACAATAATCACGTGGTGTTGTTTAAAGCACCACAAGGGTGATGTCATGAGTCTGGATGTTGAAATTATGCTCATTTCTCGAGGATGATAATCAGGTGGTGGAGTTCAGGGCGCCACAAGGGTGATGTTATGGGTGTGGATGGTGAAATTATGCTCTTTTCTCTAGGATGATAATCACGTGGTGAAGTTCAGGGCACCACAAAGGTGATGTTATGGGTCTGGATGTTGAAATTATGCCCTTTCCTCAGGGACAATAATCACGTGGAGTTGTTCAGAACACCACAAGGGTGATGTTAAGGGTGTGGATGGTGGAGTTATGCTCTTTTCTCAAGGATGATGATCACGTGGTGTTGTTCAAAGCACCACAAGGGTGATGTTATGGGTCTGGATGTTGAAATTATGCTCCTTTCTCATTGACGGTAATCACGTGGGAAGGTTCAGGGCACCACAAGGGTGATGTTATGGGTCTGGATGTTGAAATTATGCTCTTTTCTCAATGACGGTGATCACGTGGTGGAGTTCAGAGCACCACAAGGGTGATGTTATGGGTCTGGATGTTGAAATTATGCTCTTTTCTCAATGACGGTAATCACGTGGGGTTGTTCAGTGCACCACAAGGGTGTTGTTATGGGTCTGGATGTTGGAATTATGCTCTCTTCTCAAGGATGATAATCACGTGGTGGAGTTCAGAGCACCACAAGGGTGATGTTATGGTTCTGGATGTTGAAATTATGCTCTTTTCTCAAGGACAATAATCACGTGGTGAAGTTCAGAGCACCACAAGGGTGATGTTATGGGTCTGGTTGTTGAAATTATGCTCTTTTCTCAAAGACAATAATCACGTGGTGGAGTTCAGGGCGCCACAAGGATGATGTTATGGGTCTGGATGTTGAAATTGAGCTCTTTCATCTAGGACAATAATCACGTGGTGGAGTTCAAAGCACCACAAGGGTGATGTTATGGGTCTGGATGGTGAAATTATGCTCTTTTCTCAATGACGGTAATCACGTGATGAAGTTCAGAGCACCACAAGGGTGATGTTATGGGTCTGGATGTTGAAATTATGCTCTCTTCTCAATGACGGTAATCACGTGGTGGAGTTCAGAGCACCACAAGGGTGATGTTATGGGTCTGGATGTTGGAATTAGGCTCTTTTCTCAAGGACAATAACCACGTGGTGAAGTTCAGAGCACCACAAGGGTGATGGTATGGGTCTGGATGTTGAAATTATGCTCTTTTCTCAGGGACAATAATCACGTGGTGTTGTTCAAAGCATCACAAGGGTGATGTCATGAGTCTGGATGTTGAAATTATGCTCTTTTCTCAAGGATGATAATCACGTGGTGGAGATCAGGGCGCCACAAGGGTGATGTAATGGGTGTGGATTGTGAAATTATGCTCTTTTCTCAAGGATGATAATCACGTGGTGAAGTTCGGGGCACCACAAGGGTGATGTTATGGGTCTGGATGTTGAAATTATGATCTTTTCTCAGGGACAATAATCACGTGGTGTTGTTCAGAGCACCACGAGGGTGATGTTGTGGGTCTGAAGGGTGAAATTATGCTCTTTCTCAATGACGGTTTTCACGTGGTGTTGTTCAGGGCACCACAAGGGTGATGTTGAGGGTCTGGAGGGTGAAATTGAGCTCTTTTCTCAATGACGGTAATCACGTGGTGGAGTTCGGGGCGCCACAAGGGTGATGTTGAGGGTCTGGAGGGTGAATTTAGGCTCTTTTCTCAGGGACAATAATCCGTGGTGGAGTTCAGAGCACCACAAGAGTGATGTTGTGGCTCTGGGTGTAGAAATTATGCTCTTTTCTCAAGGATGATAATCACGTGGTGGAGTTCAGGGCACCACAAGGGTGATGTTGAGGTTGTGGATGTTGAAATTCTGCTCTTTTCTCAAGGACAATAATCACTTGGTGTTGTTCAGAGCACCACAAGGGTGATGTTAAGGGTCTGGATGGTGGAGTTATGCTCTTTTTTCAAGGATGATAATCACGTGGTGTTGTTCAAAGCACCACAAGGGTGATGTTATGGGTCTGGATGTTGAAATTATGCTCTTTTCTCAGGGACAATAATCACGTGGTGAAGTTCAGAGAACCACAAGGGTGATGTTAAGGGTGTGGATGTTGAAATTATGCTCTTTTCTCAAGAACAATAATCACGTGGTGAAGTTCAGAGCACCACAAGGGTGATGTTATGGGTCTGGATGTTGAAATCATGCTCTTTTCTCAGGGATGATAATCACGTGGTGAAGTTCAGAGCACCACAAGGATGATGTTATGGGTCTGGATGTTGAAATTATGCTCTTTTCTCAGGGACAATAATCACGTGGTGAAGTTCAGAGCACCACAAGGGTGATGTTAAGGGTGTGGATGTTGAAATAATGCTCTTTTCTCAAGGATGATAATCACGTGGTGAAGTTCAGGGCACCACAAGGGTGATGTTGAGGTTGTGGATGTTGAAATTCTGCTCTTTTCTCAAGGACGATAATCACGTGAAGGAGTTCAGGGCGCCACAAGGGTGATGTTGAGGGTGTGGATGTTAAAATTATGCTCTTTTCTCGAGGACATTAATCACGTGGGGGAGTTCGGAGCACCACAAGGGTGATGTTATGGGTCTGGATGTTGAAATTATGCTCTTTTCTCAAGGACAATAATCACGTGGTGAAGTTCAGGGCGCCACAAGGGTGATGTTAAGGGTGTGGATGGTGAAATTATGCTCTTTTCTCAAGGACAATAATCACGTGGTGGAGTTCAGAGCACCACAAGGGTGATGTTAAGGGTGTGGATGTTGAAATTATGCTCTTTTCTCAAGGATGATAATCACGTTGTGGAGTTCAGGGCACCACAAGGGTGATGTTGAGGTTGTGGATGTTGAAATTCTGAACTTTTCTCAAGGACGATAATCACGTGGTGAAGTTCACAGCACCACTAGGGTGATGTTATGGGTCTGGATGTTGGAATTAGGCTTTTTTCTCAAGGACAATAATCACGTGGTGAAGTTCAGAGCACCACAAGGGTGATGGTATGGGTCTGGATGTTGAAATTATGCTCTTTTCTCATTGACGGTAATCACGTGGGATGGTTCAGGGCACCACAGGGGTGATGTTATGGGTCTGAATGTTGAAATTATGCTCTTTTCTCAATGACGGTGATCACGTGGTGGATTTGAGAGCACCACAAGGGTGATGTTATGGGTCTGAATGTTGAAATTATGCTCGTTTCTCTATGACGGTAATCACGTGGGGTTGTTCAGGGCACCACAAGGGTGATGTTATGGGTCTGGATGTTGAAATTATGCTCTCTTCTCAAGGATGATAATCACGTGGTGGAGTTCAGAGCACCACAAGGGTGATGTTATGGTTCTGGATGTTGAAATTATGCTCTTTTCTCAGGGACAATAATCACGTGGTGCAGTTCAGAGCGCCACAACGGTGTTGTTATGGGTCTGGATGTTGAAATTATGCTCTTTTCTCAGGGACAATAATCACGTGGTGAAGTTCAGGGCGCCACAAGGGTGATGTTATGGGTCTGGATGTTGAAATTATGCTCTTTTCTCAGGGACAATAATCACGTGGTGAAGTTCAGAGCACCACAAGGGTGATGTTATGGGTCTGGATGTTGAAATAATGCTCTTTTCCTAATGACGGTAATCACGTGGTGTTGTTCAGGGCACCACAAGGGTGATGTTGAGGGTCTGGAGGGTGAAATTATCCTCTTTTCTCAATGACGGTAATCACGTGGTGGAGTTCAGAGCACCACAAGGGTGATGTTATGGGTCTAGATGTTGAAATTAGGCTCTTTTCTCAAGGACAATAATCACGTGGTGGAGTTCAGAGCACCACAAGGGTGATGTTATGGGTCTGGATGTTGAAGTTATGCTTTTTTCTCAATGACGGTAATCACGTGGTGTTGTTCAGGGCACCACAAGGGTGATGTTACGGGTCTGGATGTTGAAATTAGGCTCTTTTCTCAAGGACGGTAATCACGTGGTGGAGTTCAGAGCACCACAAGGGTGATGTTATGGGTCTGGATGTTGGAATTATGTTCTTTTCTCAATGACGGTAATCACGTGGTGTTATTCAGGGCACCACAAGGGTGATGTTGAGGGTCTGGAGGGTGAAATTATGCTCTTTTCCCAGGGACAATGATCACGTGGTGAAGTTCAGAGCGCCCAAGGGTGATGTTATGGGTCTGGATGTTGAAATTATGATCTTTTCTCAGGGACAATAATCACGTGGTGAAGTTCAGAGCACCACAAGGGTGATGTTATGGGTCTGGATGTTGAAATTATGCTCTTCTCTCAATGACGGTAATCACGTGGTGTTGTTCAGGGCACCACAAGGGTGATGTTGAGGGTCTGGAGGGTGAACTTATGGTCTTTTCTCAGGAACAATGATCACGTGGTGAAGTTCAGAGCGCCACAAGGGTGATGTTATGGGTTTGGATGTTGAAATTATGCTCTTTTCTCAGGGACAATGATCACGTAATGAAGGTTAGAGCACCACAAGGGTGATGTTATGGGTCTGGATGTTGAAATTATGCTCTTTTCTCAGGGACAATAATCACATGGTGAAGTTCAGAGCACCACAAGGGTGATGTTATGGGTCTGGATGTTGAAATTATGCTCTTTTCTCGAGTACAATAATCACGTGGTGAAGTTCAGGGAACCACAAGGGTGATGTTAAGGGTGTGGTTGGTGAAAATATGCTCTTTTCTCAAGGACAATAATCACGTGGTGGAGTTCAGAGCGCCACAAAGGTGATGTTATGGGTCTGGATGTTGAAATTGTGCTCTTTTCTCAAGGACAGTAATCACGTGGTGTTGTTCAGGGCACCACAAGGGTGAGGTTAAGGGTCTGGATGTCGAAATTATGCTCTTTTCTCAAGGATGATAATCACGTGGTGGAGTTCAGGGCGCCACAAGGGTGATGTTATGGGTCTGGATGTTGAAATTATGCTCTTTTCTCGAGGACAATAATCACGTGGTGAAGTTCAGGGCACCACAAGTGTAATGTTGAGGGTCTGGATGTTGAAATTATGCTCTTCTCTCAAGAACAATAATCACGTGGTGGAGTTCAGGGCGCCAAAAGGGTGATGTTATGGGTCTGGATGTTGAAATTATGCTCATTTCTCAGGGACAATAATCAAGTGGTGGAGTTCAAAGCACCACAAGCGTGATGTTATGGGTCTGGATGGTGGAATCATGCTCTTTTCTCAGGGACAATAATCACGTGGTGAAGTTCAAAGCACCACAAGGGTGATGTTATGGGTATGGATGTTGAAATAATGCTCTTTTCTCAGGGACAATAATCACGTGGTGAAGTTCAGAGCACCACAAGGGTGATGTTAAGGGTGTGGATGTTGAAATTATGCTCTTTTCTCAAGGATGATAATCACGTGGTGAAGTTCGGAGCGCCACAAAGTTGATGTTATGGGTCTGGATGTTGAAATTATGCTCTTTTCTCAGGGACAATAATTACGTGGTGAACTTCAGGGCGCCACAAGGGTGATGTTATGGGTCTGTATGTTGAAATTATGCTCTTTTCTCAGGGACAATAATCACGTGGTGGAGTTCAGAGCACCACAAGGGTGATGTTATGGGTCTGGATGTTGAAGTTATGCTCTTTTCTTAATGACGGTAATAACGTGGTGTTGTTCAGGGCACCACAAGGGTGATGTTGAGGGTCTGGAGGGTGAAATTATGCTCTTTTCTCAGGGACAATAATCACGTGGTGAAGTTCAGAGCGCCCAAGGGTGATGTTATGGGTCTGGATGTTGAAATTATGATCTTTTCTCAGGGAGAATAATCACGAGGTGGAGTTCAGAGCACCACAAGGGTGATGTTATGGGTCTGGATGTTGAAATTATGCTCTTTTCTCAAGGACGGTAATCACATGGTGTTGTTCAGGGCACCTCAAGAGTGATGTTGAGGATCTGGAGGGTGAAATTATGGTCTTTTCTCAGGAACAATAATCACGTGGTGAAGTTCAGAACGCCACAAGGGTGATGTTATGGGTCTGGATGTTGAAATTATGCTCTTTTCTCAGGGACAATGATCACGTGGTGGAGTTTAGAGCACCACAAGGGTGATGTTATGGGACTGGATGTTGAAATTATGCTCTTTTCTTAGGGACAATAATCAGGTGGTGAAGTTCAGAGCACCACAAGGGTGATGTTATGGGTCTGGATGTTGAAATTATGCTCTTTTCTCAAGTACAATAATCACATGGTGAAGTTCAGGGCACCACAAGGGTGATGTTAAGGGTGTGGATGGTGAAATTATGCTCTTTTCTCAAGGACAATAATCACGTGGTGGAGTTCAGGGCGCCACAAGGGTGATGTTATGGGTCTGGATGTTGAAATTGTGCTCTTTTCTCAAGGACAATAATCACGTGGTGTTGTTCAGGGCACCACAAGGGTGATGTTAAGGGTCTGGATGTCGAAATTATGCTCTTTTCTCAAGGATGATAATCACGTGGTGGAGTTCAGGGCGCCACAAGGGTGATGTTATGGGTCTGGATGTTGAAATTATGCTCTTCTCTCAAGGACAATAATCACGTGGTGGAGTTCAGGGCGCCAGTGGGGTGATGTTATGGGTCTGGATGTTGAAATTAGGCTCATTTCTCAGGGACAATAATCAAGTGGTGGAGTTTAAAGCACCACAAGGGTGATGTTATGGGTCTGAATGGTGGAATTATGCTCTTTTCTCAGGGACAATAATCACGTGGTGTTGTTTAAAGCACCACAAGGGTGATGTCATGAGTCTGGATGTTGAAATTATGCTCATTTCTCGAGGATGATAATCAGGTGGTGGAGTTCAGGGCGCCACAAGGGTGGTGTTATGGGTGTGGATGGTGAAATTATGCTCTTTTCTCTAAAATGATAATCACGTGGTGAAGTTCAGGGCACCACAAAGGTGATGTTATGGGTCTGGATGTTGAAATTATGCCCCTTCCTCAGGGACAATAATCACGTGGTGTTGTTCAGAGCACCACAAGGGTGATGTTAAGGGTGTGGATGGTGGAGTTATGCTCTTTTCTCAAGGATGATGATCACGTGGTGTTGTTCAAAGCACCACAAGGGTGATGTTATGGGTCTGGATGTTGAAATTATGCTCTTTTCTCATTGAAGGTAATCACGTGGGAAGGCTCAGGGCACCACAAGGGTGATGTTATGGGTCTGGATGTTAAAAATATGCTCTTTTCTCAATGACGGTGATCACGTGGTGGAGTTCAGAGCACCACAAGGGTGATGTTATGGGTCTGGATGTTGAAATTATGCTCTTTTCTCAATGACGGTAATCACGTGGGGTTGTTCAGGGCACCACAAGGGTGTTGTTATGGGTCTGGATGTTGGAATTATGCTCTCTTCTCAAGGATGATAATCACGTGGTGGAGTTCAGAGCACCACAAGGGTGATGTTATGGTTCTGGATGTTGAAATTATGCTCTTTTCTCAAGGACAATAATCACGTGGTGGAGTTCAGGGCGCCACAAGGATGATGTTATGGGTCTGGATGTTGAAATTGAGCTTTTTCATCTAGGACAATAACCACGTGGTGGAGTTCAAAGCACCACAAGGGTGATGTTATGGGTCTGGATGGTGAAATTATGCTCTTTTCTCAATGACGGTAATCACGTGATGAAGTTCAGAGCACCACAAGGGTGATGTTATGGGTCTGGATGTTGAAATTATGCTCTCTTCTCAATGACGGTAATCACGTGGTGGAGTTCAGAGCACCACAAGGGTGATGTTATGGGTCTGGATGTTGGAATTAGGCTCTTTTCTCAAGGACAATAACCACGTGGTGAAGTTCAGAGCATCACAAGGGTGATGGTATGGGTCTGGATGTTGAAATTATGCTCTTTTCTCAGGGACAATAATCACGTGGTGTTGTTTAAAGCATCACAAGGGTGATGTCATGAGTCTGGATGTTGAAATTATGCTCTTTTCTCAAGGATGATAATCACGTGGTGGAGATCAGGGCGCCACAAGGGTGATGTAATGGGTGTGGATTGTGAAATTATGCTCTTTTCTCAAGGATGATAATCACGTGGTGAAGTTCGGGGCACCACAAGGGTGATGTTATGGGTCTGGATGTTGAAATTATGATCTTTTCTCAGGGACAATAATCACGTGGTGTTGTTCAGAGCACCACGAGGGTGATGTTGTGGGTCTGAAGGGTGAAATTATGCTCTTTCTCAATGACGGTTTTCACGTAGTGTTGTTCAGGGCACCACAAGGGTGATGTTGAGGGTCTGGAGGGTGAAATTGAGCTCTTTTCTCAATGACGGTAATCACGTGGTGGAGTTCGGGGCGCCACAAGGGTGATGTTGAGGGTCTGGAGGGTGAATTTAGGCTCTTTTCTCAGGGACAATAATCCGTGGTGGAGTTCAGAGCACCACAAGAGTGATGTTGTGGCTCTGGGTGTGGAAATTATGCTCTTTTCTCAAGGATGATAATCACGTGGTGGAGTTCAGGGCACCACAAGGGTGATGTTGAGGTTGTGGATGTTGAAATTCTGCTCTTTTCTCAAGGACAATAATCACTTGGTGTTGTTCAGAGCACCACAAGGGTGATGTTAAGGGTCTGGATGGTGGAGTTATGCTCTTTTCTCAACGATGATAATCACGTGGTGTTGTTCAAAGCACCACAAGGGTGATGTTATGGGTCTGGATGTTGAAATTATGCTCTTTTCTCAGGGACAATAATCACGTGGTGAAGTTCAGAGAACCACAAGGGTGATGTTAAGGGTGTGGATGTTGAAATTATGCTCTTTTCTCAAGAACAATAATCACGTGGTGGAGTTCAGGGCACCACAAGGGTGATGTTAAGGGTCTGGATGTTGAAATTATGCTCTTCTCTCAAGGACAATAATCACGTAGTGAAGTTCAGGGCGCCAGTAGGGTGATGTTATGGGTCTGGATGTTGAAATTAGGCTCATTTCTCAGGGAAAATAATCAAGTGGTGGAGTTCAAAGCACCACAAGGGTGATGTTATGGGTCTGAATGGTGGAATTATGCTCTTTTCTCAGGGACAATAATCACGTGGTGTTGTTTAAAGCACCACAAGGGTGATGTCATGAGTCTGGATGTTGAAATTATGCTCATTTCTCGAGGATGATAATCAGGTGGTGGAGTTCAGGGCGCCACAAGGGTGATGTTATGGGTGTGGATGGTGAAATTATGCTCTTTTCTCTAGGATGATAATCACGTGGTGAAGTTCAGGGCACCACAAAGGTGATGTTATGGGTCTGGATGTTGAAATTATGCCCTTTCCTCAGGGACAATAATCACGTGGAGTTGTTCAGAACACCACAAGGGTGATGTTAAGGGTGTGGATGGTGGAGTTATGCTCTTTTCTCAAGGATGATGATCACGTGGTGTTGTTCAAAGCACCACAAGGGTGATGTTATGGGTCTGGATGTTGAAATTATGCTCTTTTCTCATTGACGGTAATCACGTGGGAAGGTTCAGGGCACCACAAGGGTGATGTTATGGGTCTGGATGTCGAAATTATGCTCTTTTCTCAATGACGGTGATCACATGGTGGAGTTCAGAGCACCACAAGGGTGATGTTATGGGTCTGGATGTTGAAATTATGCTCTTTTCTCAATGACGGTAATCACGTGGGGTTGTTCAGGGCACCACAAGGGTGTTGTTATGGGTCTGGATGTTGGAATTATGCTCTCTTCTCAAGGATGATAATCACGTGGTGGAGTTCAGAGCACCACAAGGGTGATGTTATGGTTCTGGATGTTGAAATTATGCTCTTTTCTCAAGGACAATAATCACGTGGTGAAGTTCAGAGCACCACAAGGGTGATGTTATGAGTCTGGTTGTTGAAATTATGCTCTTTTCTCAAAGACAATAATCACGTGGTGGAGTTCAGGGCGCCACAAGGATGATGTTATGGGTCTGGATGTTGAAATTGAGCTCTTTCATCTAGGACAATAATCACGTGGTGTAGTTCAAAGCACCACAAGGGTGATGTTATGGGTCTGGATGGTGAAATTATGCTCTTTTCTCAATGACGGTAATCACGTGATGAAGTTCAGAGCACCACAAGGGTGATGTTATGGGTCTGGATGTTGAAATTATGCTCTCTTCTCAATGACGGTAATCACGTGGTGGAGTTCAGAGCACCACAAGGGTGATGTTATGGGTCTGGATGTTGGAATTATGCTCTTTTCTCAGGGACAATAATCACGTGGTGTTGTTCAAAGCATCACAAGGGTGATGTCATGAGTCTGGATGTTGAAATTATGCTCTTTTCTCAAGGATGATAATCACGTGGTGGAGATCAGGGCGCCACAAGGGTGATGTAATGGGTGTGGATTGTGAAATTATGCTCTTTTCTCAAGGATGATAATCACGTGGTGAAGTTCGGGGCACCACAAGGGTGATGTTATGGGTCTGAATGTTGAAATTATGATCTTTTCTCAGGGACAATAATCACGTGGTGTTGTTCAGAGCACCACGAGGGTGATGTTGTGGGTCTGAAGGGTGAAATTATGCTCTTTCTCAATGACGGTTTTCACGTGGTGTTGTTCAGGGCACCACAAGGGTGATGTTGAGGGTCTGGAGGGTGAAATTGAGCTCTTTTCTCAATGACGGTAATCACGTGGTGGAGTTCGGGGCGCCACAAGGGTGATGTTGAGGGTCTGGAGGGTGAATTTAGGCTCTTTTCTCAGGGACAATAATCCGTGGTGGAGTTCAGAGCACCACAAGAGTGATGTTGTGGCTCTGGGTGTAGAAATTATGCTCTTTTCTCAAGGATGATAATCACGTGGTGGAGTTCAGGGCACCACAAGGGTGATGTTGAGGTTGTGGATGTTGAAATTCTGCTCTTTTCTCAAGGACAATAATCACTTGGTGTTGTTCAGAGCACCACAAGGGTGATGTTAAGGGTCTGGATGGTGGAGTTATGCTCTTTTCTCAAGGATGATAATCACGTGGTGTTGTTCAAAGCACCACAAGGGTGATGTTATGGGTCTGGATGTTGAAATTATGCTCTTTTCTCAGGGACAATAATCACGTGGTGAAGTTCAGAGAACCACAAGGGTGATGTTAAGGGTGTGGATGTTGAAATTATGCTCTTTTCTCAAGAACAATAATCACGTGGTGAAGTTCAGAGCACCACAAGGGTGATGTTATGGGTCTGGATGTTGAAATCATGCTCTTTTCTCAGGGATGATAATCACGTGGTGAAGTTCAGAGCACCACAAGGATGATGTTATGGGTCTGGATGTTGAAATTATGCTCTTTTCTCAGGGACAATAATCACGTGGTGAAGTTCAGAGCACCACAAGGGTGATGTTAAGGGTGTGGATGTTGAAATAATGCTCTTTTCTCAAGGATGATAATCACGTGGTGAAGTTCAGGGCACCACAAGGGTGATGTTGAGGTTGTGGATGTTGAAATTCTGCTCTTTTCTCAAGGACGATAATCACGTGAAGGAGTTCAGGGCGCCACAAGGGTGATGTTGAGGGTGTGGATGTTGAAATTATGCTCTTTTCTCGAGGACATTAATCACGTGGGGGAGTTCGGAGCACCACAAGGGTGATGTTATGGGTCTGGATGTTGAAATTATGCTCTTTTCTCAAGGACAATAATCACGTGGTGAAGTTCAGGGCGCCACAAGGGTGATGTTAAGGGTGTGGATGGTGAAATTATGCTCTTTTCTCAAGGACAATAATCACGTGGTGGAGTTCAGAGCACCACAAGGGTGATGTTAAGGGTGTGGATGTTGAAATTATGCTCTTTTCTCAAGGATGATAATCACGTTGTGGAGTTCAGGGCACCACAAGGGTGATGTTGAGGTTGTGGATGTTGAAATTCTGAACTTTTCTCAAGGACGATAATCACGTGGTGAAGTTCACAGCACCACTAGGGTGATGTTATGGGTCTGGATGTTGGAATTAGGCTTTTTTCTCAAGGACAATAATCACGTGGTGAAGTTCAGAGCACCACAAGGGTGATGGTATGGGTCTGGATGTTGAAATTATGCTCTTTTCTCATTGACGGTAATCACGTGGGATGGTTCAGGGCACCACAGGGGTGATGTTATGGGTCTGAATGTTGAAATTATGCTCTTTTCTCAATGACGGTGATCACGTGGTGGATTTCAGAGCACCACAAGGGTGATGTTATGGGTCTGAATGTTGAAATTATGCTCGTTTCTCTATGACGGTAATCACGTGGGGTTGTTCAGGGCACCACAAGGGTGATGTTATGGGTCTGGATGTTGAAATTATGCTCTCTTCTCAAGGATGATAATCACGTGGTGGAGTTCAGAGCACCACAAGGGTGATGTTATGGTTCTGGATGTTGAAATTATGCTCTTTTCTCAGGGACAATAATCACGTGGTGCAGTTCAGAGCGCCACAACGGTGATGTTATGGGTCTGGATGTTGAAATTATGCTCTTTTCTCAGGGACAATAATCACGTGGTGAAGTTCAGGGCGCCACAAGGGTGATGTTATGGGTCTGGATGTTGAAATTATGCTCTTCTCTCAGGGACAATAATCACGTGGTGAAGTTCAGAGCACCACAAGGGTGATGTTATGGGTCTGGATGTTGAAATAATGCTCTTTTCCTAATGACGGTAATCACGTGGTGTTGTTCAGGGCACCACAAGGGTGATGTTGAGGGTCTGGAGGGTGAAATTATCCTCTTTTCTCAATGACGGTAATCACGTGGTGGAGTTCAGAGCACCACAAGGGTGATGTTATGGGTCTAGATGTTGAAATTAGGCTCTTTTCTCAAGGACAATAATCACGTGGTGGAGTTCAGAGCACCACAAGGGTGATGTTATGGGTCTGGATGTTGAAGTTATGCTTTTTTCTCAATGACGGTAATCACGTGGTGTTGTTCAGGGCACCACAAGGGTGATGTTACGGGTCTGGATGTTGAAATTAGGCTCTTTTCTCAAGGACGGTAATCACGTGGTGGAGTTCAGAGCACCACAAGGGTGATGTTATGGGTCTGGATGTTGGAATTATGTTCTTTTCTCAATGACGGTAATCACGTGGTGTTATTCAGGGCACCACAAGGGTGATGTTGAGGGTCTGGAGGGTGAAATTATGCTCTTTTCCCAGGGACAATGATCACGTGGTGAAGTTCAGAGCGCCCAAGGGTGATGTTATGGGTCTGGATGTTGAAATTATGATCTTTTCTCAGGGACAATAATCACGTGGTGAAGTTCAGAGCACCACAAGGGTGATGTTATGGGTCTGGATGTTGAAATTATGCTCTTCTCTCAATGACGGTAATCACGTGGTGTTGTTCAGGGCACCACAAGGGTGATGTTGAGGGTCTGGAGGGTGAACTTATGGTCTTTTCTCAGGAACAATGATCACGTGGTGAAGTTCAGAGCGCCACAAGGGTGATGTTATGGGTCTGGATGTTGAAATTATGCTCTTTTCTCAGGGACAATGATCACGTGGTGAAGGTTAGAGCACCACAAGGGTGATGTTATGGGTCTGGATGTTGAAATTATGCTCTTTTCTCAGGGACAATAATCACATGGTGAAGTTCAGAGCACCACAAGGGTGATGTTATGGGTCTGGATGTTGAAATTATGCTCTTTTCTCGAGTACAATAATCACGTGGTGAAGTTCAGGGAACCACAAGGGTGATGTTAAGGGTGTGGTTGGTGAAAATATGCTCTTTTCTCAAGGACAATAATCACGTGGTGGAGTTCAGAGCGCCACAAAGGTGATGTTATGGGTCTGGATGTTGAAATTGTGCTCTTTTCTCAAGGACAATAATCACGTGGTGTTGTTCAGGGCACCACAAGGGTGAGGTTAAGGGTCTGGATGTCGAAATTATGCTCTTTTCTCAAGGATGATAATCACGTGGTGGAGTTCAGGGCGCCACGAGGGTGATGTTATGGGTCTGGATGTTGAAATTATGCTCTTTTCTCGAGGACAATAATCACGTGGTGAAGTTCAGGGCACCACAAGTGTGATGTTGAGGGTCTGGATGTTGAAATTATGCTCTTCTCTCAAGAACAATAATCACGTGGTGGAGTTCAGGGCGCCAAAAGGGTGATGTTATGGGTCTGGATGTTGAAATTATGCTCATTTCTCAGGGACAATAATCAAGTGGTGGAGTTCAAAGCACCACAAGCGTGATGTTATGGGTCTGGATGGTGGAATTATGCTCTTTTCTCAGGGACAATAATCACTTGGTGAAGTTCAAAGCACCACAAGGGTGATGTTAAGGGTGTGGATGGTGGAGTTATGCTCTTTTCTCAAGGATGATAATCACGTGGTGTTGTTCAAAGCACCACAAGGGTGATGTTATGGGTATGGATGTTGAAATAATGCTCTTTTCTCAGGGACAATAATCACGTGGTGAAGTTCAGAGCACCACAAGGGTGATGTTAAGGGTGTGGATGTTGAAATTATGCTCTTTTCTCAAGGATGATAATCACGTGGTGAAGTTCGGAGCGCCACAAAGTTGATGTTATGGGTCTGGATGATGAAATTATGCTCTTTTCTCAGGGACAATAATTACGTGGTGAACTTCAGGGTGCCACAAGGGTGATGTTATGGGTCTGTATGTTGAAATTATGCTCTTTTCTCAGGGACAATAATCACGTGGTGGAGTTCAGAGCACCACAAGGGTGATGTTATGGGTCTGGATGTTGAAGTTATGCTCTTTTCTTAATGACGGTAATAACGTGGTGTTGTTCAGGGCACCACAAGGGTGATGTTGAGGGTCTGGAGGGTGAAATTATGCTCTTTTCTCAGGGACAATAATCACGTGGTGAAGTTCAGAGCGCCCAAGGGTGATGTTATGGGTCTGGATGTTGAAATTATCATCTTTTCTCAGGGAGAATAATCACGTGGTGGAGTTCAGAGCACCACAAGGGTGATGTTATGGGTCTGGATGTTGAAATTATGCTCTTTTCTCAAGGACGGTAATCACATGGTGTTGTTCAGGGCACCTCAAGAGTGATGTTGAGGATCTGGAGGGTGAAATTATGGTCTTTTCTCAGGAACAATAATCACGTGGTGAAGTTCAGAACGCCACAAGGGTGATGTTATGGGTCTGGATGTTGAAATTATGCTCTTTTCTCAGGGACAATGATCACGTGGTGGAGTTTAGAGCACCACAAGGGTGATGTTATGGGACTGGATGTTGAAATTATGCTCTTTTCTTAGGGACAATAATCAGGTGGTGAAGTTCAGAGCACCACAAGGGTGATGTTATGGGTCTGGATGTTGGAATTATGCTCTTTTCTCAAGTACAATAATCACATGGTGAAGTTCAGGGCACCACAAGGGTGATGTTAAGGGTGTGGATGGTGAAATTATGCTCTTTTCTCAAGGACAATAATCACGTGGTGGAGTTCAGGGCGCCACAAGGGTGATGTTATGGGTCTGGATGTTGAAATTGTGCTCTTTTCTCAAGGACAATAATCACGTGGTGTTGTTCAGGGCACCACAAGGGTGATGTTAAGGGTCTGGATGTCGAAATTATGCTCTTTTCTCAAGGATGATAATCACGTGGTGGAGTTCGGGGCGCCACAAGGGTGATGTTATGGGTCTGGATGTTGAACTTATGCTCTTTTCTCAAGGACAATAATCACGTGGTGGAGTTCAGGGCACCACAAGGGTGATGTTAAGGGTCTGGATGTTGAAATTATGCTCTTCTCTCAAGGACAATAATCACGTGGTGGAGTTCAGGGCGCCAGTGGGGTGATGTTATGGGTCTGGATGTTGAAATTAGGCTCATTTCTCAGGGACAATAATCAAGTGGTGGAGTTTAAAGCACCACAAGGGTGATGTTATGGGTCTGAATGGTGGAATTATGCTCTTTTCTCAGGGACAATAATCACGTGGTGTTGTTTAAAGCACCACAAGGGTGATGTCATGAGTCTGGATGTTGAAATTATGCTCATTTCTCGAGGATGATAATCAGGTGGTGGAGTTCAGGGCGCCACAAGGGTGATGTTATGGGTGTGGATGGTGAAATTATGCTCTTTTCTCTAGGATGATAATCACGTGGTGAAGTTCAGGGCACCACAAAGGTGATGTTATGGGTCTGGATGTTGAAATTATGCCCCTTCCTCAGGGACAATAATCACGTGGTGTTGTTCAGAGCACCACAAGGGTGATGTTAAGGGTGTGGATGGTGGAGTTATGCTCTTTTCTCAAGGATGATGATCACGTGGTGTTGTTCAAAGCACCACAAGGGTGATGTTATGGGTCTGGATGTTGAAATTATGCTCTTTTCTCATTGAAGGTAATCACGTGGGAAGGCTCAGGGCACCACAAGGGTGATGTTATGGGTCTGGATGTTGAAAATATGCTCTTTTCTCAATGACGGTGATCACGTGGTGGAGTTCAGAGCACCACAAGGGTGATGTTATGGGTCTGGATGTTGAAATTATGCTCTTTTCTCAATGACGGTAATCACGTGGGGTTGTTCAGGGCACCACAAGGGTGTTGTTATGGGTCTGGATGTTGGAATTATGCTCTCTTCTCAAGGATGATAATCACGTGGTGGAGTTCAGAGCACCACAAGGGTGATGTTATGGTTCTGGATGTTGAAATTATGCTCTTTTCTCAAGGACAATAATCACGTGGTGAAGTTCAGAGCACCACAAGGGTGATGTTATGGGTCTGGTTGTTGAAATTATGCTCTTTTCTCGAAGACAATAATCACGTGGTGGAGTTCAGGGCGCCACAAGGATGATGTTATGGGTCTGGATGTTGAAATTGAGCTTTTTCATCTAGGACAATAATCACGTGGTGGAGTTCAAAGCACCACAAGGGTGATGTTATGGGTCTGGATGGTGAAATTATGCTCTTTTCTCAATGACGGTAATCACGTGATGAAGTTCAGAGCACCACAAGGGTGATGTTATGGGTCTGGATGTTGAAATTATGCTCTCTTCTCAATGACGGTAATCACGTGGTGGAGTTCAGAGCACCACAAGGGTGATGTTATGGGTCTGGATGTTGGAATTAGGCTCTTTTCTCAAGGACAATAACCACGTGGTGAAGTTCAGAGCATCACAAGGGTGATGGTATGGGTCTGGATGTTGAAATTATGCTCTTTTCTCAGGGACAATAATCACGTGGTGTTGTTTAAAGCATCACAAGGGTGATGTCATGAGTCTGGATGTTGAAATTATGCTCTTTTCTCAAGGATGATAATCACGTGGTGGAGATCAGGGCGCCACAAGGGTGATGTAATGGGTGTGGATTGTGAAATTATGCTCTTTTTTCAAGGATGATAATCACGTGGTGAAGTTCGGGGCACCACAAGGGTGATGTTATGGGTCTGGATGTTGAAATTATGATCTTTTCTCAGGGACAATAATCACGTGGTGTTGTTCAGAGCACCACGAGGGTGATGTTGTGGGTCTGAAGGGTGAAATTATGCTCTTTCTCAATGACGGTTTTCACGTAGTGTTGTTCAGGGCACCACAAGGGTGATGTTGAGGGTCTGGAGGGTGAAATTGAGCTCTTTTCTCAATGACGGTAATCACGTGGTGGAGTTCGGGGCGCCACAAGGGTGATGTTGAGGGTCTGGAGGGTGAATTTAGGCTCTTTTCTCAGGGACAATAATCCGTGGTGGAGTTCAGAGCACCACAAGAGTGATGTTGTGGCTCTGGGTGTAGAAATTATGCTCTTTTCTCAAGGATGATAATCACGTGGTGGAGTTCAGGGCACCACAAGGGTGATGTTTAGGTTGTGGATGTTGAAATTCTGCTCTTTTCTCAAGGACAATAATCACTTGGTGTTGTTCAGAGCACCACAAGGGTGATGTTAAGGGTCTGGATGGTGGAGTTATGCTCTTTTCTCAACGATGATAATCACGTGGTGTTGTTCAAAGCACCACAAGGGTGATGTTATGGGTCTGGATGTTGAAATTATGCTCTTTTCTCAGGGACAATAATCACGTGGTGAAGTTCAGAGAACCACAAGGGTGATGTTAAGGGTGTGGATGTTGAAATTATGCTCTTTTCTCAAGAACAATAATCACGTGGTGAAGTTCAGAGCACCACAAGGGTGATGTTATGGGTCTGGATGTTGAAATCATGCTCTTTTCTCAGGGATGATAATCACGTGGTGAAGTTCAGAGCACCACAAGGATGATGTTATGGGTCTGGATGTTGAAATTATGCTCTTTTCTCAGGGACAATAATCACGTGGTGAAGTTCAGAGCACCACAAGGGTGATGTTAAGGGTGTGGATGTTGAAATAATGCTCTTTTCTCAAGGATGATGATCACGTGGTGAAGTTCAGGGCACCACAAGGGTGATGTTGAGGTTGTGGATGTTGAAATTCTGCTCTTTTCTCAAGGACGATAATCACGTGAAGGAGTTCAGGGTGCCACAAGGGTGATGTTGAGGGTGTGGATGTTAAAATTATGCTCTTTTCTCGAGGACATTAATCACGCGGGGGAGTTGTGAGCACCACAAGGGTGATGTTATGGGTCTGGATGTTGAAATTATGCTCTTTTCTCAAGGACAATAATCACGTGGTGAAGTTCAGGGCGCCACGAGGGTGATGTTAAGGGTGTGGATGGTGAAATTATGCTCTTTTCTCAAGGACAATAATCACGTGGTGGAGTTCAGAGCACCACAAGGGTGATGTTAAGGGTGTGGATGTTGAAATTATGCTCTTTTCTCAAGGATGATAATCACGTTGTGGAGTTCAGGGCACCACAAGGGTGATGTTGAGGTTGTGGATGTTGAAATTCTGAACTTTTCTCAAGGACGATAATCACGTGGTGAAGTTCACAGCACCACAAGGGTGATGTTATGGGTCTGGATGTTGGAATTAGGCTTTTTTCTCAAGGACAATAATCACGTGGTGAAGTTCAGAGCACCACAAGGGTGATGTTATGGGTCTGGATGTTAAAATATGCTCTTTTCTCATTGACGGTAATCACGTGGGATGGTTCAGGGCACCACAAGGGTGATGTTATGGGTCTGGATGTTGAAATTATGCTCTTTTCTCAATGACGGTGATCACGTGGTGGATTTCAGAGCACCACAAGGGTGATGTTATGGGTCTGAATGTTGAAATTATGCTCGTTTCTCAATGACGGTAATCACGTGGGGTTGTTCAGGGCACCACAAGGGTGATGTTATGGGTCTGGATGTTGAAATTATGCTCTCTTCTCAAGGATGATAATCACGTGCTGGAGTTCAGAGCACCACAAGGGTGATGTTATGGTTCTGGATGTTGAAATTATGCTCTTTTCTCAGGGACAATAATCACGTGGTGCAGTTCAGAGCGCCACAACGGTGATGTTATGGGTCTGGATGTTGAAATTATGCTCTTTTCTCAGGGACAATAATCACTTGGTGAAATTCAGGGCGCCACAAGGGTGATGTTATGGGTCTGGATGTTGAAATTATGCTCTTTTCTCAGGGACAATAATCACGTGGTGAAGTTCAGAGCACCACAAGGGTGATGTTATGGGTCTGGATGTTGAAATAATGCTCTTTTCCTAATGACGGTAATCACGTGGTGTTGTTCAGGGCACCACAAGGGTGATGTTGAGGGTCTGGAGGGTGAAATTATCCTCTTTTCTCAATGACGGTAATCACGTGGTGGAGTTCAGAGCACCACAAGGGTGATGTTATGGGTCTAGATGTTGAAATTAGGCTCTTTTCTCAAGGACAATAATCACGTGGTGGAGTTCAGAGCACCACAAGGGTGATGTTATGGGTCTGGATGTTGAAGTTATGCTTTTTTCTCAATGACGGTAATCACGTGGTGTTGTTCAGGGCACCACAAAGGTGATGTTACGGGTCTGGATGTTGGAATTATGTTCTTTTCTCAATGACGGTAATCACGTGGTGTTATTCAGGGCACCACAAGGGTGATGTTGAGGGTCTGGAGGGTGGAATTATGCTCTTTTCCCAGGGACAATGATCACGTGGTGAAGTTCAGAGCGCCCAAGGGTGATGTTATGGGTCTGGATGTTGAAATTATGATCTTTTCTCAGGGACAATAATCACGTGGTGAAGTTCAGAGCACCACAAGGGTGATGTTATGGGTCTGGATGTTGAAATTATGCTCTTCTCTCAATGACGGTAATCACGTGGTGTTGTTCAGGGCACCACAAGGGTGATGTTGAGGGTCTGGAGGGTGAACTTATTGTCTTTTCTCAGGAACAATGATCACGTGGTGAAGTTCAGAGCGCCACAAGGGTGATGTTATGGGTCTGGATGTTGAAATTATGCTCTTTTCTCAGGGACAATGATCACGTGGTGAAGGTTAGAGCACCACAAGGGTGATGTTATGGGTCTGGATGTTGAAATTATGCTCTTTTCTCAGGGACAATAATCACATGGTGAAGTTCAGAGCACCACAAGGGTGATGTTATGGGTCTGGATGTTGAAATTATGCTCTTTTCTCGAGTACAATAATCACGTGGTGAAGTTCAGGGAACCACAAGGGTGATGTTAAGGGTGTGGATGGTGAAAATATGCTCTTTTCTCAAGGACAATAATCACGTGGTGGAGTTCAGAGCGCCACAAAGGTGATGTTATGGGTCTGGATGTCGAAATTGTGCTCTTTTCTCAAGGACAATAATCACGTGGTGTTGTTCAGGGCACCACAAGGGTGAGGTTAAGGGTCTGGATGTCGAAATTATGCTCTTTTCTCAAGGATGATAATCACGTGGTGGAGTTCAGGGCGCCACAAGGGTGATGTTATGGGTCTGGATGTTGAAATTATGCTCTTTCCTCAAGGACAATAATCACGTGGTGAAGATCAGGGCACCACAAGTGTGATGTTGAGGGTCTGGATGTTGAAATTATGCTCTTCTCTCAAGAACAATAATCACGTGGTGGAGTTCAGGGCGCCAAAAGGGTGATGTTATGGGTCTGGATGTTGAAATTATGCTCATTTCTCAGGGACAATAATCAAGTGGTGGAGTTCAAAGCACCACAAGCGTGATGTTATGGGTCTGGATGGTGGAGTTATGCTCTTTTCTCAAGGATGATAATCACGTGGTGTTGTTCAAAGCACCACAAGGGTGATGTTATGGGTATGGATGTTGAAATAATGCTCTTTTCTCAGGGACAATAATCACGTGGTGAAGTTCAGAGCACCACAAGGGTGATGTTAAGGGTGTGGATGTTGAAATTATGCTCTTTTCTCAAGGATGATAATCACGTGGTGAAGTTACGGGCACCACAAGGGTGATGTTAAGGTTGTGGATGTTGGAAATCTGCTCTATTGTCAAGGACGATAATCACGTGGTGGAGTTCAGGGCGCCACAAGGGTGATGTTTTGTGTCTGGATGTTGAAATTATGCTCTTTTCTCAAGTGCAATAATCACTTAGTGTAGTTCAGAGCACCACAAGGGTGATGTTATGGGTCTGGATGTTGAAATTATGCTCTTTTCTCAAGGATGATAATCACGTGGTGGGGTTCAGGGCACCACAAGGGTGATGTTGAGGTTGTGGATGTTGAAATTCTGCTCTTTTCTCAAGGACGATAATCACGTGGTGAAGTTCACAGCACCACAAGGGTGATGTTATGGGTCTGGATGTTGGAATTATGCTCTTTTCTCAAGGACAATAATCACGTGGTGAAGTTCAGAGCACCACAAGGGTGATGTTATGGGTCTGGATGTTGATATTATGCTCTTTCCTCATTGACGGTAATCACGTGGGATGGTTCAGGGCACCACAAGGGTGATGTTATGGGTCTGGATGTTGAAATTATGCTCTTTTCTCAATGACAGTGATCACGTGGTGGAGTTCAGAGCACCACAAGGGTGATGTTATGTGTCTGGATGTTGAAATTATGCTCTTTTCTCAATGACGGTAATCAGGTGGGGAAGTTCAGGGCACCACAAGGGTGATGTTATGGGTCCGGATGTTGAAATTATGCTCTCTTCTCAAGGATGATAATCACGTGGTGGAGTTCAGAGCACCACAAGGGTGATGTTATGGTTCTTGATGTTGAGATTATGCTCTCTTCTCAAATACAATAATCACGTGGTGAAGTTCAGAGCACCACAAGGGTGATGTTATGGATCTGGATGTTGAAATTATGCTCTTTTCTCAAGGACAATAATCACGTGGTGGAGTTCAGGGCGCCACAAGGATGATGTTATGGGTCTGGATGTTGGAATTATGCTCATTTCTCAGGGACAATGATCAAGTGGTGGAGTTCAAAGCAACACAAGCGTGATGTTATGGGTCTGGATGGTGAAATTATGCTCTTTTCTCAATGACGGTAATCACGTGGTGAAGTTCAAAGCACCACAAGGGTGATGTTAAGGGTGTGGATGGTGGAGTTATGCTCTTTTCTCAAGGATGATAATCACGTGGTGTTGTTCAAAGCACCACAAGGGTGATGTTATGGGTATGGATGTTGAAATAATGCTCTTTTCTCAGGGACAATAATCACGTGGTGAAGTTCAGAGCACCACAAGGGTGATGTTAAGGGTGTGGATGTTGAAATTATGCTCTTTTCTCAAGGATGATAATCACGTGGTGAAGTTAAGGGCACCACAAGGGTGATGTTAAGGTTGTGGATGTTGGAAATCTGCTCTATTGTCAAGGACGATAATCACGTGGTGGAGTTCAGGGCGCCACAAGGGTGATGTTTTGTGTCTGGATGTTGGAATTATGCTCTTTTCTCAAGTGCAATAATCACGTGTTGAAGTTCAGAGCACCACAAGGGTGATGTTATGAGGTGTGGATGTTGAAATTATGCTCTTTCCTCAAGGATGATAATCACGTGGTGGAGTTCAGGGCACCACAAGAGTGATGTTATGGGTCTGGATGTTGAAATTATGCTCTTTTCTCAATGACGGTAATCACGTGGTGGAGTTCAGAGCACCACAAGGGTGATGTTATGGGTCTGGATGTATAAATTATGCTCTTTTCTCAAGGATGATAATCACGTGGTGTTGTTCAAAGCACCACAAGGGTGATGTTATGGGTCTGGATGTTGAAATTATGCTTTTTTCTCAAGGACGATAATCACGCAGTGGGGTTCGGGACGCCACAAGGGTGATGTTAAGGGTGTGGATGGTGAAATTATGCTCATTTCTGAGGGAAAATAATCACGTGGTGGAGTTCAGAGCACCACAAGGGTGATGTTATGGGTCTGGATGTTGAAATTATGCTCTTTTCTCAAGGACGATAATCGAGTGTTGGAGTTCAGGGCACCACAAGGGTGATGTTATGGGTCTGGATGTTGAAATTATGCTCTTTTCTCAGGGAAAATGATCAAGTGGTGAAGTTTAGAGCACCACAAGGGTGATGTTATGGGTCTGGATGTTGGAATTATGCTCTTTTCTCAAGGACAATAATCACGTGGTGGAGTTCAGTGATCACGTGGTGTTGTTCATTGCACCACAAGTGTGTTGTTGAGGGATTGGAGGGTGAAATTATGCTCTTTTCTCAATGACGGTGATCACGTGGTGTAGTTCAGGGCATCACATGGGTGATGTTGTGGAAATGAAGGGTGAAATTATGCTCTTTCTCAATGACGGTAATCACGTGGTGTTGTTCAGGGCACCATCAGGGTGATGTTGAGGGTCTGGAGGGTGAAATTAAGCTCTTTTCTCAATGACGGAAATCACGTGGTGGAGTTCAGGGCGCCACAAGGGTGATGTTGAGGGTCTGGAGGGTGAAATTAGGCTTTTTTCTCAGGGACAATAATCCGTGGTGGAGTTCAGAGCACCACAAGGGTGATGTTATGGGTCTGGATGTTGAAATTATGCTCTTTTCTCAAGGATGATAATCACGTGGTGGAGTTCAGGGCACCACAAGGGTGATGTTAAGGTTTTGGATGTTGGATACTGCTCTTTTCTCAAGGACAATAATCACGTGGTGTTTTTCAGAGCACCGCAAGGGTGATGTCAAGGGTGTGGATGGTGGAGTTATGCTCTTTTCTCAAGGATGGTAATCACGTGGTGTTGTTCAAAGCACCACAAGGGTGATGTTATGGGCCTGGATGTTGAAATTATGCTCTTTTCTCAGGGACAATAATCACGTGGTGAAGTTCAGAGCACCACAAGGGTGATGTTAAGGGTGTGGATGTTGAATTAATGCTCTTTTCTCAAGGATGATAATCACGTGGTGAAGTTCAGGGCACCACAAGGGTGATGTTGAGGTTGTGAATGTTGGAATTCTGCTTTTTTCTCAAGGACGATAATCACGTGGTGAAGTTCACAGCACCACAAGGGTGAAGTTATGGGTCTGGATGTTGAAATTAGGCTCGTTCCTCAAGGAAGATAATCACGTGGTGTTGTTTAAAGCACCACAAGCGTGATGTTAAGGGTCTGGATGTTGAAATTATGCTCTTTTCTCAAGGATGATAATCACGTGGTGGAGTTCAGGGCGCCACAAGGGTGATGTTTTGGGTCTGGAGGGTGAAATTATCCTCTTTTCTCAAGGACAATAATCAGGTGGTGGAGTTCAGGGCGCCACAAGGGTGATGTTATGGGTCTTGATGTTGAAATTATGCTCTTTTCTCAAGGATGATAATCACGTGGTGAAGTTCAGAGCACCACAAGGGTGATGTTATGGGTCTGGATGTTGAAATTATGCTCTTTTCTCAAGGATGATAATCACGTTGTGAAGTTCAGAGCACCACAAGGGTGATGTTATGGGTCTGGATGTTGAAATTATGCTCTTTTCCCAAGGATGATAATCACGTGGTGAAGTTCAGGGCGCCACAAGGGTGATGTTAAGCGTGTGGATGGTGAAATTCTGCTCTTTTCTCGAGGACGACAATCACGTGGTGGAGTTCAGGGCGCCACAAGGGTGATGTTATGGGTCTGGATGTTGAAATTATGCTCTTTTCTCAGGGACAATAATCACGTGATGGAGATCAGAGCACCACAAGGGTATGTTATGGGTCTGGATGTTGAAATTATGCTCTTTTCTCAAGGATGATAATCACGTGGTGAAGTTCAGGGAACCACAAGGGTGATGTTAATGGTGTGGATGGTGAAAATATGCTCTTTTCTCAAGGACAATGATCACGTGGTGGAGTTCAGAGCGCCACAAGGGTGATGTTATGCGTCTGGATGTTGAAATTGTGCGATTTTCTCAAGGACAATAATCACGTGGTGTTGTTCAGGGCACCACAAGGGTGAGGTTAAGGGTCTGGATGTCGAAATTATGCTCTTTTCTCAAGGATGATAATCACGTGGTGGAGTTCGGGGCGCCACAAGGGTGATGTCATGGGTCTGGATGTTGAAATTATGCTCTTTTCTCAAGGACAATAATCACGTGGTGAAGTTCAGGGCACCACAAGGGTGATGTTAAGGGTCTGGATGTTGAAATTAGGCTCTTCTCTCAAGGACAATAATCACGTGGTGGTGTTCAGGGCGCCAAAAGGTTGATGTTATGGGTCTGGATGTTGAAATTATGCTCATTTCTCAGGGACAATAATAAAGTGGTGGAGTTCGAAGCACCACAAGCGTGATGTTATGGGTCTGGATGGTGGAATCATGCTCTTTTCTCAGGGACAATAATCACGTGGTGAAGTTCAAAGCACCACAAGGGTGATGTTATGGGTCTGGATGGTGGAATTATGCTCTTTTCTCAGGGACAATAATCACGTGGTGTTGTTTAAAGCACCACAAGGGTGATGTCATGAGTCTGGATGTTGAAATTAGGCTTTTTTCTCAAGGATGATAATCACGTGGTGGAGTTCAGGGCGCCACAAGGGTGATGTTATGGGTGTGGATGGTGAAATTAGGCTCTTTTCTCAAGGATGATAATCACGTTGTGTTGTTCAGAGCACCACAAGGGTGATGTGAGGGGTTGGATGGTGGAGTTATGCTCTTTTCTCAAGGATGATAATCACGTGGTGTTGTTCAAAGCACCACGAGGGTGATGTTATGGGTCTGGATGTTGAAATTATGCTCTTTTCTCAGGGACAATAATCACGTGGTGAAGTTCAGAGCACCACAATGGTGATGTTAGGGGTGTGGATGTTGAAATTATACTCTTTTCTCAAGGATGATAATCACGGGGTGAAGTTCAGGGCACCACAAGGGTGATGTTAAGGTTGTGGATGTTGGAAATCTGCTCTATTCTCAAAGACGATAATCACGTGGTGGAGTTCAGGGCGCCACAAGGGTGATGTTATGTGTCTGGATGTTGAAATTATGCTCTTTTCTCAAGTGCAATAATCACGTGGTGAAGTTCATAGCACCACAAGGGTGATGTTATGGGTCTGGATGTTGAAATTATGCTCTTTTCTCAGGGACAATAATCACGTGGTGAAGTTCAGAGCACCACAAGGGTGATGTTAAGGGTGTGGATGTTGAAATTATGATCTTTTCTCAAGGATGATAATCACGTGGTGAAGTTCAGGGCACCACAAGGGTGATGTTAAGGTTGTGGATGTTGAAATTCTGCTCTTTTCTCAAGGACGATAATCACGTGAAGGAGTTCAGGGCGCCACAAGGGTGATGTTAAGGGTGTGGATGTCAAAATTATGCTCTTTTCACGAGGACAATGATCACGTGGTGGAGTTCAGAGCACCACAAGGGTGATGTTATGGGTCTGGATGTTGAAATTATGCTCTTCTCTCAAAGACAATAATCACGTGGTGAAGTTGAGGGCGCCACAAGGGTGATGTTAAGGGTGTGGATGGTGAAATTATACTCTTTTATCAGAGATAATAATCACGTGGTGGAGTTCAGAGCACCACAAGGGTGATGTTAAGGGTGTGGATGTTGAAATTATGCTCTTTTCTCAAGGACAAAAATCACGTTGTGGAGTTCAGGGCACCACAAGGGTGATGTTAAGGGTCTGGATGTTGAAATTATGCTCTTCTCTCAAGGACAATAATCACATGGTGGAGTTCAGGGCGCCACAAGGGTGATGTTATGGGTCTGGATGTTGAAATTAGGCTCATTTCTCAGGAACAATAATCAAGTGGTGGAGTTCAAAGCACCACAAGCGTGATGTTATGGGTCTGGATGGTGAAATCATGCTCTTTTCTCAGGGACAATAATCACGTGGTGAAGTTCAAAGCACCACAAGGGTGATGTTCTGGGTCTGGATGGTGGAATTATGCTCTTTTCTCAGAGACAATAATCACGTGGTGTTGTTTAAAGCACCACAAGTGTGATGTCATGAGTCTGGATGTTGAAATTATGCTCTTTTCTCAAGGATGATATTCACGTGGGGGAGTTCAGGGTGCCACAAGGGTGATGTTATGTGTGTGGACGGTGAAATTATGCTCTTCTCTCAAGGATGATAATCACGTGGTGAAGTTCAGGGCACCACAAGGGTGATGTTATGGGTCTGGATGTTGAAATTATGCTCTTTTCTCAGGGACAATAATCACGTGGTGTTGTTCAGAGCACCACAAGGGTGATGTTGTGGGTCTGAAGGGTGAAATTATGCTCTTTCTCAATGACGGTAATCACGTGGTGTAGTTCAGGAATCCACAAGAGTGATGTTGAGGGTCTGGATGGTGAAATTAAGCTCTTTTCTCAATGACGGTAATCACGTGGTGGAGTTCAGGGCGCCACAAGGGTGATGTTGAGGGTCTGGAGGGTGAAATTAGGCTCTTTTCTCAGGGACAATAATCCGTGGTGGAGTTCAGAGCACCACAAGGGTGATGTTATGGGTCTGGATGTTGAAATTATGCTCTTTTCTCAGGGACAATAATCACGTGGTGAAGTTCACAGCACCACAAGGGTGATGTTATGGGTCTGGATGTTGAAATTAGGCTCTTTCCTCAAGGACGATAATCACGTGGGGTTGTTCAAAGCACCACAAGCGTGATGTTAAGGGTCTGGATGTTGAAATTATGCTCTTTTCTCAAGGATGATAATCACGTGGTGGAGTTCAGGGCGCCACAAGGGTGATGTTTTGGGTCTGGAGGGTGGAATTATGCTCTTTTCTCGAGGATGATAATCACGTGGTGAAGTTCAGGGCACCACAAGACGGATGTTCTGGGTCTGGATGGTGGAATTATGCTCTTGTCTCAGAGACAATAATCACGTGGTGTTGTTTAAAGCACCACAAGGGTGATGTCATGGGCCTGGATGTTGAAATTATGCTCTTTTCTCAAGGATGATAATCACGTGGTGGAGTTCATGGTGCCACAAGGGTGATGTTATGGGTGTGGATGTGATAATTATGCTCTTTTCTCGAGGATGATAATCACGTGGTGAAGTTCAGGGCACCACAAGGGTGATGTTATGGGTCTGGATGTTGAAATTATGCTCTTTTCTCAGGGACAATTATCACGTGGTGTTATTCAGAGCACCACGAGGGTGATGTTGTGGGTCTGAAGGGTGAAATTATGCTCTTTCTCAATGACGGTAATCACCTGGTGTTGTTCATGGCACCATCAGGGTGATGTTGAGGGTCTGGAGGGTGAAATTAAGCTCTTTCCTCAATGACGGTAATCACGTGGTGGAGTTCAGGGCGCCACGAGGGTGATGTTGAGGGTCTGGAGGGTGAAATTAGGCTTTTTTCTCAGGGACAATAATCCGTGGAGAAGTTCAGAGCACCACAAGGGTGATGTTATGGGTCTGGATGTTGAAATTATGCTCTTTTCTCAAGGGTGATAATCACGTGGTGGAGTTCAGGGCACCACAAGGGTGATGTTAAGGTTGTGGACGTAGAAATACTGCTCTTTTCTCAAGGACAATAATCACGTGGTGTTTTTCAGAGCACCACAAGGGTGATGTTAAGGGTGTGGATGGTGGAGTTATGCTCTTTTCTCAAGGATGATAATCACGTGGTCTTGTTCAAAGCACCACAAGGGTGATGTTATGGGTCTGGATGTTGAAATTATGCTCTTTTCTCAGGGACAATAATCACGTGGTGAAGTTCAGAGCACCACAAGGGTGATGTTAAGGGTGTGGATGTTGAAATTATGCTCTTTTCTCAAGGATGATAATCACGTGGTGAAGTTCAGGCCACCACAAGGGTGATGTTGAGGTTGTGGATGTTGAAATTCTGCTCTTTTCTCAAGGACGATAATCACGTGGTGAAGTTCACAGCACCACAAGGGTGATGTTATGGGTCTGGATGTTGAAATTAGGCTCTTTCCTCAAGGACGATAATCACGTGGGGTTGTTCAAAGCACCACAAGCGTGATGTTAAGGGTCTGGATGTTGAAATTATGCTCTTTTCTCAAGGATGATAATCACGTGGTGGAGTTCAGGGCGCCACAAGGGTGATGTTTTGGGTCTGGAGGGTGAAATAATGCTCTTTTCTCGAGGATGATAATCACGTGGTGAAATTCAGGGCACCACAAGGGTGATGTTCTGGGTCTGGATGGTGGAATTATGCTCTTGTCTCAGAGACAATAATCACGTGGTGTTGTTTAAAGCACCACAAGGGTGATGTCATGGGCCTGGATGTTGAAATTATGCTCTTTTCTCAAGGATGATAATCACGTGGTGGAGTTCATGGTGCCACAAGGGTGATGTTATGGGTGTGGATGTGGTAATTATGCTCTTTTCTCGAGGATGATAATCACGTGGTGAAGTTCAGGGCACCACAAGGGTGATGTTATGGGTCTGGATGTTGAAATTATGTTCTTTTCTTAGGGACAATTATCACGTGGTGTTGTTCAGAGCACCACAAGGGTGATGTTGTGGGTCTGAAGGGTGAAATTATGCTCTTTCTCAATGACGGTAATCACCTGGTGTTGTTCATGGCACCATCAGGGTGATGTTGAGGGTCTGGAGGGTGAAATTAAGCTCTTTCCTCAATGACGGTAATCACGTGGTGGAGTTCAGGGCGCCACGAGGGTGATGTTGAGGGTCTGGAGGGTGAAATTAGGCTTTTTTCTCAGGGACAATAATCCGTGGTGAAGTTCAGAGCACCACAAGGGTGATGTTATGGGTCTGGATGTTGAAATTATGCTCTTTTCTGAAGGATGATAATCACGTGGTGGAGGTCAGGGCACCACAAGGGTGATGTTAAGGTTGTGGACGTAGAAATACTGCTCTTTTCTCAAGGACAATAATCACGTGGTGTTTTTCAGAGCACCACAAGGGTGATGTTAAGGGTGTGGATGGAGGAGTTATGCTCTTTTCTCAAGTATGATAATCACGTGGTGTTGTTCAAAGCACCACAAGGGTGATGTTATGGGTCTGGATGTTGAAATTATGCTCTTTTCTCAGGGACAATAATCACGTGGTGAAGTTCAGAGCACCACAAGGGTGATGTTAAGGGTGTGTATGTTGAAATTATGCTCTTTTCTCAAGGATGATAATCACGTGGTGAAGTTCAGGGCACCACAAGGGTGATGTTGAGGTTGTGGATGTTGAAATTCTGCTCTTTTCTCAAGGACGATAATCACGTGGTGAAGTTCACAGCACCACAAGGGTGATGTTATGGGTCTGGATGTTGAAATTAGGCTCTTTCCTCAAGGACGATAATCACGTGGTGTTGTTCAAAGCACCACAAGCGTGATGTTAAGGGTCTGGATGTTGAAATTATGCTCTTTTCTCAAGGATGATAATCACGTGGTGGAGTTCAGGGCGCCACAAGGGTGATGTTTTGGGTCTGGAGGGTGAAATTATCCTCTTTTCTCAAGGACAATAATCAGGTGGTGGAGTTCAGGGCGCCACAAGGGTGATGTTATGGGTCTGGATGTTGAAATTATGCTCTTTACTCAAGGATGATAATCACGTGGTGAAGTTCAGAGCACCACAAGGGTGATGTTATGGGTCTGGATGTTGAAATTATGCTCTTTTCTCAAGGATGATAATCACGTTGTGAAGTTCAGAGCACCACAAGGGTGATGTTATGGGTCTGGATGTTGAAATTATGCTCTTTTCTCAAGGATGATAATCACGTGGTGGAGTTCAGGGCGCCACAAGGGTGATGTTAAGCGTGTGGATGGTGAAATTCTGCTCTTTTCTCAAGGACGACAATCACGTGGTTGAGTTCAGGGCGCCACAAGGGTGATGTTATGGGTCTGGATGTTGAAATTATGCTCTTTTCTCAGGGACAATAATCACGTGATGGAGATCAGAGCACCACGAGGGTGATGTTATGGGTCTGGATGTTGAAATTATGCTCTTTTCTCAAGGATGATAATCACGTGGTGAAGTTCAGGGACCCACAAGGGTGATGTTAAGGGTGTGGATGGTGAAAATATGCTCTTTTTTCAAGGACAATAATCACGTGGTGGAGTTCAGAGCGCCACAAGGGTGATGTTATGGGTCTGGATGTTGAAATTGTGCTCTTCTCTCAAGGACAATAATCACGTGGTGTTGTTCAGTGCACCACAAGGGTGAGGTTAAGGGTCTGGATGTCGAAATTATGCTCTTTTCTCAAGGATGATAATCACGTGGTGGAGTTCAGGGCGCCACAAGGGTGATGTCATAGGTTCGGATGTTGAAATTATGCTCTTTTCTCAAGGACAATAATCACGTGGTGAAGTTCAGGGCACCACAAGGGTGATGTTGAGGGTCTGGATGTTAAAATTATGCTCTTCTCTCAAGGACAATATTCACGTGGTGGAGTTCAGGGCGCCAAAAGGGTGATGTTATGGGTCTGGATGTTGAAATTATGCTCATTTCTCAGAGACAATAATCGAGAGGTGGAGTTCAAAGCACCACAAGCGTGATGTTATGGGTCTGGATGGTGGAATCATGCTCTTTTCTCAGGGACAATAATCACGTGGTGAAGTTCAAAGCACCACAAGGGTGATGTTAAGGGTGTGGATGGTGGAGTTATGCTCTGTTCTCAAGGATGATAATCACGTGGTGTTGTTCAAAGCACCACAAGGGTGATGTTATGGGTATGGATGTTGAAATAATGCTCTTTTCTCAGGGACAATAATCACGTGGTGAAGTTCAGAGCACCACAAGGGTGATGTTATGGGTCTGGATTTTGAAATTATGCTCTTTTCTCAAGGATGATAATCACGTGGTGGAGTTCAGGGCACCACAAGGGTGATGTTGAGGTTGTGGATGTTGAAATTCTGCTCTTTTCTCAAGGACGATAATCACGTGGTGAAGTTCACAGCACCACAAGGGTGATGTTATGTGTCTGGATGTTGAAATTATGCTCTTTTCTCAAGGACAATAATCACGTGGTGAAGTTCAGAGCACCACAAGGGTGATGTTATGGGTCTGGATGTTGAAATTATGCTCTTTCCTCATTGACGGTAATCACGTGGGATGGTCCAGGGCACCACAAGGGTGATGTTATGGGTCTGGATGTTGAAATTATGCTCTTTTCTCAATGACGGTGATCACGTGGTGGAGTTCAGAGCACCACAAGGGTGATGTTATGTGTCTGGATGTTGAAATTATGCTCTTTTCTCAATGACGGTAATCACGTGGGGTTGTTCAGGGCACCACAAGGGTGATGTTATGGGTCCGGATGTTGAAATTATGCTCTCTTCTCAAGGATGATAATCACGTGGTGGAGTTCAGAGCACCACAAGGGTGATGTTGTGGTTCTGGATGTTGAGATTATGCTCTCTTCTCAAGGACAATAATCACGTGGTGAAGTTCAGAGCACCACAAGGGTGATGTTATGGATCTGGATGTTGAAATTAGGCTCTTTTCTCAAGGACACTAATCACGTGGTGGAGTTCAGGGTGCCACAAGGATGATGTCATGGGTCTGGATGTTGAAATTGAGCTCTTTTATCTAGGACAATAATCACGTGGTGAAGTTCAAAGCACCACAAGGGTGATGTTATGGGTCTGGATGGTGAAATTATGCTCTTTTCTCAATGACGGTAATCACGTGATGAAGTTCAGAGCACCACAAGGGTGATGTTATGGGTCTGGATGAAGAAATTATGCTCTTTTCTCAATGACGGTAATCACGTGGTGAAGTTCAGAGCACCACAAGGGTGATGTTATGGGTCTGGATGTATGAATTATGCTCTTTTCTCAAAGATGATAATCACGTGGTGTTGTTCAAAGCACCACAAGGATGATGTTATGGGTCTGGATGTTGACATTATGCTTTTTTCTCAAGGACGATAATCACGTAGTGGGGTTCGGGACGCCACAAGGGTGATGTTAAGGGTGTGGATACTGAAATTATGCTCATTTCTGAGGGAAAATAATCACGTGGTGGAGTTCAGAGCACCACAAGGGTGATGTTATGGGTCTGGATGTTGAAATTATGCTCTTTTCTCAAGGACGATAATCGAGTGTTGGAGTTCAGGGCACCACAAGGGTGATGTTATGGGTCTGGATGTTGAAATTAGGCTCTTCTCTCAGGGACAATGATCACGTGGTGAAGTTTAGAGCACCACAAGGGTGATGTTATGGGTCTGGATGTTGAAATTATGCTCTTTTCTAAGGGACAATAATCACGTGGTGAAGTTCAGAGCACCACAAGAGTGATGTTATGGGTCTGGATGTTGAAATTATGCTCTTTTCTCAAGAACAATAATCACGTGGTGAAGTTCAGGGCACCACAAGGGTGATGTTGAGGGTGTGGATGGTGAAAATATGCTCTTTTCTCAAGGACAATAATCACGTGGTGGAGTTCAGAGCGCCACAAGGGTGATGTTATGGGTCTGGATGTTGAAATTGTGCTCTTTTCTCAAGAACATTAATCACGTGGTGTTGTTCAGGGCACTACAAGTTTGAGGTTGAGGGTCTGGATGTCGAAATTATGCTCTTTTCTCAAGGATGATAATCACGTGGTGGAGTTCAGAGCGCCACGAGGGTGATGTTATGGGTCTGGATGTTGAAATTATGCTCTTTTCTCAAGGACAATAATCACGTGGTGGAGTTCAGGGCACCACAAGGGTGATGTTAAGGGTCTGGATGTTGAAATTAGGCTCTTCACTCGAGGACAATAATCACGTGGTGGAGTTCAGGGCGCCAAAAGGGTGATGTTATGGGTCTGGATGTTGGAATTATGCTCATTTCTCAGGGACAATAATCAAGTGGTGGAGTTCAAAGCACCACAAGGGTGATGTTATGGGTCTGGATGGTGGAATCATGCTCTTTTCTCAGGGACAATAATCACGTGGTGAAGTTCAAAGCACCACAAGGGTGATGTTCAGGGTGTGAATGGTGGAGTTATGCTCTTTTCTCAAGGATGATAATCACGTGGTGTTGTTCAAAGCACCACAAGGGTGATGTTATGGGTATGGATGTTGAAATAATGCTCTTTTCTCAGGGACAATAATCACGTGGTGAAGTTCAGAGCACCACAAGGGTGATGTTAAGGGTGTGGATGTTGAAATTATGCTCTTTTCTCAAGGATGATAATCACGTGGTGAAGTTAAGGGCACCACAAGGGTGATGTTAAGGTTGTGGATGTTGGAAATCTGCTCTATTGTCAAGGACGATAATCACGTGGTGGAGTTCAGGGCGCCACAAGGGTGATGTTTTGTGTCTGGATGTTGGAATTATGCTCTTTTCTCAAGTGCAATAATCACGTGGTGAAGTTCAGAGCACCACAAGGGTGATGTTATGGGTCTGGATGTTGAAATTATGCTCTTTTCTCAAGGATGATAATCACGTGGTGGAGCTCAGGGCACCACAAGGGTGATGTTGAGGTTGTGGATGTTGAAATTCTGCTCTTTTCTCAAGGACGATAATCACGTGGTGAAGTTCACAGCACCACAAGGGTGATGTTATGGGTCTGGATGTTGGAATTATGCTCTTTTCTCAATGACGGTGACCACGTGGTGGAGTTCAGAGCACCACAAGGGTGATGTTATGTGTCTGGATGTTAAAATTAGGCTCTTTTCTCAATGACGGTAATCACGTGGGGTTGTTCAGGGCACCACAAGGGTGATGTTATGGGTCCGGATGTTGAAATTATGCTCTCTTCTCAAGGATGATAATCACGTGGTGGAGTTAAGAGCACCACAAGGGTGATGTTATGGTTCTGGATGTTGAGATTATGCTCTCTTCTCAAGGACAATGATCACGTGGTGAAGTTCAGAGCACCACAAGGGTGATGTGATGGATCTGGATGTTGAAATTATGCTCTTTTCTCAAGGACAATAATCACGTGGTGGAGTTCAGGGCGCCACAAGGATGATGTTATGGGTCTGGATGTTGAAATTGAGCTCTTTTATCTAGGACAATAATCACGTGGTGGAGTTCAAAGCACCACAAGGGTGATGTTATGGGTCTGGATGGTGAAATTATGCTCTTTTCTCGATGACGGTAATCACGTGATGAAGTTCAGAGCACCACAAGGGAATTGTAATGGGTCTGGATGTTGAAATTATGCTCTTTTCTCAAGGACAATAATCACGTGGTGAAGTTCAGAGCACCACAAGGGTGATGTTATGGGTCCGGATGTTGAAATTATGCTCTTTTCTCAATGACGGTAATCACGTGGGGTTGTTCAGGGCACCACAAGGGTGATGTTATGGGTCTGGATGTTGAAATTATGCTCTTTTCTCAATGACGGTGATCACGTGGTGGAGTTCAGAGCACCACAATGGTGATGTTATGGGTCTGGATGTTGAAATTATGCTCTTTTCTCAATGACGGCAATCACGTGGGGTTGTTCAGGGAACCACAAGGGTGATGTGATGGGTCTGGATGTTGAAATTATGCTCTCTTCTCAAGGATGATAATCACGTGGTGGAGTTCAGAGCACCACAAGGGTGATGTTATGGTTCTGGATGTTGAAATTATGCTCTTTTATCCATGACAATAATCACTTGGCGGAATTCAAAGCACCACAAGGGTGATGTTATGGGTCTGGATGGTGAAATTATGCTCTTTTCTCGATGACGGTAATCACGTGATGAAGTTCAGAAAACAACAAGGGTGATGTTATGGGTCTGGATGTTGAAATTATGCTCTTTTCTCAATGACGGTGATCACGTGGTGGAGTTCAGAGCACCACAAGGGTGATGTTATGGGTCTGGATGTTGGAATTAGGCTCTTTTCTCAAGGACAATAACCACGTGGTGAAGTTCAGAGCACCACACGGGTGATGTTATAGGTCTGGATGTTGAAATTATGCTCTTTTCTCAGGGACAATAATCACGTGGTGAAGTTCAGAGCGCCACAACGGTGATGTTATGGGTCTGGATGTTGAAATTATGCTCTTTTCTCAGGGACAATAATTACGTGGTGAAGTTCGGGGCGCCACAAGGGTGATGTTATGGGTCTGGATGTTGAAATTATGCTCTTTTCTCAGGGACAATAATCACGTGGTGAAGTTCAGAGCACCACAAGGGTGATGTTATGGGTCTGGATGTTGAAATTATGCTCTTTTCTCAATGACGGTAATCACGTGGTGGTTTTCAGGGCACCACAAGGGTGATGTTATGGGTCTGGAGGGTGAAATTATGCTCTTTTCTCAATGACGGTAATCACGTGGTGGAGTTCAGAGCACCACAAGGGTGATGTTATGGGTCAGAATGTTGAAATTAGGCTCTTTTCTCAAGGACAATAATCACGTGGTGGAGTTCAGAGAACCACAAGGGTGATGTTATGGGTCTGGATGTTGAAATGATGCTTTTTTCTCAATGACGGTAATCACGTGGTGTTGTTCAGGGCACCACAAGGGTGATGTTACGGGTCTGGATGTGGAAATTAGGCTCTTTTCTCAAGGACGGTAATCACGTGGTGGAGTCAGAGCACCACCTGGGTGATGTTATGGGTCTGGATGTTGAAATTATGCTCTTTTCTCAATGACGGTAATCACGTGGTGTTATTCAGGGCACCACAAGGGTGATGTTGAGGGTCGGGAGGGTGAAATTATGCTTTTTTCTCAGGGACAATAATCACCTGGTGAAGTTCAGAGCGCCACAAGGGTGATGTTATGGGTCTGGATGTTGAAATTATGATCTTTTCTCAGGGACAATAATCACGTGGTGAAGTTCAGGGCACCACAAGGGTGATGTTATGGGTCTGGATGTTGAAATTATGCTCTTTTCTCAATGACGGTAATCACGTGGTGTTGTTCAGGGCACCACAAGGGTGATGTTGAGGGTCTGGAGGGTGAAATTATGGTCTTTTCTCAGTAACAATAATCACGTGGTGAAGTTCAGAGCGCCACGAGGGTGATGTTATGGGTCTGGATGTTGAAATTATGCTATTTTCTCAAGGATGATAATCACGTGGTGGAGTTCAGGGCACCACAAGGGTGATGTTAAGGTTGTGGATGTTGAAATACTGCTCTTTTCTCAAGGACAATAATCACGTGGTGTTGTTCAGAGCACCACAAGGGTGATGTTAAGGGTGTGGATGGTGGAGTTATGCTCTTTTCTCAAGGATGATAATCACGTGGTGTTGTTCAAAGCACCACAAGGGTGATGTTATGGGTCTGGATGTTGAAATGATGCTCTTTTCTCAGGGACAATAATCACGTGGTGAAGTTCAGAGCACCACAAGGGTGATGTTAAGGGTGTGGATGTTGAAATTATGCTCTTTTCTCAAGGATGATAATCACGTGGTGAAGTTCAGGACGCCACAAGGGTGATGTCATGGGTCTGGATGTTGAAATTGTGCTCTTTTCTCAATGACAAAAATCAGGTGGTGTTGTTCAGGGCACCACAAGGGTGATGTTGAGGGTCTGGATGTCGAAATTAGGCTCTTTTCTTAGGGATGATAATCAAGTGGTGGAGTTCGTGGCGCCACAAGGGTGATGTTATGGGTCTGGATGTTGAAATTATGCTCTTTTCTCAAGGACAATAATCACGTGGTGGAGTTCAGGGCACCACAAGGGTGATGTTAAGGGTCTGGATGTTGAAATTATGCTCTTCTCTCAAGGACAATAATCACGGGGTGGAGTTCAGGGCGCCAAAAGGGTGATGTTATGGGTCTGGATGTTGAAATTATGCTCATTTCTCAGGGACAATGATCAAGTGGTGGAGTTCAAAGCACCACAAGCGTGATGTTATGGGTCTGGATGGTGGAATCATGCTCTGGATTATCATGACAATAATCACGTGGTGAAGTTGAAAGCACCACAAGGGTGATATTATGGGTCTGGATGGTGGAATTATGCTCTTTTCTCAGGGAAAATATTCACGTGGTGTTGTTTAAAGCACCACAAGGGTGATGTCATGAGTCTGGATGTTAAAATTATGCTCTTTTCTCAAGGATGATAATCACGTGGTGGAGTTCAGGGCGCCACAAGGGTGATGTTATGGGTGTGAATGGTGAAATTATGATCTTTTCTCATGGATAATAATCACGTGGTGAAGTTCAGGGCACCACAAGGGTGATGTTATGGGTCTGGAGGTTGAAATTATGCTCTTTTCTCAGGGACAAAAGACACGTGGTGTTGTTAAGAGCACCACAAGGGTGATGTTATGGGTCTGGATGTTGAAATAATGCTCTTTTCTCAGGGGCAATGATCACGTGGTGAAGTTTAGAGCACCACAAGGGTGATGTTATGGGTCTGGATGTTGAAATTATGCTCTTTTCTCAGGGACAATAATCACGTGGTGAAGTTCAGAGCACCACAAGGGTGATGTTATGGGTCTGGATGTTGAAATTATGCTCTTTTCTCAAGTACGATAATCACGTGGTGAAGTTCAGGGCACCACAAGGGTGATGTTAAGGGTGTGGATGGTAAAATTATGCTCTTTCCTCAAGGACAATAATCACGTGGTGGAGTTCAGGGCGCCACAAGGGTGATGTTATGGGTCTGGATGTTGGAATTGTGCTCTTTTCTCAATGACAAAAATCAGTTGGTGTTGTTCAGGGCACCACAAGGGTGATGTTAAGTGTCTGGATGTCGAAATTATGCTCTTTTCTCAAGAATGATAATCACGTGGTGGAGTTCAGGGCGTCACAAGGGTGATGTTATGGGTCTGGATGTTGAAATTATGCTCTTTTCTCAAGGACAATAATCACGTGGTGGAGTTCAGGGCACCACAAGGGTGACGGTAAGGGTCTGGATGTTGAAATTATGCTCTTCTCTCAAGGACAATAATCACGTGGTGGAGTTCAGGGCGCCAAAAGGGTGATGTTATGGGTCTGGATGTTGAAATTAGGCTCATTTCTCAGGGACAATAATCAAGTGGTGGAGTTCAGGGCACCACAAGCGTGATGTTATGGGTCTGGATGGTGGAATCATGCTCTTTTCTCGGGGACAATAATCACGTGGTGAAGTTCAAAGCACCACAAGGGTGATGTTATGGGTCTGGATGGTGGAATTATGCTCTTTTCTCAGGGAAAATATTCACGTGGTGTTGTTTAAAGCACCACAAGGGTGATGTCATGAGTCTGGATGTTGAAATTATGCTCTTTTCTCAAGGATGATAATCACGTGGTGGAGTTCAGGGCGCCACAAGGGTGATGTTATGGGTGTGAATGGTGAAATTATGCTCTTTTCTCATGGATAATAATCACGTGGTGAAGTTCAGGGCATCACAAGGGTGATGTTATGGGTCTGGAGGTTGAATTAAGCTCTTTTCTCAGGGACAAAAATGACGTGGTGTTGTTCAGAGCACCACAAGGGTGATGTTATGGGTCTGGATGTTGAAATAATGCTCTTTTCTCAGGGACAATGATCACGTGGTGAAGTTTAGAGCACCACAAGGGTGATGTTATGGGTCTGGATGTTGAAATTATGCTCTTTTCTCAGGGACAATAATCACGTGGTGAAGTTCAGAGCACCACAAGGGTGATGTTATGGGTCTGGATGTTGAAATTATGCTCTTTTCTCAAGTACAATAATCACGTGGTGAAGTTCAGGGCACCACAAGGGTGATGTTAAGGGTGTGGATGGTAAAATTATGCTCTTTCCTCAAGGACAATAATCACGTGGTGGAGTTCAGGGCGCCACAAGGGTGATGTTATGGGTCTGGATGTTGGAATTGTGCTCTTTTCTCAATGACAAAAATCACGTGGTGTTGTTCAGGGCACCACAAGGGTGATGTTAAGTGTCTGGATGTCGAAATTATGCTCTTTCCTCAAGGACGATAATCACGTGGTGTTGTTCAAAGCACCACAAGCGTGATGTTAAGGGTCTGGATGTTGAAATTATGCTCTTTTCTCAAGGATGATAATCACGTGGTGGAGTTCAGGGCGCCACAAGGGTGATGTTTTGGGTCTGGAGGGTGAAATTATCCTCTTTTCTCAAGGACAATAATCAGGTGGTGGAGTTCAGGGCGCCACAAGGGTGATGTTATGGGTCTGGATGTTGAAATTATGCTCTTTACTCAAGGATGATAATCACGTGGTGAAGTTCAGAGCACCACAAGGGTGATGTTATGGGTCTGGATGTTGGAATTATGCTCTTTTCTCAAGGATGATGATCACGTTGTGAAGTTCAGAGCACCACAAGGGTGATGTTATGGGTCTGGATGTTAAAATTATGCTCTTTTGTCAAGGATGATAATCACGTGGTGGAGTTCAGGGCGCCACAAGGGTGATGTTAAGCGTGTGGATGGTGAAATTCTGCTCTTTTCTCAAGGACGACAATCACGTGGTGGAGTTCAGGGCGCCACAAGGGTGATGTTATGGGTCTGGATGTTGAAATTATGCTCTTTTCTCAGGGACAATAATCACGTGATGGAGATCAGAGCACCACAAGGGTGATGTTATGGGTCTGGATGTTGAAATTATGCTCTTTTCTCAAGGATGATAATCACGTGGTGAAGTTCAGGGAACCACAAGGGTGATGTTAAGGGTGTGGATGGTGAAAATATGCTCTTTTCTCAAGGACAATAATCACGTGGTGGAGTTCAGAGCGCCACAAGGGTGATGTTATGGGTCTGGATGTTGAAATTGTGCTTTTCTCTCAAGGACAATATTCACGTGGTGTTGTTCAGTGCACCACAAGGGTGAGGTTAAGGGTCTGGATGTCGAAATTATGCTCTTTTCTCAAGGATGATAATCACGTGGTGGAGTTCAGGGCGCCACAAGGGTGATGTCATGGGTCTGGATGTTGAAATTATGCTATTTTCTCAAGGACAATAATCACGTGGTGAAGTTCAGGGCACCACAAGGGTGATGTTGAGGGTCTGGATGTTGAAATTATGCTCTTCTCTCAAGGACAATAATCACGTGGTGGAGTTCAGGGCGCCAAAAGGGTGATGTTATGGGTCTGGATGTTGAAATTATGCTCATTTCTCAGAGACAATAATCAAGTGGTGGAGTTCAAAGCACCACAAGCGTGATGTTATGGGTCTGGATGGTGGAATCATGCTCTTTTCTCAGGGACAATAATCACGTGGTGAAGTTCAAAGCACCACAAGGGTGATGTTAAGGGTGTGGATGGTGGAGTTATGCTCTTTTCTCAAGGATGATAATCACGTGGTGTTGTTCAAAGCACCACAAGGGTGATGTTATGGGTATGGATGTTGAAATAATGCTCTTTTCTCAGGGACAATAATCACGCGGTGAAGTTCAGAGCACCACAAGGGTGATGTTAAGGGTGTGGATGTTGAAATTATGCTCTTTTCTCAAGGATGATAATCACGTGGTGAAGTTAAGGGCACCACAAGGGTGATGTTACGGTTGTGGATGTAGGAAATCTGCTCTATTGTCAAGGACGATAATCACGTGGTGGAGTTCAGGGCACCACAAGGGTGATGTTTTGTGCCTGGATGTTGAAATTATGCTCTTTTCTCAAGTGCAATAATCACGTGGTGGAGTTCAGAGCACCACAAGGGTGATGTTATGGGTCTGGATTTTGAAATTATGCTCTTTTCTCAAGGATGATAATCACGTGGTGGAGTTCAGGGCACCACAAGGGTGATGTTGAGGTTGTGGATGTTGAAATTCTGCTCTTTTCTCAAGGACGATAATCACGTGGTGAAGTTCACAGCACCACAAGGATGATGTTATGTGTCTGGATGTTGAAATTATGCTCTTTTCTCAAGGACAATAATCACGTGGTGAAGTTCAGAGCACCACAAGGGTGATGTTATGGGTCTGGATGTTGAAATTATGCTCTTTCCTCATTGACGGTAATCACGTGGGATGGTTCAGGGCACCGCAAGGGTGATGTTATGGGTCTGGATGTTGAAATTATGCTCTTTTCTCAATGACGGTGATCACGTGGTGGAGTTCAGAGCACCACAAGGGTGATGTTATGTGTCTGGATGTTGAAATTATGCTCTTTTCTCAATGACGGTAATCACGTGGGGTTGTTCAGGGCACCACAAGGGTGATGTTATGGGTCCGGATGTTGAAATTATGCTCTCTTCTCAAGGATGATAATCACGTGGTGGAGTTCAGAGCACCACAAGGGTGATGTTGTGGTTCTGGATGTTGAGATTATGCTCTCTTCTCAAGGACAATAATCACGTGGTGAAGTTCAGAGCACCACAAGGGTGATGTTATGGATCTGGATGTTGAAATTATGCTCTTTTCTCAAGGACACTAATCACGTGGTGGAGTTCAGGGTGCCACAAGGATGATGTTTTGGGTCTGGATGTTGAAATTGAGCTCTTTTATCTAGGACAATAATCACGTGGTGAAGTTCAAAGCACCACAAGGGTGATGTTATGGGTCTGGATGTTGAAATTAGGCTCTTCTCTCAGGGACAATGATCACGTGGTGAAGTTTAGAGCACCACAAGGGTGATGTTATGGGTCTGGATGTTGAAATTATGCTCTTTTCTCAGGGACAATAATCACGTGGTGAAGTTCAGAGCACCACAAGAGTGATGTTATGGGTCTGGATGTTGAAATTATGCTCTTTTCTCAAGAACAATAATCACGTGGTGAAGTTCAGGGCACCACAAGGGTGATGTTGAGGGTGTGGATGGTGAAAATATGCTCTTTTCTCAAGGACAATAATCACGTGGTGGAGTTCAGAGCGCCACAAGGGTGATGTTATGGGACTGGATGTTGAAATTGTGCTCTTTTCTCAAGAACAATAATCACCTGGTGTTGTTCAGGGCACCACAAGTTTGAGGTTAAGGGTCTGGATGTCGAAATTATGCTCTTTTCTCAAGGATGATAATCACGTGGTGGAGTTCAGAGCGCCACAAGGGTGATGTTATGGGTCTGGATGTTGAAATTATGCTCTTTTCTCAAGGACAATAATCACGTGGTGGAGTTCAGGGCACCACAAGGGTGATGTTAAGGGTCTGGATGTTGAAATTAGGCTCTTCACTCAAGGACAATAATCACGTGGTGGAGTTCAGGGCGCCAAAAGGGTGATGTTATGGGTCTGGATGTTGGAATTCTGCTCATTTCTCAGGGACAATAATCAAGTGGTGGAGTTCAAAGCACCACAAGCGTGATGTTATGGGTCTGGATGGTGGAATCATGCTCTTTTCTCAGGGACAATAATCACGTGGTGAAGTTCAAAGCACCATAAGGGTGATGTTAAGGGTGTGGATGGTGGAGTTATGCTCTTTTCTCAAGGATGATAATCACGTGGTGTTGTTCAAAGCACCACAAGGGTGATGTTATGGGTATGGATGTTGAAATAATGCTCTCTTCTCAGGGACAATAATCACGTGGTGAAGTTCAGAGCACCACAAGGGTGATGTTAAGGGTGTGGATGTTGAAATTATGCTCTTTTCTCAAGGATGATAATCACGTGGTGAAGTTAAGGGCACCACAAGGGTGATGTTAAGGTTGTGGATGTTGGAAATCTGCTCTATTGTCAAGGACGATAATCACGTGGTGGAGTTCAGGGCGCCACAAGGGTGATGTTTTGTGTCTGGATGTTGAAATTATGCTCTTTTCTCAAGTGCAATAATCACGTGGTGAAGTTCAGAGCACCACAAGGGTGATGTTATGGGTCTGGATGTTGAAATTATGCTCTTTTCTCAGGGACAATAATCACGTGGTGGAGTTCAGGGCACCACAAGGGTGATGTTATGGGTCTGGATGTTGAAATTATGCTCTTTTCTCAAGGACAATAATCACGTGGTTTTGTTCAGGGCGCCACAAGTTCGAGGTTGAGGGTCTGGATGTCGAAATTATGCTCTTTTCTCAAGGATGATAATCACGTGGTGGAGTTCAGGGCGCCACAAGGGTGATGTTATGGGTCTGGATGTTGAAATTATGCTCTTTTCTCAAGGACAATAGTCACGTGGTGGAGTTCAGGGCACCACAAGGGTGATGTTATGGGTCTGGATGTTGAAATTAGGCTCTTTTCTCAAGGACAATAATCACGTGGTGAAGTTCAGAGCACCACAAGGGTGATGTTATGGGTCTGGATGTTGAAATTATGCTCTTTTCTCATTGACGGTAATCACGTGGGGTTGTTCAGGGCACCACAAGGGTGATGTTATGGGTCTGGATGTTGAAATTATGCTCTTTTCTCAATGACGGTGATCACGTGGTGGAGTTCAGAGCACCACAATGGTGATGTTATGGGTTTGGATGTTGAAATTATGCTCTTTTCTCAATGACGGTAATCACGTGGGGTTGTTCAGGGCACCACAAGGGTGATGTTATGGGTCTGGATGTTGAAATTATGCTCTTTTCTCAATGACGGTGATCACGTGGTGGAGTTCAGAGCACCACAATGGTGATGTTATGGGTCTGGATGTTGAAATTATGCTCTTTTCTCAATGACGGCAATCACGTGGGGTTGTTCAGGGAACCACAAGGGTGATGTGATGGGTCTGGATGTTGAAATTATGCTCTCTTCTCAAGGATGATAATCACGTGGTGGAGTTCAGAGCACCACAAGGGTGATGTTATGGTTCTGGATGTTGAAATTATGCTCTTTTATCCAGGACAATAATCACTTGGCGGAATTCAAAGCACCACAAGGGTGATGTTATGGGTCTGGATGGTGAAATTATGCTCTTTTCTCGATGACGGTAATCACGTGATGAAGTTCAGAAAACAACAAGGGTGATGTTATGGGTCTGGATGTTGAAATTATGCTCTTTTCTCAATGACGGTGATCACGTGGTGGAGTTCAGAGCACCACAAGGGTGATGTTATGGGTCTGGATGTTGGAATTAGGCTCTTTTCTCAAGGACAATAACCACGTGGTGAAGTTCAGAGCACCACACGGGTGATGTTATAGGTCTGGATGTTGAAATTATGCTCTTTTCTCAGGGACAATAATCACGTGGTGAAGTTCAGAGCGCCACAACGGTGATGTTATGGGTCTGGATGTTGAAATTATGCTCTTTTCTCAGGGACAATAATTACGTGGTGAAGTTCGGGGCGCCACAAGGGTGATGTTATGGGTCTGGATGTTGAAATTATGCTCTTTTCTCAGGGACAATAATCACGTGGTGAAGTTCAGAGCACCACAAGGGTGATGTTATGGGTCTGGATGTTGAAATTATGCTCTTTTCTCAATGACGGTAATCACGTGGTGGTTTTCAGGGCACCACAAGGGTGATGTTATGGGTCTGGAGGGTGAAATTATGCTCTTTTCTCAATGACGGTAATCACGTGGTGGAGTTCAGAGCACCACAAGGGTGATGTTATGGGTCAGAATGTTGAAATTAGGCTCTTTTCTCAAGGACAATAATCACGTGGTGGAGTTCAGAGAACCACAAGGGTGATGTTATGGGTCTGGATGTTGAAATGATGCTTTTTTCTCAATGACGGTAATCACGTGGTGTTGTTCAGGGCACCACAAGGGTGATGTTACGGGTCTGGATGTGGAAATTAGGCTCTTTTCTCAAGGACGGTAATCACGTGGTGGAGTCAGAGCACCACCTGGGTGATGTTATGGGTCTGGATGTTGAAATTATGCTCTTTTCTCAATGACGGTAATCACGTGGTGTTATTCAGGGCACCACAAGGGTGATGTTGAGGGTCGGGAGGGTGAAATTATGCTCTTTTCTCAGGGACAATAATCACCTGGTGAAGTTCAGAGCGCCACAAGGGTGATGTTATGGGTCTGGATGTTGAAATTATGATCTTTTCTCAGGGACAATAATCACGTGGTGAAGTTCAGGGCACCACAAGGGTGATGTTATGGGTCTGGATGTTGAAATTATGCTCTTTTCTCAATGACGGTAATCACGTGGTGTTGTTCAGGGCACCACAAGGGTGATGTTGAGGGTCTGGAGGGTGAAATTATGGTCTTTTCTCAGGAACAATAATCACGTGGTGAAGTTCAGAGCGCCACGAGGGTGATGTTATGGGTCTGGATGTTGAAATTATGCTATTTTCTCAAGGATGATAATCACGTGGTGGAGTTCAGGGCACCACAAGGGTGATGTTAAGGTTGTGGATGTTGAAATACTGCTCTTTTCTCAAGGACAATAATCACGTGGTGTTGTTCAGAGCACCACAAGGGTGATGTTAAGGGTGTGGATGGTGGAGTTATGCTCTTTTCTCAAGGATGATAATCACGTGGTGTTGTTCAAAGCACCACAAGGGTGATGTTATGGGTCTGGATGTTGAAATGATGCTCTTTTCTCAGGGACAATAATCACGTGGTGAAGTTCAGAGCACCACAAGGGTGATGTTAAGGGTGTGGATGTTGAAATTATGCTCTTTTCTCAAGGATGATAATCACGTGGTGAAGTTCAGGACGCCACAAGGGTGATGTCATGGGTCTGGATGTTGAAATTGTGCTCTTTTCTCAATGACAAAAATCACGTGGTGTTGTTCAGGGCACCACAAGGGTGATGTTGAGGGTCTGGATGTCGAAATTAGGCTCTTTTCTTAGGGATGATAATCAAGTGGTGGAGTTCGTGGCGCCACAAGGGTGATGTTATGGGTCTGGATGTTGAAATTATGCTCTTTTCTCAAGGACAATAATCACGTGGTGGAGTTCAGGGCACCACAAGGGTGATGTTAAGGGTCTGGATGTTGAAATTATGCTCTTCTCTCAAGGACAATAATCACGGGGTGGAGTTCAGGGCGCCAAAAGGGTGATGTTATGGGTCTGGATGTTGAAATTATGCTCATTTCTCAGGGACAATGATCAAGTGGTGGAGTTCAAAGCACCACAAGCGTGATGTTATGGGTCTGGATGGTGGAATCATGCTCTGGATTATCATGACAATAATCACGTGGTGAAGTTGAAAGCACCACAAGGGTGATATTATGGGTCTGGATGGTGGAATTATGCTCTTTTCTCAGGGAAAATATTCACGTGGTGTTGTTTAAAGCACCACAAGGGTGATGTCATGAGTCTGGATGTTAAAATTATGCTCTTTTCTCAAGGATGATAATCACGTGGTGGAGTTCAGGGCGCCACAAGGGTGATGTTATGGGTGTGAATGGTGAAATTATGCTCTTTTCTCATGGATAATAATCACGTGGTGAAGTTCAGGGCACCACAAGGGTGATGTTATGGGTCTGGAGGTTGAAATTATGCTCTTTTCTCAGGGACAAAAGACACGTGGTGTTGTTAAGAGCACCACAAGGGTGATGTTATGGGTCTGGATGTTGAAATAATGCTCTTTTCTCAGGGGCAATGATCACGTGGTGAAGTTTAGAGCACCACAAGGGTGATGTTATGGGTCTGGATGTTGAAATTATGCTCTTTTCTCAGGGACAATAATCACGTGGTGAAGTTCAGAGCACCACAAGGGTGATGTTATGGGTCTGGATGTTGAAATTATGCTCTTTTCTCAAGTACGATAATCACGTGGTGAAGTTCAGGGCACCACAAGGGTGATGTTAAGGGTGTGGATGGTAAAATTATGCTCTTTCCTCAAGGACAATAATCACGTGGTGGAGTTCAGGGCGCCACAAGGGTGATGTTATGGGTCTGGATGTTGGAATTGTGCTCTTTTCTCAATGACAAAAATCAGTTGGTGTTGTTCAGGGCACCACAAGGGTGATGTTAAGTGTCTGGATGTCGAAATTATGCTCTTTTCTCAAGAATGATAATCACGTGGTGGAGTTCAGGGCGTCACAAGGGTGATGTTATGGGTCTGGATGTTGAAATTATGCTCTTTTCTCAAGGACAATAATCACGTGGTGGAGTTCAGGGCACCACAAGGGTGACGGTAAGGGTCTGGATGTTGAAATTATGCTCTTCTCTCAAGGACAATAATCACGTGGTGGAGTTCAGGGCGCCAAAAGGGTGATGTTATGGGTCTGGATGTTGAAATTAGGCTCATTTCTCAGGGACAATAATCAAGTGGTGGAGTTCAGGGCACCACAAGCGTGATGTTATGGGTCTGGATGGTGGAATCATGCTCTTTTCTCGGGGACAATAATCACGTGGTGAAGTTCAAAGCACCACAAGGGTGATGTTATGGGTCTGGATGGTGGAATTATGCTCTTTTCTCAGGGAAAATATTCACGTGGTGTTGTTTAAAGCACCACAAGGGTGATGTCATGAGTCTGGATGTTGAAATTATGCTCTTTTCTCAAGGATGATAATCACGTGGTGGAGTTCAGGGCGCCACAAGGGTGATGTTATGGGTGTGAATGGTGAAATTATGCTCTTTTCTCATGGATAATAATCACGTGGTGAAGTTCAGGGCATCACAAGGGTGATGTTATGGGTCTGGAGGTTGAATTAAGCTCTTTTCTCAGGGACAAAAATGACGTGGTGTTGTTCAGAGCACCACAAGGGTGATGTTATGGGTCTGGATGTTGAAATAATGCTCTTTTCTCAGGGACAATGATCACGTGGTGAAGTTTAGAGCACCACAAGGGTGATGTTATGGGTCTGGATGTTGAAATTATGCTCTTTTCTCAGGGACAATAATCACGTGGTGAAGTTCAGAGCACCACAAGGGTGATGTTATGGGTCTGGATGTTGAAATTATGCTCTTTTCTCAAGTACAATAATCACGTGGTGAAGTTCAGGGCACCACAAGGGTGATGTTAAGGGTGTGGATGGTAAAATTATGTTCTTTCCTCAAGGACAATAATCACGTGGTGGAGTTCAGGGCGCCACAAGGGTGATGTTATGGGTCTGGATGTTGGAATTGTGCTCTTTTCTCAATGACAAAAATCACGTGGTGTTGTTCAGGGCACCACAAGGGTGATGTTAAGTGTCTGGATGTCGAAATTATGCTCTTTCCTCAAGGACGATAATCACGTGGTGTTGTTCAAAGCACCACAAGCGTGATGTTAAGGGTCTGGATGTTGAAATTATGCTCTTTTCTCAAGGATGATAATCACGTGGTGGAGTTCAGGGCGCCACAAGGGTGATGTTTTGGGTCTGGAGGGTGAAATTATCCTCTTTTCTCAAGGACAATAATCAGGTGGTGGAGTTCAGGGCGCCACAAGGGTGATGTTATGGGTCTGGATGTTGAAATTATGCTCTTTACTCAAGGATGATAATCACGTGGTGAAGTTCAGAGCACCACAAGGGTGATGTTATGGGTCTGGATGTTGGAATTATGCTCTTCTCTCAAGGATGATGATCACGTTGTGAAGTTCAGAGCACCACAAGGGTGATGTTATGGGTCTGGATGTTAAAATTATGCTCTTTTGTCAAGGATGATAATCACGTGGTGGAGTTCAGGGCGCCACAAGGGTGATGTTAAGCGTGTGGATGGTGAAATTCTGCTCTTTTCTCAAGGACGACAATCACGTGGTGGAGTTCAGGGCGCCACAAGGGTGATGTTATGGGCCTGGATGTTGAAATTATGCTCTTTTCTCAGGGACAATAATCACGTGATGGAGATCAGAGCACCACAAGGGTGATGTTATGGGTCTGGATGTTGAAATTATGCTCTTTTCTCAAGGATGATAATCACGTGGTGAAGTTCAGGGAACCACAAGGGTGATGTTAAGGGTGTGGATGGTGAAAATATGCTCTTTTCTCAAGGACAATAATCACGTGGTGGAGTTCAGAGCGCCACAAGGGTGATGTTATGGGTCTGGATGTTGAAATTGTGCTTTTCTCTCAAGGACAATATTCACGTGGTGTTGTTCAGTGCACCACAAGGGTGAGGTTAAGGGTCTGGATGTCGAAATTATGCTCTTTTCTCAAGGATGATAATCACGTGGTGGAGTTCAGGGCGCCACAAGGGTGATGTCATGGGTCTGGATGTTGAAATTATGCTATTTTCTCAAGGACAATAATCACGTGGTGAAGTTCAGGGCACCACAAGGGTGATGTTGAGGGTCTGGATGTTGAAATTATGCTCTTCTCTCAAGGACAATAATCACGTGGTGGAGTTCAGGGCGCCAAAAGGGTGATGTTATGGGTCTGGATGTTGAAATTATGCTCATTTCTCAGAGACAATAATCAAGTGGTGGAGTTCAAAGCACCACAAGCGTGATGTTATGGGTCTGGATGGTGGAATCATGCTCTTTTCTCAGGGACAATAATCACGTGGTGAAGTTCAAAGCACCACAAGGGTGATGTTAAGGGTGTGGATGGTGGAGTTATGCTCTTTTCTCAAGGATGATAATCACGTGGTGTTGTTCAAAGCACCACAAGGGTGATGTTATGGGTATGGATGTTGAAATAATGCTCTTTTCTCAGGGACAATAATCACGCGGTGAAGTTCAGAGCACCACAAGGGTGATGTTAAGGGTGTGGATGTTGAAATTATGCTCTTTTCTCAAGGATGATAATCACGTGGTGAAGTTAAGGGCACCACAAGGGTGATGTTACGGTTGTGGATGTAGGAAATCTGCTCTATTGTCAAGGACGATAATCACGTGGTGGAGTTCAGGGCACCACAAGGGTGATGTTTTGTGCCTGGATGTTGAAATTATGCTCTTTTCTCAAGTGCAATAATCACGTGGTGGAGTTCAGAGCACCACAAGGGTGATGTTATGGGTCTGGATTTTGAAATTATGCTCTTTTCTCAAGGATGATAATCACGTGGTGGAGTTCAGGGCACCACAAGGGTGATGTTGAGGTTGTGGATGTTGAAATTCTGCTCTTTTCTCAAGGACGATAATCACGTGGTGAAGTTCACAGCACCACAAGGATGATGTTATGTGTCTGGATGTTGAAATTATGCTCTTTTCTCAAGGACAATAATCACGTGGTGAAGTTCAGAGCACCACAAGGGTGATGTTATGGGTCTGGATGTTGAAATTATGCTCTTTCCTCATTGACGGTAATCACGTGGGATGGTTCAGGGCACCGCAAGGGTGATGTTATGGGTCTGGATGTTGAAATTATGCTCTTTTCTCAATGACGGTGATCACGTGGTGGAGTTCAGAGCACCACAAGGGTGATGTTATGTGTCTGGATGTTGAAATTATGCTCTTTTCTCAATGACGGTAATCACGTGGGGTTGTTCAGGGCACCACAAGGGTGATGTTATGGGTCCGGATGTTGAAATTATGCTCTCTTCTCAAGGATGATAATCACGTGGTGGAGTTCAGAGCACCACAAGGGTGATGTTGTGGTTCTGGATGTTGAGATTATGCTCTCTTCTCAAGGACAATAATCACGTGTTGAAGTTCAGAGCACCACAAGGGTGATGTTATGGATCTGGATGTTGAAATTATGCTCTTTTCTCAAGGACACTAATCACGTGGTGGAGTTCAGGGTGCCACAAGGATGATGTTTTGGGTCTGGATGTTGAAATTGAGCTCTTTTATCTAGGACAATAATCACGTGGTGAAGTTCAAAGCACCACAAGGGTGATGTTATGGGTCTGGATGTTGAAATTAGGCTCTTCTCTCAGGGACAATGATCACGTGGTGAAGTTTAGAGCACCACAAGGGTGATGTTATGGGTCTGGATGTTGAAATTATGCTCTTTTCTCAGGGACAATAATCACGTGGTGAAGTTCAGAGCACCACAAGAGTGATGTTATGGGTCTGGATGTTGAAATTATGCTCTTTTCTCAAGAACAATAATCACGTGGTGAAGTTCAGGGCACCACAAGGGTGATGTTGAGGGTGTGGATGGTGAAAATATGCTCTTTTCTCAAGGACAATAATCACGTGGTGGAGTTCAGAGCGCCACAAGGGTGATGTTATGGGACTGGATGTTGAAATTGTGCTCTTTTCTCAAGAACAATAATCACCTGGTGTTGTTCAGGGCACCACAAGTTTGAGGTTAAGGGTCTGGATGTCGAAATTATGCTCTTTTCTCAAGGATGATAATCACGTGGTGGAGTTCAGAGCGCCACAAGGGTGATGTTATGGGTCTGGATGTTGAAATTATGCTCTTTTCTCAAGGACAATAATCACGTGGTGGAGTTCAGGGCACCACAAGGGTGATGTTAAGGGTCTGGATGTTGAAATTAGGCTCTTCACTCAAGGACAATAATCACGTGGTGGAGTTCAGGGCGCCAAAAGGGTGATGTTATGGGTCTGGATGTTGGAATTCTGCTCATTTCTCAGGGACAATAATCAAGTGGTGGAGTTCAAAGCACCACAAGCGTGATGTTATGGGTCTGGATGGTGGAATCATGCTCTTTTCTCAGGGACAATAATCACGTGGTGAAGTTCAAAGCACCATAAGGGTGATGTTAAGGGTGTGGATGGTGGAGTTATGCTCTTTTCTCAAGGATGATAATCACGTGGTGTTGTTCAAAGCACCACAAGGGTGATGTTATGGGTATGGATGTTGAAATAATGCTCTCTTCTCAGGGACAATAATCACGTGGTGAAGTTCAGAGCACCACAAGGGTGATGTTAAGGGTGTGGATGTTGAAATTATGCTCTTTTCTCAAGGATGATAATCACGTGGTGAAGTTAAGGGCACCACAAGGGTGATGTTAAGGTTGTGGATGTTGGAAATCTGCTCTATTGTCAAGGACGATAATCACGTGGTGGAGTTCAGGGCGCCACAAGGGTGATGTTTTGTGTCTGGATGTTGAAATTATGCTCTTTTCTCAAGTGCAATAATCACGTGGTGAAGTTCAGAGCACCACAAGGGTGATGTTATGGGTCTGGATGTTGAAATTATGCTCTTTTCTCAGGGACAATAATCACGTGGTGGAGTTCAGGGCACCACAAGGGTGATGTTATGGGTCTGGATGTTGAAATTATGCTCTTTTCTCAAGGACAATAATCACGTGGTTTTGTTCAGGGCGCCACAAGTTCGAGGTTGAGGGTCTGGATGTCGAAATTATGCTCTTTTCTCAAGGATGATAATCACGTGGTGGAGTTCAGGGCGCCACAAGGGTGATGTTATGGGTCTGGATGTTGAAATTATGCTCTTTTCTCAAGGACAATAGTCACGTGGTGGAGTTCAGGGCACCACAAGGGTGATGTTATGGGTCTGGATGTTGAAATTAGGCTCTTTTCTCAAGGACAATAATCACGTGGTGAAGTTCAGAGCACCACAAGGGTGATGTTATGGGTCTGGATGTTGAAATTATGCTCTTTTCTCATTGACGGTAATCACGTGGGGTTGTTCAGGGCACCACAAGGGTGATGTTATGGGTCTGGATGTTGAAATTATGCTCTTTTCTCAATGACGGTGATCACGTGGTGGAGTTCAGAGCACCACAATGGTGATGTTATGGGTTTGGATGTTGAAATTATGCTCTTTTCTCAATGACGGTAATCACGTGGGGTTGTTCAGGGAACCACAAGGGTGATGTGATGGGTCTGGATGTTGAAATTATGCTCTCTTCTCAAGGATGATAATTACGTGGTGGAGTTCAGAGCACCACAAGGGTGATGTTATGGTTCTGGATGTTGAAATTATGCTCTTTTCTCAAGGACAATAATCACGTGGTGAAGTTCGGAGCACCACAAGGGTGATGTTATGGGTATGGATGTTGAAATTATGCTCTTTTCTCGAGGCCAATAATCAAGTGATGGAGTTCAGGGCGCCACAAGGATGATGTTATGGGTCTGGATGTTGAAATTGAGCTCTTTTATCCAGGACAATAATCACTTGGCGGAGTTCAAAGCACCACAAGGGTGATGTTATGGGTCTGGATGGTGAAATTATGCTCATTTCTCAATGACGGTAATCACGTGATGAAGTTCAGAAAACCACAAGGGTGATGTTATGGGTCTGGATGTTGAAATTATGCTCTTTTCTCAATGACGGTGATCACGTGGTGGAGTTCAGAGCACCACAAGGGTGATGTTATGGGTCTGGATGTTGGAATTAGGCTCTTTTCTCAAGGACAATAACCACGAGGTGAAGTTCAGAGCACCACACGGGTGATGTTATAGGTCTGGATGTTGAAATTATGCTCTTTTCTCAGGGACAATAATCACGTGGTGAAGTTCAGAGCGCCACAACGGTGATGTTATGGGTCTGGATGTTGAAATTATGCTCTTTTCTCAGGGACAATAATTACGTGGTGAAGTTCAGGGCGCCACAAGGGTGATGTTATGGGTCTGGATGTTGAAATTATGCTCTTTTCTCAGGGACAATAATCACGTGGTGGAGTTCAGGGCACCACAAGGGTGATGTTGAGGTTGTGGATGTTGAAATTCTGCTCTTTTCTCAAGGACGATAATCACGTGGTGAAGTTCACAGCACCACAAGGGTGATGTTATGGGTCTGGATGTTGGAATTATGCTCTTTTCTCAATGACGGTGATCACGTGGTGGAGTTCAGAGCACCACAAGGGTGATGTTATGGGTCTGGATGTTGAAATTATGCTCTTTTCTCAATGACGGTAATCACGTGGTGTTGTTCAGGGCACCACAAGGGTGATGTTGAGGGTCTGGAGGGTGAAATTATGGTCTTTTCTCAGGAACAATAATCACGTGGTGAAGTTCAGAGCGCCACAAGGGTGATGTTATGGGTCAGAATGTTGAAATTAGGCTCTTTTCTCAAGAACAATAATCACGTGGTGGAGTTCAGAGAACCACAAGGGTGATGTTATGGGTCTGGATGTTGAAATGATGCTCTTTTCTCAATGACGGTAATCACGTGGTGTTGTTCAGGGCACCACAAGGGTGATGTTACGGGTCTGGATGTTGAAATTAGGCTCTTTTCTCAAGGACGGTGATCGGGTGGTGGAGTCAGAGCACCACAGGGGTGATGTTATGGGTCTGGATATTGAAATTATGCTCTTTTCTCAATGACGGTAATCACGTGGTGTTATTCAGGGCACCACAAGGGTGATGTTGAGGGTCGGGAGGGTGAAATTATGCTCTTTTCTCAGGGACAATTATCACCTGGTGAAGTTCAGAGCGCCACAAGGGTGATGTTATGGGTCTGGATGTTGAAATTATGATCTTTTCTCAGGGACAATAATCACGTGGTGAAGTTCAGAGCACCACAAGGGTGATGTTATGGGTCTGGATGTTGAAATTATGCTCTTTTCTCAATGACGGTAATCACGTGGTGTTGTTCAGGGCACCACAAGGGTGATGTTGAGGGTCTGGAGGGTGAAATTATGGTCTTTTCTCAGGAACAATAATCACGTGGTGAAGTTCAGAGCGCCACAAGGGTGATGTTATGGGTCTGGATGTTGAAATTATGCTATTTCCTCAAGGATGATAATCACGTGGTGGAGTTCAGGGCACCACAAGGGTGATGTTAAGGTTGTGGATGTTGAAATACTGCTCTTTTCTCAAGGACAATAATCACGTGGTGTTGTTCAGAGCACCACAAGGGTGATGTTAAGGGTGTGGATGGTGGAGTTATGCTCTTTTCTCAAGGATGATAATCACGTGGTGTTGTTCAAAGCACCACAAGTGTGATGTTATGGGTCTGGATGTTGAAATTATGCTCTTTTCTCAGGGACAATAATCACGTGGTGAAGTTCAGAGCACCACAAGGGTGATGTTAAGGGTGTGGATGTTGAAATTATGCTCTTTTCTCAAGAATGATAATCAAGTGGTGAAGTTCAGGGCGCCACAAGGGTGATGTCATGGGTCTGGATGTTGAAATTGTGCTCTTTTCTCAATGACAAAAATCACGTGGTGTTGTTCAGGGCACCACAAGGGTGATGTTAAGGGTCTGGATGTCGAAATTAGGCTCTTTTCTTAAGGATGATAATCAAGTGGTGGAGTTCGTGGCGCCACAAGGGTGATGTTATGGGTCTGGATGTTGAAATTATGCTCTTTTCTCAAGGACAATAATCACGTGGTGGAGTTCAGGGCACCACAAGGGTGATGTTAAGGGTCTGGATGTTGAAATTATGCTCTTCTCTCAAGGACAATAATCACGGGGTGGAGTTCAGGGCGCCAAAAGGGTGATGTTATGGGTCTGGATGTTGAAATTATGCTCAGTTCTCAGGGACAATAATCAAGTGGTGGAGTTCAAAGCACCACAAGCGTGATGTTATGGGTCTGGATGGTGGAATCATGCTCTTTTCTCAGGGACAATAATCACGTGGTGAAGTTCAAAGCACCACAAGGGTGATGTTATGGGTCTGGATGTTGGAATTATGCTCTTCTCTCAGGGAAAATATTCACGTGGTGTTGTTTAAAGCACCACAAGGGTGATGTCATGAGTCTGGATGTTAAAATTATGCTCTTTTCTCAAGGATGATAATCACGTGGTGGAGTTCAGGGCGCCACAAGGGTGATGTTATGGGGGTGAATGGTGAAATTATGCTCTTTTCTCATGGATAATAATCACGTGGTGAAGTTCAGGGCACCACAAGGGTGATGTTATGGGTCTGGAGGTTGGAATTATGCTCTTTTCTCAGGGACAAAAATCACGTGGTGTTGTTCAGAGCACCACAAGGGTGATGTTATGGGTCTGGATGTTGAAATAATGCTCTTTTCTCAGGGACAATGATCACGTGGTGAAGTTTAGAGCACCACAAGGGTGATGTTATGGGTCTGGATGTTGGAATTATGCTCTTTTCTCAGGGACAATAATCACGTGGTGAAGTTCAGAGCACCACAAGGGTGATGTTATGGGTCTGGATGTTGAAATTATGCTCTTTTCTCAAGTACAATAATCACGTGGTGAAGTTCAGGGCACCACAAGGGTGATGTTAAGGGTGTGGATGGTAGAATTATGCTCTTTCCTCAAGGACAATAATCACGTGGTGGAGTTCAGGGCGCCACAAGGGTGATGTTATGGGTCTGGATGTTGGAATTGTGCTCTTTTCTCAATGACAAAAATCACGTGGTGGAGTTCAGGGCACCACAAGGGTGATGGTAAGGGTCTGGATGTTGAAATTATGCTCTTCTCTCGAGGACAATAATCACGTGGTGGAGTTCAGGGCGCCAAAAGGGTGATGTTATGGGTCTGGATGTTGAAATTATGCTCATTTCTCAGGGACAATAATCAAGTGGTGGAGTTCGAAGCACCACAAGCGTGATGTTATGGGTCTGGATGGTGGAATCATGCTCTTTTTTAAGGGACAATAATCACGGGGTGAAGTTCAAAGCACCACAAGGGTGGTGTTATGGGTCTGGATGGTGGAATTATGCTTTTTTCTCAGGGACAATAATCACGTGGTGTTGTTTAAAGCACCACAAGGGTGATGTCATGGGTCTGGATCTTGAAATTATGCTCTTTTCTCAATGACGGTAATCACGTGGTGTTGTTCAAGGCACCACAAGGGTGATGTTGAGGGTCTGGAGGGTGAAATTAGGCTCTTTCCTCAATGACGGTTATCACGTGGTGGAGTTCAGGGCGCCACAAGGGTGATGTTGAGGGTCTGGAGGGTGAAATTAGGCTCTTTTCTCAGGGACAATAATCACGTGGTGTTGTTCAGAGCACCACAAGGGTGATGTTATGGGTCTGGATGTTGAAATTAGGCTCTTTTCTCAAGGACGATAATCACGTGGTGTTGTTCAAAGCACCACAAGGGTGAGGTTATAGGTCTGGATGTTGAAATTATGCTCTTTTCTCAGGGACAATAATCACGTGGTGAAGTTCAGAGCGCCACAAGGATGATGTTATGGGTCTAGATGTTGAGATTATGCTCTTTTCCCAAGGACGACAATCACGTGGTGGAGTTCAGGGCACCACGAGGGTGATGTTATGGGTCTGGATGTTGAAATTATGCTCTTTTCTCAAGGATGATAATCACGTGGTGTTGTTCAGAGCACCACAAGGGTGAGGTTATGGGTCTGGATGTTGAAATTATGCTCTTTTCTCAGGGACAATAATCACGTGGTGAAGTTCAGAGCGCCACAAGGGTGATGTTATGGGTCTGGATGTTGAAATTATGCTCTTTTCTCAAGGATGATAATCACGGGGTGGAGTTCAGAGCACCACAAGGGTGATGTTATCCGTCTGGATGTTGAAATTAGGCTCTTTTCTCAATGACAATAACCACGTGGTGAAGTTCAGAGCACAACAAGGGTGATGTTCTGGGTCTGGATGTTGAAATTATGCTCTTGCCTCAGGGACAATAATCACGTGGTGAAGTTCAGAGCACCACAAGGGTGATGTTATGGGTCTGGATGTTGAAATAATGCTCTTTTCTCAGGGACAATAATCACGTGGTGAAGTTCAGAGCACCACAAGGGTGATGTTAAGGGTGTGGATGTTGATATCATGCTCTTTTCTCAAGGATGATAATCACGTGGTGAAGTTCAGGGCACCACAAGGGTGATGTTAAGGTTGTGGATGTTGAAATTCTGCTCTTGTCTCAAGGACGATAATCACGTGAAGGAGTTCAGGGCGCCACAAGGGTGATGTTAAGGGTGAGGATGTTGAAATTATGCTCTTTTCTCAAGGACAATAATCACGTGGTGGAGTTCAGAGCACCACAAGGGTGAAGTTATGGGTCTGGATGTTGAAATTATGCTCTTTTCTCAAGGACAATAATCACGTGGTGAAGTTAGGGCGCCACAAGGGTGATGTTAAGGGTGTGGATGGTGAAATTATGCTCTTTTTTCAAGGACAATAATCACGTGGTGGATTTCAGAGCACCACAAGGGTGATGTTAAGGGTGTGGATGTTGGAATTATGCTCTTTTCTCGAGGATGATAATCACGTGGTGAAGTTCAGGGCACCACATGGGTGATGTTGAGGTTGTGGATGTTGAAATTCTGCTCTTTTCTCAAGGACGATAATCACGTGGTGGAGTTCAGGGCGCCACAAGGGTGATGGTATGGGGCTGGATGATGAAATTATGCTCTTTTCTCAGGGACAATAATCACGTGATGGAGTTCAGAGCAACACAAGGGTGATGTTATGGGTGTGGATGTTGAAATTATGCTCTTTTCTCAAGGATGATGATCACGTGGTGGAGTTCAGGGCGCCACCAGGGTGATGTTGAGGGGTTGGATGGTGAAATTATGCTCTTTTCTCAAGGACAATAATCACGTGGTGAAGTTCAGAGCACCACAAGGGTGATGTTATGGTTCTGGATGTTGAAATTATGCTCTTTTCTCATTGACGGTAATCACGTGGGGTTGTTCAGGGCACCACAAGGGTGATGTTATGGGTCTGAATGTTGAAATTATGCTATTTTCTCAATGACGGTGATCACGTGGTGGAGTTCAGAGCACCACAAGGGTGATGTTATGGGTCTGGATGTTGAAATTATGCTCTTTTCTCAATGACGGTAATCACGTGGGGTTGTTCAGGGCACCACAAGGGTGATGTTATGGGTCTGGATGTTGAAATTATGCTCTCTTCTCAAGGATGATAATCACGTGGTGGAGTTCAGAGCACCACAAGGGTGATGTTATGGTTCTGGATGTTGAAATTATGCTCTTTTCTCAAGGACAATAATCACGTGGTGAAGTTCAGAGCACCACAAGGATGATGTTATGAGTCTGGATGTTGAAATTATGCTCTTTTCTCAAGGACAATAATCACGTGGTGGAGTTCAAAGCACCACAAGGGTGATGTTATGGGTCTGGATGTTGAAATTAGGCTCTTTTCTCAAGGACAATAATCACGTGGTGTGGTTCAAAGCATCACAAGGGTGAGGTTATGGGTCTGGATGTTGAAATTATGCTCTTTTTTCAGAGACAATAATCACGTGGTGAAGTTCAGAGCGCCACAAGGATGATGTTATGGGTCTGGATGTTGAAATTATGCTCTTTTCTCAAGGACGATAATCACGTGGTGGAGTTCAGGGCACCACGAGGGTGATGTTATGGGTCTGGATGTTGAAATTAGGCTCTTTTCTCAAAGACAATAACCACGTGGTGAAGTTCAGAGCACAACAAGGGTGATGTAATGGGTCTGGATGTTGAAATTATGCTCTTTCCTCAGGGACAATAATCACGTGGTGAAGTTCAGAGCGCCACAAGGGTGATGTTATGGGTCTGGATTGTGGAATTATGCTCTTTTCTCAGGGACGATAATCACGTGGTGAAGTTCAGAGCGCCACAAGGGTGATGTTATGGGTCTGGATGTTGAAATTATGCTCTTTTCTCAAGGACAATAATCACGTGGTGGAGTTCAGAGCACCACAAGGGTGATGTTATGGGTCTGGATGTTGAAATTGGGCTTTTTTCTCAATGACAATAACCACGTGGTGAAGTTCAGAGCACAACAAGGGTGATGTTATGGGTCTGGATGTTGAATTTATGCTCTTTCCTCAGGGACAATAATCACGTGGTGGAGTTCGGGGCGCCACAAGGGTGATGTTATGGGTCCGGATGTTGAAATTATGCTCTTTTCTCAGGGACAATAAACACGTGGTGAAGTTCAGAGCACCACAAGGGTGATGTTATGGGTCTGGATGTTGAAATTATGCTCTTTTCTCAATGACGATAATCACGTGGTGTTGTTCAGGGCACCACAAGGGTGATGTTGAGGGTCTGGATGGTGAAATTATGCTCTCTTCTCGATGACGGTAATCACGTGGTGGAGTTCAGAGCACCACAAGGGTGATGTTATGGGTCTGGATGTTGAAATTAGGCTCTTTTCTCGAGGACAATAACCACGTGGTGGAGTTCAGAGCACCACAAGGATGATGTTATGGGTCTGGATGTTGAAATTATGCTCTTTTCTCAATGACGGTTATCACGTGGTGGAGTTCAGGGCACCACAAGGGTGATGTTATGGGTCTGGATGTTGAAATTAGGCTCTTCTTTCAAGGACGGTAATCACGTGGTGGAGTTCAGAGCACCACAAGGTTGATGTTATGGGTCTGGATGTTGGAATTATGCTCTTTTCTCAATGACGGTAATCACGTGGTGTTGTTCAGGGCACCACAAGGGTGATGTTGAGGGTCTGGAGGGTGAAATTATGCTTTTTCTCAGGGACAATAATCACGTGGTGAAGTTCAGAGCGCCACAAGGGTGATGTTATGGGTCTGGATGTTGAAATTATGATCTTTTCTCAGGGACAATAATCACGTGGTGAAGTTCAGAGCACCACAAGGGTGATGTTATGGGTCTGGATGTCGAAATTATGCTTTTTTCTCAATGACGGTAATCACGTGGTGTTGTTCAGGGCACCACAAGGGTGATGTTGAGGGTCTGGAGGGTGAAATTATGCTCTTTTCTCAGGGACAATAATCACGTGGTGAAGTTCAGAGCGCCACAAGGGTGATGGTATGGGTCTGGATGTTGAAATTATGCTCTTTTCTCAGGGACAATAATCACGTGGTGAAGTTTGGAGCACCACAAGGGTGATGTTATGGGTCTGGATGTTGAAATTATGCTTTTTTCTCAATGACGATAATCACGTGGTGTTGTTCAGGGCACTACGAGGGTGATGTTATGGGTCTGGATGTTGAAATGATGCTCTTTTCTCAAGTACAATAATCACGTGTTGAAGTTCAGGGCACAACAAGGGTGATGTTAAGGGTGTGGATGGTGAAACTATGCTCTTTTCTCAAGGACGATAATCACTTGAAGGAGTTCAAGGTGCCACAAGGGTGATGTTAAGGGTGTGGATGTTAAAATAATGCTTTTTTCTCAAGGACAATAATCACGTGGTGGAGTTCAGAGCACCACAAGTGTGATGTTATGGGTCTGGATGTTGAAATTATGCTCTTTCCTCGAGGACAATAATCACGTGGTGAAGTTCAGGGCGCCACAAGGGTGATGTTAAGGGTGTGGATGGTGAAATTATGCTCTTTTCTCAAGGACAATAATCACTTGGTGGAGTTCAGAGCACCACAAGGGTGATGTTAAGGGTGTGGATGTTGAAATTATGCTCTTTTCTCAAGGACAATAATCACGTGGTGAAGTTCAAAGCACCACAAGGGTGATGTTATGGGTCTGGATGTTGAAATTAGGCTCTTTTCTCAAGGACGATAATCACGTGTTGTTGTGCAAAGCACCACAAGGGTGAGGTTATAGGTCTGGATGTTGAAATTATGCTCTTTTCTCAGGGACAATAATCACGTGGTGAAGTTCAGAGCACCACAAGGATGATGTTATGGGTCTAGATGTTGAGATTATGCTCTTTTCCCAAGGACGACAATCACGTGGTGGAGTTCAGGGCACCACGAGGGTGATGTTATGGGTCTGGATGTTGAAATTATGCTCTTTTCTCAAGGACGATAATCACGTGGTGTTGTTCAGAGCACCACAAGGGTGAGGTTATGGGTCTGGATGTTGAAATTATGCTCTTTTCTCAGGGACAATAATCACGTGGTGAAGTTCAGAGCGCCACAAGGGTGATGTTATGGGTCTGGATGTTGAAATTATGCTCTTTTCTCAAGGATGATAATCACGTGGTGGAGTTCAGAGCACCACAAGGGTGATGTTATCCGTCTGGATGTTGAAATTAGGCTCTTTTCTCAATGACAATAACCACGTGGTAAAGTTCAGAGCACAACAAGGGTGATGTTCTGGGTCTGGATGTTGAAATTATGCTCTTGCCTCAGGGACAATAATCACGTGGTGAAGTTCAGAGCACCACAAGGGTGATGTTATGGGTCTGGATGTTGAAATTATGCTCTTTTCTCAGGGACAATAATCACGTGGTGAAGTTCAGAGCACCACAAGGGTGATGTTAAGGGTGTGGATGTTGATATCATGCTCTTTTCTCAAGGATGATAATCACGTGTTGAAGTTCAGGGCACCACAAGGAACATGTTAAGGTTGTGGATGTTGAAATTCTGCTCTTGTCTCAAGGACGATAATCACGTGAAGGAGTTCAGGGCGCCACAAGGGTGATGTTAAGGGTGTGGATGTTGAAATTATGCTCTTTTCTCAAGGACAATAATCACGTGGTGGAGTTCAGAGCACCACAAGGGTGAAGTTATGGGTCTGGATGTTGAAATTATGCTCTTTTCTCAAGGACAATAATCACGTGGTGAAGTTAAGGGCGCCACAAGGGTGATGTTAAGGGTGTGGATGGTGAAATTATGCTCTTTTTTCAAGGACAATAATCACGTGGTGGATTTCAGAGCACCACAAGGGTGATGTTAAGGGTGTGGATGTTGGAATTATGCTCTTTTCTCAAGGATGATAATCACGTGGTGAAGTTCAGGGCACCACATGGGTGATGTTGAGGTTGTGGATGTTGAAATTCTGCTCTTTTCTCAAGGACGATAATCACGTGGTGGAGTTCAGGGCGCCACAAGGGTGATGGTATGGGGCTGGATGATGAAATTATGCTCTTCTCTCAGGGACAATAATCACGTGATGGAGTTCAGAGCAACACAAGGGTGATGTTATGGGTGTGGATGTTGAAATTATGCTCTTTTCTCAAGGATGATGATCACGTGGTGGAGTTCAGGGCGCCACCAGGGTGATGTTGAGGGTGTGGATGGTGAAATTATGCTCTTTTCTCAAGGACAATAATCACGTGGTGAAGTTCAGAGCACCACAAGGGTGATGTTATGGTTCTGGATGTTGAAATTATGCTCTTTTCTCATTGACGGTAATCACGTGGGGTTGTCCAGGGCACCACAAGGGTGATGTTATGGGTCTGGATGTTGAAATTATGCTATTTTCTCAATGACGGTGATCACGTGGTGGAGTTCAGAGCACCACAAGGGTGATGTTATGGGTCTGGATGTTGAAATTATGCTCTTTTCTCAATGACGGTAATCACGTGGGGTTGTTCAGGGCACCACAAGGGTGATGTTATGGGTCTGGATGTTGAAATTATGCTCTCTTCTCAAGGATGATAATCACGTGGTGGAGTTCAGAGCACCACAAGGGTGATGTTATGGTTCTGGATGTTGAAATTATGCTCTTTTCTCAAGGACAATAATCACGTGGTGAAGTTCAGAGCACCACAAGGATGATGTTATGAGTCTGGATGTTGAAATTATGCTCTTTTCTCAAGGACAATAATCACGTGGTGGAGTTCAAAGCACCACAAGGGTGATGTTATGGGTCTGGATGTTGAAATTAGGCTCTTTTCTCAAGGACGATAATCACGTGGTGTGGTTCAAAGCACCACAAGGGTGAGGTTATGGGTCTGGATGTTGAAATTATGCTCTTTTCTCAGAGACAATAATCACGTGGTGAAGTTCAGAGCGCCACAAGGATGATGTTATGGGTCTGGATGTTGAAATTATGCTCTTTTCTCAAGGACGATAATCACGTGGTGGAGTTCAGGGCACCACGAGGGTGATGTTATGGGTCTGGATGTTGAAATTAGGCTCTTTTCTCAAGGACAATAACCACGTGGTGAAGTTCAGAGCACAACAAGGGTGATGTTATGGGTCTGGATGTTGGAATTATGCTCTTTACTCAGGGACAATAATCACGTGGTGAAGTTCAGAGCGCCACAAGGGTGATGTTATGGGTCTGGATTGTGGAATTAGGCTCTTTTCTCAGGGACGATAATCACGTGGTGAAGTTCAGAGCGCCACAAGGGTGATGTTATGGGTCTGGATGTTGAAATTATGCTCTTTTCTCAAGGACAATAATCACGTGGTGGAGTTCAGAGCACCACAAGGGTGATGTTATGGGTCTGGATGTTGAAATTAGGCTTTTTTCTCAATGACAATAACCACGTGGTGAAGTTCAGAGCACAACAAGGGTGATGTTATGGGTCTGGATGTTGAAATTATGCTCTTTCCTCAGGGACAATAATCACGTGGTGGAGTTCGGGGCGCCACAAGGGTGATGTTATGGGTCCGGATGTTGAAATTATGCTCTTTTCTCAGGGACAATAAACACGTGGTGAAGTTCAGAGCACCACAAGGGTGATGTTATGGGTCTGGATGTTAAAATTATGCTCTTTTCTCAATGACGATAATCACGTGGTGTTGTTCAGGGCACCACAAGGGTGATGTTGAGAATCTGGATGGTGAAATTATGCTCTTTTCTCGATGACGGTAATCACGTGGTGGAGTTCAGAGCACCACAAGGGTGATGTTATGGGTCTGGATGTTGAAATTAGGCTCTTTTCTCGAGGACAATAACCACGTGGTGGAGTTCAGAGCACCACAAGGATGATGTTATGGGTCTGGATGTTGAAATTATGCTCTTTTCTCAATGACGGTTATCACGTGGTGAAGTTCAGGGCACCACGAGGGTGATGTTATGGGTCTGGATGTTGAAATTAGGCTCTTCTTCCAAGGACGGTAATCACGTGGTGGAGTTCAGAGCACCACAAGGTTGATGTTATGGGTCTGGATGTTGGAATTATGCTCTTTTCTCAATGACGGTAATCACGTGGTGTTGTTCAGGGCACCACAAGGGTGATGTTGAGGGTCTGGAGGGTGAAATTATGCTTTTTCTCAGGGACAATAATCACGTGGTGAAGTTCAGAGCGCCACAAGGGTGATGTTATGGGTCTGGATGTTGAAATTATGATCTTTTCTCAGGGACAATAATCACGTGGTGAAGTTCAGAGCACCACAAGGGTGATGTTATGGGTCTGGATGTCGAAATTATGCTTTTTTCTCAATGACGGTAATCACGTGGTGTTGTTCAGGGCACCACAAGGGTGATGTTGAGGGTCTGGAGGGTGAAATTATGCTCTTTTCTCAGGGACAATAATCACGTGGTGAAGTTCAGAGCGCCACAAGGGTGATGGTATGGGTCTGGATGTTGAAATTATGCTCTTTTCTCAGGGACAATAATCACGTGGTGAAGTTTGGAGCACCACAAGGGTGATGTTATGGGTCTGGATGTTGAAATTATGCTTTTTTCTCAATGACGATAATCACGTGGTGTTGTTCAGGGCACTACGAGGGTGATGTTATGGGTCTGGATGTTGAAATGATGCTCTTTTCTCAAGTACAATAATCACGTGTTGAAGTTCAGGGCACAACAAGGGTGATGTTAAGGGTGTGGATGGTGAAACTATGCTCTTTTCTCAAGGACGATAATCACGTGGTGAAGCTCAAAGCACCACAAGGGTGATGTTATGGGTCCGGGCGGTGAAATTATGCTCTTCTCTCAGGGACAATAATCACGTGGTGGAGTTCAAAGCACCACAAAAGTGATGTTATGGGTCTGGATGGTGGAATTATGCTCTTTTCTCAATGACGGTAATCACGTGGTGTTGTTCAGGGGTACAAAAGGGTGATGTTAAGGGTCTGGATGTTGAGATTATGCTCTTTTCTCAAGGACAATAATCACGTGGTGGAGTTCAGGGCGCCACAAGTGTGATTTTATGGGTCTGGATGTTGAAATTATGCTCTTTTCCCAAGGACAATAATCACGTGGTGTTGTTCAGGGCACCACAAGGGTGATGTTAAGGGTCTGGATGTTGAAATTATGCTCTTTTCTCAAGGATGATAATCACGTGGTGGAGTTCAGGGCACCACAAGGGTGATGTTAAGGGTCTGGATGTTTAAATTATGCTCTTCTCTCAAGGACAATAATCACGTGGTGGAGTTCAGGGCACCACAAGGGTGATGTTATGGGTCTGGATGTTGAAATTATGCTCTTTTCTCAAGGACAATAATCACGTGGTGAAGTTCAGGGCGCCACAAGGGTTATGTTAAGGGTGTGGATGTTGAAATTATGCTCTTTTCTCAAGGACAATGATCACGTGGTGGTGTTCAGAGCACCACAAGGGTGATGTTAAGGGTGTGGATGTTGAAATTATGCTCTTTTCTCAAGGACAATAATCACGTGGTGGAGTTCAGGGCCTCACAAGGGTGATGTTAAGGGTCTGGATGTTCAAATTATGCTCTTCTCTCAAGGACAATAATCACGTGGTGGAGTTCAGGGCGCCACAAGGGTGATGTTATGGGTCTGGATGTTGAAATTATGCTCATTTCTCAGGGACAATAATCAAGTGGTGGAGTTCAAAGCACCACAAGCGTGATGTTACGGGTCTGGATGGTGGAATCATGCTCTTTTCTCAGGGACAATAATCACGTGGTGGAGTTCGAAGCACCACAAGGGTGATGTTATGGGTCTGGATGGTGGAATTATGTTCTTTTCTCAGAGACAATAATCACGTGGTGTTGTTTAAAGCACCACAAGGGTGATGTCATGAGTCTGGATGTTGAAATTATGCTCTTTTCTCAAGGATGATAATCACGTGGTAGAGTTCAGGGCGCCACAAGGGTGATGTTATGGGTGTGGATGGTGAAATTATGCTCTTTTCTCAAGGATGATAATCACGTGGTGAAGTTCAGGGCACCACAAGGGTGATGTTAGGGGTGTGAATGTTGAAATTATGCTCCTTTCTCAGGGACAATAATCACGTGGTGTTGTTCAGAGCACCACAAGGGTGATGTTGTGGGTCTGAAGGGTGATATTATGCTCTTTTATCAATGACGGTTATCACGTGGTGTTGTTCAGGGCACCACAAGGGTGATGTTGAGGGTCCGGAGGGTGAAATTAAGCTCTTTTCTCAATGACGGTAATCACGTGGTGGAGTTCAGGGCGCCACAAGGGTGATGATGAGGGTCTGGAGGGTGAAATTATGCTCTTTTCTCAGGGACAATGATCCGTGGTGAAGTTCAGAGCACCACAAGGTTGATGTTATGGGTCTGGATGTTGAGATTATGCTCTTTTCTCAAGGATGATAATCACGTGGTGGAGTTCAGGGCACCACAAGGGTGATGTTGAGGTTGTGGATGTTGAAATTCTGCTCTTTTCTCAATGACAATGATCACGTGGTGTTGTTCATAGCACCACAAAGGTGTTGTTAAGGGTGTGGATGGTGGAGTTATGCTCTTTTCTCAAGTATGATAATCACGTGGTGGAGTCCAGGGCACCACAAGGGTGATGTTAAGGGTCTGGATGTTGAAATTATGCTCTTCTCTCAAGGACAATAATCACGTGGTGGAGTTCAGGGGGCCACAAGGGTGATGTTATGGGTCTGGATGTTGAAATTATGCTCATTTCTCAGGGACAATAATCAAGTGGTGGAGTTCAAAGCACCACAAGCGTGATGTTATGGGTCTGGATGGTGGAATCATGCTCTTTTCTCAGGGACAATAATCACGTGGTGGAGTTCGAAGCACCACAAGGGTGATGTTATGGGTCTGGATGGTGGAATTATGCTTTTTTCTCAGAGACAATAATCACGTGGTGTTGTTTAAAGCACCACAAGGGTGATGTCATGAGTCTGGATGTTGAAATTATGCTCTTTTCTCAAGGATGATAATCACGTGGTGAAGTTCAGGGCGCCACAAGGGTGATGTTATGGGTGTGGATGGTGAAATTATGCTCTTTTCTCAACGATTTTAATCACGTGGTGAAGTTCAGGGCACCACAAGGGTGATGTTATGGGTCTGAATGTTGAAATTATGCTCTTTTCTCAGGGACAATAATCACGTGGTGTTGTTCAGAGCACCACAAGGGTGATGTTGTGGGTCTGAAGGGTGAAATTATGCTCTTTTCTCAATGACGGTTATCACGTGGTGTTGTTCAGGGCACCACAAGGGTGATGTTGAGGGTCTGGAGGGTGAAATAAGGCCTTTTTCTCAATGACGGTAATCACGTGGTGGAGTTCAGGGCGCCACAAGGGTGATGTTGAGGGTCTGGAGGGTGAAATTAGGCTCTTTTCTCAGGGACAATGATCCGTGGTGAAGTTCAAAGCACCACAAGGTTGATGTTATGGGTCTGGATGTTGAGATTATGCTCTTTTCTCAAGGATGATGATCACGTGGTGGAGTTCAGGGCACCAAAAGGGTGATGTTAAGGTTGTGGATGTTGCAATTCTGCTCTTTTCTCAGAGACAATAATCACGTGGTGTTGTTTAAAGCACCACAAGGGTGATGTCATGAGTCTGGATGTTGAAATTATGCTCTTTTCTCAAGGACGATAATCACGTGGTGGAGTTCAGGGCGCCACAAGGGTGATGGTATGGGGCTGGATGATGAAATTATGCTCTTTTCTCAGGGACAATAATCACGTGATGGAGTTCAGAGCAACACAAGGGTGATGTTATGGGTCTGGATGTTGAAATTATGCTCTTTTCTCAAGGATGATGATCACGTGGTGGAGTTCAGGGCGCCACCAGGGTGATGTTGAGGGTGTGGATGGTGAAATTATGCTCTTTTCTCAAGGACAATAATCACGTGGTGAAGTTCAAAGCACCACAAGGGTGATGTTATGGTTCTGGATGTTGAAATTATGCTCTTTTCTCATTGACGGTAATCACGTGGGGTTGTACAGGGCACCACAAGGGTGATGTTATGGGTCTGGATGTTGAAATTATGCTATTTTCTCAATGACGGTGATCACGTGGTGGAGTTCAAAACACCAAAAGGGTGATGTTATGGGTCTGGATGTTGAAATTATGCTCTTTTCTCAATGACGGTAATCACGTGGGGTTGTTCAGGGCACCACAAGGGTGATGTTATGGGTCTGGATGTTGAAATTATGCTCTCTTCTCAAGGATGATAATCACGTGGTGGAGTTCAGAGCACCACAAGGGTGATGTTATTGTTCTGGATGTTGAAATTATGCTCTTTCCTCAAGGACAATAATCACGTGGTGAAGTTCAGAGCACCACAAGGATGATGTTATGAGTCTGGATGTTGAAATTATGCTCTTTTCTCAAGGACAATAATCACGTGGTGGAGTTCAAAGCACCACAAGGGTGATGTTATGGGTCTGGATGTTGGAATTAGGCTCTTTTCTGAAGGACGATAATCACGTGGTGTGGTTCAGAGCACCACAAGGGTGAGGTTATGGGTCTGGATGTTGGAATTATGCTCTTTTCTCAAGGACAATAATCACGTGGTGGAGTTCAGAGCACCACAAGGGTGATGTTATGGGTCTGGATGTTGAAATTAGGCTCTTTTCTCAATGACAATAACCACGTGGTGAAGTTCAGAGCACAACAAGGGTGATGTTATGGGTCTGGATGTTAAAATTATGCTCTTTCCTCAGGGACAATAATCACGTGGTGAAGTTCAGAGCACCACAAGGGTGATGTTATGGGTCTGGATGTTGAAATTATGCTTTTTTCTCAGGGACAATAATCACGTGGTGAAGTTCAGAGCACCACAAGGGTGATGTTAAGGATGTGGATGTTGAAATTATGCTCTTTTCTCAAGGATGATAATCACGTGGTGGAGTTCGGGGCGCCACAAGGGTGATGTTATGGGTCCGGATGTTGAAATTATGCTCTTTTCTCAGGGACAATGAACACGTGGTGAAGTTCAGAGCACCACAAGGGTGATGTTATGGGTCTGGATGTTAAAATTATGCTCTTTTCTCAATGACGATAATCACGTGGTGTTGTTCAGGGCACCACAAGGGTGATGTTGAGGGTCTGGAGGGTGAAATTATGCTCTTTTCTCGATGACGGTAATCACGTGGTGGAGTTCAGAGCACCACAAGGGTGATGTTATGGGTCTGGATGTTGAAATTAGGCTCTTTTCTCGAGGACAATGACCACGTGGTGGAGTTCAGAGCACCACAAGGATGATGTTATGGGTCTGGAGGTTGAAATTATGCTCTTTTCTCAATGACGGTTATCACGTGGTGGAGTTCAGGGCACCACAAGGGTGATGTTATGGGTCTGGATGTTGAAATTAGGCTCTTCTTTCAAGGACGGTAATCACGTGGTAGTGTTCAGAGCACCACAAGGTTGATGTTATGGGTCTGGATGTTGAAATTATGCTCTTTTCTCAATGACGGTAATCACGTGGTGTTGTTCAGGGCACCACAAGGGTGATGTTGAGGGTCTGGAGGGTGAAATTATGCTTTTTCTCAGGGACAATAATCACGTGGTGAAGTTCAGAGCACCACAAGGGTGATGTTATGGGTCTGGATGTCGAAATTATGCTCTTTTCTCAATGACGGTAATCACGTGGTGTTGTTCAGGGCACCACAAGGGTGATGTTGAGGGTCTGGAGGGTGAAATTATGCTCTTTTGTCAGGGACAATAATCACGTGGTGAAGTTCAGAGCGCCACAAGGGTGATGGTATGGGTCTGGATGTTGAAATTATGCTCTTTTCTCAGGGACAATAATCACGTGGTGAAGTTTGGAGCACCACAAGGGTGATGTTATGGGTCTGGATGTTGAAATCATGCTTTTTTCTCAATGACGATAATCACGTGGTGTTGTTCAGGGCACTACGAGGGTGATGTTATGGGTCTGGATGTTGAAATTATGCTCTTTTCTCAAGTACAATAATCACGTGTTGAAGTTCAGGGCACAACAAGGGTGATGTTAAGGGTGTGGATGGTGAAACTATGCTCTTTTCTCAAGGACGATAATCACGTGGTGAAGCTCAAAGCACCACAAGGGTGATGTTATGGGTCCGGATGGTGAAATTATGCTCTTCTCTCAGGGACAATAATCACGTGGTGGAGTTCAAATCACCACAAAAGTGATGTTATGGGTCTGGATGTTGAAATTATGCGTTTTTCTCAAGGATGATAATCACGTGGTGGAGTTCAGAGCACCACAAGGGTGATGTTATGGGTCGGGATGTTGAAATTGGGCTCTTTTCTCGAGGACAACAACCACGTGGTGAAGTTCAGAGCACAACAAGGGTGATGTTATGGGTCTGGATGTTGAAATTATGCTCTTTCCTCAGGGACAATAATCACGTGGTGAAGTTCAGAGCACCACCAGGGTGATGTCATGGGTCTGGATGTTGAAATTATGCTCTTTTCTCAGGGACAATAATCACGTGGTGAAGTACAGAGCACCACAAGGGTGATGTTAAGGGTGTGGATGTTGAAATTATGCTCTTTTCTCAATTATGATAATCACGTGGTGGAGTTCAGGGCACCACAAGGGTGATGTTAAGGTTGTGGATGTTGAAATTCTGCTCTTTTCTCAAGATCGATAATCACGTGAAGGAGTTCAGGGCGCCACAAGGGTGATGTTGAGGGTGTGAATGTTTAAATTATGCTCTTTTCTCAAGGTCAATAATCACGTGGTGGAGTTCAGAGCACCACAAGGGTGATGTTATGGGTCTGGATATTGAAATTATGCTCTTTTCTCAAGGACAATAATCACGTGGTGAAGTTCAGGGCGCCACAAGTGTGATGTTAAGGGTGTGGATGGTGAAATTATGCTCTTTTCTCGAGGACAATAATCACGTGGTGAAGATCAGAGCACCACAAGAGTGATGTTAAGGGTGTGGATGTTGAAATTATGCTCTTTTCTCAAGGATGATAATCACGTTGTGAAGTTCAGGGCACCACATGGGTGATGTTGAGGTTGTGGATGTTGGAATTCTGCTCTTTTCTCAAGGACGATAATCACGTGGTGGGGTTCAGGGCGCCACAAGGGTGATGTTATGGGTCTGAATGTTGAAATTATGCTCTTTTCTCAAGGATGATAATCACGTGGTGGATTTCAGGGCGCCACCAGGGTGATGTTAAGGGTGTGGATGGTGAAATTATGCTCTTTACTCAAGGACAATAATCACGTGGTGAAGTTCAGAGCACCACAAAGGGTGATGGTATGGGTCTGGATGTTGGAATTAGGCTCTTTGCTCAAGGACAATTATCACGCGGTGAAGTTCAGAGCACCACAAGGGTGATGTTATGGGTCTGGATGTTGAAATTATGCTCTTTTCTCATTGACGGTAATCACGTGGGGTTGTTCAGGGCACCACAAGGGTGATGTTATGGGTCCGGATGTTGAATTTATGCTCTTTTCTCAAGGACGGTGATCACGTTATGGAGTTCAGAGCACCACAAGGGTGATGTTATGGGTCTGGATGTTGAAATTAGGCTCTTTTCTCAAGGACAATAACCACGTGGTGAAGTTCAGAGCACAACAAGGGTGATGTTATGGGTCTGGATGTTGAAATTATGCACTTTCCTCAGGGACAATAATCACGTGGTGAAGTTCAGAGCGCCACAAGGGTTGATGTTATGGGTCTGGATTGTGGAATTATGCTCTTTTCTCAGGGACGATAATCACGTGGTGAAGTTCAGAGCGCCACAAGGGTGATGTTATGGGTCGGGATGTTGAAATTATGCTCTTTTCTCAAGGATGATAATCACGTGGTGGAGTTCAGGGCGCCACAAGGGTGATGTTATGGGTCTGGATGTTGAAATTATGCTCTTTTCTCAGGGACAATAACCACTTGGTGAAGTTCAGAGCACCACAAGGGTGATGTTATGGGTCTGGATGTTAAAATTATGCTCTTTTCTCAATGACGATAATCACGTGGTTTTGTTCAGGGCAGAAACAAGGGTGATGTTGAGGGTCTGGAGGGTGAAATTATGCTCTTTTCTCAATGACGGTAATCACGTGGTTGAGTTCAGAGCACCACAAGGGTGATGTTATGGGTCTGGATGTTGGAATTAGGCTCTTTTCTCAATGACGGTTATCACGTGGTGTTCTTCAGGGCACCACAAGGGTGATGTTATGGGTCTGGATGTTGAAATTAGGCTCTTTTCTCAAGGACGGTAATCACGTGGTGGAGTTCAGAGCACCTCAAGGGTGATGTTATGGGTCTGGATGTTGAAATTATGCTCTTTTCTCAATGACGGTGACCACGTGGTGTTGTTCAGGGCACCACAAGGGTGATGTTGAGGGTCTGGAGGGTGAAATTAGGCTTTTTCCCAGGGACAATAATCACGTGGTGAAGTTCAGAGCGCCACAAGGGTGATGTTATGGGTCCGGATGTTTGAATTATGCTCTTTTCTCAATGAAGGTAATCACGTGGTGTTGTTCAGGGCACCACAAGGGTGATGTTGAGGGTCTGGAGGGTGGAATTATGCTCTTTTCTCAGGGACAATAATCACGTGGTGAAGTTCAGAGCGCCACAAGGGTGATGTTATGGCTCTGGATGTTGAAATTATGCTCTTTTCTCAGGGACAATAATCACGTGGTGAAGTTTAGAGCACAACAAGGGTGATGTTATGGATCTGGATGTTGAAATTATGCTCTTTTCTCAATGACGATAATCACGTGGTGTTGTTCAGGGCACTACGAGGGTGATGTTATGGGTCTGGATGTTGAAATTATGCTCTTTTCTCAAGTACAATAATCACGTGTTGAAGTTCAGGGCACAACAAGGGTGATGTTGAGGGTGTGGATGGTGAAATTATGCTCTTTTCTCAAGGACGATAATCACGTGGTGAAGTTCAAAGCACCACAAGGGTGATGTTATGGGTCCGGATGGTGAAAATATGCTCTTTTCAGAGACAATAATCAGGTGGTGGAGTTCAAAGCACCACAAGCGTGATGTTATGGGTCTGGATGGTGGAATCATCCTCTTTTCTCAGGGACAATGATCACGTGGTGAATTCAAAGCACCACAAGGGTGATGTTATGGGTCTGGATGGTGGAATTATGCTCTCTTCTCAGGGACAATATTCACGTGGTGTTGTTTAGAGCACCACAAGTGTGATGTCATGGGTCTGGATGTTGAAATTATGCTCTTTCCTCAAGGATGATAATCACGTGGTGGAGTTCAGGTCGCCACAAGGGTGATGTTATGGGTGTGGATGGTGAAATTATGCTCTTTTCTCAAGGATGATAATCACGTGATGAAGTTGAGAGCACCACGAAGGTGATGTTATGGGTCTGGATGTTGAAATTATGCTCTTTTCTCAAGGACAATAATCACGTGGTGAAGTTCAAGGCGCCACAAGGGTGATGATAAGGGTGTGGATGTTGAAATTATGCTCTTTTCTCAAGGACAATAATCACGTGGTGGAGTTCAGGGCGCCACAAGGGTGATGATATGGGTGTGGATGGTGAAATTATGCTCTTTTCTCAAGGATGATAATCACGTGGTGAAGTTCAGAGCACCACAAGGGTGATGTTATGGGTCTGGATGTTGAAATTATGCTCTTTTCTCAAGGACAGTAATCACGTGGTGGAGTTCAGAGCACCACAAGGGTGATGTTATGGGTCTGGATGTTGAAAGTATGCCCTTTTCTCAAGGATGATGATCACGTGATGGAGTCCAGGGCACCACAAGGGTGATGTTATGAGTCTGGATGTTGAAATTATGCTCTTTTCTCAAGAACAATAATCACGTGGTGAAGTTCAGGGCGCCACAAGGGTGTTGTTAAGGGTGTGGATGGTGAAATTATGCTCTATTCTCAAGGATGATAATCACGTTGTGGAGTTCAGAGCACAACAGGGGTGATGTTATGGGTCTGGATGTTGAAATTATGCTATTTTCTCAGGGACAATAATCAGGTGGTCGGCACAAGGGTGATGTTATGGGTCTGGATGTTGAAATTATACCATTTTCTCAGGGAAAATAATCACGTGGTCGGCACAAGGGTGATGTTATGGGTCTGGATTTTGAAATTATGCTCTTTTCTCAAGGATGATAATCACGTGGTGAAGTTCAGGGCGCCACAAGGGTGATGTTAAGGGTGTGGATGGTGGAATCATGCTCTTTTCTCATCGATGATAATGACGTGATGGAGTTCAGGGCACCACAAGGGTGATGTTATGGGTCTGGATGTTGAAATTAGGCTCTTTTCTCGAGGATGATAATCACGTGGTGAAGTTCAGGGCGCCACAAGGGTGATGTTAAGGGAGTGGTTGGTGGAATTATGCTCTTTTCTCAGGGACAATAATCACGTGGTGGAGTGTAAAGCACCACAAGCGTGATGTTATGGGTCTGGATGTTGAAATTATGCTCTTTTCTCAAGGACAATAATCACGTGGTGGAGTTCAGGGTGCCACAAGGGTGATGTTATGGGTCTGGATGTTGAAATTATGCTCTTTTCTTAAGGACGATAATCACGTGGTGAAGTTCAGAGCACCACAAGGGTGATGTTATGGGTCTGGATGTTGAAATTATGCTCTTTTCTCAAGAACAATAATCACGTGGTGGAGTTCAGAGCACCACAAGGGTGATGTTATGGGTCTGGATGTTGAAATTATGCTCTTTTCTCAAGGATGATAATCACGTGGCGGAGTTCAGGGCACCACAAGGGTGATGTTATGAGTCTGGATGTTGAAATTATGCTCTTTTCTCAAGGACAATTATCACGTGGTGAAGTTCAGGGCGCCACAAGGGTGATGTTAAGGGTGTGGATGGTGGAACTATGCTCTTTTCTCAAGGATGATGATCACGTGGTGGAGTTCAGGGCACCACAAGGGTGATGTTATGGGTCTGGATTTTGAAATTATGCTCTTTTCTCGAGGACAATAATCACGTGGTGGAGTTCAGAGCACCACAAGGGTGATGTTATGGCTCTGGATGTTGAAATCATGCTATTTTCTCAGGGACAATAATCACGTGGTGAAGTTCAGGGCGCCACAAGGGTGATGTTATGGGTCTGGATGTTGAAATTATGCTCTTTTCTCAAGGATGATAATCACGTGGATGATAACAGCGATGCTTACGTCCACATATTAGCTGTATATAGACCTCCTAATAGAAGTAAAGTAAATTTTGTTATAGAATTGGAAAAATATATCACCAATAAAAATGAATATAAAAATATGATTTTACTCGGAGATATGAATCTTGATTTGCATAGCTATTCATGTAACAGTGTTCAAAACTATGAAAGTCTATTAGCTGCAAAAGGTCTATATAGATGCATCACTGGCAATACACGGGAAGAATGCTTAAGTGGCAGAGTCACTGGTTCATGCATAGATCATATTTATATAAGAAGTGAGCTTGAGATCATTTCATCTGCTATATTCACAACAAAAATATCTGATCACTACATGGTTTCAGCTGATGCATTTTTTTGGAACGGAAACGTAAAAAATATGGACGAAGTTGAATTTAAAATAAAAAATGTGTTTAACGAGAAAAAATTGGTGCAAGATTTGAAATCGTACAATTGGAATAGTTTGTTAAACCTGACCGATTGTTGTAATATTCACCAACAGTTTTGCTATAAATTCAAGGAAATTTATGATGAATCTTCGTTCACTATTTCCAATAAAGTAGGGAAATCAAGGGTGATGAAAAACTGGATGTCAGAAGACTTGGGTAAAATGATTAAGGATAGGGATGCTGCATTCAAAAAGTGGAAACAATGCAACAATACATTGAAAGTAACTTTCAGAAATGATTATAAAAACCTCAGAAATTTTGTGAATAGGCAAATAGCAAAAGCGAAAACTTGTTATTATAAATCTATAATTGATAAATCGAAAAATAACATTAAAGATACTTGGCAGTCAATAAACTACATAATAGGTAAGAAAAAACAACTGTCAGTTGATGAAACCATAACGAAATATCTTGGTAAGACTAATTCTAACAGAGAAATTGCCAACAATTTTGTAGACTCCTTCATTCGAGAAATTGAGCTCCTAAAACACCAGTGTATCATAAAAACTTGTACAGATTATCAAAGTGACTCTGTAATTCAATCAATGTACTTCACACCTGTCAATGTTGAGACAATTGAGAGTATTATTGATAAACTGGATGTTGACAAACAACCAGGATATGATGGTATACGTGCTAAAGATGTGAAACTACTGAAAACGGAATTAAGTCCAATTTTGGTCAAGCTTATAAACCTATCAGTTATTAATGGTGTGGTCCCTGATGACATGAAAATCTCAGTAGTGCGTCCAATTTATAAAAAAGGAGATCATCTTAACTACTCAAATTACAGACCAATATCACTGCTGCCAATTACTGAGAAAATCATGGAACGTTGTGTAGCCAATAATTTAACTAGTTATCTCAAACAATTCGGAATTATAAATAAGCTTCAATTCGGGTTTCAGGCTGGTAAGAGTACAGCGGATCTGCTTCTGCTATTCTCGGACTTTATCAATTCCAATTTGAATCTCAACATGCACATAATTGCGTTGTTTATAGACTTTTCGAAAGCTTTCGACACCATTAATCATAAAAAATTAATCTCTTCTTTAGAACATATCGGTATTAGAGGCAACGTATTAAATTGGTTCATTAGTTATCTAGATAATAGGAAAATTTTAGTCAAAATTAATGAGGAGTTTAGCATTTTGAAGAACTGTACAACTGGGGTTCCTCAAGGTTCTATTTTAGGACCATTGCTATACCTCATTTACGTGAATAATATGCCCGATGTGGTATCTAACTGTCAAACGTATATGTATGCTGACGATACCGTTGTATTATCAGCTCATAAAAATATCAAATCTGCCGAGCAAAATTTACAAAAGGATTTCAACAATTTATTAAAATGGACTCACGATCATGATTTAGTCATAAACTCAAGTAAAACCAAACTAATTCACATATGTTCCCCGCATAATAAGGACGGTCGCGCACAAATTGAGATTAGGTATCATACATTAGATTGTCTCCATAATATTAGTTTAGGCTCCACCTGCATGAATTGTACACAGAAAATTGAGAGTGTTGACAGAGTTGTTTATTTAGGCTTGACCATTGACAAACATTTCACTTGGAAACCTCACATTGAAACAATTTGTAATAGATTACGTTCTTGTGCCTTTAATCTTTATATTCTTAAAAATTGTCTGAATTTTTCCTTGCTAAAAACAGTATACGTTGCCTTGGCCGAATCCTTATTATCGTATGGAATATTAGCTTGGGGCAATGCTTCACCTTATCATTTGCAGCTTATCATAAACCTTCAAAGACGAATGCTTAGAATCATTTCGAACTCCCCCACTAATAATGGCATAAATTTAGAAGGAAACGAACTATTTCATCGATGCAACCTCCTTCCTTTAAATATTTTATTTATGTACCGATTCATACTAAAATTCTACTTCAATAATAATTTCAAAATCATCAACGACCACCCATTTCATACTAGACTCAGACTAGATAATGATTATAAATTACCACTATTTAATAACAAGTACGGAAAAAGAAGTCTGTGTTATGCTGTTCCTTTCAATTTCAATAAAATACCCCAAAACTTACGAGATCTGCAACAATATTCTACTCTTAAAAATGGCATTAAAAAATGGTTACTTGAACGAAGTCTACTCACATGATTGTAAAATTAATAAAAAATGTTATTATTATTATTCTTATTATTTCTAGATTACTTCTAATCACGTATTCATTATAGGCCTACATTCACAGCATTATCGCCATCTATTATTTTCCCTTTATTATATTTATCTTAATTCATCACTGTTACACTGTGTTCATATAATTATTATTCACATGTATATTGTTTTGTATCACGTCTGTTCAAAATTCGCTGATTATACCACAGACAAGCCCAATCCGGCTTTGTGGGCCATAGTGTGGAATTGTGTATGTTTAATTAATAATAATAAATAATCTTTCAAAATAAAAAAAAAAAAAAAAAAAATTAAGGGCGCCATAAGCTTGATGTTAAGGGTGTGGATGGTGGAATTATGCTCATTTCTCAAGGATGATAATCACGTGGTGGAGTTCAGGGCACCACGAGGGTGATGTTATGGGTCTGGATGTTGAAATTATGCTCTTTCCTCAAGGATGATAATCACGTGGTGAAGTTCAGAGCGCCACAAGGGTGATGTTGAGGGTCTGGATGTTGAAATTATGCTCTTTTCTCAAGGACTATAATCACGTGGTGTTGTTCGAAGCACCACATGCGTGATGCTAAGGGTCTGGATGTTGAAATTATGCTCTTTTCTCAAGGACAATAATCACTTGATTAGGTTCAGGGCGCCACAAAGGTGATGTTAAGGATGTGGATGGTGAAATTATGCTCTTTTCTCAAGGATGATAATCACGTGGTGGAGTTCAGGGCGCCACAAGGGTGATGTTAAGGGTGTGGATGGTGGAATTATGATCTTTTCTCAAGGACGATAATCACGTGGTGTTGTTCAGAGCACCACAAGGGTGATGTGATGTGTCTGGATGTTGAAATTATGCTCTTTTCTCAAGGATGATAATCACGTGGTGAAGTTCAGGGCGCCACAAGGGTGATGTTAAGGGTCTGGATGATGGAATTATGCTCTTTTCTCAAGGATGATAATCACGTGGTGGAGTTCAGGGCGCCACAAGGGTGATGTTATGGGTCTGGATGTTGAAATTATGCTCTTTTCTCAGGGACAATAATCACGTGGTGTTGTTCATAGCACCACAAGGGTGTTGTTGGGGGTCTGAAGGGTGGAATTATGCTCTTTTCTCAAGAATGATAATCACGTGGTGGAGTTCAGGGCGCCACAAGGGTGATGTTATGGGTCTGGATGTTGAAATTATGCTCTTTTCTCAACGACGATGATCATGTGGTGAAGTTCAGGGCGCCACAAGGGTGATGTTGAGGGTCTGGATGTTGAAATTATGCTCTTTTCTCAAGGATGATAATCACGTGGTGGAGTTCAGGGCGCCACAAGGATGATGTTATGGGTCTGGATGTTGAATTTATGCTCTTTTCTCAAGGACGATAATCACGTGGTGTTGTTCGAAGCACCACAAGGGTGATGTTGAGGGTCTGAAGGGTGAAATTATGCTCTTTTCTCAAGGACAATAATCACGTTGTGAAGCTCAGAGCGCCACAAGGGTGATGTTAGGGGTCTGGATTCTGAAATTATGCTCCTTTCTCAAGGACGATAATCACGTGGTGTTGTTCAAAGCACCACAAGGGTGATGTTGGGGTCTGAAGTGTGAAATTATGCTCTTTTCTCAAGGACAATGATCACGTGGTGAAGTTCAGGGCGCCACAAGGGTGATGTTAAGGGTCTGGATGTTGAAATTATGCTCTTTTCCCAAGAATGATAGTCACCTGGTGAAGTTCAGAGCACCACGAGGGTGATGTTAAGGGTGTGGATGTTAAAATTATGCTCTCTTCTCAAGGACGATAATCACGTGGTGAAGTTCAGAGCACCACAAGGGTGATGTTAAGGGTGTGGATGGAGAAATATGCTCTTTTCTCAAGGACGATAATCACGTGGTGGAGTTCAGAGCACCACAAGGGTGATGTTGAGGGTGTGGATGTTGAAATTATGCTCTTCTCTCAAGGACGATAATCACGTGGTGGAGTTCAGACCACCACAAGGGTGATGTTATGGCTCTGGATGTTGAAATTATGCTCTTTTCTCAAGGACAATAACCACGTGGTGGAGTTCAGGGCGCCAGAAAGGTGATGTCAAGGGTGTGGAAAGTGAAATTATGCTCTTATTACATGCACGATAATCACGTGGTGAAGTTCAGGGCGTCACAAGGGTGATGTTATGGGTGTGGATGGTGAAATTATGCTATTTTCTCTAGGACAATAATCACGTGGTGGAGTTCAAAGCACCACAAGGGTGATGTTATTGGTCTGGATGTTGAAATTATGCTCTTTTCTCATGGATGATATTCACGTGGTGAAGTTCAGAGCACCACAAGGGTGATGTTGAGGGTGTGGATGTTGAAATTATGCTCTTTTCTCAAGGACGATGATCACGTGGTGGAGTTCAGAGCACCACAAGGGTGATGTTAAGGGAGTGGATGTTGAAATCATGCTCTTTTCTCAAGGACGATAATCACGTGGTGAAGTTCAGGGCGCCACAAGGGTGATGTTGAGGGTCTGGATGGTAAATTATGCTCTTTTCTCAAGGATGATAATCACGTAGTGTTGTTCAAAGCACCATAAGGGTGATGTTATGGGTCTGGATGTTTCAATTATGCTCTTTTCTCAAGGACAATAATCACGTGGTGTCGTTCAAAGCACCACAAGGGTGATGTTATGGGTCTGGATGTTGAAATTATGCTCTTTTCTCAATGACGGTAATCACGTGGCGGAGTTCAGGGTGCCACAAGGGTGATGTCAAGGGTGTGGAAGGTGGAATTATGCTCTTTTCTCAAGGACGATAATCACGTGGTGTTGTTCAAAGCACCACATGCGTGATGTTAAGGGTCTGGATGTTGAAATTATGCTCTTTTCTCAAGGACAATAATCACTTGATTAGGTTCAGGGCGCCACAAGGGTGATGTCAAGGGTGTGGATGGTGAAATTATGCTCTTTTCTCAAGGATGATAATCACGTGGTGGAGTTCACGGCGCCACAAGGGTGATGTTAAGGGTGTGGATGGTGGAATTATGATCTTTTCTCAAGGACGATAATCACGTGGTGTTGTTCAAAGCACCACAAGGGTGATGTGATGGGTCTGGATGTTGAAATTATGCTCTTTTCTCAAGGATGATAATCACGTGGTGAAGTTCAGGGCGCCACAAGGGTGATGTTAAGGGTCTGGATGATGGAATTATGCTCTTTTCTCAAGGATGATAATCACGTGGTGGAGTTCAGGGCGCCACAAGGGTGATGTTATGGGTCTGGATGTTGAAATAATGCTCTTTTCTCAGGGACAATAATCACGTGGTGTTGTTCATAGCACCACAAGGGTGTTGTTGGGGGTCTGAAGGGTGGAATTATGCTCTTTTCTCAAGAATGATAATCACGTGGTGGAGTTCAGGGCGCCACAAGGGTGATGTCATGGGTCTGGATGTTGAAATTAAGCTCTTTTCTCAACGACGATAATCATGTGGTGAAGTTCAGGGCGCCAAAAGGGTGAAGTTAAGGGTCTGGATGTTGAAATAATGCTCTTTTCTCAAGGATGATAATCACGTGGTGGAGTTCAGGGCGCCACAAGGGTGATGTTATGGGTCTGGATGTTGAAATTATGCTCTTTTCTCAAGGACGATAATCACGTGGTGTTGTTCGAAGCACCACAAGGGTGATGTTGAGGGTCTGAAGGGTGAAATTATGCTCTTTTCTCAAGGACAATAATCACGTTGTGAAATTCAGAGCGCCACGAGGGTGATGTTAGGGGTCTGGATTCTGAAATTAGGCTCCCCTCTCAGAACGATAATCACGTGGTGTATTTCAAAGCACCACAAGGGTGATGTTGGGGTCTGAAGTGTGAAATTATGCTCTTTTCTCAAGGACAATAATCACGTGGTGAAGTTCAGGGCGCCAGAAGGGTGATGTCAAGGGTGTGGAAGGTGAAATTATGCTCTTATTACATGCACGATAATCACGTGGTGAAGTTCAGGGCGCCACAAGGGTGATGTTATGGGTGTGGATGGTGAAATTATGCTATTTTCTCAAGGACAATAATCACGTGGTGGAGTTCAAAGCACCACAAGGGTGATGTTATTTGTCTGGATGTTGAAATTATGCTCTTTTGTCAAGGATGATATTCACGTGGTGAAGTTCAGAGCACCACAACTGTGATGTTGAGGGTGTGGATGTTGAAATTATGCTCTTTTCTCAAGGACGATGATCACGTGGTGGAGTTCAGAGCACCACAAGGGTGATGTTAAGGGAGTGGATGTTGAAATCATGCTCTTTTCTCAAGGACGATAATCACGTGGTGAAGTTCAGGGCGCCACAAGGGTGATGTTGAGGGTCTGGATGGTAAATTATGCTCTTATTACATCAGGGACAATAATCACGTGGTGTTGTTCAAAGCACCACAAGGGTGATGTTATGGGTCTGGATGGTGAAATTATGCTCTTTTCTCATGGACGATAATCACGTGGTGGAGTTCAAAGCACCACAAGGGTGATGTTATGGCTCTGGATGTTGAAATTATGCTCTTTTCTCAAGGATGATAATCACGTGGTGAAGTTCAGGGCGCCACAAGGGTGATGTCATGGCTCTGGATGTTGGAATTATGCTCTTTTCTCAAGGATGTTAATCACGTGGTGAAGTTCAGAGCACCACAAGGGTGATGTTATGGCTCTGGATGTTGAAATTATGCTCTTTTCTCAAGGATGATAATCATGTAATGAAGCTCAGGGCGCCACAAGGGTGATGTTATGGGTCTGAATGTTGAAATTATGCTTTTTTCTCAAGGATGATAATCACGTGGTGAAGTGCAGGGCGCCACAAGGGTGATGTTATGGGTCTGGATGTTGAAATTATGCTCTTTCCTCGAGGATGATAATCACCTGGTGAAGTTCAGGGCGCCACAAGGGTGATGTTATGGCTCTGGATGTTGAAATTATGCTCCTTTCTCAAGGATGATAATCACGTGGTGAAGTTCAGGGTGCCACAAGGGTAATGTTATGGCTCTGGATGTTGAAATTATGCTCTTTTCTCAAGGATGATAATCACGTGGTGAAGTTCAGGACGCCACAAGGGTGATGTTATGGGTCTCGATGTTGAAATTATGCTCTTTTCTCATGGATGATAATCACGTGGTGAAGTTCAGGGCGCCAGAAGGGTGATGTTATGGGTCTGGATGCTGAAATTATGCTCTTTTCTCAAGGATGATAATCACGTGGTGAAGTTCAGGGCGCCACAAGGGTGATGTTATGGGTCTGGATGTTGAAATTATGCTCTTTTCTCAAGGATGATAATCACGTGGTGAAGTTCAGGGCGCCACAAGGGTGCTGTCAAGGGTGTGGATGTCGAAATTATGCTCTTTTCTCAAGGATGATAATCACGTGGTGAAGTTCAGAGCACCACAAGGGTGATGTTATGGCTCTGGATGTTGAAATTAGGCTCTTTTCTCAGGGATGATAATCACGTGGTGAAGTTCAGAGCACCACAAGGGTGATGTTATGGGTCTGGATGTTGAAATTATGCTCTTTTCTTAGGGACAATAATCACGTGGTGGAGTTCAGAGCACCACAAGGGTGATGTTAAGGGTGTGGATGTTGAAATTATGCCCTTTTCTACAGGATGATAATCACGTGGTGAAGTTCAGGGCACCACAAGGGTGATGTTAAGGTTGTGGATGTTGAAATTCTGCTCTTTTCTCAAGGACGATAATCACGTGGTGGAGTTTGAGGCGCTACAAGTGTGATGTTATGGGTCTGGATGTTGGAATTATGCTCTTTTCTCAAGGACAATAATCACGTGGTGGAGTTCAGTGATCACGTGGTGTTGTTCATTGCACCACAAGTGTGTTGTTGAGGGATTGGAGGGTGAAATTATGCTCTTTTCTCAATGACGGTGATCACGTGGTGTAGTTCAGGGCATCACATGGGTGATGTTGTGGAAATGAAGGGTGAAATTATGCTTTTTTCTCAATGACGGTAATCACGTGGTGTTGTTCAGGGCACCACGAGGGTTATGTTGTGGGTCTGAAGGGTGAAATTATGCTCTTTTCTTAATGACGGTGATCACGTGGCGTTCTTCAGGGCACCACAAGGGTGATGTTTTGGTAATAAAGGGTGAAATTATACTCTTTTCTCAAAGACGGTAATCACGAGTTGTTGTTCAGGGCACCACAAGGGTGATGTTGTGGTAATGAAGGGTGAAATTATGCTCTTTTCTCAATGACGGTAACCTCGTGGTGTTGTTCAGGCTACCACAAGGGTGATGTTGTGGTAATGGAGGGTGGAATTATGGTCTTCTCTCAATGACGGTAATCACGTGGTGTTGTTCAGGGCACCACAAGGGTGATGTTGTGGTAATGAACGGTGAAATTAGGCTCTCTTCTCAATGACGGTAATCACTTGGTGATGTTCAGGGCACCACAAGGGTGATGTTGTGGTGATGAAGGGTGAAATTATGCTCTTTTCTCAATGACGGTAATCACGTGGTGTTGTTCAGGGCATCACAAGGGGGATGTTGTGGTGATGAAGGGTGAAATTATGCTCTTTTCTCAATGACGGTAATCACGTGGTGTTGTTCAGGGCACTACAAGGATGATGTTGTGGTGATGGAGGGTGAAATTATGCTCTTTTCTCAATGACGGTAATCACGTGGTGTTATTCAGAGCACCACAAGGGTGATGTTGGGGGTCTGGAGGGTGAAATTATGCCCTTTTCTCAATGACGGTAATCACGTGGTGTTGTTCAGGGCCTCACAAGGGTGATGTTGCTCCAGTGTCATGGACGATAATCACCTGGTGTTCTACAGGGCACCACAAGGATAAAGTTGGAAGTCCGGAGGGTGAAATTATGCTCTTTTCTCATGGACGATAATCGAATGCTGGAGTTCGGGGCACCACAAGGGTGATGTTCAGGGTCTGGAGGGTGAAATTGGGCTCTATTCTCATGGACGATTATCACGTGGTGTTGTGCAGGGCACCACAAGGTTCATGTTGAGGGTCTGGAGGGTGAAATTGGGCTCTTTTCTCATGAACGATAATACGTGGTGGAGTACAGGGCACCACAAGGGTGATGTTGAGGGTCTGTAAGGTGAAATTATGCTCTTTTCTTATGGACGATAATCACGTGGTGTTGTACAGGGCACCACAAGGGTGATGTTGAGAGTCTGTAAGGTGGAATTATGCTCTTTTCTCATGAACGATGATCGCATGCCTGGAGTACAGGGCACCACAAGGCTGATGTTGAGGGTCTGGAGGGTAGAATTATGCTCGTTTCTCATAGATGATAATCACGTGAAGTTGTACAGGGCACCAAGAGGGTGATGTTGTGTGTCGGGAGGGTGAAATTATGCTCTGTTCTCAATGACGATAATCCCGTGGTGTTGTACAGGGTCACAAGGGTGATATTCAAGGTCTGGAGGGTGAAATTGGACTCTTTTCTCATGGACGATAATCACGTGGTGGAGTACAGAGCACCACAAGGGTGATGTTAAGGGACTGGAGGGTGAAATAATGCTCTCTTCTCAAGGACGATAATAGCATGCTGGGGTACAGGGCTTCACAAGGATGATGGTGAGGGTCTGGAGGGTTGAATTATGCTCTTTTCTGAATGACGGAAATCACGTTGTGTTGTACAGGGCACCACAAGGGTGATGTTGAGGGTCTGGAGGGTGTAAGATTGCGTCTTTCTCATGGACGATAATCACGTGGTGTTGTACAGGGCACCACAAGGGTGATGTTGAGGGTCTGGAGGGTGGAATTATTCTCTTTTCCCAATGACGGTTCTGACGTGGTGTTGTACGGGGCATCACAAGGGTGATGTTGAGGGTCTGGAGGGTGAAATAATGCTCTCTTCTCAAGGACGATATTAGCATGCTGGGGTACAGGGCTTCACAAGAATGATGGTGAGGGTCTGGAGGGTTGAATTATGCTCTTTTCTCAATGACGGAAATCACGTTGTGTTGTAAAGGGCACCACAAGGGTGATGTTGAGGATCTGGAGGGTGGAGGATTGCGTTTTTCTCATGGACGATAATCACGTGGTGTTGTACAGGGCACCACAAGGGTGATGTTGAGGGTCTGGAGGGTGGAATTATGCTCTTTTCCCAATGACGGTAATCACGTGCTGGAGCACAGGGCACCACAAGGTTGATGTTGAGGGTCTGGAGGGTGAAATAATGCTCTCTTCTCAAGGACGACAATAGCATGCTGGGGTACAGGGCTCCACAAGGATGATGGTGAGGGTCTGGAGGGTTGAATTATGCTCTTTTCTAAATGACGGAAATCACGTTGTGTTGTACAGGGCACCACAAGGGTGATGTTGAGGGTCTGGAGGGTGGAAGATTGCGTTTTTCTCATGGACCATAATCACGTGGTGTTGTACGGGACACCACAAGGGTGATGTTGAGGGTCTGGAGGGTGGAATTATGCTCTTTTCTCATGAACGATAATCGCATGCTGGAGTTCAGGGCACCACGAGGGTGATGGTGAGGGTCTGGAGGGTAAAATTACACTCCATTCTCATGTACGATAATCACGTGTTGTTGTACAGGGCACCACAAGGGTGTTATTGAGGGTCGGGAGGATGAAATTGGGCTCTTTTCTCATGGACGATGATCACGTGGTGGAGTACAGGGCACCACAAGGGTGATGTTGAGGGTCTTGAGGGTGGAACTATGCTCACTTCTTATGGACGATAATCGCAAGCTGGAGTAAAGGGCACCACAAGGGTGATGGTGATGGTCTGGAGGGTTGAATTATTCTCTTTTCCTGAAGACGATAATCACGTGGTGTTGTACAGGGCACCACAAGGGTGTTATTGAGGGTCTGAAGGGTGAAATTATGCTCTTCTCTCGTGGACGATAATAACGTGGTGTTGTACAGGGCACCACAAATGTGATGTTGGAAGTCTGGAGGGTGAAATTATGCTCTTTTCTCATGAACGATAATCGCATGCTGGAGTTCAGGGCACCACAAGGGTGATGTTGAGGGTCTGGAGGGTAAAATTACACTCCATTCTCATGGACGAGAATCACGTGTTGTTGTACAGGGCACCACAAGGTTGATGTTGAGGGTCTGGAGGGATAAATTAGGCTCGTTTCTCATGGACGATGATCACGTGGTGTTGTACAGGGACCCACGAGAGTGATGTTGAGAGTCTTGAGGATGGAATTATTCTCCTTTCTCATGGATGATAATCACGTGGTGTTGTACAGGGCATCACAAGGGTGATGTTGAGGGTCTGGAGGGTGAAATCGGACTCTTTTCTCATGGACGGTGATCGCATGCTAGAGTACGGGGCACCACAAGGGCGATGTTGAGGGTCTGGGGGTGGAATTATGCTCTTTTCTCTTGGACGATAATCACGTGGTGGAGTACAGGGCACCACGAGGGTGATGTTGAGGGTCTGGAAGATGAAATTATGCCCTTTTCTATAGATGATAATCACGTGGTGTTGTCAAGGGCACCACGAGGGTGATGTTGAGGGTCTGGGAGGTGAAATTATGCTTTTTTCTGATGAACGATAATCACGTGGTGTTGTACAGAGCACCACATGGGTGATGTTGAGGGTCTGGAGGGAGAAATTATGCTCTTTTCTCATGGACGATGATCGCATGCAGGAGTACAGGGCACCACAAGGGTGATGTTGAGGGTCTTGAGGGTGAAATTAGGCTATTTTCTCATGGACGATGATTGCATGCTGGAGTACAGGGCATCACAAGGGTGATGTTGAGGGTCTGGAGGTTGGAATTATGCTCTTTTCTCATGGACGATGATCACGTGGTGTACTACAGGGCACCACAAGGGTGATGTTGAGGGTCTGGAGGGTGAAATTAGGCTCTATTCTCATGGACGATAATCACGTGGTGTTGTACAGGGCACCACAAGGGTGATGTTGAGGGTCTGAGGGTGAAATTAGGGTCTTTTCTCATGGACGATAATCACGTGGTGTTGTACAGGGCACCACGAGGGTGATGTTAAGGGTCTGGAGGGTGAAATCAGGCTCTTTTCACATGGACGATAATCGCATGCAGGAGTACAGGGCACCACGAGGGTGATGTTGAGTGTATGAAGATTGAAATTATGCTCTTTCACTCATGGAAGATAATCACGTGGTGAAGTACAGGGCACCACAAGGGTGATGTTGAGGGCCTGGAGGGTGAAATGAGGCTCTTTTCTCATGGACGATAATCACGTGGTGTAGTACAGGGCACCACAAGGGTGATGTTGAGGATCTGAAGATTGAAATTATGCTCTTTCACTCATGGAGTATAATCACGTGGTGAAGTGCAGGGCACCACAAGGGTGATGTTGAGGGTCTGGAGGGTGAAATTAGGCTCTTTTCTCATGGACGATAATCACGTGGTGTAGTACAGGGCACCACAAGGGTAATGTTGAGGGTCTGGAGGGAGAAATTATGCTTGTTTCTCATGGACGATAATCACGTGGTGTTGTACAGGGCACCACAAGGATGATTTTGAGAGTCTGGAGGGTGAAATTATGCCCTTTTCTCATGGACGATGATCGCATGCTGGAGAACAGGGCACCACAAGGGTGTTGTTGATAGTCCGTAGGGTGAAATTAGGCTTTTCTCTCATGGACGATAGTCACCTGGTGAAGTACAGGGCACCACAAGGGTGATGTTGAGGGTCTGGAGGGTGGAATTATGCTCATTTCTCATTGTCGATAATCGCATCCTGGAGTACAGGGCACAACAACGGTGATGTTGGGGGTCTGGAGGGTGGAATTATGCCTTTTTCCATGGACGATTATCACGTGGTGTTGTAAAGGGCACCACAAGGGTGATGTTGAGTGTCTGGAGGGTGGAATTATGCTGTTTTCCCAATGACGGTAATCACGTGCTGGAGCACAGGGCACCACGAGGGTGATGTTGAGGGTCTGGAGGGTGAAATAATGCTCTCTTCTCAAGGACGATAATAGCATGCTGGGGTACAGGGCTCCACAAGGATGATGGTGAGGGTCTGGAGGGTTGAATTATGCTCTTTTCTAAATGACGGAAATCACGTTGTGTTGTACAGGGCACCACAAGGGTGATGTTGAGGGTCTGGAGGGTGGAAGATTGCGTTTTTCTCATGGACGATAATCACGTGGTGTTGTACAGGGCACCACAGGGGTGATGTTGAGGGTCTGGAGGGTGGAATTATGCTCTCTTCTCAAGGATGATAATAGCATGCTGGGGTGCAGGGCTTCACAAGGATGATGGTGAGGGTCTGGAGGGTTGAATTATGCTCTTTTCTAAATGACGGAAATCACGTTGTGTTGTACATGGCACCACAAGGGTGATGTTGAGGGTCTGGAGGGTGGAAGATTGCGTTTTTCTCATGGACGATAATCACGTGGTGTTGTACGGGGCACCACAAGGGTGATGTTGAGGGTCTGGAGGGTGGAATTATGCTCTTTTCTCATGAACGATAATCGCATGCTGGAGTTCAGGGCACCACAAGGGTGATGTTGAGGGTCTGGAGGGTAAATTTACACTCCAATCTCATGGACAATAATCACGTGTTGTTGTACAGGGCACCACAAGGGTGTTGTTGAGGGTCGGGAGGGTGAAACTAGGCTCTTCTCTCATGGTCGATGATCACGTGGTGGAGTACAGGGCACCACAAGGGTGATGTTGAGGGTCTGGAGGGTGAAACTATGCTCTCTTCTCATGGACGATAATCGCAAGCTGGAGTAAAGGGCACCACAAGGGTGATGTTGATGGTCTGGAGGGTTGAATTATTCTCTTTTCCTAATGACGATAATCACGTGGTGTTGTACAGGGCACCACAAGGGTGTTGTTGAGGGTCTGAAGGGTGAAGTTATGCTCTTCTCTCATGGACGATAATCACGTGGTGTTGTACAGGGCACCACAAGGGTGATGTTGGAAGTCTGGAGGGTGAAATTATGCTCTTATCTCATGAACGATAATCGCATGCTGAAGTTCAGGGCACCATAAGGGTGATGTTGAGGGTCCGGAGGGTAAAATTACACTCCATTCTCATGGACGAGAATCACGTGTTGTTGTACAGGGCACCACAAGGGTGATGTTGAGGGTCTGGAGGGATAAATTAGGCTCTTTTCTCATGGACGATAATCACGTGGTGTTGTACAGGGACCCACAAGGGTGATGTTGAGAGTCTGGAGGATGAAATTATTCTCCTTTCTCATGGACGATAATCACGTGGTGTTGTACAGGGGATCACAAGGGTGATGTTGAGGGTCTGAAGGGTGAAATCGGACTCTTTTCTCATGGACGGTGATCGCATGCTGGAGTACGGGGCACCACAACGGCGATGTTGAGGGTCTGGGGGTAAAATTATGCTCTTTTCTCTTGGACGATAATCACGTGGTGGAGTACAGGGCACCACAAGGGTGATGTTGAGGGTCTGGAGGATGAAATTATGTCCTTTTCTCATGGACGATAATCACGTGGTGTTGTCAAGGGCACCACGAGGGTGATGTTGAGGGACTGGGAGGTGAAATTATGCTTTTTTCTGTTGGACGATAATCACGTGGTGTTGTACAGAGCACCACATGGGTGATGTTGAGGGTCTGGAGGGTGAAATTTTGCTCTTTTCTCATGGACGATGATCGCATGCTGGAGTACAGGGCACCACAAGGGTGATGTTGAGGGTCTTGAGGGTGAAATTATGCTATTTTCTCACGGACGATGATTGCATGCTGGAGTACAGGGCACCACAAGGGTGATGTTGAGGGTCTGGAGGATGAAATTATGCTCTTTTCTCATGGCCGATAATCACGTGTCGTTGTACAGGGCACCACAAGGGTGATGTTGAGGGTCTGAAGTGTGAAATTATGCTCTATTCTCATGGACGATAATCACGCGGTGTCGTACAGGGCACCACAAGGGTGATGTTGAGGGTCTGGAGGGTGAAATTAGGGTCTTTTCTCATGGACGATAATCACGTGGTGTTGTACAGGGCACCACGAGGGTGATGTTGAGGGTCTGGAGGGTGAAATCAGGTTCTTTTCACATGGACGATAATTGCATGCTGGAGTACAGGGCACCACGAGGGTGATGTTGAGTGTCTGAAGATTGAAATTAGGCTCTTTCACTCATGGAAGATAATCACGTGGTGAAGTACAGGGCACCACAAGGGTGATGTTGAGGGTCTGGAGGGTGAGATTAGGCTCTTTCTTCATGGACTATAATCACGTGGTGGAGTACAGGGTACCACAAGGGTGATGTTGAGGGTCTGTAGGGTGAAATTATACTCTTTTCTCATGGACGATAATCACTTGGTGTGTTACAGGGCGCCACAAGGGTGATGTTGAGGGTCTCGAGGGTGGAATAATGCACTCCTCCCATGAACGATAATCACGTGGTGAAGTACAGGGCACCACAAGGGTGATGTTGAGGATCTGAAGATTGAAATTATGCTCTTTCACTCATGGAAGATAATCACGTGGTGAAGTGCAAGGCACCACAAGGGTGATGTTGAGGGTCTGGAGGGTGAAATTAGGCTCTTTTCTCATGGACGATAATCATGTGGTGTAGTACAGGGCACCACAAGGGTGATGTTGAGGGTCTGGAGGGTGAAATTATGCTTGTTTCTCATGGACGATAATCACGTTGTGTTGTACAGGGCACCACAAAGATGATTTTGAGAGTCTGGAGGGTGAAATTATGCCCTTTTCTCATGGACGATGATCGCATGCTGGAGAGCAGGGCACCACAAGGGTGATGTTGATGGTCCGTAGGGTGAAATTAGGCTTTTCTCTCATGGACGATAGTCACCTGGTAAAGTACAGGGCACCACAAGGGTGATGTTGAGGGTCTGGAGGGTGAAATTATGCTCATTTCTCTTTGTCGATAATCGCATGCTCGAGTACAGGGCACAAAAAGGGTGATGTTGGGGGTCTGAAGGGTGGAATTATGCCCTTTTCCATGGACGATAATCACGTGGTGTTGTACAGGGCACCACAAGGGTGATGTTGAGGGTCCAGAGGGTGAAATTATGCTCTTTTCTCATGGACGATAATCACGTGGTGTTGGAAAGGGCACCACAAGGGTGATGTTGAGGGTTTGAAGGGTGAATAATGCTCCATTCTCATAGACGATGATCACGTCGTGTTGTACAGGGCACCACAAGTGTGATGTTGAGGGTCCGGAGTGTAAAATTATGCTCTTTTCTCATGGACGGTAATCAAGTGGTTAAGTAGAGGGCACCACAAGGGTGATGTTGAGGGTCTGGAGGGTGTAATTATGCTCTTTTCTCATGGACGATAATCGCATGCTGGAGTACAGGGCACCACAAGGGTGATGTTGAGGGTCTTGAGGGTAGAATTATGCTCTTTTCTCATGGACGATCATCGCATGCTGGAATACAGGGCACCACAAGGGTGATGTTGAGGGTCTGGAGGATGAAATTTTGCTCTTTCCTCGTGGACGATAATCACGTGTCGTTGTACAGGGCACCACAAGGGTGATGTTGAGGGTCTGGAGTGTGAAATTATCCTTTATTCTCATGGACGATGATCACGTGGTGTTGTACAGGGCATCACAAGGGTGATGTTGAGGGTCTGGAGGGTAATATTTTGCTCTTTCCTCATGGACGATGATCGCATGCTGGAGTACAGGGCACCACAGGGGTGATGTTGAGGGTCTGGTGGGTGAAATTAAGCTCTTTTCTCATGGACGATAATCACGTGGTGTACTACAGGGCACCACAAGGGTGATGTTGAGGGTCTGGAGGGTGAAATTAGGCTCTTTTCTCATGGACAATAATCGCATGCTGGAGTACAGGGCACCACAAGGGTGATGTTGAGGGTCTGGAGGGTGAAATTCTGCTATTTTCTCATGAATGATGATCACTTGGTTTTGTACAGGGCACCATATGGGTGTTGTTGAGGGTCTGGAGGGTGAAATTATGCTCTTTCCTCATGGACGATAATCATGTGGTTGAGTACAGAGTACCACAAGGGTGATGTTGAGGGTCTGGAGGGTGAAATTATCCTCTTTTCTCATGGAAGATTTTCACTTGGTTTGTTACAGGGCGCCACAAGGGTGATGTTGAGGGTCTCGAGGTTGGAATAATGCACTTTTCTCATGGACGATAATCACGTGGTGAAGTACAGGGCACCACAAGGGTGATGTTGAGGGTCTGGAGGGTGAAATTATGCTCTTTCAACATGGACGATAATCACGTGGTGAAGTACAGGGCCTCACAAGGGTGATGTTGATGGTCTAGAGGGTGAAATCAGGCTCTTTTCTCATGGACGATAGTCACGTGGTGTAGTACAGGGCACCACAAGGGTGATGTTGAGTGTACGGAGGGTTAAATTATGCTCGTTTCTCATGGACGATAATCACTTGGTGTTGTACAGGGCACCACAAGGGTGATGTTGAGGGTCTGGAGGGTGAAATTATGCCCTTTTCTCATGGACGATGATCGCATGCTGGAGAACAGGGCACCACAAGGGTGATTTTGATGGTCTGGAGGGTGAAATTGGGCTCTTCTCTCATGGGCGATAATCACGTGGTAAAGTACAGGGCACCACAAGGGTGATGTTGAGTGTCTGGAGGGTCTCATTATGCTCTTTTCTCACTGTCGTCAATCGCATGCTGGAGTACAGGGCACCACAAGGTTGATGTTGTGGGTCTGGAGGGTGAAATTATGCCCTTTTCTCATGGACGTTAATCACGCGGTGTTTTACAGGGCACCACAAGGGTGATGTTGAGGGTCTGGAGGGTGAAATTATCTTATTTTCTCATGGACGATAATCACATGGTGTTGTGGAGGGCACCACAAGGGTGATGTTGAGGGTCTGGGGGGTGAAATTATGCTCGTTTCTCTCGGACGATAATCTCGTCGTGGAGTACAAGGTACCACAAGGGTGATGTTGAGGGTCCGGAGGGTAATAATTAATCATTAAGTAATAATTAATAAGTAGGTAAGTAATAATTCTGTATTTTATTCACTATGAGTGAAGTCTAAAACTGATTCTTTAGTGTAACTATCACATGACAAATCTCATATTTTCAATACCGTATTGAATGTTGATAATTTGTCCATTAAATGAAAGAAACATCACGGCAACCATCGGCTACTTGATTGATAAGTCATCCAAATGAAATGTGATTTTAGGCTCAAACTAGTGAAACGCATAAACTCCAGAGCTAATTAAAATTAATCTGTATAACTTAGTAATATATGTATTCATTCATTTTCAATGATCCGTAGTTTAAACATTGTCGAAGTAAAAAGTGTAGAAAAAGCACAAACAGGCCAGGCCGTGTCTAATGTGTCACCTTTGGAGACACATTAGACACGGCCTGGGCCTACTCAGCCGCCCCTGTGCGCACGCCCATGACCCTCAATGACATTTGTGAGTGTGAAATAGATAAATAATTTAATAACCAAATATGTAGGCCTACTATTTTTCAAATTACTTTTATGATTTAGGCCTAAAGAGAAAAACATTTCCAGATTAATACTTATTTCTTCATATCATTACCTTGTAATCATTATCACGTAACAATTTTTCTTGGGGTATTTTTTATTCATACCAGGCCTACTCATTTCTGAAACTTGACAGATCCATCATGAATCAGGGGTGGGTCCAGGTTTTATTCATGGGGGGGGGAGGGAATTTCCATTTGAAAAAGAAAATGTCATATAAGAACAGTTGTGCATTGGCCTATTATCGCAAATTCGGCGACCCGCTGGAGGGAAAGGCCCCCTTCTGGTCCCTTAGATAATTTTTTGAAATTACACCCATTTTTAATACGGTTTAGCGGTTTTCAGATGAGGTTTTGATACCGAAATCATTTCACTTATAAAATTAATAATGGTGCCTGAACCAATATTTGTAGCTGCAAGGTCTTTTTGTGTTATTTTAGCGCACTGGGAAGGCACTCAATTGTGCGCCTCCAAAACTCAGCATGAATATTGAAGGTGAATGCAAAGGGAGGGGGGAGTCATGCCCCACAGGGACCTTTTTAAGTTTTCCTTTTCTCAATATGATTCTACCGGTTTCAGGAACCTTTCTGGAATAGGCCTACATGGATAACAAGACTGATTTTGCCAAATGATTGTTCCAAGCAAATAACGCTGAATTAATCCATCTTTCAATGACAAGAATATTTTAATAAGAACATTCATTCTATCCAGTGATGTGAATAGAATGAAATTCAATTTAAAGAATGTCGGTATGATTACTGGTAGAAAGTCACATATGGGTGCCGATAGCGCCCCTCAAATTTGGCCACCAAGCAGCCACGCTCTTTGCCCACCCCTAAAAAACAACCTTTGTTGGTATAATCATCGTTATTTTGAAAAATCGTAATATCCAAACTACATAGGCCTTCTATATCTGAAATTTCGAAACAGTACGTAGAATTCATTTTCAATGCAATTATGTAAAATATGAAATCTTGGCATCAGATTGCCCTAAGGTACGTTCATAGAGCCATGCACGGCATTTTTGCCGGCCGACAATCTTGTCGGATGCCGTAGGACGTCAAATGATCTCTACCGTTCATACTACCACGGCAAAACGATCGGTTATATCGTGAACTCAGGGCAATTATATATCGAATCGATGCGATAACCATGGCAACGTGGACAGTGATCGAGCTTGACAGTCGATAGTCCGTAAGAAAAACAAACAGTTTGAGTATAAAAGTGGAAGTGATATCGTCTACGTCATCACGGCAAGTGTCGTCCGGCAAAATGTTCAACTCGAACCAACTTTCAAGGTCACAGTAAACGACAAGCCCGGCGAGTCTGTGATTGGCTCATTCATTTAGACGGCATGGCAAATTCGTGTTGCCGTGGCTCTATGAACGTACCTTAATACGATATTTATTTCCCTCCTTCTCTTTTCCCATTTTTTTTCTTTCTGTCTCCTCTTTTTTGTCGCTTCCAATGCATGGAGAGGAGGTAACCACCTAACAGCACATTACATATGCCGCTAGGTGACAGATCCATCATGAATAGGATAAAAACGGCACGTTACATTGCCTAAAGTTGATGGTTCCATCACGAGTGGGATGAAAACGGCACGTTACATTGCCTAAAGGTGACGGTTCCATCACGAGTGGGATGATAACGGCACGTTACATTGTCTAAAGGTGACGGATCCATCACGAGTGGGATGAGAACGGCATGTTACATTGCCTAAAGGTGACGGTTCCATCCCGAGTGGGATGATAACGGCACGTTACATTGCCTAAAGGTGACGGATCCATCCTGAGTGGGATGATAACGGCACGTTACATTGCCTAGAGGTGGCGCTTCCATCCCGAGTGGGATGATAACGGCACGTTACATTGCCTAGAAGTGACGGTTCCATCACGAGTGGGATAACGGCACGTTACATTGCCTAAAGGTGACAGATCCATCCCGAGTGGGATGATAACGGCACGTTACATTACCTAGAGGTGACGGTTCCATCCCGAGTGGGATGATAACGGTAAGTTACATTGTCGTTAGGTGACTGATCCATCACAAACTGGGATAGGTATAGTATGTGAGGTGGCAAGGAAGAATCAGATCAGTAACGTGGGATGGAACAGATCCATCCCTGCCGGGACGGTGGCATCAAAATATTAAATCCCTGGCACGTGTTTGTAAAGTAACTTGGGAGTAGATCGTTCACTCCCTGGGACTGATCAGTGTTTATTGGGTCCTTAGCTTTGAAAACATCATAACGGCTATCAGTGTTATGCCACGCCCTAAGGGGCTGGACTTGTCATTTATCACATGACCGGTGAATTGTGTTCGATTGGAGCTTAGTTTTGTTGGTACCAAATAGAACGGACAGTTGTTATCAGCTGATTCTCTCAGTCGAAAAACAATTCGGGCCACGCAATGCATCACGGAATAACAAGCTCGACTATCGCCCCCGCGCTCCCCCTCCCAGACAAGCCGCAACAATATTCAACGTATTCAATATATTCATTATTCAATGTGCAAGGCACAGTATTCTTGGAATGCGGCGACAAAACAAAGCAACCCGACTACAAATGATACAAGCTGATGTTGGTTTCATATTTGAGTGAAATATTATAAAACAGGATCTTATTGACGTAGGGCCTATCACTCTCCTTGTAATTATAGTTCCTTATAATATAATACTGATGCAAGTTTATATTTTATTTGTCTGCGGGTCTCCAATAACAAAAACATTAGATTGAGATGAATTAGAAATAAATATCCAACCTTCATAATTATGAACATGGAACACTTATCAAAATGAATCGAAAGATAATAAAAATATACTTTGAACAATTATCATTATCTAATGATCACAATTATATAGTGAAAATAGTTATGATGTTCTGTGGGTGTTTCCTAAATGATGAACATTCATATTCTTGTGTGAACACATTTATTGCATTCCATACAAAATGATAGCTCTATGCAAATGACAAAAAAAGTCGAAATAAAATTACAATAGAATTGTATTGATCAAACAATATATTTCTGATTAAATAATGCAGTCAGCACAAAGGCCGAACTATAATCACTATATCAATTGTAATTGAAGTGGAATCAATTACACTCAATTTTCATTTCGATAAGATAGAATCATTATGTAAGAGTATTATGTAATATATATATATATATATATATATATATATATATATATATATATATATATATATATATATATATATATATACATATATATATATATATATATATATATATATATATATATATATATATATATATATATATATATATATATATATATATATATATATATATATATACATTATTTATATTGGGTTTAAACAACGCACTGTACTGATGACAAAGATCTATTGGCGTCGGTCAATGATATATGAGATGGAAGGTTATTTGCCGCCCTCTGTAGCTCAGTCATCTGAGGCACAGCTTCAGATACAGAAGTCACCATTGGGCATGGGTACGAGTCTCGCATAAGGCATGGGTTTTTGTAAACGTCCTCTCACTTAGTATCACTCCATAGTTTCGAAATCATCTGCTCATCAACATTATTACATAACATAATATACATAACATAACATCATTTGCTCGTATAACCTAGCTGTGGGCGGGGTCGTTAAGCAAGCGAACAATAATCAAAGATTGATTTTAATCACCGAGTGATAAAAATTAGAACTTAGAAATTAGAAGGTTTTCCGCATGAACGGTCGTCGTGTTTTTGACCTTGCCTATGTGTTGAGGTCAGTGTTTAGCATACCGCTCGGGTGAGGCGTTCAGAGCACGACTGCGCGGACAAGCGCTCAGACCTTGGATAATTTTTTTCCAAAGATATTTTTGCTAACACGTGTTAGGGGATGTGTCGTTGAGGCTGTGACCAAGTTACAGCCTGATCGGGTGATTGGTACTGAGATGAGGAGCTCAACATAACCTCTCCCCCCATTTTTTAAACAGCATTAACAGTCTGTTAGCTCACTAATGTCACTAATTGTGGTTTTCCCACAAATTATAAGCAAATACAGAAAGCATCTGATCATAAACATTGATCAGTGCCTTGTATAGCAAAAGGGAGAGATGCTGCTGGTGATCTACACAAGTTAGCACAAGCCCGTATTAGTAGTGAATTGGTGTATGAAGTAACATATATCTATGATAACAATGCATTCATCACACTGATCAATATTATCAACAAATATAAAGGAATCAAATCAGCATGAATATTATTTACCCGGCAATCTACTTTAGTCGGTGATACTCTCTCAGCGAGTTTCCGGTTCGTTTTTTTCTTCTCGCTGATAGGCATGATCTCGTTTTCTTCGTCTTCTTCTTCTGATTAAGGTCTCGTCTTCATACTGTGACGAAATGTATCGTAGTATGCCTAATATTGTTGCACGTGCATACATAATAACCGCACTCACCCTTCTGTGTGTATCGTCCGCGCTCGCGAGTCGCGCATCGCCCAGCTCTGCACGGCACGGCATGGTTCAAGCTTTGCGGGTTGACCCTTCGGGCTTTCAAGGCGTACACAGAAACCGATGAAAATAATGCGAAACACATCTCCGTATATTATGCGTACTGACTACACCATTGGATATAACATACAACAGTAAGCAATAAAGTTGTGGATAAAGGTTCAAACTAGGCTTTGAGTTTGTAAAAACTACTGAATCCGATTTTTGCTGGAGGGATAACAGCTCGAGGATGTGCAAAGTTCACATCCATTTCTACGATTTTGGGAATTAATGTCGAGATTACTACAAATACACATCATAGAACTGTTCTTTATTGATAAGACACCAAAAGCTACATGCGTTTATCTCTCATGGTTGCATCACAATCCTGATGATACCGAGACTCCGCGAGCCGTTGTATATTGGTAGGTGTGCTACCACATATTGTTGAAACATGAAATACGCATTTTTGTTATATGTATAAGATTTATTATACGACCATTCATACAATGATCCGTTTATACGATTATTTACCTCGGTCCTCCTAAAAGTCGTATCCATTAATTCCATCTCTTTTTTTTTAATAACATCGAAACTTGATACAAAATCATTGTTCCCCAATTAAGGCTGTGGATGAAAGGTAGGATCGTTCAGACGGAGCACCACAAGGGCGATCTTACCACCTCATTTTAATTCCATTAATACAGTTGGTCTTTAAAATCTAGTACAACACATCTATAGTCTTTAGAGCCATAGTCAGTCAAATTATCAAGTCATTCAAGTCTGTAGAACAATTGTAAAGACACATTGCTGCTTTAAACATTCCAAGCTTAAGAAATACGTAGTTGTGTTACTGATTATGATTCTTGACATGGAAAATCATTGACCTTCAAAATATCACAGCTGTGCAAATATAATGGTTATTAATATTTGGTTTGTTGTCGGACGTCCTTCCTCTTTCGGGAGCCCGTAAAGTGTACCCCAATATTGTGACCCTCAAAGTGTATCCAAATGTCGAGTGGACCAGAAACCAGATATTCTGTACCCCAAAGCTAGTTGGACATTTTTAACTCCGATATTCTGGCCCTCAATATAGTGGCCCACAAATTAGAACACCGGGTTCCAGAAAATCTTTTCGAACGACTAATTTGGTATTGTGGACCCTAGTAGAGTGATGCACAGAGATTTGTCATTGTTAACCTTGATAAACTGAACCCGATATTCCGACCCCCAATATAGTGGCCCACAAAACTACAACACCAGGGTCCAGAATATCTTTTCCAACGACTATTGCTATTGTGGACCCCAGTAGAGTGATCCACAGAGATTTGTCATTGTTAACCTCGATAAACTGAACCCCGATATTGTGACCCACAAAAGTGTATCCAAATATCATGTGGATATAGTGGACCACAAAGTAGATATTCTGTACCCCAAACCTAGTTAGACATATTGAACCCCGATATTCTGGCCCCCAGTATAGTGGCGTACAAAGCTACAACACCAGAGTCCAGAATATCTTTTACAACGACCAAATTGTAATTGTGGACCCTAGTAAAGTGGCCCTCAAAGAGATCGGCATTGTCGAAGCGAAAACTGTACCCCCACAAAGTGATCCACAGAAAAGATATACTGGCCCCCAACCCGAGGTATGCTGCATCCCTGGCGCCGTGCAAGGTAGGCAAACGGCAAACCATCAGCCATGTATGCAATGTTGGGAAGCTCGGTCGAACCCACTTGGAATTGTATTATGGAATTTCCGAAATACTATTCCAAGTGGGCTCGACTGAGCTTCCCAACATTGCATACATGGCTGATGGTTTGCCTACCCTGCACAGCGTCAGGGATGCAGCATACCTTGGGTTGGGGGGCAGTATATCTTTTCTGTGGATCACTTTATCGGGGTACAGTTTTCACTTTCACAATGCCGATCTCTTTGTGGGCCATTCTACTAGGGTCCATCCACTTATACCAATTTGGTCTTTGGAAAAGATATTCTGGACCCCGGTGTTGTAGTTTTGTGGGCCAAAATATCTGGGTTCAATATATCTCACTAGCTTTGGGGTACAGAATATCTAATTTGTGGTCCACTATATCCACACAACATTTGCATACACTTTTGTAGGCCACAATATTGTGGTTCAGTTTATCGAGGTTAACAATGACAAATCTTTGTGTATCAGTTTATTGGGGTCCACAATACCAATTTACCCCTTCGAAAAGATATTCTGGACCCCCGTGTTCTAGTTTTGTGGCCACTATATTGGGGGCCACAAGTCCAAAGTATTTGTACATTTTCCGGGTTTAATCGAGTGGGCCACAATACTGGGGTCTACTTAATATTTTTCTTGTGGTGCAGAATATCGGGGTTCACAATACTGTGCTCCACAAGAGCGGTATGCCCTCTTTTGTTGATACAAATGTATTCTACAGTCAATTAAATGTAAATAAATACTAGTCAAACGCGAAATATGCGTTGTAAGATGAGCGAGATATCTCAATAAGGTATAAAAGTCCTTAAAGTAGTTCTACCCTTGCTACTTTATCGACTCTGGTATTCTACACACCTTGATATCTGAATAAGCTATTAAAGTCGTTAAAGTAGTTCTACTCTTGCCACTTCATTGACTCTGGTGTTCTACACACCTTGATGCATATAAAAAATACTTCATTGTTGGTCAACTCTTGAATCTAGAAAGCAGTGAATCTCGACAACTTAATTCTGTCACAATTTTTATGATATATTTGATGAATATTATCAGTCATTTTATTTTTTTTCTGCAAAACGACTGATCAGAATTGCTTAAAAAATCCTAATAATGTGTAAAATCCATGTATACACATTTAGAGAGAATTTCATTCCATTTGGAGAGATTTTATTTTTCAACATTTTCTGCCCAGCCAAATCTTATGGGGTTTTTAGAAACTTTGAGATGATGATTCTCAAAATCGGTCTGACCGATTCATCCCAAAAACTATACAGTTCTAAGTTGGATGAGTTTGCATGTACAAAAAAAGTTTCATGTTGATCAGTCAACCCTTGCGACCTGTGGAGTGCTTACAAACAAAAAAAAAAAACACACAGACAAAGCCCTATAAGAGTGGGATGGAGACTTCGCTACGCTCATCAAATAGCTCACTCAGATTGACATCCGTTTATAATCTCAATTCAACCTAGCATGGCAGGAGATTTAAATCCCACTCTGCTCACTGAAGCCGCCCGACGTGGCTCACTCAGCCAAGGCACTGCTTTAGAAACTGAAGTTTCAAGTGCAGGGCGTGGGTTAGAGTCCCGCATGTTTGCAAGTAAACATGGCTTTTACTTTTTCCTTCTATTGCATTTAGAATTTGACAAATAGCACTTTGGTACATCTATTATTTTGAAGCATCTTGTTTTTTAGTGCAACAACGTTCTGTACGATAACAACATAAGTACGGTATCGGTAGAACAATGAATTCACGCAAATAGGCAAACCTTACATGAGGAACAACTCAATCGATGACTTTAGAAAAATGGCATCCACCAGCCGGTCAAACCAACACCTCATTATTATTATTATTATTTAACTCTTGCAAATGCACATAAATGCGCGGTGGCAAGTTCCCTAAGTACCCCTATCCCACCATCTCCTTAACCCTCTGACGGAATAACTTTAACCTGATTTCATCCCCTTCAAAAACATCTCATCTGCCACCTGTTTTTGCAGATGTACTTTGATTCTCTCAATTACCCAACTAACGTCACCCTTTTACTCCTTAATTGATTTCATTTTTAGGAAAATAGCGTCTATAACGCTTTCATTTCAAATATCGCGCTTATATCTCTAATATGTTGAAGTGAAGCGGGATCAGACGTTTGTAGCTATTTGTTGCCTTTTCAAAACATGATCAAACAATGTCAAATGTATTGAAACATGAAGAGATATAATAAGAATATGGATTGAAGCACTTTCAGATCTCAATCTGCTTATATCCTTATGCTTGTTTTATTATGGTTATGGTTCGACGAAGAGGGTTGACATCATGGCCATCAGACATGATAAAAAGATGGATCTGATGTTGGATCCCACTATCAGATTTGAACTAGGTTCAACGCAGGCAGAAGATGCCAACATTGAAAAGAGGGACCATTATATACCATGCATCCCTGACCTAGCTCAAAAATATTTATAAGATCGGCAGCCAATACTGGAAAGTTATTGGTCTTTTCCTAGGAGTCTAGGGTATATATAATTACATCTTTTTTTTTACCAACTTTTTAAAATCATATGCCATTTCAACCATCAATTTAGATTGCATAGTAACGTCAATTTTGAAAGACTCATCCTTCATTCTTCACAATCATCTATATATACAGGGCCGGCCCGTGGGCTGGGCGACCTGGGCGGCTGCCAAGGGCGCAACATTTCCATGGGCGCAAAAATTAGTAGCTTTTCGTAGTTTTTCTTTATTTCACTGCAAGAGGCGCTTGACAAATGATGAAATTCACCATCGCCGTTGGACGTTGTCACATTGGTTAATTTATTCAGAGGAATTAGACAGGGTTTTTTCCTCTGCTACCACTGTTATTGTTATACTGCTATCACTGTCATTGAATTATGAATCAATTCAGCGTTTTATTTGCTTGGAACATCCATTTGGCAAAATTAGTCTTGTTGAAATTCATGTATTCCAGGAATTTCCTGTAGTTCCTGAAACCCGCGAGAAATCGTACTATAAAAAGTACACTTCGAAAATTTTCCTGCGGAGCATGGCTCCCTCCTCGCATTCATCATTAATATGGACACTCAGTTTTGGGGGCTCACAATTGAGTGCTTGCCCGGGATGCTGAAATGACATGACATGGAACGGCCCTGCAGCTACAAATATTGGTTCTTGCATCATTTTCAATTGTTTAGGTTGAATGATTTTAGCATCTGAACCTCATCTGAAACGCGCTGAACCGTATTCAAAATGGGTGTAATGTGAAAAAAATCCCTGCGGAGCCAGAAGGGGGCCTTCCCCCCTTGCCCACGCGGGTCGCCGGCTTCGCGATAACGGGTCGTTCCACACAACTGTTCTCATATAGTATCTTCTTTAACAAACTGAAATCGCCCCCCCCCCCCTTCCCCCACCATGAATGTGACCTGGATCCACCCCTGCCCAGGGCGCAAAAACATCACGAGCCGGCCCTGTATACATAATAACTCGTCATAAATAATTCAAAACATTTATTCATTTCATTTCTACTATTTTGTCTTCAAACTTAATATTATTATTATTTTTATTTTTTTTGAGTAACGTTTTTTTTCATCCGTGACTTTTATATCTAGATGAATACCTAAGTTAATCATTCCATATGAGTAATTTCTGTAATTGAATTGTATTTTATATAGATAATTAAGCTGGATTCCAGTGGTCAATCACTCTACAGTGAACAGCTGACAAATAACGTTGTTAATCTCTCAAAGTTGGTATTCTTACATGTCTCTTAACAGCACATTTATCTCGATGTTACCGCACTCACTTCGAGTGACCCGGAAAGTCAAGGTGAATCGGACCCAGTTCGATCCCTGCCACCTTCATCTTCACATGTTTTTTTTGTAGGTACCCTATGAATTCTAGGCTAATGCAGGAATGGTTCCTTACAATATAGACCACAATTACCACTTCCTTCCCACTATTCTTTCCATTACTGGTACCTAAGAGCCTTCATCTCATCATCCCATCATCTTATTATTCATTCAATTGATACCAACAGATCTTATAGTTATCATTAGTGCGACGTTGAACCAAAAATAAACAAATCCTAATTGTGATCCTAACATGTCTCTAGTTACGTGCTTGACTTTCAGGTACACCTGGTTTGTGTTATTGATACTTGTCGGAATCCTCATCATCATCGGCTTGCTTGTCTGCTGCTTTCGCTGCCGCTGCTTCTGCGTCTGTATAGGAAAGTGTGTCTGTGCTAACAAGAAGACGTGGTTACTCTAGCAGCGTGTCAATTTCTCACGTAACTTATAAACTCTCTAGCAGCTGTCAATATCTCACGTAACTCATAAACTCTCTAGTGGCTGTCAATATTTTAAGTAACTTGTAAACAAAAGACTCATTCATTGTGACACCAATGTACAACCAGAAGCAAACCCATTCGTAATACAAGAACACAAATGTAACACCTGATCAATTTTGGGATGATTGTCTTGTCCTGCTATCTCGGCTGTCAAACTAAACCTGCAACCGAGTCTAGGTAGTTAACGTGTCACTCGTGATTTGGAAACAAAATGTTTTTGATCCTTATAGTAATGTTCTACAGCCACATTGACATGGTAGCTTGAAAGGTGCCAATGTTATGGCTAGTGTATGGTTGTTGAAATGGACTAAGGACATCCTGTAAGACGGACATTTCTGCGTTGGTGTTATGCATTGCGTTGTGAATGAGCCTTGAGTTTCACATATCCATGACCAACTAGGCTAATTGCCAGATAGCAGTAAAATGTGAGATTTTAATCTCTTTGTAAAATTTGTAATATCTACTGGAAGTGTCTTCGGCATGTAATGGAATTGAACGTCAATTCGTCGTTCAGTAATACCGCTGAATAAAGGAATAATCTTCAGGACTCCCATTTCATGTTTGTGTTATTAGTTAGTCTTGAGTTTGTTTATTCCTTTGACATACTTGTACCCATGAAAGAAGAATGTCGTCTACCAACATAACAAACAGAAATATCACCATCTGTAAAGTCGTACCGGTAGTATTTTTAGAACATAACGATTTTTCATGACAAGAAATACAATAAGAAATGCAACCGCATCTTTCAAAAGCAAATCATTCAATTTGCAGCGAGATTATGTATTTACACAAAATTTTATTCAGTTGGTAGATGACCTTTTTTCATCATTGCCACGAGTATATCTCTCCATCTGTGTGAGATTTACAAGACTGATGTTGATGGACATCATGTAGGCCTATGCTACTACTCCAGACTGATATGAAGTTGTAACAGGCCTACTCATCCTAGCAGGCCTATATTTAGATTTTTACTGCCGATGCTTAATGCTTGATTAATTATTACCAACAGCGTAACATTTTCAGTGTCGATGTAGCATATAAACAATCGCAGTTACTTTCTGGATGAATATAGTGTAGTGAAAATATTTTATAACATTCAGAGAAGGATCTTGTGAAATACTAGCAATGCATAATAATAATAATAATAATAATAATAATAATATTTATTGACAGTATACATGTTACATGTTATGTTTCATCATTTTCATTTTCATGGTACAATTATTAGAATTAAGTCGTGTTACCAAATCTTACATAAAAATCTGTTATATAATAAAATTCTTTCTCAATGAGATGACTTTTTACTTTATTAAACATTAAATATAATATTTAAATACATATTGAATACATATTAAACATTCACTTTGAGTCACAAGTTATTTCTATGTAACGCTACGCGGTGAGGTAAAAATTGACAGCACAAATATTGAGTGTTACTGTCACATACATGTAATCTTACCGGGAATGCTGAATCTCTACTCCAAGGAAACTTTTTTCATATCCAGCTCGTTTCTATGAAACTCGTTTACATTTGATAAAAAAGATAAATGGAATCTCGGTTCTATGGAAAGTCGTTTCATTTCCAGCTCGTTCGGGGAAATTTATATATTTGAAAACAATTAATACAACTGTACACCATGCAAACTCGTTTCATATCCAACTCGTTTCACCTGAATGTATATCTTTTAATACAATTAATAAGACTGTACACCAGGGAAACTCGTTCAATATCCAGCTTGTTTCTATGAAACTCGTTTCTATATAATATAATGAATTAATGGAATCTCGGTTCTTATTTTATAAATAGAAACGAGCTGGAATTGAAACGAGTTTCCTTGGTGTGCAGTTTTATCAATTTTACTAAAAGATATACATTCAGGTGAAACGAGTTTCATTTGAAACGAGTTGGATATGAAACAAGTTTACATGGTGTTCAGTTTTATTAATTGTTTTCAAATATATAGATTTCCCCAAACGAGCTGGAAATGAAACGACTTTCCATAGAACCGAGATTCCATTCATCCATTTTATAATATAGAAACGAGCTGGATATGAAACAAGTTTCCTTGGTGTACAGTTTTATTAATTATATTAAAATATATACATTCAGGTGAAACGAGTTGGATATGAAACGAGTTTACATGGTGTACAGTTTCTTCATTAATAGTTTTCAAATATATAGATTTCCCAAAACGGGATTCAGGTGGAACGACTGTCCATAGAACCGAGATTCCATTTATCTATTTTATTATATAGAAACAAGCTGGATATGAAATGAGTTTCCTTGGCGTAGAGATTCAGGCAACCCATCTTACCACCTTTGTTATTATAAAATTTTGATCATTAGTATTTTTGGCAAATATTGTATGCATCTTGTGATGTATTGGTTAATTTTATCTCCTGCACAGGTGTACTTCTATGATCATTTATAGCTGTGATATTTCCTGGCAGGACTTCTTGCCTTATATAGTCTGGGGACACGTTATAATTCAATCAACTATTTCATAATTAATCACTTTACCTACAGGATAAAACAATACACACACATATTACATGAAATTAACTGCCTTATTGTTCTCGTAAAACATTAAATTGCTTTTAATACCACAGTATCAATGTAAATCATAAAAAACTGTAAATTGCTCCACCTTGTAGGCCTAATAGAAGTTTTGTTGAATAATGTGGCTGTACATTTATAATTGTTATGTACTCATTTGCTAGATAACCCATGGCAGGGCAGGTACTTGAATGCTGATGTCACACAGTTGGGAAACAGTTCAAATACTTGACGTTAATCCCCTGAAAAAACAGTCTGAAAATCGAAAAATGCGGGCCATATTTGTTCATGCTGGACTTGAGGGCTAGCACCTCCAAACCGTATTGGCCTGTTCATCACACATTTCAGTACTACAGTGTACCATAGTAATAGATATTTATTTAGCAGTATAATAGGTCAATTTAATTAGAATTCTAATGGTCAATTCTATAATGGTACATATACCGTATATCAAATACATGGATACAAATTCAATTGATAGCAATTCGAATATGTCACATGGACAATACAACATATCAGTAATATTAACATATCAATTAATAGAATGCACATAAGTAGAAAAATATTGGCATACATTACAAATGAATTATACTGAGGCGTGCGGGTCCAAGTTTGAAACCACCACTGAGCAGCATTGGTCTCAATATTTAGCTATTTCAAGCCTTTGGGATTAATCTAACTTTTTTTTAGAATTTACAACACTATTTTCTGAAATTAGCAACACTGTTCTGGTTTCTGATTTCAATGGGGATCTGATTGAACATTCTAATTTCTTTCACAAAACTACTATCATCTTCTTCTTTCATCATAGTAGTGGTTTTCACTTGTAAGTTATTGCTACTTCTTGGAGTACACTTAATATCAAATTGTTAATTATATTATTTTTTTTTCCCTCATCTTGGAAACTGTTTTGCTGCCCCGTGCTTGGCAATTCCCGAATCATGTTGTTGAACCTGCAACATGTGCACACAACATAGCCTGCAACATGATACTGCAACGTGAAACATGTATGACTGTCCTGATAACTAACTATATAGTAATATCTTTGGTCCTGATTCTATCTGTTACTCAGCCATGTCATACCTGACACTTGAAGAGGGGTTGTTCTATTGTGACAACACCATGCTAAAGGTGACGTCACAGTGACGAGTCACGTAAACCCTAAGAAAGCCGCAGGAGATATTTATTTCAAATGTCCTTAAAACCATCGTACTTTCCGAAAAACTCCATGTCCCATTGGTTCGGTCCATGCCTTCAGTGCCATCGAGATAGGGTTTGATTGCACCCCAAGCTGTTATTTTTTAATTTTTGTTCTTTTATATTTTTCAGTATATTATTTTAGCCATACCATGGGTTATGGAATTTTTAAAAATATTCAAAGGATTTTGGCGGCAGGTTATGGAACTGGGCAATATTTTTGTGACCAATGCATGGAGTTGATTTTTATTTTATCTGTCAGATTGTCGCGTTTTGCTGTGACCGTGTTTATTGTTGCCCTGACTATAGGAGAGGTCCGTTGAATGAGCCCTGTAATAATTGTCGCGTAAGTTTGTGTTGTGACTATGCTGATACTTCAGTCTGTGTTGTGATTAGTTGAGATTGGATAATGAGTACGATAATGGATAATGTAGAACCACATACTTGTTCCTATATAGATTATTTCTCCTGTTATTGTATACTGCCTTGAACTATTATTATTATTATTATTAACTCTTGCAGTTGCACATAAATGCGCGGTGGCAAGTTCGGAAGTTCCCTATCGATCCTATCCTATCGCCTCCCTAACCTTCTGACGGAATAGCTTCAACCCTATTTCATCCTCCTCAAGTATACTTCTACTAAGCCCATTCCAATCCCTACCTGTCCTATTCAAGAAAGAGAACTTACCGACATCTTATCTAGCCCCCTTTATAACTACTGCTCTATCATGACTTCGCCTTCCTTTCAATCAACCTATTCAACTCTCCCCAGCCCCCTTCTCCTTCCATTACCCTGAAGAAATTACAGATCCGATCCTCCTTTCTCCGTATTTCCAATTCCCGCCATCCCAAGTCTCGGATCATCTCATATGGACTCTCCAATATTCTCACCCTCTCCTGCCTTTCATTCTCCCCCCATTTCCACCTCCTAACCCTACCTGTAACCCTTCTAACTGCAATCCTTTGCACCCTTTCCACATCCCTTATGCGTAAGTAATAGAATTTATGATTTTTTTTTTAAGTTTGTTTGTTGTAGCCCAATTCATGTATTCATTGATGAGCGTAGCAAAGTCTCCATCCCACTCTTATAGGGCTTTGTCTGTGTTTTTTTTTTGTAAGCACTCCACAGGTCGCAAGGGTTGACTGATCAACATGAAACTTTTTTTGTACACGCAAACTCATCCAACTTAGAACTGTATAGTTTTTGGGATGAATCGGTCGGACCGATTTTGAGAATCATCATCTCAAAGTTTCTAAAAACCCCATAAGATTTGGCTGGGCGGGAAATGTTGAAAAATAAAATCTCTCCAAATGGGATGAAATTTTCTCTAAATGTGTATACATGGATTTTACACATTATTACGATTTTTTAAGCAATTCTGATCAGTCGTTTTAAAGAAAAAAAATAAAATGACTGATAATATTCATCAAATATATCATAAAAATTGTGACAGAATTAAGTTGTCAAGATTCACTGCTTTCTAGATTCAAGAGTTGACCAACAATGAAGTATTTTTTATATGCGTCAAGGTGTGTAGAATACCAGAGTCAATGAAGTGGCAAGAGTAGAACTACTTTAACGACTTATATAGCTTATTCAGATATCAAGGTGTGTAGAATACCAGAGTCGATAAAGTAGCAAGGGTAGAACTACTTCAAGGACTTTTATACCTTATTCAGATATCTCGCTCATCTTACAACGCATATTTCGCGTTTGACTAGTTAGTTGAACTTAAGTTACTAAGAACTTAGTTGCTAAATCAAGATTTTATTGGTAGGCCTACTCAGTAAAATTGTTTATTGTTTATTGTTGGTTCACGATTTTCATAGGATGCAACTAAATTGTATAAATCAGGTCAAGATACAGAAATTATAAAACTAATGATTGAAAATTGTATGTACAATTCAAGTCAAGAGTTTAGGTATTCATCAATATTATAATGGCATTATAATTCCTTCATTAGGTTACTTACTGAGGTGAGAATCAGGAAAAGTGAATATAAGTTTTATAACTTCAACAACTTTAACATGTTTTGTTCAACCAGAGAATCAGAAGTGAAATGCAGTGGTGGGGGGGTGGCAATACTAATGAACAAAAAATTGGATTACACAGAAGTTATGGCAATGGGTAATCAATATGATAATTTAGCTCTGATTCATGTACCAAAATATAAGATTAACATAGGAGTCATCTATAGACCACCTGATAATCCGACCATGGGTACGTTCGTCAATTTAATGCAAGCGATGCCAACGAACAGGGAACCAATTATTGTTGGTGATTTAAACTTAAATATACTTGAACCTAATGGAGACTGTAAAGATTACATACATTTCTTGAATAGTAATTGTTGCGGCCAATGGTAGGCGCGCCAATGGTGAAGCAGTGGACTGTATATTGAGCTACGGTGAGGCAAATGATACGTAGTAATCAATGTTGACTCGGCATTGACTATCAGGCGAACATAAACTGGAGGTAGGTTGTTTCTCGCCTCAAATGATACGTGACTAACAGCGTCAAAATTGACGTAGCCAAGCAATATAAGTGCACGTCTGACTTGATCGTGCCTTGTTTCAGAACCAAAGCAACCAGGGGTAACTTCAACGACCTGCGTTAACTTCTCATAACCATAAGCCTAACAAACAGAAATAGAATATTTAGACCTGAAGTGATGTCCCCACACATCATCAGAATAAATAAACAAGAAACAAAAGCTTGACAGAAAACAAAACACCCAACGTCGTAGATGCTTACGAACACAACAAGTGTAAAGAACTAGAAGCGAGAAAGGCCGGAAAGATAGGTCCTATAACGACCAGAGCTGAACACAGAAAAGAGATACAACAACTGCGTACATACGAGAGACGACACAGCACGTATTGTCTCGACCTAGGAGAGAATCTAAACAGGAGATGCTCACACAACGAGAGCTGAAAGCAAACTGACAGAATTAACCCACTTGAACGAGCGACGTCAAGCACGTCTGAACTCGTGCAAGGAGAGAGACCAACGATGTTTAACTTGTGGTATAATGAATGAGCCACCCCCATCTCACTTGTTGACATCAATGCATCTATAATAGCTATTTAGCTTTGTTGTCTTCAATGGTGATTCTTCTACACAGATGCCAATACCTTTTTTCCAAGAAGCAAAACATGAGATGGGGTTGTTTTATAAAAAGCATATTGGCAGTCCTAAGTCAACTTTTGCAAAATATATCAGTTCTGTTCGTTTTTTTTTATATTGGGTTTAACAACAACTGTAATGATTACTAAGATCTATTGGTGTCAGATGAATGATTAATGAGATGGTGGGATGATGAGATGAAGGTTTTATGGGTAGTGGGAAGAATAGTGGGAAGGAAGCGGTCGTGGTCTATATTGTGGGAACCATCCCGGCATCAGCCTAGACTACAGAGGGAAACCACGAAAAACCCCTGTAAAGATGGACGGTAGCGGGGATCGAACCAGGTCCGACATGCTCACTACCTCCCGGGTCACATGGAGCAATTACGTTAACCACTCAGCTACCTGTGCCGGTAGTTCTGTTCGACTTTTTGTTGAGTCTAGTCATGTTTTTGTGTTTTCTCCAGAAAGCAGCTCGACCATCTCATTAATGGTAATTGGTAAGCTCTATAAAATGTTATTTCATTGAAATATGAAAATAGATGATATATATTGTAAACATAACAATATTTGCATCTATGTTGATGCATTTCGGAGAGAAGGGGACTAAGGGGTACTTGATTTTATTATTAATTTTTGCGGATGGAAAAAGGGGACCACTGATCTAGAGTCATCATATTGCTTGTTACTGTCTAGTTTTGAGGCGTAATCGGTTAAACCACTTTTGAGAAAAACCATTTCGAAGTTGTGAAAATCCTCTAAGTATAACCCAGATGTGAAAAATTGGAAATAATACATACTTTGAATAAATTCAAATTTTGGGGGCGGAATTAAAGCACATGAACGATACACATTATTCCAAAGTTGTACATAAATTGTGTGGCCATCCTGAAGGAAAAAATTGTACGTACTGCCATTTTTTAGATCAATAAATCTATAAAGAAGATGATCAGGTAAAACTAATTAGGCATGCAATTAGAGTAAGAAGGCAGTAACTTTATATTTTCAAAATTGATTGATGTAGGTGTATAGCTTTCCATTAGATTCTCAAATATCGCTCATCTTACTATAGGGTGACCATTTTCAAGAGAGAAAAATCTGGGACAATGCTATAAGAAGAACAAAGTTCAAATCATTCCAAGACAAATTCTATGAGAAGTAGAAGGATCTAGAGGCACAGCCGCCCCACAGAGAAATTTTTAGAATGTGTAGTCTTTCAGTTATGTTTCGGGTGGTTCTTACTTCTTTCAGTACTTTGAAATCACAAATATATTTTTTCCTATATAGTAAGCACACTCAACTTTATACCATGTAGGGATAAAAAGTAAGTTATTTGAATTTTAAGT
>OZ023326.1:17256843-17319343 GCA_964007535.1 Brachyptera risi
CTCGAACCGAGTTGGAACTGTCCTGAAGATGGCGGAGCAATTCGTCGAAACGTCGTCATGAAGAGACTGAACATAGTGGCATCACCGCAAAATTGTTACTATCATATAAATCAGGGGTGCCCAGTACCAGTGTTGGGTAGGACTTAACGAAAGGAACGCGTTCCTAGGAACACGTTCCTTTTTCGGGAACTTCTATGGGGAACGCGTTCCTTTTATAAAGCAGGAACTTTAACGTAACGCAGTTCCTTTTCAGTGGTAACTAGGAACGAAATTCACGTTACCGTTACTTTCAAAGTTCATTTCGAACGAACTGTGAGCGCATTTAACAAAGAAGAGAATCGTCTGATTTTCGTATGATAGCAGGTAGAATGTTTGTCTCGTCTCATATTTTTGAAAGAAACATACTCACACATCTTCCTAATCACTTCCGCCCATCGTCTGACCAGTGACCACTCATTATTCCAAGTTTGCATTATTCCCCATCTTTGACGTATTTCCCTATTCATTAGCTGTGCACTTATCTCATCCTACGATCTTGCTGTTATATCGGTGCTATCACCCGTTCTCGAGTCACACAGTTGATGGCTCGAACCACCCTAGCGTAAGTGTGGGTAATTAGAGAAAACGGTCAATCGAACCGTCATTTTTCGTTAACATGCAGCTGCTTCTTCTGCAAATGAAGACATTCCGAGAAAACCTCCCTCTCTACCCAGTGACATCATCAATAGCCAATAAGATCCAGATAATTTCCAAAACGCACATGGGAGAGTTGTGTAAACACAAAAGAGTTATTTCACTTCAGTACTTGATCTCGAAAGGAGGTCATTGTCTAACAGCGTCAGTCCTCGGTGATCAGCGCGTAACTGCGTGTAATATTGGCTAGTGCTAGTTCATTTTACTATCAAAGTATTGTCTCATCATGGCGGATACGGGTAGTGATCTTCCACCTTGACAACACTTCCACACTTTCCACTTGACACTTTGAAACCTTTTTTTTCTTGGAGGAAAAAAATTTTATGGTGGCAATTTTGTGGCGAAATGTCTATTGTGCGTGCCGGGGAAACTGATGCCGACGTCGTCGAACTACGAAAGCATATTGAAGTAAGCAAATGAATGAATTATTCATTCATTATTCACTCTTTCAATTTCACTCAGTAATTCTTTTACACACCTACATCTAACTTGTGTTTAATAATTTAATCAAATATAATATAATTCATAATTTAGATGATTTTTAATATATAATATTCAATTTATAATTTATGATATGATTTTTCAACCATTATGTAGATCTATTGATTAGATTGGTGAAACGTAATTATGAGCCTGAAAAAAAATCATTCTGAAAGAAACCTACATGATTTTGTAGCACAATCAATCGAAGTATGGTAATATATTTTGATATATTACATTTCTATTTCTCGAAAATTGACATGAAAATATTCTCTCGCTTAGTAGGTTTGTTCTGGCCTAGTGGTATGGCGAGAAAAAAATCGGTACTATATTTTTTTTGGGGGGGGGGGGGGTAACGACGCAGTACACTGATGGCAACGATCTATTGGCGACGGTGGATGATAAATGAGATGATGGGATGATGAGATGAAAGGTTATTTCATTAGGTGGGAAGGATGGTGGGAAGGAGTCGATCATGGCCTGTTGTTAAGGAACCATCCCAGTATCAACCTGAACGACAGAGGAAAACCACGAAAAACCCCTGTCAGGATGGTCGACCATGGCGGGAATCGAACCCCGAATGTCTCCCGAATGACGGTTCAGTGTGTTACCACTTGGCCACGCATCTCGGTTCGGTACTATATTTACAATCATGAATTATTTATAGTAAATTAACGAATATTTATATAAAAATCACTGGCGTTATCACTTTATTGATGAGAGAACAAGAATACCCATAATATTTTCAACGCCCATGAAAATACTGAATCTTACGAAAAAATTTGCTTCGGTAACTTTCGAAGGAACTTAAGAGGAACTTAATTTTTTGGGAACTTTTCAGTTCCTTTTTTTTTGGAGGAACTGTAACTTTAACTAGTTCCTTTTTTAGCTGAGTAACTGGAACTTTAACTAGTTCCTTTTTATGAGGAACTTACCCAACACTGCCCAGTACGTCTCTTCTAGTCGATCCACTTAATCTATTATACAATTTATTATTGCAAACAATTGGAATATCAATGTATATTCAACTTTACAAGAACTTGACCCTACCTCTTTTCACCTACTATTAGCCCAGCATATTTTCAAGAATGGTTCTGTTTTCAGTTCAGTAGTTGTTGTGTTTCCATTCTATGGCGTGTGATATATATATTTGCCAGATTATCCCAAATTAAAGGATAATCTGCAGTGAAAATCGTGAATACTATTAACCACACATCGAATTGAAAAGCTTTATTGATCAATTTTGTATGATGTGTCATATGTTTAGGTGAATTTTTTATACGTGGTCTTTTACACACTCACCCCTTAGTTTTGAGGAAAACAACAATGAAGCTTGGTCGATCATGAATACTCTTTTGATGAAGAAGTAGATCTTTCCTCCAGAATGTCTGGGCATCCCTGATAAAAAAAAAAAAAAATATATATATATATATATATATATATATATATATATATATATATATATATATATATATATATATATATATATATATATATATATAAATATATATATATATATATATATATATATATATATATATATACAGTGCCGTAACTACCGCAGGGGCAGCCCACGGCCCCAGGGGAGCCCATGCTCTATCATCAGAAATGCGTTTCAACAATTACCGAAAAATAATGAACTGTTTAGACACTGAGACACTGAGCCGGCAACCCGCGGGGGGTATGGAGCCCCTTTTCGGCTTTGCAGGGAATTTTTTGAAATCACACTCATTCTCAATACTGTTTAGCGTGTTTCAGATAACGTTCAGATGCCGAAATCACTTTACCTATGAAATTCAAAATAGTGGCATGGTCAATATTTGTAGCTGCAGGGTCGTTTCGTATCATTTTAGCGCCCCAGGTAAGCATCCAATTGTGCGCCCTCAAAACTATATAAATGATAATAAATCTATATAAATCTATATAAATGATATAGCATATGAAAGGTAAATGCAAGAAGGGAGAAGCCATCCACAGGGACATTTTCGAAAATTCACCATTTTCAATACGATTCTACGGGTTTCGGGAACTATGCGAAATTTCTGGAATACATGGATTCTTTACTGTGATAACAAGACTGATTGACTGTTCCAAGCAAATGAAACGCTGAATTAATCTGCCATTTAATAACAATGATATTTGAATAAGAACATTTAATTACATTCAGTGATGTGAATAGAATGGTATGAAATTTAAAGCATACGCACTGAAAGAAAGACACAAATGGGTGCCGATAGCGCCTCTCAAATTTGACCACCGGACAGCCTCCCTCTTCGCCCCCTAGAAACGACCCTCGTCGTTATTAACTTATTATCATCGTTATCTACAAAACTCAAGCTTCATTCACAACCTGAAAAAAGCACGGTAGTGTCAGAGTCGATAAAGCAGTTCTATCTCCTACAGGAGGTAGAACTGCTTTATCGACTGCTTTAAACGACCCTCGTCATTATTATCATCGTTATCTACAAAACTCAAGCTTCATTCACAACCTGAAAAAAGCACGGTAGTTTCAGAGTCGATAAAGCAGTTCTACCTCCTACAGGAGGTAGAACTGCTTTATCGACTCTGGTATAGTGTTCTTCGTTAATTTTTGCTAACTAAACTACATAGGCCTACTAGTTCTGACATTTTGAAACAGTACGCAGAATGCTCAACGCAATTATGTAAAATATGAACTCGTAGCATAAACAGTCTTGAGATATATTTATTTCCTTCCTTCTCTCTTCCTATTTTCTTTCTTCCTTTCTCCTGTTTTTGTCACTACTAATTCATGAGGGGGGTGATTGCCCCTATCGCACCCCTGTATATTCGCGTTTGACCAACTGAGTCCGGACTACCGACTGTGGTCACGGTTTTAAATAGGTAAATTTGTCTCTGTTGTATTCAATTGAGTACAATGAATTATTAGTGCACAGAAAAACAAGGATATCTTTAGGATTTCCGTATTGGGGCGCGTACGTGAGAAATCCAAATAGAAAATTGGACAAATGCGATAATTGCAGAAAACTTGAATGAGGGGGTTAGAGATACACCCGCCCCGCAGGGAGATTTTCAGAAAAAATGTTATTTTAAGCACTTTCAACATAGTTTGGAGAAAGATTCTGTTACATATTCAGGGTATACTACAGCTTTGCCTTTTCTTCCCCTATTCCAGATAGGAGCACTGCAAGGATTTTTTTCATAAGATATGGTATTTCAAGTGGTTGTGACCTTTGGAGTCTTTTTGAAAAAAATTTTTTGGAAGATATTTCAAGCCCTTACCCGATAACTACCCACCCTGAATAGAAGGAGCCCTACATGGAATTTTTCCAAAAATATTGTTTATTTATTTATTTATTTATTTATTTATTTATTATTAACTCTTGCAGTTGCACATAAATGCGTGGTGGCAAGTTCCCTACAAGTTCCCCTTGTATTTGAAGTGTTCCTCTGAGTAATTTTAAAACAGTAATTTTCTGTTTGTGAGATATTATGAACCTTCACCTGATAATTCCACCCACTTCAAACATAACTTTTCCACAAATATGGTATTTAAAGTGTTCTTTGACGCAATTTTAAGACAGTCATTTTCTGTTCGTGAGATATTATGAACCTTCAATATTGTATTTGAGGTGTTCGTTGAAGTTATTTTGAATATGTAATTTTTGGTTCGTGAGATATTTCAAACTTTTAACTGACTACCTACCACTCACTTCAAATGGAAGCGCCCTGCAGGAGAGTATTTTGAGATTATAATATTTCAATAATTTTTCCTCAGCACATTTTCAAAAAATGTAGTCCCATTGTTTTATGGGGTATGTAGTAGTAAATATCTTTATTAGCATTTTTTCTTGCCATTTTGGGGGTATGCAGGGGTATATGGTATATGTACCATGGTATATTTCCATGGTATGGTTCCATATATGCAGGGTATATTTCAGGGTATGCAGAAGCATTGCTTCCTTCTTAGTTCTTACCTGCTCCAAATTTGATGGAAGGAGTGATTAACAAATTCCACTTCTCATGTAACCTTAACGAATGGCCATGTGTTTGAGTTTATAAGCATATTCGCGAGAAATAGTCAACTACTCAGAAACAAAACCAAAAAGTTTTCTCGCCATTTTGATTTCCTTCTCCCTTTTACAACCCTTCCATCATCCTTTCCCTCAAAGATATGGAAAAACTAGACATCCACCTCAACACGATGACTAAACGTTTAATGGTTTCGTTCAAAATCATAATTATGAGTAGACGATAAATGAATTTCGTACACATTGCATGTACCTTTTGAAGTCCACTGTCCACGTCTATATAACTGCATACATTCGCATTTGTTTTCAGCTGAAATATGTATAGACAAACGACATACATGGGCATAATGGTAAGACATCTTTTAATTCAGTATAATGATCTACGATAAAACTCATTAAATAATGTCTAGTCACCCACCCACCCCTTTCGGGCATGGGGCCATGGACCCGAATTTGTATTGTCGGGCTGCCACTGTTTTAGGGGCTCACAATTGAGTGCTTGCCCGGGGTGCTCAAATGACATAGGCCTAAAACGGCTCTTCAGCTACAAATATTGGTTTTGGCGTAATTTTTAATTGCATGAGTCGAATGACTTTGGCATCTAACCTCATCTGAAACACTCTGAACCGTATTTAAAATGGGTGTTATCTGAAAAAATTCCCTGCAGGGCCAGAAGGGGGCCTTCCCCCCTTGCCCCCCGCGGGTCGCCGGCTTCGCGATAACGGGCCGTTGCACACAACTGTTCTCATATGGTTATTTCTTTTCCAAACTGAAATCGCCCCCCCCCCACACCATGCATGAATGTGACCTGGATCCACCCTGCCAAGGGCGCAAAAACATTACGAGCCGGCCCTGTGCGTTTGTTAAATTATAGAAGCCCCCCCCCCCCCCCCCCCACCAGACAAAAACTTGGAACTCACAAGCATATACAATATTTGTTTGAGTGTTAGTTTTCAATTGAAATGCGGGTTCAATGCATAGATAGGCTATACCTAAAAATATATGAACCTAAAAATAACAGGAAAAATTATGCATTTTCCAAAATTTCCCTGCGGGGCTGATACCCCCATATTGGGTTCCTTCTATCCACCTTTACTTATTACTGCTGCCCACCCTAATAGTTTACCCTGCGCACGCCCATGACAATCAAGTAATAAAATTTAAATATTCATTTCTTTATGTTTGCTTTTTGAGTAGTCGAGCTCGATAATTATTTGATATGCATCTGCTATTTCTAGGGTGCTGGGTGGCTATAGATAGATAAGAGAATCTTTAAGAATGACGCCAATTACATGTATTAAAAAAAATATATATATATATACGTCACAGTTGCCTCCCCACTTGTAACACCTTGTCACAAATCTTGACACCTCCCTTCCTCCCTAAGCTGTGATGTAATTTATGGACATCCCCTTGTGGAATGCGAGTGAAATTAAAGGAAACAATTTTTTTTAATCAAGTACTGTATAATTGAATCTGCTTATGCTCAGCCGTGCTCAGCTAATTAATTCATGTTTCAACTTGAGCTTGCATATCAGTACCGATACTTATAAATTGTAAAGTAATTTTTATTTTTTGGTCAAGTGACGAAGCTCTTACTACTTGGAAAGGGGCGTGGTTTGTGGACTACAACCAACCCACGTGAGATTCACGAAAGTAGAATCATGGAGTTACAATGACGTAATATACGGATCCGTCTCAAGGATGACTCACTCTCCATCTCCCAATACGTAATGCGCAAGGGCAACAAGTAACCTAGGCCTACGCCCTACTTTCCCCAGTTGAAGCTTGCAGCAGGCTCACGCTCAGTCGCTCACACTTTGCAGAATTGGCCCAGCAATTTTTTGCTTACAGACGCGCAAGTGCTATCAAACAAACTGCCATAGTATTTGCATCAACTCTGTGCTACATATAATATCAATTCCTTTATTCGTGTCAGAAAGTGACTATTCAATCTATCCGAAAGTAAATTGCAAAGCGTTCAAGTTTCGTCAAGAATGTTGTCTCTGAACTCCTCAAAAATGCTTCGGCCTACTACAGTAATGTTTTCGATCCTGCTGGTTTTGTTTGTGGGAAATGTATCAGGTAAGATTTTTTTTAAACGTGTTCATGTGTTGATGTTCATCTTATCGTGATTGCTTTGAATAGTAGAAGGTGTGTAGGCCTCGGCCTATGCTAATCCTAACCTGAGCATAATATACAGATGCCACTCTGGCCTTGGTAGGCCCATAAGGTCTAGACTCGGAGGCACCATTATTGTGATTTATAATCTGGTAGCTTATCCTAGACCATTAATGCTCACAGACCTAGGCGAGCATTGAACCAGGACTTGGGCTTTTGTGTAATCCAAATCTAGATGTTGTCTTTAACCTACTAGGGCTAGGGCATTGAGTTTAGCCTATAGTGTTATAACCTCAAGGGCTAGGGTAGGGCCTAATTGATGATTGCCAGTGTTGAGGATGCAAATTATGTGAGCTTTCAACCATGGGACCATTGGCCTTGACCTAGTATAAAATGGAATACTTCATACTTTGTTGGTGGAAAGCTTGTGTTGTAGTGGCTTTGTTATTGACATTTCACATTGTATTGTATTGTTATTATTCACTGCAATTGCGCATGTTTGCGCGGTGGCAGCTGTTTTTTATTGTCGAGTCTCTTTTTAAACTCGTCCAGGCTCTTTGCTCCTCTTGCCTCCGTACTCGGATCGTTCCACTCCCTTAATGTATTACTATAGGGCCGACATATGATGAGAGCGTGAAACCTTGCCACGCTAATCAATAGTGATTGGCTGTCGCCTACCACACGCCAAGTTGTGGCAATTCTTAATTCAGCTGCCACAACACGAATTGATTTTGCTTTATGTTTTTGTGGAGGCTTAATGAAGAATTACCTAATCTTGAGTCCATAGGCCTACACTTTCATACTAGTTGGTAAAATAAAAAATTATTCAAATATAGTATTCTTATATAGGCCTAGGCCCTATAAATAATATACTGGGAGCAGAGACGTCACGTAAACAATCGTACGGTAGGCTAGGCAAGGACAAAATTTTATTGACTGTACTGCCCCCCCCCCCCCCCCTCCTCCCTTTACATATATATATAAACAAACTTTATTGGTCCCTGGCTTATAAAAAGTTCACAGGATAATAATCAATATAAATACAATTTTTGATATTAATATATAAAGAAATGAAATACCGGTAAGGTTCGTTTACTCTTCATCGTTGAGCAACTCGCAACCCGCGTTCAACGCTTGAAGCTGTTTACTGTTTGGCATTATGCTAGTCTAGGCCTAGGCCAGTGTCAACCACACACGTGTGATAAGAAATTGATATAATATTTGATTATTGTATTACTTTCAAATGATTCTATCACTCTTGCCCAAGCAAGATTCTTCAACCCTCTGTTTGAATAAGAGGGATCATTCAGATTCTACATGAATGGTTTGTTTTCAATTAATTAAATCGATTAGAAGTCGAATGCAGTTTCAAGAGTATAGGCCTATCCATTTTGATTTCTGATCCATGAATATTTCACTGCACACTTTCAACAAACCTACCGTTCACCTAACAAAACCAACTTGGCCGTGACAAAAATCGGAAGTTCTTTTGGTATCATTGCTGCGTTGAGACTAGAAAACATGGACCAAGTTCATCTTTCAACGCCAGAAACTCGCTCTCTGATTGGTCAACGTGTGTTGCATGTTGTGAGTTGCGAGTTCTCAACGCTGAAGAGTACCTAAACGTACCTATATAGTTGGATAAGTGAAAAAAGTGAAAAACTGAAATTTAAGTAATATAAAATTATTATGCTCAAAAAATTGAACTAATAGTAAAAATTGAGAATATAACTGAAGAAAATTAATGAAAGTAAATATATATTTCTGTTTTTGCAGTTGTCGAAGGGGGGGGGGGGGGGTTGGGGGGCTTACTCCCCAGCACTCTGGGTCTGGGGCATGGCCCCGGATTATTTTCGTTTTTTTTTTCATCGATGTGGTGCATTCTTTGCGTTTCCAACCTCATTTTCACATCATATCTCGTTTGAAATATTGATTAAAATATAGGCCAATAATGAATAACTAGGCAAACGCGTTATGTGTTTCCGCGTTGATGGATGAGCTGGGACATATCAACTTATCTTTGGATTGGTTATTATATATATATATATATATATATATATATATATATATATATATATATATATAAATATATATATATATATATACACACCTTGAGATCCAAACCATTACATCACTGCCATCTTATTTTCCATTATTAATTCATATGATAATGAAGAAGGCTTTGTTTTAATCTTTTACAATCAAGTGGTGACACTTGTTGCTTTGATTTAATACCGGTAGGTATCTTAATAGCTTTGAATAATTAACACAAATTACATTATATATTTTTTTACATCGAAACGGCTGATCCGATTTAAGGGAAAGTTCGGAATAATGTGTAGGCCTATCATTATCAGATTGAAATTCCCTGAGAATTTGAATCCTCTCAGATGAAATATTTTTCACGAATTTTTTCCTCTGGGTTATTCTAATGGGATTTTTGAAAACTTTGGAATGAGTTTTCTCAGAAGTGGTTCAACCGATCGCGCCTCAAAACTATACAGTATCGAATTGGATAAGGATACTTGTGTGTGCCAAGTTTCAACTTATTGTGAATTTTCGTCTGACCTGTGGAGCGCGAACAAAAAAAACGGCACTTTTTTTCGGGTATGGCGAAATTGAGTCTTCACTTCACTCATCCAATTATATATATATATATAATTGGATGAGCAAAGCGAGGACTCAATTTCACCATACCCGAAAAAAAGTTTTTTTTTTTGCGCTCCACAGGTCAGACAAAAATTCAAAATTAGTTGAAACTTGGCAAACACAAGTATCATTATCTAATTCAATACTGTATAGTTTTGAGGCACGATCGGTTGAACCACTTCTGAGAAAACTCATTTTTATTATTTTTATAAACCCAATATAAATAAATGCATTCAAGAAATAGCATAGGGGTATTCTGCTACAAATAAAGTACTGCTAACCACATTAGTTGATTGTGTGGCGTCTTGTCTGCAGCGTTTGACTGCGAGTGGGGCGGAAGCCAGTCTCTGCTCGACAAGTGGAACGTCCTGAATCCCAAGTCGTGCCCGACGCCCATCGACAGCAGCGCCAAGATGTTCTGTTGCACCGACAGTACCACCGGGCTCAACACCTGCTGCGAGCTGCAGGACTTCCTCGGGTATGGCTCTTGTTCACTAGCATTTTTCAGAGAGCCTATTATAATGATGGGGAGTGGCCATATAGTGACTTTCTTAAATAGGGTAGTAAAAACATGGCCGCCACTTTTTAATTTTGATTCTCTTCTTGTAGGGCCTATAGGCAGGTTTATGTGTTAACTAACATGCAAACGATGCTGAATTATTTATGAATAATGAATTTATTCCATTTTGAATGAAAAATGAGCCATTAGAATAGGTAACAACTTGGAAATAGGGGTCTTGTGTTGTGTCGATATTTGATGAAACTCTTTTGCATAGCAAAGCAGAGGTCTTGTTCTTGTACGTTGTGACTGTCGTAAGTGATCACTTGACCTCTCTCTCTATCCTGTCTTTAATTTCCCATTCATAAAATAGGAAAGTGAACTTCATGCCATATTATTAGTGACGTAATATTAGATATGAAATAGACCTTCAAACACATACATTTCTCTATCCTACCGGAATATATTCTTTAATAGGGTACCGGTATTGAAGATGGGACAATAAGGGTAAGTCATCGCTTACAACTGTCACCATGTACTGAAATGTGGACCCAGCCATGTAACCTCAGTCGACTTTCAATCCAAGTACGATAATCAACTTGAATCTATTCATTCAATCCAATTTGGTTCCCGGTTGATTTGATGCGAGGCCCACCATGTCTTAGATGAATATTTTGCTAATTGGATTGCGTTGTTTCCAGATTGACGTGGTTCATTGTAATAATCGCCGTCATCATCATCTCAGTGATTTCGATAATCCTCTGCCTCGTCCGCTGCTTCTGTTGTTGCTGCAATTGATTCTCCTCTCCAACTTTCATTGGCCACACTGTCTTCACTGTCTGTGGGTATTGCAGTAACTTGTGCATTATGTAATAACATTTAAGTTTTATCTTCCGAACAAGATGAGCGAAGCAAAAGCGTACCGGTAAAACTTGGTTGATTTGTGTAGCATGCTTACAGGCTGTTACTGCTACAATCCGACTTTCTTGTCGCTGCCGACTATTTATTTCCTGGAATGGAATTTATCTTTGTTTGAAAAAATGACGTTTATACCGGTATTGTAAATATGTTACTCGCAGATGTCTGGTTTTCACAATTGCCAACTGGCTTGATCAGCCAAATTGGATTGCCTACAGCATTTAATCACACTTTGTGTGATCCAATGGGAATTGACAGCAACTCAATGAACATCAATTTTGCTCAAATGAGAAGCCAATCAGGAAAGAGTAGAAATTTGAATTTGGTAGCTAATGACAGACAGGACGTCACACTTGTACTGCATTCTCATTGGTCATTTGCCGAAGTCAGCTGATTGAGATAGCGATTTTACAAGCTCTTTCTAACCTCAGCACTCTCAACACTCGAAAGCTCTCCATCCACAGTTAGTATGATGTTCACACTACCAATTTCAGACTAGCTGGTCAAGCCAGTTGGCGAAATCTTGTGACAACTGGAGCGTCCGTGTGTACCGTGCTTGATACGATAATCGCATCAGGTGTAACAAAATGAGAGGCTGTAGGCTCATAAATACGATTTGGTAGCATCTAATGAAACGGCATGGTTTCTCAGCTCGCTCATCCTTCATCTGACTCACCTGGGCGTTTTCCTTGTAATACTACAACACTCCAATGAAGTTGTGATAAAGGCAGAGTATGTACATAATATTTGAAATCTCGACACAAAACTACTACACGCAGTACTATACTTCCTGTATGCCTGTATAAGGTGCAGCATATGCCTGCTAAGATACTAGATTAATATTGGAACTTGAGCGTAATTCCTGTATATATTACAATCTGTTTGAAGATTTTTAAATGTATTAAGTTTCAAGTTTGATGTTCTTTTAGCACACTAGGCCTACAACAAGTAGAATGTCAACAGGTTATAATTAATCTAAATGCTGATATTTAAACTAGAGGTATTGGTAGCCTAATATATTTACATTCAGCTTTCCAAACAATGTTTGTTCAAATTATCTTGCAGTTATTGTCACAGTTTTCACAAAGTAACACACCCGTCTTGTCGTTTGTCAACGACATGCATTGCAAAATGTATTTCAACATTCAACATTTGTTGCAAAATAAGTAACATTTCTAATGCTTGATAGTGGTACTCGGATAAAATAGAAAACTTGAGTTTGGAATTCAACTACGGTAATTGATAATTGCTAGTGTACTTGAAATAGTTGAAACACTGTTATTCTGAAAAAGAATATTACATAGCAGCTCTCTCTCAGTTGTATTTAGAGAAAATTAATAGAATTCAAATCCATATTTGATTGAATCTCTTGATCTGTATGACCTTACTGAACTTTTGCTTGAGTCGATGGACTCATTGAGCACCATTAAAAAGCTGATCAAAGTTCAATCCCCTGGACAGCATGCCATAGGACTGCCAACTCGCATTATACATTACCAGCTAAAGCTTTTTAAAAAAGAGTGTGAAGTGAAAACTTGGAACTTGATCAAAGTGCACTGCTTACAGTACGTCACTGCAGATATTTCTTCCAAGTATTCTATCTCGTCAGTGAAGAACACTGAATCTCGCTTTTATCCTTTAATTTCGTATTCAACGCTGAAAAAAAAATCAAAATCATCCTATTCATTTTGAGATTATAAATGTGTGATGTTACATTTTTTCATTAGTTTCTATTTTGATCAGGCCTACAATAACCCTTAGTTGTGAGTTGTACTTATCAATTGGTTACTGAGGTCAAGGTCAAACTTTTCTGACTATGATTTAATGATAACATGTATCTTTTCAATAAATACTTTTTTAAAATAAATAAATATAAAACAAAATGAAATGTACAGGAATTAGGCTCCTAGATTGATTATTGCCAAGTAATTGTTGTCTGTAATTTAAGATCCTGTATAGATATTAGATACTAACCATTTACGCTTCGCTGAGAAGTAAATACCGGTATATGAATATTGAATATATTAAAAATAATACATGTATTTTTTATGTAGAGCTTATATAGTATTGGAAAGTTGACTTGTTAAGTATGGTACTGTTAGTTAGAATCATTAATTGAGATAGTCAATACATTTCCGAGGCCATTCATCATTCATTTGCGTGTAGTCCAATGTTTGTTCTTTCCATGCATACTTAATCTATGATAGTTAAAGTAGGTTTGAATTGTATGCGACAACAGAACAGTTCATTATCTCGGTAGAAGTTGAACATATTTAGCTAAACATGAAGTCTTACATTCAATGTTACATCTGTAAAGAAGAACACTTTTACAAACTATAAATTATAATTGCACCCTATTTTTGATCACACGTGTGTTTTTTTCTCTCAAAAGTGACCAAACAGTATTGCTAAAAGGTGATTAACTAGAATTAAATGTGAAGTGAAAAAATTTAAAAAATCAACAGTTGCAATGCTTGAATTATAATATGCAAAGGTTAACATACATCTTGATGTAAGTAACAAGTGAACACTGTTCTGAACAAAAGAAATACAATAAATGTAGTTGGGGTGGCTTCAAATGTAGCCCATTGACCGATGACTTGATGAACTTGACTCGCACATCTCGCAGGCAAAGAGACGTTTAACACGAGTTTGAATCTCATTCTGTTTGCTCAAAGTTGGCATTATCGACCCGCGGTATTAATTCTCAAGTAAATAATGCTAAATGAAGGAACTGTGACCACGAACTAAAATGTGCAGTTGAATAATTTCAATATGATATTCATAACTATTTTACTGACAAATGCCTGCTTGTTGATAATTGATAAGCAATGAAACTAAATCTGGATTAATAAGTAATAACTAGTATTTGTCGTTTCAATGGGTTGAATAGATAAACGGAGAACGTACCTGTCGTGATTAGCTGCGTAACGAAATACCTTTTTATGTTTGAACAATGTTATCTGCCAAGTTGACTTTGAAGTGTTAACCTAAGGTAATGGTTTCTATAATAGGCATTTGAATCGCTGAAAATGCCGACTACTTTTCTCCTAACAAACTATTTTAGCTTTTTTAGATGCTATTATGAGTAATAATTATGAAGGTATATTATATTCAAATACTCCATAGAGTTATCAATGAATGTTGTACTAGACCTACTGTTATTAATTATTATCTTCATCAATTCTCACGCCACTTATGTTTATTGAAAGCACCATTAAAATACAAATAATAGTGAATGGTGGCTGTGTTCTCATCTCAAAATGCCAAAAGAATTGTGCAGATATTTTTTATATCTCAGCCATTTTTTTATAATATCTCAGCCTTGGCATTATTTTAATAGGTCTAAAACTGATCTGCTCTTTTTATAAAAGTTTTTATATCAATGTTTCAATTATGTAATGCAGCCTTTGACAGGAACAAAATGTTTTGTTCATCATTGTTTTTTAGAATTTTGTGGTCTGTACTAGAAATATATTTCAATCAAATTTAACTTTCACTAGTAACACTAATAGTGCCAAGTTAATGAGTAAATAATGTATAATTTACAACTCAATAAATGTATGTTTAAAAAAATACTGGTACGTTGTACGGATATTACACAGCCTATAATGTTTAGTCCTAGATTAGCCTGATATACTTACATGCACGAAAGAAGGTTCCAAGTGCCTGTCCCTCCTATCCAATCTTGTCCACTAGAGCAAATGGTCAACGCTTTCTTCTTTCGTGGATATATGTACATTAATTGTACCTTTCCTTTGGTTTAATATATTCCAAATGAATCAAATTGAATGCTCATTGAAGTAAATACATACATATTGTTATAAATTCCTTTTCAATTTTCATTATTAGTTTATTGGATGAGCAAATCGAAGTCTCGACTTCACCTTTAACCCTCTTTTGAGGAAATCGGTACACAATTTGCATATTTTACAATATATTAATAACTTATAAATAGCATTAAAATTGAGAATGGCAGTAAGCCATCATTTATGAATCATCAACAAATTAGTAATTACAGTACAGTGAAACCTATCTGTCGTTTTTCAAGGGACCAGGAAAATAAAACCATCCATTCAGGAAAATTTAACATTGATTATACAGTGAAACCTCTATGCATCGTTCCCAGATCTATCGTTTTCCTGGTTGTATCATTTATTTGTTCTAGCCCCACTCCCATATAATCAATGTTAAATTTTCCTGGATGGATGGTTTTATTTTTCTGGTCCCTTTAAAAATGATGGATAGAGGTTTCACTGTATGGGAGTGGGGTGGGACAAAAAAATTATGGAAGCAGGAAAACGATGGATCTGGGAACGATGCATAGAGGTTTCACTGTAGGCCTATCAAACAAGTAATACAACAAATAATGATACATTAAAAGATTTCAGATTGATTGATATGGAATTGAGATAAATCAGTGGAATTCAAATTATTCTGATTACTGGTACTTTTACTACAAAAAATATACTTTGATATAGATAGCTAGCTAGCTAGCTAGAGAGCTTTTTTCCCGTGCTCCATAGCTAGGTCAAACAAGAGTTTTCTCTTGATGAAACTTGGCACACACAAGTCATTTGTCATCATCCAACTCGATACTGTAAGTTTGAAGGCATGATTGGTCAAACCACCTTGCAGAAAAGTAATTTCGAAATTGTGAAAACCCCCATAAGGATAACCCAGAGCGAAGGATTAGTAGTTGTGATTTTCGTATTTGGTACGCATACCGCATACGTGATATTATACAATAATAGTAGAAAACACAAATGAGGGGGTCAAGGGCACAACAGCTCCGCAAGGACTTTTTTGAGAAGAAATATTATTTTAAGCACTTTTTGCAAATTTTGGAAAATGTTTTTCTTCATTCTCAGTGTATGCTACAGCTTTGCCTGTTCCCAACCTATTTCAAATATAGGAGCCCTGCAGGGAAGTTTTTTTCAAATATGGTATTTCAAGTGGTTGTTCAAACTTTAAAGTGTATTTTGGAAAATGTATTTTTTTTCTGTTCCATGTAGAAGCTTTCCAACTTTGCACTTACTTTAAATAGAATGAGCCCTGCATTTTTTGTTGTTGAAAATATGGCATTCAGAGTATATTTCAGCCTACCAGTAATTTTGATTTTTTTTTTAAATGTTTGTGTATCTTATAGCTTTGCGCCATAATGGTTGTGTTGCATATTTTTGAAACTGCAGTTTTGCATTCCAGGAAATTTCTCTGTAGGCCTATTTATAGTATTTAAATTGTTGGAACAGATTTTTGATAATGTAGGATAAAATGTTCTGGGGTAATTTCATTTTCTGTATGCTGAATCTTTGACTAAACTTATCTATTGCAAATACAAGTCCCACAGGGAGTTTTTTCAAATATTGTATTTGGAGTGTTTTTTGAAGTCATTTTGAAAATGTAATTTTTTGTTTGTGAAGTATGCTGAACGTTTACCTGATAATTACCTACTTCAAAATGGAAAGAGGCCTGCGGGGCTGTTTTCTGAGAGTATACTATTTCAATAATTTCTTACAAACACATTTTCAAAAATGTATTATTTTTATGGGGTGTTTTGTTACTTTGAAAAAATATATATTTTGTTTGTGAGATATGCTAAACTTTTAAATACCTGATACTGCCCAGGTACTTTGAATAGAATAAGGAGCCCTGCAGGTAAATTTTTGAGCTAGTATATTATTTCAATAATTTCTTACAATCACATTTTCAAACTTATTGTACTATACAAGGTATGCAGAAGCATGCCCTATCCCTTCTTACCTCTTTCAAAATTTAATAAAAAGATTAGTTGACAAATTCTACTTCTCATGTGACCTCAGCAATAGGCCATGTGTTTGAATATTATATTACCATAGAATAAAGAAGGGTTCTTTATTCTATGGTATAACCACACTATGATAAATGATTTACTACTCAGAAACGATGAACAATTTTTTTCCCTATTTTCATCACTTTTCCCCTCTATGGTTTGAGTAGATGAAATGAATTTTACACACATTGCACGTACCTTTGAAGTCTACGTACCTATATTACTGATTGATAATATTGCATTTGTTTTCAGCTTGAATACGTAGGCAAACGGCAACACAAAATGCACAAAATGATAATGCATCTTTTAATTGAGTATTGCAATCTACATTGAAACTCACAAAATAATGTCTAGTCAGGTGGGTTCCACCTGACTAGACGAAACCCCTTTCGTGCGCGGAGCAATGGCACTGAATTTGCATTCTCGGGCCGCCACTGATCTTGCATCACGATCATGCATTCATGTACAAAAGTGTATATATACAAAAGAAGGATATTAGGATTTTTTTCGTATGATAATAATGGTGTAGGCCCTATTAAAATAAATGTGAACAAATGTAAGAAGTTCATGAAAATGACAAAATTATAGGCCTAGCATACATACATTTTTTTTTCATGCTGTGGAATTCCAAATTTCAAATTTCTTACATTTTTAGCACATTTGAAAGACGCATATTATGCATCTCTCAAATGTGCTAAAAATATACATAATTTCTGAAGGAATATTTCAAATTGTTATTACTGGCGGAATCACTGTGATCAGGTTGAGGATAAACAAGAAATTATTTGAATTGACACAATTTGCTTTTTTGCTTCTCCACTAAGCGTTGCATTATTTGAAAAACTTCTAAGGTATAGCTGTATCTGGTTAGACGAGCTTTAGCGAGGATTCAATTTGACATACTGAAAAAAATTGGTGTTCGTTTTAATGTTGTTTTTTTTGTTGTTTTTTTGTTTGTTTTTATGTTTTTTTGTCGGTTCTCCACAGGTCAAACGGCTACAGCTATCAACTTCAAACTTTTTTTCATTATGGTTCCTCATCTAACTTAGATCTGTATAGTTTTGTGGTAATATCAGATGTTAACTTTTTTTTTATGAATTTTAGAAATTTCAAAAATACCCATTAGAATAACACGGCGGAAAAAAAGGAAATATTTTTATTTTCCCAAAAAAATGAAATTTTGCGTGAAGTTGGGTTACATTTTGATACACATTTCTGAAAACTTTCAGCTTGATCGGGTGAGCCATTTTGAAGAAAAATCATAAAATGTGCTAAATTGGTACCACTCGAAGCAGTTTTTACCCATTTCTGAATTAAATGTCACCCAATTGGCGAATGTAGGCAAAAGTTTGGCCATAAAAGTCGACATACTATTTCTATACAACTAGGAAAACGCCATATATGCGTTGTTAGACGAGCGGATAGTGATAGTATGTCGACTTTTTTGCCAAACTTTTGCCTACATTCTCCAATTGGGTGACATTCAAGTTGGAAATGGGTAAAAACTGCTTCGGTAAAAAAAAAAAAAAAACAGAAAAGAACACCAATTTTTTCAGTATGTCAAATTGAATCCTCGCTAAAGCTCGTCTAAATAGGAAATGTACATGGTAATTCAATACTTTTATAGGTTATATTTTTATTGTTGGAATGATATAAGCATTATCAAAAAATACATTATATCATGGTAATATATATATTTATACAATAAATACCATCGAATATACCTGTTTTTCCACTGTTTTAATATTTATCTAGTTGAATCTATCTAGCTAGGCCTGTGCTAGAAATCACACATACTTCGACATTTTCCTTTTTTTCTTTAATTATAGATTGTTGATAATCTTTTTTGCGTGTGACATGATTATGTAAGTTCATAATCATACAATTTCAATTTCATTACTTCTGACACAGTGGCTTTCACGTTCTCTGAGAGTGATATATAGTAGATGAGTGGATGCATTGAGTTTACAGTGTTATATAGTGTTATGTAACACTATAAACTCAATGGTGGAGGCGAGAGTGATTGAGAGTGAGACTAATTCCATTTAGCTTTTATTACAATTGAACAAGTCTTGCGGGTGTACGTGGTGATGCGAGTTGGCAAGAAACTCTTTTAATACTTTTCTTCGTTATATCTATTAAACATTTTCGTAAAATCTGCAGTTTACTTTGCGCTTGACAAGTTGACTTACTCTCTTTTTTTACTTCATATTTCATTGGCACTAATCTTGGCAGTCACTCGTCATGACAAGGTGAGCACAGGCTCGACTCGAGACACAGGTACATCCCCCGCACATCTTCTTGCCACCAGAGTTTCCCGTGTCAGTTCGTTTTGATTGGCATTTCAAGTTATTTACTGAACTTGAGGTAGGCTTCAGCAGGTAGGCCTAGGGCTGTCAACGTCACTTTGTATTCAACATAACCTTGAAATTACCCTGGCCTGAGAGGTAAATTTACTGATTAACGTACCACGCCAATTTTTTTTTCAATTTTTTACAATTTTTTCTTCATTTGTTTCAAAGTATATAAGCTCCGTTCCGCCTGCCGGCGGTATACGCGAGGTTTATACACTAACCTGACCCTAACCTAACCTACTGTCCACCTTTGTCATCTTAGTCAGATCACAAAGCATCAACTTCAAGTGAGTAAAAAACATATTAAAACAAACAAAATAAAAAATGTCCAAACTGCACACCATAGTTATGAACAAGATCTATCAGAAAACACAAAAACCGCGAACATAGGACAAAAATTGGCCATGGTACGTTAATCAGTAAAATTACCTGAGAGGCTAAGCCTAGGCCGACTTAATTCTCAATTTTTGTTATAGGTGGGATTGTGGGAACAGTACCCCTAGGTTCTATAGTAGGTGGTCTGTAGTAGTACATAATAAATTACTGAAGAATGATGCCTTATTTTTCTTCCAAGCTGAAAGTTTCTAGCTCGATGTCTATGCAGACGCAATCTACAGAGTTACTGATGTACTTACTAGCCTTGGGTCTACTTGTTTCATCAATTGGAGTATGCTTAGTTGGAGGAAATGTTTCTGCCGCAATAACGGACAGCGATTCAGGTAAGGATAGGCCTAGCGATCATGTTTTCTGTCATTGTCAACGTTGCCACTTGGGTCTAACACTCATCATTTGAAATTGACGAAATTGTACAATATTGGTTCGTCAAGCAGACCGAATAAAGATTTGATTTGATTTGATTTGAATTTGGTCATCATCCTATGTGCTCTAATGACACTAATGCTAAAATAATATATATGGTTAGTTTGTTTAAAATTTTACCACTTATCATTTTTCATTATTCGTCTTGTCAAGTTTTTTGGCACATGTTTTTTTTGTTCGTCTTTGGATCTTACAATGGAAGGAATGGTGGAGATCAAAATAGTTATAATCGTTGTCGCTAGATGTCTCGTTTGCCGACCCACGTTACAATGGAATATTTATATACCATAGCAGAAATAACTGCTAGCCTATGTGGATCATTACAGTGTAGGTAGTGGTTAGCAGCAGGGCTAGCTTTTGGGCTGAGAGTTATGGTTCGATTCCAGAAGTTGACAGTCTTGAAGAAAAAAGCATGCAGTCACTGTATTCTAAATTGATGTCTGATCACAGAGTTGTGATGAAGGAGGTTGGGCCTAATTTTTTAAATTTTCTCTAGATCAACCACATGAATGAAATTAACGTACGTTGTATAGGCCTACCCAACTATTTCGTCAGTAACTGGTGCCAAGTACAATTCTTGTCCCAATATATATCTCTCAAACCCAGATATCCATTTAAATTGGGCCAGGGGGTGTTTCCACCAGTTTTTCTAGGGGAGACTTTTCATATCAATCGGTTCCTGCCAGTTCCGACTTCTTCCTCCTCTTCTCCACTACCAGTACTGCTAAGCCTATTCTCTGTTTATTCTTCTCTTCCCACGAGTTCCCTCCATCGTTCTCTATTCTCCCACCAACTTCTTCCCATTATTCTCCTCGGTTAACTACCCCACACTTCACTCCCTCCTGCCACCTTTCTCTTGGTCTTCCAACTCTTCTCTTAGCTCTATTGTTTTCTGCTATCTCAAACATTGCTCTCGGTATTCTCTCCTTTTCCAGTCTCCGCATATGCCCGTACCACCTTAGTCTCTCCCTTTCCAATTTGAATGACAACCTTTCCACTCCCACTTAATTCCTTCCTTATATTACTGCTTCTCTTCTTCTCCAACTTTGACACTCCTGCTACACTCCTCACGAACTTCATTTCTGCTGCCTCCATTTTCTTTTCTTCTCTCCCGTTTATTGACCATGTAACTGCTCCATATGTCAAGATAGGCAAGTAGTACCATTATAAATAAGGATCTTCCCACTCCTAGGAAAATCTTGGTTCCAAATCAGCTTCATTACTTTTTGAAATAGCCCGTCCGCCTTTGCTATTCTCTTATTCACTTCTAGCTCTACTTTTGCCGTATTTCTGACAACACTTCCCAAGAACTCTTCTACTTTTCCCAGTTCTTGATCTTGCAGCTGTACTTTTTCTTCAAACTTCCTCTTCTCTCTGCTCATCACCATTGTTTTGCTCTTTTCCACGCTAATTCCCATCCCAAACTCTTGTCATTTTTTCCCATCTTTCTACTTTCTCTTGCACCTCTTCTCTACTGTCTCCCCATAACAAGATATCATCAGCGTATATCATTTCTTTAACCCTGGGCCTTCCTTCTCTGGTTCTACTTTTCTGACCATCTCATCCAGAAAAAATGTCACCATTACAAACAACATAGGTGATAGGACACTGCCCTGCCTCAAACCACTCCGTCCTTCCTCCATTTGTTTGCACCGAAGCCTTGCATTCTCGATACAAACTCTTCACACGGTCCATCATCTTCACATGTATGCCCTTTGCCCTGACTCTCCCACACCCTTTCTCTGGGAATATGATCGTGTGCTTTTTCCAAGTCTAGGAAATCCATGTACACTCTTCTTCTCTTCTCCCACCTTTTTTCCAACAGTTATCTTAATGTTCGGAAAAAATATTTCGGGACACCTAGGACCAGAGATGAAGACTCGGGACATTCCCTGTGTAACATTCAGGACTTTTACCAAAATTTTGATGACAACAATTTCTTTTTTTTTTGTAACTTATATTATATTTTAATTTTATATTATTATTTTTCGTTCATTTATATATCCTACAGCTACATTTCATTCCCTTTATTTCTTCAACCATCATCCCTTAGCCAGTGCCTCTATTTCAACAAACTAACCCTAGTTTTAAATTATACGTAGTTTTTTTGTTAACATTCGCCCTGCAAAAACATGTGTTCACTTTCAAATATTGTCAAATACGAAATGGAAGACCACCCAGCTCAGGATAATAAATATGTCAATTTAATATTAGGACACAGTTTCAATGGTGATGGGATTCACACTATTCAGACTCTAACCAGAATCCAAAGGTATTTGTATTGTGATTTTCGATTGGTGGAAATTTAAAAGCGAATATTTAATTGGTTAAGAAGAACTATCGGATCATATATGCAAGAGTGTCGACAAACCGGGAAGAAGGAATGGTAACTGTGCGAGAAAAAAGAACTAATCCAACCTTCGTAGGAAGAGGACGCGAGAGTATCGTCTTCGGTAACAACAGCCGAAAACAACAACCCACGTTCGAGCGACTTCGCTATACGATAGACTGCATAACGATGGTCCGATCAACACCGGCGTGACGACACGAAAACAAGAACATTGCGTGTGCGTATACTGTCATGTGAGCGAACTAACTGTATGGAGACAAATCGCACCAATCACGGTAAACACAAGCATTTTGGAACACTTACTAATTTTAAACATTGCAATTAAGGTATCATGAAACTGTCCTGTAGATGGGTTAATTCAGTGGTGACCAACCTTTTTGGGCAGGGGGCATCTAAATTTTCCAAATATCACAGCGGGCCACACAAGTTCACTAAAAAAAATTATGTATTATATATACAGCGGAGTGCGGTGATTATTTTGCTGGGTATGCTACTCTTGATAAGAACAATTAGTACATACAGGGTAGTATGTGCGAAGCCGGCGACCCGCGGAGGGTCTGGGGGGGTAAGGCCCTCTATTTTTCGCCCCGCAGGGATTTTTTTCAAACCATCATTTTAGGTGTATTTTGTTGACTTTTGATGGAACGTTTGAATGGATTCAGATGAGAAGACAAGGGAAAAAAAATATAACTACGTTTTTGATTGTAGGCCTTTGCTTAAAGTATTTTCATTTTTTTAAATGCAAAATCAGTGACAAGTGACATCACACCGATTTGCCTTTGAAGTAGGTAAAAAAGTACATATTTGCCCTTTTTCATGAAATAATCGACATTCATTATTGGTTGCTTTGCGCTTTGACATAATGTTAATTTCGCTCCGAACACGTCGTGTCGTCACAACACTTATAATAAAACTAAAAGTGACCAAGGGACAATGACTCACTCACTGTGAATGTGATTTTGTGCTTCAATTTCCAATCTCACCGGTAGCGTATAGTGGCAGCGAGCTAGCGTTTTGCGCGTGTTCGGTCCCGCATGTGGTACTGTTTTTGATACACTGTTTTGTTTTGATTTACACGACATAACGTTGGTTATTATTTTTATTAATGTAGTAGTGGCTAAGCTAGAGAATTACCTCGTCTTTTACACTCTGTATGTACTCACGTCTTGGCCCGTGGGCCATTTGATTTCTACATGTTAATTAGTGATATAATTCATACAATTCCTCAGTGGGCCACTGAATTAACGCTATGGGTTGGTCACCACTGGGTTAATTGATCAGGGTTTTATGTATCTCATTTAATTCAAGTTATTTGAATTGGCCATTGAAATAACCGTTTTGTAAGTTTTTGCAAGTTGATTTTTTTCCGTCTTTTTAATTTTAATTTTGCATTCAAATTTTGTCAACCTTTTGTTTTGTCATTTTTTTAAATAATATATAATTTTTTCGTTTCGATTCTGGTTTTTAAACAAAAGTTTGTTTCTCCTTATTCCCCACCACTCTAAAATCCACAGTTTTCCCAATTGGTTTTTCAGATTTAGCTAGCATAATTTCATTCAAATTCAATTTCAATATTTTCAAATTTGATTTTTAAACAAGTTCAGTACAGGTACAGGATTAGTAGTAGAAGAGAAGTTATTACAATTGGTCCCAACGTAGGGCTATCGAACATTCTTTTGTTTTTTTCAAGTATATTTTCATGTCCCACGTTAACCCTGATATTATTGCATGACTATTTTTTCTCATGTTTCTCTGTTTTTTCCGAGTTTTTTAAAAAAAATCGGTGTCGCCTATAATTAATAGTATTTTTGTTGCATTGTGTTATCATTTTGTAAAGAGGTTTCTTATCTAAAGAATGGCGGACAGTCGAGAAGGGCAGATTAAGATGGAGGGTAACTTTGATGATACGCAGGTTGAGGATTTAGATGAAACTGAAATATCACAGGCTGGAGGAAGTCCGAGTATGAACGTTTGTACGAGTATGAACGCAGACGTTTGTTTATTGATCAAAGAAATGTCGAGTGAATTTAGGAAAATGTTTGATGGATTGAACACAAAGTTATTCAATGAAATGGATACCAAATTTGAAGGGGTGAACACAAAATTTGAAGAGATTAATGCTATACTTGATGGACTGGAAATGCCAAATTTGAAAGTAGGTTCAAGTTTGAGGAGTTGAATGAGAAAATTGGAAGTATTGGATCGAGGTTATCAGTTGTTGAGAAACAAGTTAAGGAGGGGAAAAAAATTGATGCAAGAAAGACTAACAGTGTTTTAAGAGGAAAGGGTAGTGAGAGAAGAGAACGCAAAAACTGAAATACTCGACGCTGTTGAGGGTCGAATTCAAGTTCTCGAGTTGACAGTTGATGATAAGATAGAGGTTATGAGTGGACGAACGGTTCAGATTGAGAGTAAACAAAGCGAACAGGCGAATGCGATCCTTAATCTCACACGTAGTATTGAGCAGGTGAAAGTAGGAGAGGAAAAAGGTGGGGATCACGAACGGGTGGCGGAGTTGTTGAATCGAAAAATAAAATATCCGAGTTCAATAGAACTATTGATGATAGAATGATGGGTAGAGGTTGCGCGTCAATGGGTATGAGTTTCTCGGATATCTGTTATCAAACAGAAAGGGAAGGGATAGTTTTTAAGGTAATGTCAATGGGACTTCACCCAATGAAGTTCTTAGAGTTGTTAGAACGGTTATTTCATCAGTTCGAGGTGGCTGAGATACTCAAACTACCGGTGATAATGCAGTGGTAGACAATCATTTTCAAAGCTATGGAGAATTAAAACAGGCATTTATTGCCAGATTCTGGAGTGTGCACGATCAAATCTCGTTGAAACGAAGAATTACTGACGGTCATTTCAAGACTGACTTCAATCAACTCATGTCGGAATATTTCATGCGTATGGTCCAATTAAATCAGTATCTTGACCAGCCATTCGACGATGGCGTTTTGACACAAAGTTTAGTGAATCATTTTCATGAAAAATTGAGAGACTTCTTGACTACAGAGGCTGATTCTTCAGAAGATGTACTGGCTCTCTTAAGAAAGTTTGAGGCTAGGGATTCATGGTTGACTCGTGTTAGTGTGTTACAGAATGATTGTAAGCCTAATAACGGGGTTAACTTGAGTAATGCCAATGCGGGTAGCGGGAATAAGGGTGCATTAGAACTGATCACAGCAGGAACAATGAAGAAAACATATGCTGCAGAAGCAATGGGGAAATAATATGTGGAGGGTTGACGTGCGCACAGTCCTTCACACCTGAAATAAATCGGCGCAATAGAGTGGAAATGATTTTTTCAGACCAGAATAAATTCTTGTTAGATAAAGATCAGTTATTAAAGCCCGTATTATGTGAGTGTCCAGAAGTTTTTGTGAAAATTCAGAATAGTGACATTAATGCCCTTATTGATACTGGTAGTCAGATAACATGTAGACCTATGTCGGAAAATATGTTAAATCATCTAATTTTTAAGGGTTGTATTTTCACTGAATTACCGGTAGCTGCAAGTTTCCGGAAGTCGAAGGAGATATTGTACCCCATGATGTTAAAATCGTGTTAGCCGAGAGAAAGTTGAAACGTAAGCCGAAAGAACGAACGGACCGACATGAAAATAAGTACGTAAAGAAAACTAGTTTTGAGATTGGCGACAAAGTGCTGCTTATCAAAACTTTTAACTAAAGAAACAAGGAAGTTTTTGCACTTGTTCGACGGCCCTTTCATTATTTCAGCTATAGCCGGTAGGAATGCTTATGAGTTAACGGACAATGAGGCAGGGAGGGTCCGTGGCATTTTCAATGTAGTATTATTGAAGGCGTATAAAGAGCCGGTATTATGATCATTCAAGAAAATTAAAAATTAAAAAAATAAATGATAAAAATGGAGAAAAAATAATAATAAGAGAGGTTAGAACATGATGTAAATATTCAACTGATCAAAACGTAGTTCTAGTTAGACTTGGATTTGCATATTTTCTTTTTGTCTTGAGAGGAAGAGATTTAAATAATCGAATAATAAGTTAGACTTCGTTTTGTTTCGTATCGTAAAGAAAGAGACTGTATTCACATATTCAATTATAAACTAGTATAGATTTAGTTCGAAATAGATATAAACCGGTGGTTAATAGTTGATAGATTGTTAGGTTAGCAATATAAGTGTTAGAAAACATTGAGTGGATAGTCAAAAGATAAATCGAGCGTGACAAATTGAGTGGTTAGCTTCTTTTGTTCAGTCAACCTTTTTTTTCTTTGAATAGCACGATCGTTGTTTTGTCTGTCTTAGGCAATCAAGTTGGGGGTGGCATTGGAGCGTCTATATATTTTTCATAGGACGGTGGGTCAATAACTTGGGTGGTAATTTTATTAGTGCTCATGTACCCACGTGTCTGCCCAGTGCGGCATCTGTGGACTTTATACGGTTCTTTTCCCTCATTCTTGCAGGAAGCTTAGTGAGAGGAATTTTTACTTTTGTTTTCTATAGTTAGCCGGTCATGTCAATGCAGTGATCGCTAAGTTTACATAAATCGAGACTCCGTCCTCAAACCAATGGGTATTTGTGTGATAGATCAGCTTCATGATGCGGACAGGTTATTATCAAAGTGCATGGATTTGAAAGGTATGAGCGTTGGAATGAAAGGCGAGCGGGCAGAATTAAGATGACGAAACTGTGATATGTTTCTATGGTAGTATTTGTTTTAGATGAAGATATTATTTCCCTTGAATTATCGATTAATTATCTTAGATAATGGTTTTGTGTTCTCAATTATTGACATATTACACTTGTTTAGATATTGTGGTTTTCACATTACAATGGGTATAGTATTTGCTGGAAATTGAATTTTGTTTTAATAATTTTCTGTTCATCCTCCTATGATAGGTAGTTTGTCAGTTGAAATGAAGTTAACTTGAGTAACAGGACTTGGGCATCAGGTTTCTATCTATGCTTTTCTGTAGTTTTGACGGTATTATTCAATGGTGATGGGGGGTCGTTTTGGGTTTGTGTGGAACATCAAAATTACATGACACGCGCCGTTATCATTTTAGGAATAAGTCAAACTGATGCTTCAGGCATTTTTTCAACTTATTTGGAGGGTATTGTAACATTCAGGACTTTTACCGAAATTTTGATGATAACAATTTCTTTTTTTTTTTTTGTAATTTATATTATATTTTAATTTTATATTATTATTTTTCGATCCTACAGCTACATTTCATCCCTTTATTTCTTCAACCATCATCCCTTATCCAGTGCCTCTATTTCAACAAACTAACCCTAGTTTTAAATTATACGTAGTTTTTTTTGTTAATATTCGCGCTGCAAAAACGTGTGTTCACTTTCAAATATTGTCAAATATGAAATAGAAGACCACCCAGTTCAAGATAATAAATATGTCAATTTAATATTAGGAGACAGTTTCAATGGTGATGGGATTCACACTATTCAGACTCTAACCAGAATCCAAAGATATTTGTATTGTGACTTTCGATTGGTAGAAATTTAAAAGCTAATATTTGATTGGTTAAGAAGAACTGTCGGATCATATATGCAAGAGTGTCGACAAACCGGGAAGAAGGAATTGTAACTGTACGAGAAAGAAGAACAAATCCAACCTTCGTAGGAGGAAGAGGACGTGAGAGTATTGTCTTCGGTAACAACAGCCGAAAACAACAACCCGCGTTCGAGCGACTTCGCTATACGATAGACTGCATAACAATGGTCCGATCAACACCGGCGTGACGACACGAAAACAATAACATTGCGTGTGCGTATACTGACGTGTGAGCGAACTAACTGTACGGAGACAAATCGCACCAATCACGGTGAACACAAGCATTTTGGAACACTTACTAATTTTAAACAGTGCAATTAAGGTATCATGAAACTGTCCTGTAGATGGGTTAATTGATCAGGGTTTTATATATCTCATTTAATTCAAGTTATTTCAATTGGCCATTGAAATAACTGTTTTGTAAGTTTTTGCAAGTTGAATTTTTTCCGTCTTTTTAATTTTAATTTTGCATTCAATTTTTGTCAGCCTTATTATAATTTTTTCATTTCGATTCTGGTTTTTAAAGTTTGTTCCTCCTTATTCCCTACCACTCTAAAATCCACAGTTTTCCCAATTGGTTTTTCAAATTTAGCTAGCACAATTTCATTCAAATTCAATTTCAATATTTTCAAATTTGATTACTGAACAAGTTTAGTACCGGTACAGGATTAGTAGTAGAAGAGAAGTTATTACACCTGTTTTCTGGGACGGATGGTAACCCTTACTCCACCCCACCGCAATACCCTATCAAGTCGCTGCATATGTTGTCTTGGCCTGCTTATATTTCTATTGTGTTCAACGATGCCATCGGCGATGCATTGTAATGATAACTAAGATCTAGGCTATTGGTGTTGAATGAGTGATTAATGAAATGAAATGAAATGGTGAGATGAAGGTTTCTTAGGTAATTGGAAGGAAAGTGTGAAGGAAGTGGTCGTGGCTGGTCTATACTGTAGGACCCATCTCAGTATATTAGCCTAGATTACAGAGGAAAACCCCTCAAAAAAATGTAATGGTGAGCAATGATCTGATATGTTCCTCACCTCCCGCTCACATGAAGCGAGCACGTTAGCAACTGAGCTATCGGTACTTAATGGCCGACTTGTTTATCCTACTGGTAAATACTCTTTACAGAAGTTCTGATCTGTGAATATGAAGACGACCACACGATCTTTGACTTGTGGGATCCCAAGCCTTGTGTACTGAATGAGTCAAGCGACTGGGCGACGTGCTGTGTGAACGGGGACAGCGGACCAAATATTTGTTGCAGTTTTTTCGACTACCCTGGGTAAGCTATGCTGCTGTACTTACGTGACCGCGACATTGATTTCGCACTGCATATTTCTTGCTTGTATGCAGAATTGTGATACCATTTATTTGCTTTTTGCTCGTTTAATTTACGTGTAGGCATATATATCAAGTCACTGCCAACTCACTAATATAGAGGTACTGTATTGGGAAATTTAATGGATTTGGTGGTGGAATGTTTGGTTAAAATCAAAAGCTCGCCTGATGTTCGACGCTATCCTAACGTTTGCTTTTACAAGCAAAATTACTTCAATGCAACTGAACTACCCAAGTTATTTCTACTACTCCTTTAGCAATGTGGTGTCTACTTCAACTTTTGTTGTCCATTCTACAGGTACAAGTGAGTGACTGAGTGCAGCAATGAAATGCAGTGTAATGACCAATAACCACTTATTATCCACTTTTCCACCCTTACTTCATGCCAAATGGTACATTCCTTCGTGCCCGGAGGAATTTTGAAAAAAAAACTTAACCATCACCTATCAACCCTTAATACATCTTGGTCATCAGTTGAATCTAATATGCTCGTTTGCCTTCAGAGTGTGGATGTGGATAGGCATCAGTATTGCAATCATCATCGTCATCTTGTTCTGCTGGTGCTGCTGTTGCTGCTGCTGCTGTTGAAGCCTGGCAGTGATTTTGTCATGGAAACCAAATCGTCCGAATACGCTTCATCATTCCAGAACCTGTTGCCAATATTTTTATGAATGTTGTGTTAGGCTAGATTCACAGTAACATGATTGCATGTTTTTTTTCGTCCCAGTTAGTCAAGTAGACCAATCAAGAGCGTTCCGTAAAGTGTCTTGACTGGTTCGCGTGACAGATAAACCGTGCAACAACGTTACTGTGAATCAAGCTTTAGACTGTGAGTCTGGTAAAAATGATCTTTTGATAAAACTCTTGATTCAGTGAAAATATTGAGAAAATAGGAAAAGAAACTGCACAATTCAAGACTCGTCAGTATATTCAGAGAGAAATGTGTATGCTTTTATATCAAATGATTTCACTGGCCAATTTCAAATCTAATTAATCTAGATCAATAATATTAGTATTTTAACATTTTGATCAGGGCTTAAATAATTGGGACCAAATATTTGTGATACCGGTACAATGTTGCTTTAAAAAGTTGGCATATAGGCCTATAGTATCTAATGTTATGACTTATGAGGTTCATATATGCAGTACTTGGTCTTTATACACATTTTGACCAAAGGTACCTTACCCTGTATATTGGGTTGCAGCTGAACACTATATTTTTTATATTGGCCCCTCATGAGAATTCAATGCGCAGGCGCGTACCACCTACTAGCAGTCGAAATCACTGGTATTGCATTCTGAGTATTTTAGCAGTTTTTAAAAAGTTAGTTTGCTTATACACAGAGTCAAGAGTCCATGACAGTCGATCCAGCGAAATATCAGTTTTTTCGTGATAGGCGAACTTTTGAACGGCGTGAGATATCAAAATTTTAATAAGCGAGAAACACAGATAACTAAATAGCTTCAAGAATCAAAATGATATAAGTTATAACCATTCTATTCATGTTGCATATTTGTCAAACATATACAGCTAAAAAAAAACATTTTTTGGCTGTATTTGCTTGACAGTTATGCAACATGAGTTATGTAGTTGAAACTTATATCATCCTGAAGCCATTATAATTATCTGTGTTTCACGCGAATTAGAATTTTGATATTTCATATACCGTTCAAAAGTTATCACCAAAAAACTGATATTTCGCTAAATCGACTCCCATGGATTCTTAAAGGCAGTACACTGAGATATATAACTTGCATTATTTCCCACGTTACTCACTCTGACCATGTGTAAATCTCTTTGAATATAGGGATAATATAAATAATAATGTTGTAACACACAATAAAATGAACCATTCATGCTAAATGTCATAAGTAGCATTTGGACTTTGAAACGTGCGTACCAACATACTTCAAAAGTCGCCGCTAGATGGCTCTTTCATTTTTTCATTTTTTTTTTTTCATTTAAAAGGGGTCTATTCATTACTATGCAATTTTTGCAATGCTCAATCACATATTTTTATATGAATCCAACCTACCTAGAGATTTCTAGCTATAACAACACTAATGAATTATCAGTAGGGACAATGAAAAATGGTGAATAAAAACCCTCCATTTTGCCAAGTAAAAAGGACCAAAGCGGTGTTGAAAATGACCAATTTGGGCCATTTTGTCATAAAAAATCACCAAAGCGGTGAAAAATATTAAACTTTTAAACTTGATTATTATGTATTAAGGATGAGGAAAACTGTAAGAATATGATAAGAGTTCTACACATCTTATTGATTACTCGACAATACACAGAAATTTACAAGGTTACTCAGTAGAATGGAAACAGAAAATATCATTTAAAATAAGATAGATGTAATTCACTCTCTAAAGTGGGCTTTTTACAGGAATCCTCTGATAATCGATTATGATGTTGCAGAATCTGCTCATCATCATTCTATTTTTCATTTCAAACACGTAAAATCCTTCACTTTCAAATTTGGACTCCCGGTCATGTGTAGGCCTTGCTGACGACTTTCAGCATTTTTAAGAAGAGTGGAAATAAACTGTCTTTGTTTCAAGCTTGCAGCTCCACTTGCTTCCATGAACTCCCACTCAGTGTATTTTTCTAGTGGGTCGAGCAGGCGCTGGTTTTGGGAGGAAAACCGACCTGCCAACGCTTGAAATCAAATCCATTGATCAAATCTCTATTTTTCAAATCCATGTTTTTCTTTGTTTGATAAAGAAAATGTGATGTTTTTATGGTAGCGATTCCCACAGATTTGCGAAAAAATTGATGCAAATCATCTACCGTACATATTGAACTGGTTTATTTTTTAAAATGAATTTGAGCATATTTGAAATTAAAACTACTCATGCATACAGCACCCGCAATAAAAATAATCTTGCAACTTTGAGTCATCACACTGCCCTTTATGAGTCAGGACCATAATGCTGTAAAACTTTTTAATGCTCCTCCTAAAGAATTAACTTGTAGGCCTATAGCATCTTTTAATATATTCAAAATTAATGTGAAGCATTATCTGTTGGACAATGAGTTCTAATATTGACGAACTATTACGCCCATGTAAGTTTTGAACATTTATACTATCCTGACAAAACATAACTTGTAAATAAGTATGCTGTGAATAAACTATTATTATTATTATTATTATTATTTATTTTTCTAGACAGGTTATGCCTTGTTCGAAGTGCAATGAGGCTTTGCCTACAGATGGCGATTTTGTGAGTTGTGCTCATTATAGAAGTGAATTTCATTTTCAATGTTCGGGGTTGAAAAGATCTACTTATGTTGCAAAATCCAAAGACGATAAGGCTAATTGGCGCTGCTTAATTTGTCGTAAAGACAGTAAGAAATCCGATGTTGATACGCCCACTGATGTAAGTAAAACATTCGCATCCGAGGATTCGGCTTCCATTAAAACCGTTTTCGGAGAATTAAAATTAGAAATTCTTTCGGAAATACGTGAAGAATTTAGGATAGGCTTTGACCTGGTGAAAGAAGAAATTCTGGTTGAGTTCAAGACCCTGAGTGATACTGTGGACAAGCTAAAGAAAGACTGTGCCGCTAAGGAAAGGTTGATCGAAGACATGTGTTCACAAGTGAATAACCTTGATCAATTCAGCCGGAATAAGAACTTTGAGATAGATAATGTTGATTATATTACTGGCGAGTGTATAGAACAGTGATTCTCAACCTTTTACATACTGCGGACCACTATAAACATGAAGTTTTTACTGTGGACCACTTGGGAATATTTTCGTTAATCATGTAAATATGAGCAATATATAGGGTGACCAGATTGCGGTAAATAAAATCCGGGACAGAGAAACATTTGCAAGTCAAGTATGTGCGAAGCCGGTGACCCGCGAGGGGTTTGGGGGGCGAGGCCCCTCAACACCAGCCCCGCAGGGAATTTTTTTTTGGGACGATGTTTTAATGAGTTTCAGTTGCCTTGGAGCGTGGTGTGAATCAAAAATAAATACATTATCATTTTCTCATGTAGAGATCTCACTGTGCGTTATTATACTGTTACAATTGAGAATTATCTATAACCTTATTAAAAACTCGTGTCATATGTACATTTGTGTAGAGATTGCTGTTGGCGCAGTTTCTTCATCTTGAGTTCATGCCTTGTATTCGGACGGCGTTGGTGAGGGAAATGGTGCTTTTTAATTCCAATTACATACTTGCAAAACTTAGTGCAGGAAAATTTGTATAGTTGGTAGTTGATCCTCATACCTTCCTTTTTCACCCAATGATATTTTGACAAACTGATAATTTGAGACATGAATTCGTTGTTGTAAGAGTGAGAGAGCATTTTGGCTTTCTTTCTTTGCCCTTCTGAATGTATACACGAAAGGTGACTTGAATCACCCGCGCGTTATTACTGTGGCATAGGAAGGACGGTCGCTCATAACCTTCTTTCATGTATATAACTGCTAACAGAAGGAGGTTTGCCCTGGCCCAGAAGATAAGCCTACTAGGGTGGAGTACTGTACTACACAGAGCTAAACATAATATGCAAGTATTGCAATTTACCGTAATATGATGTGAAATGATTAACAAGAGATAATGAATTAAATTACGAGAAAATATATATATGAATTGAATAGTAAAGGATAGAAAATGGCATCATGTTCACTGAAATGTGATGGATGCGCAGACCACCGGTTAAGAAACACTGGTATAGAAGACATTGTGCTAAAATTAGCCGACAAACTTGATATTGACATTCAACGGGAGGATATTGAGGCTGCTCATCGTCTTCCTGCGAAAGCTAAAACCAATCGTCCGCCAAGAATTATTGTTAAGCTTAACAGCCGTAAAAAGCGTGATTCTTTCATTAATAAGAAACGTCAAGTCCGTTAAATAACGAATAAGAATTGGTAGGGGGTAGCAACAGTTATAGCATTTACGTAAACGAAAATCTGACGGCTGTAAATAGAGATCTACTATGGAGGGCCAAGCTTATGGCTGAAGAAACTGGTTTCAAATTTGTATGGTACAAGTTTGGGAAAATACACGTACGTAAGGACGAAAACTCGCATGATGTAATCAAAATATTCAACTTCCGTGATCTTGACAAGATTAAAGCAGAGTAAACTATCTGTTGACTGTTTGCGTTAAGGAATCATATTTCTAGAGATTCGTCTGTCAAACATGTCTCAATGAGGAAATGTTATCAAGAAAAGAAATTGATTAGGCAGATGAGAGGTATTATTTGGAATCTTGTTATTAATGTTAATGACAGTAGTAAAATGTATAACAATATTGAGCGACTGTTTAATAATTCCAGGCCTTGAACATCACCCTTGTGGTGCTCTGTACTCCACCACGTGATCATCGACATTGCGCAGAGAACTTATTTCCACCCTTCAAGCAGTTAACATCACCCTTGTAGTGCCCTGTACTCCACCACGTGATCATCGGCATTGCGCAGATAACATATTTCCACCCTCCAGGCCGGAAACATCACCCTTGTGGTGCCCTGTACTCCACCACGTGATCATCGGCATTGCGCAGAGAACATATTTCCACCCTCAAGGCCTTGAACATCACCCTTGTGGTGCCCTGTACTCCACCACGTGATCATCGGCATTGCGCAGAGAATCTATTTTCACCCTCCAAGCAGTTAACATCACCCTTGTGGTGCCCTGTACTCCACCACGTGATCATCAGCATTGCGCAGAGAACATGGGTACAGGGCACTATAAGGGTAATGTTAACGGTCTGGAGGGTGAAAATATGTTCTCTGCACAATGCTGTTGATCACGTGGTGGAGTAAAGGGCACCACAAGGGTGATGTTGATGGTCTGGAGGGTGGAAATATGTTCTCTGCGCAATGCCGATGATCAGGTGGTGGAGCACAGGGCACCACAAGAGCGATGTTAACGGCCTGGAGGGTGGAAATATGATCTCTGCGCAATGTCGATGATCACGTGGTGGAGTACAGGGCACCACAGGGGTGATATTAACAGTGTGGAGGGTGGAAATATGTTCTCTGCGCAATGCCGATGATCATGTGGTGGAAAAAAGTAATAAATAACAACAAAACAAACATAGGGTTGAATGTATTAAAGAGATGGAATAGTAAAAAGAAATGTATAAACTATTTCTAGCATTGTAATTTATCTATTACGTTTGAAATACACACATCACAAATCACAAGGGTGATGTTAACGATCTGGAGGGTGGAAATGAAATATGGTCTCTGCGCGATGCCGATGATCACCTAGTGGAGAAGAGGGCATCATAAGGGTTGATGGTAACGGTCTGGAGGGTGGAAATATGTTCTCATTGGGAGCTTGAATACTCATGTGGATTATGTATCAAGTGTGATTTTTGTAATAAAATAAATTAATACATTTCATACATAATAATAATATATACATTAATGCAATGTATAATAGGGCCTACTTATAAATTGCAACTAATTTTGGCTATCTGTAATTTGTCTTCCTCTTGTTTTCTCAATGAAAAAAATATTAATATTTGTGACTGACTTGGTTGATTACTACATCACGTGGTAATTATAGAAACATAATCTATCTTAGTGCATGTAGAATGGATAAAAAGTTATGGTCACACTCATAAAGAGTTTATATAAAATATGTAACAATTATTAGATGCCTCAAATTACTCTGGCAATATTACTATATTAATGCAATTTTGATCAAAATGACAATACAGACTTTTTTTGGGGCAATTATTTTGTTCATTTCTGCAATAATTTTATTCCTGCCGTTTTATTATTATTGTTCAATGTCAGGCGTTCTCAACCCCCCACAATTGAATTTATTTTCCATATTTAGTTTTCTTCCTGTATGTATATATATATATATATATATATATATATATATATATATATATATATATATATATATTCCATGGTATTATAATTTTTTTGAGCCATTTTTCTTCATTTATTGTTTTAATTTTTCGAATATACTTGAATTGAATTTAGCGGCAGCACGCGGCTTTTGCGTCTCCGGTAGACTTTACGCATGCGCCGGCAGCTGCATTGTTGCGATATTTCACATATCTAAAACATATCGAAAACGTAGGGCTGTAAATCGGTTCGTAAGGCTGTAGGTTGGTTGGTACTAGTGTCTAGATGTCATGAATCCTCTTTGGATGTCACTTGCTTTGGTTGGTGTCAATGATTGTGGGTGGTTCCAAAGTGCTGTCAGCTGCTGCTACCAGTGCTTTTGAGAGGTGAATTATTATTTATAGATACTTCAATCATTGATATTTAAAGCTTATACAAGTGAATTGTGTGTAGATTTTAATCACAAAAAAATTACTCTACGATTTATATTTGTTGTTGTTCTGGATAGCCTTCCGAAAGTCTCAAGGAAGTTATTTAAAGGAATTTCTAGGCTATGTTGCCTAGCTAGGCTACTTGTAAGATTTAATCTATATTTACTGGTTTAATATTAGAACTAGGGTAATGGCATGCTATAAGGTGTAGGTAGACTGCTGTTGACTCGAATGTGCATACCAATGCATGCACGTTACTGGTGTGGTTTACCTGACATTTAAAGGGTCAGTACTCCTGGATCATCTTAGATGCAGGCCTGCATGTTATGGACCTTATCACTATCATTGACAAATTCAATGTCTATGGATTAAGACAGTCAATCTATGAATAGGCTAGACCTAGGGCCTAGCCTAGTCTACACCTTTGGTTGGGAATAAATCTATTGTGTTTTGATGAATCATAGAGTTCATTCAAGTTGGTAGGCCAAGGCAATTTTGTGGCTTGACTATAGGCCTACTGTCGATAGCCCTACCGTGAACGGCGTGAAGTACCGGTACATTGGATATGGTAAAAGTTCGGGTAGTAGGGGCTAAGGCCTATATCAATCTTGGGTCTAAGAGTTCTTGTTTTTTCCCTAGGCCTACTGAAAAATGTTCTTTGAATAGATTTGGGATTTCTCTAATTAAATCAAATTCAATTCTCTTTATTTTATAGAATACATATTCTCAAAAAAGGAATAAAATATAGACCGTGCATCTTGGGCTATATAGCAAAAAGCAGTATTCAAATTTTTTGCCAGGACTGCCACCACTGCTTTATTCACCACACAAAAGTAAATTGTGTTTTCTTAGCTTTCAGTTCACTTCTAAAAACATGCAGATATCTTGGTTAGCTTAGGCACAAGCATTGACTTTATAATAACTACGTTAGAAAGACTGGACATTCTTATGGGAGGCTCTATAATTCTGACAGTTCGAGCTTCACCCAAAAAACAAGGTGTTTTGTCCAGGTGGTGCTAGTGTCGCCGGTTGACTAGTAACGCCGACACTAGCACCACCTGGACAAAACATCATGCTTTTGGGGTGAAGCTCAAGCCGGCCGATCACGGTTGCTCTTATAGAACTTTAACATTGGAGGTACTCTCTTATAACTACAAACTCAATGGCACAAGGGCTCTGCAGAGATAGTTTAGCTACCAAACCAAAGAAATTACGTTTATGTATGGTAAAAACCAGAGTTGGGGAGGAAATTTAACTAAATAATGCATTCCTCTTTCGGGAACTTTGGTGGGAACGCGTTCCTTTTATCAAGCAGTAAATTTTTAACGGAAAGCTGTGTTCCTTTTTATCGGTAACGAGTAACTAAATCTATATTCTTTTTAAAGTTCGTTGTGAACAGATTGTACTTAAAAAATTGATATACAAAGTGGAATAGATTGCCTATTTGTATGATGGCATATGAAATATTTCATCTGTGACCCTTTGTCTCACATGCTATTTATTCAGCCAAATCCCCAATCCTTGCCATCCATCCTGTATTTTATTATTTCTAGAGACATTTCAAGGTATTTCCCGTGCCTACTTCTCATCATATGATCTTTTCCTCGTCATTGTTATAGTTTGATGGCTCAAAAAACCAAGTGACAGTGTTAGGTTTTAAAGTTAATACCTGTACCCATCTAATGCATTCCAAGAAAATCATCACTACACACACTATCATCACTATTGTTGGCATCACCAAAAACCACAGTGTAGGCCTATAATAGTTTAGGTGATGTCTCGGGCTATTTCGGCTGGTACCATCAGTGCTCGTAGTTCCACCAAAATCTGTGCGGAACGCCACGATTATACGAGGCCATTGAGCCACGCACTACGCATGCGCGAACCAAATGTACGTCATCGTTGGCTCATATTTCCTATATTTGTACAATGTGCAAATCTTTGGATCGAATACATAAATAAATAATTGAAGACATCAGCTGTCAACGTCACCTGGACCACGTGACTAGCCTTGTATCATGGTGGTGTTCCAATGGATTTTGGTGGAACCACGAGCACTGTTGGTTCCTGCCTTCCAACGCATGGAGATAGCCCGATACATCACCTAAACTGTTGTACACCGTGCCAAAAGCCAATGAGAATGAGATTATTTTCAAGAGGCATATAAGAAGATTTCTGTTGACACAGGAGGCCCATTCCACTTCAGTGTTCCATCTCGACTGTGAAATTAGTGCTGTGGTGGTGTTTTATCAATAATGATGAAACAATGATGGAATTGATTATGTTAAATTTGTGTTTGAGTATATGATAGGGTGTGGGGGGGGGGGGGGAAGTGGAAACTTTGCTTTGTAATGTTTTAAAATTCATGAAAATACTCCTACAAATTCAAATTTAAAACTTTGCATCGGTAACTTTAAAGGAACTTGGAAGGAAATTAATTTTTTGGGAACTTTTTTCACATATTAATGTCACACCAGAATAGGTTGGGATTGCTTTTCTGAAAAATTGATCGAATGTTTTCAAAAAAAAAAAAAATCAGAAAGTTTGGAAAATCCCCATAAGAATAACCTGGATGGGAAATACTTGAAATATGACATTTTTTCAAAAGCTTTAAATATGTTCACTGAATATGGAAAACACTATCATGCATAATTATTTTCAGTGACTTTCATAACAATTTAATAAGTAATAATGAAGAAAACACAATAGAAGTATACATTTTCTATTGAATTTTGCGATCAATTGGTTTTCCAAAGTGTATGCGACAGGTTGCAGCATTATAAATATCAACAAGTTGCAGATAAGGTTTTTGAACGTTTGAATTAATCCAAGATCCGTAGATGTAGATTGATCTGACAGAATATTTTTCATTCTAGATTTCTATACACTACTAAGCTCATAGGCACAACGCATATCCCACTTTATCCTAGTTTAAATATTCACCACCATATTCATCCACCATTGCAAAAATATATGGTATGCCGCTATAGTTTTTCTCGAATGGGGACGTCCTTAAATTAATTACGTCACAGCTTTTTTTTTGTCAGAGGGGGGGGGGGGGGGTATGAGATTTTGTGATGTATTTAAAGGGAGGAGGGTAATAGGTTTTGTGACCAACTGTGACATGGGAGGGAGGGGGGGGGGGTTCAAAGTGGCCTAAAAAAGTGTGACATAATTTATGGACGTCACCTATTTGTGAAATAGTGCTCTGTCATACAAAATTAAAATAAAAGTTTTACGAATTGATAGTGCATTGAAGCAGAGCATTGATGGATCAGGCAATTGTTAGTGTATTATCTTCTTATGACCCTTGGTTACATTTGTCATATTCGTACCTCAACTAACAGTTAGCAGATTAGACTCTTTAGAATCTTAGAATCTTTAAATCTCTAACGGTTTTAGCGGAAAACTTATATTTTGTTAAATAAAAAATCTTCTCAAAAAAAAAAAGTACTTGACTAAGATTCATAAAACTGGCTCCAGGCTGTTGGAATATATGTAGCTCTTATAGCTATTATATACTATAGCAAAGCGTGCACGCATGGTTCTCAAGAAGTAGTCGACTACTAAATCGACCGATATATTTATGATGCAGTAAAACTATGAATAAACAAACTGAAAATATGAATATATTTTAGCATCCCGATACAGTAGTTGAACATTTTGATAGAAACTACAAACATTCTCTTCAGACCAGTTTGAAACGTTGGTGCATTTTGTTTACGCTCCGGTATGGTGACGTCACTTGTTGCCACCAGGTTCGGGCCCAACCATATACTCTATGAACATATCAATATATTACGTAACAATAGAAAGTAGGCCTACAGTAATTGTTTGTAAATATTGAAGGTTAAAACCGCAAGTGCCCTGATGCCAATGTGTTGACGTCCGCTGTGGCCGGAATGGCAGACTTCATGCTTCGCGACCGCCCGCTGGAACTGTGGCATCAGATTGAAGATCTGCACCTGTCGTACGTGCAAACAGAGGATGTCCCAGAGAAATTCGATGTGAGAAAGAAACTTGAAGGTATGTTGTGTCTTCCTAACTACCAATTGGCAGCCACTATTCACCGAATCATCGGTCTATGTCACCACATACGGATGTAGTTATTATAGTTCTTGCGCGCAGCCTAAACTAACCTAATCGAACTCAATCTAACCAACTTGATCAACCTAACCTAATCCAAACTGGCTTAACTAACTAACCAAACCAAACAAGCATACTAAACTAATTTAATGTAAACTAAAACCAATCTGAAACCTACTTCTGGTTCGACAAATAGTCACTTTGCTGCCAATTGCTCTCACTAGGTGCGCTAAGGGCCCATTGCCCATTGCCTAAGTCTAATCTAAAGATGGCTGCCTGAAAGCTGTCAGTAACTTGAAACGAGCGCGTTGCCGAAGTAATAGCACGTATTTAGCCCTAACGCCAGGACCAATCACAGCTGTGTTTCAGTACATACAATTCATAATGAGAATCAATTTTAATATCGGTCGTATCTTCATGCCCCATAACCTGTGATCAAAAGTATTTATGTATGGCCTGTTAAATTTGAATAAGGAGCATGTGGTGAAATTGAACTTTGGCCTCCTCGCATCGTGGGCCGTACAACCGAGCCGTGGTGAATTTCGGAATGATTGCTTGTTGTACAAACATTATAGGCCTACATGAGCCTATATTTACCCAGTTCTGTGTCAGGAATGCTGGCGCGCACAAACTCACATTGCCATAGCAAATGGATGGCTTCACAATGCCAATCATGTCTAAAATTATGTCTTCTGCTTTTGCTAAGTGAAGAAATAACCGAAACTCACCTAAGACGCACTCCATACCCTTTTGTATTCGTAAATTGTAACACAACTATTGAAAAACGGGAAAAATGTCAATTATAAATGTCAAACATTACATTTCATATTCTGTTACTGCAACCATTCTTCATTCTGGCTGTGAGTACGTCAAACCAAAGCCGAGTAGTTTTTCAATATTTATGCATACAATTACAAGAAGCCTACAGTAGAACCTCTTTAGTAAGTTTCTCATTAGTACATTTTTCATCTTAGTAAGTTTTATTCTTTGATCCCATCTATCATAATATCGTGGGTTTATTCAAAGCAACAGCTTTCATCATCAGAATGGACAACTTCCATAAAAATGTCTTGCAATGTCGCAGCAGTTCGAGCCGTTCCCGGACGATCACTCGAGGGCAACCGTTGCCGCCACCCAGGCTGCAACGAGATCGAAACAATTGCCCATGTCCTCGGGTCGTGCCGGAAAGGTGAACTGCTGCGGAATAACCGCCATCACACCATCAGAACAATGATCGCTGACCTATTTAGAATGAATAAATGGGAGGTGCACGAGGAGGTGCATTGTCACTCTGCCTCAGGTTCGAACCGTAGAGTGGACATTATCGCAATACGGGGAGACAGAGAAAAAGTTCTAGTTCTCGACCCCACTATTAGGTTTGAAAAGGGAGTGGGGCACGCGGAAGAAGTAGATGCGGAGAAGAAGGAGATATATCGTCCCTGTATTCCTCACCTCGCGGAACGTTATGGAATTCCTGAGGAATACTGGGACGTTGTAGGACTCCTTCTTGGAGCAAGGGCAGCTATTCCCACATTTTTTATTACTTTTTTCAAATCATTTAATATACCTGTATCAAAATCATTAATTCAAGAAATAGTTTCCACAATATTAAGAAAATCATCACATATTCTCCACAATCATCTCTTCAGCGTATCTCAATCTACTTGAATTCTCATATTTTTTTTTGTATAATAATTAAGTTTTTGATCTTATCACTATATTTGTATAACTCATTTTCACTTTCGGCAATTATAATTCCAAATTCGTAGTAAGCTGGACCTTCATGGTCAGTCATCAAGAAGATGAACAGCCGTCAATAAAAATGATTTTCTCTCTCCTACATGTTGAATACTAGTTTCTTTAGTAAGTTTTTCACTTTGGTAAGTTTCTTTTGTCTGGTCCCCTGAGAAACCTACTAAAGAGGTTTCTTTGTACTAAGAAGCCGTGGTGAAACAAAGAAGGCCGAATCTGTCAGTTGTTAGTTTTCCTCTAAAGCTGTAGGGCTACATTCAAAGTAGTGTGTTGAAGTTTATTAATTTTTGAAATCAAAACACGACTTTTAAAAAAAGTCAGATTTGTGGTTTGGCGGGAGATGAGTGCCCGTCGCAGAAATTGGCTATATTTGTTGAAGTAATGGTGCGTCATTGTGTTTATTATTTCTTTGCCATTAGATGTTTGGTCATGTCTTACATGACAGGTCTCTCTAGCTTGAAATATATTGTTGTGAGGCGTTCCAAAAATTGTGTCATTTCCTTGGAGATCTGCTGTCATATTGCAGTTATGCTGTGTTGACTACGGTTTTATATAATTGTGGTTGAAAGTAGAACAAAACCACCTAGATCAACGGAGCAGGCTCCGGTAGCATGACAGAAGGACGTGTCTGGATGATAGTTTTTCTTTTCTATTCCTTGATAAAAATGTTCATGCCAAGTCGAGAAGAAAATCACTTCCTGTTCATCACTGTATTTTGTACCTACAACTGTTTTTCGAAGATTTTTCGAACCCAAGAGAACCTGGGTTGGCTATAGGCCTACTTGAAAAAAAAAACGGGTTCTTGCCAATCCTGCCTGCTTATATTCTCTTCATCCTGTTCCAGGAATCATTGGGGAGTTCCTCTGCCTGGTGCCGCACAACCGCAAGTTCCGTTTCCGCGAGACGGCCAGCATCCTCCACAGGAGCGCGACGAGCAAAAGCGACTTTAACGGCTACGGCGCTGCGTCGGCGTGGGACTGCCTCGCGTTATACGCATGCAATGTGCTCAGCCAGCCATGGAGGAAGGAGTTCCGAGAACTCGAGGTGACACATTCCTCTTTTTATTTTTCATTCTTTTCATTTCATTTTAATCTTATCTTTTCATCCAAGTTACATCTTGAATTATAGCTTTAATCCCAGGTTGTAACCGGGCCCTCATTCTATACTGTAAACGGAATGAAAGTGCGCTGAAAGTGTCAGAGTCCATACGATAGGCTAACTGTTGAAATATAATAATAATAATAATAATAATAATAATAATAATTGTTTTTATTATCGGCGACTGTACCTTACAGTATGATAAAAGTCATAACATTAAGAGTAAAAACATTTTGTTAAAATACAATGATCGTAATAACATTCATAGATGGCTTAGATAATCATCAACAGAATAAAAAGCATGCACAACTAAGAAATTCTTGACGCTATACTTGAATACATTGATGTTTACAATTGACTTTATGTTTACTGGCTAGTTGTTATATAAAACTGACATCAGGTAATATGGGCTTCTAGTGTACAGAGCAAGTCTGTGCTTGTCAAGATGTAGGTCGTCGTGCCTTCTTGTATAATGCGTATGAATGTGGTGATTACATTTGAAAAGTTCAAAGTTTTCTCTCACAAAAACGACTGCTCTTAGAATCAGTATACATGGTAGTGTAAGTAGAAATACTGATTTGAAAATGTGTCTGCACGACGCCAGTTTCCGAACGTTAGCCATAATTCGCACTGCTCTTTTTTGAAGTACGAACAGCCGTGTAGCATGGGGAGAACGGCCCCAGAAAGAAATTCCAAATTGAAGATGAGAATAGACGTGGGCAAAATAAACCATCCTCAGTATTTCTGGAGAAACCACTCTACAGAGACATCGTAGCATGTTGATTCCCTTCAAAACCTTCTTTGTCGTTTCATTGATATAATCGAAGCGAAACGAAGATGGGTTGCTTTCATTCCATTTTCGAGTTATAGAATAACTGTCCAGTGTTGACTTTGAGCACAAATCAATTGCACCATTTATAAAAAATTAATTTGGAATTTCGAAAAATATCTGTAAGAATAACCCACTCACTGTAGATAGAAATGGTAATACAAATATTCAATACGTATCACAAATGTGCAGAAATGAATGGTTTGCATCGTAGGGTCTGCACACTCTGTGCACTCATTCTCATTGGCAACTGTACACCAGTTCACCAATCGTATCTAGTTTAGACCTATATATAGTATAATGCACGATCAATAAAACAAATTGAATTTTCCTTTCTATCATTTCTAGTTGTACTGCGGTTTCTACAAACATGAAATTGAGGCAAATCTGTTGGACGCAGACATCATCCTCCAAGAGATGGGCTACAAGCACACAAATCAGATGACGATGGTTATGGACTGGCCTCTGGATCCAGACCGCGTCTCCTCTGTGTCCCGTGACTCACTCGTCGCCTTTGTCGAGTGCCAGCTCATGAAAAAGATCTGGGAGGACTTGTCTCTCCACTATCCGTGCGGCTGGCTGGAAGTGCTCGAGTTCCGAGAGAACCACGTCGGCTCCTGCGACCAAGCCGTCCAAGGCCTGCTGTACCGCTGCCATCAACGCCAGTACCAGCAACAGCAACAGCTGGCATACCAGCAACAAGACGTCTATGGCTCGGCAAGGTTCCATCCCCAGCCCACCGGATGTATGTACGGCCAAGTAGCTCCAATGCCTCACATCAATTACTGCAACTACGCTCCGTACACGATGTTGCCCAACCTCGGTTATAACGTCCCCGTTCAAGGTCGTTATTCGGCCCCTTTGGTGCAGCCTGTTCAACCGATAACGTATGCCACACCTTCATCTATTCATCCCCCGTATTCTCATCTTCCTCAGCCCGTAATAAAACCTCAGGATATGTATCCTACGAACGAACATCGCCCCTACAACTATTCTAGTACGATGGGTGTATCTCAGCATCAGGTACCGGTGCAGAATGGTTATTCGGTTGGTAACCACATGCATGTCGGCAGTCAGCCAATGCACAGTGTGCCGACTGCGCAGCTGATAGAGCTAGATGCCACCACCCCGCCGCCAAGTAGTGGCAGCGATAACCAGCAGATCAACTCGGCCACAGATTCCTCGTCTTCAATGTTGAACCCGCGGGCCGTCCGTCATTTGCAGGGCAAGAAGGGCGCCGTTGTCGAACAGCAGCCCGCCGAGAAATCCAAGGACGACGGCACGGGAACGTTCGGCAACTGGGACTACGTGTACCGCAACCTCGAGAGTCAGGGCTATAGCAAAGATCTGGGCGAGAGACCGGACATATTGTCTCCGTACGATCGCAAGTCATCGGCGACGCTCCCCAATCCGAACAAGGCTGCTTTGTACAAACCGTCCGTTCAAGATCTCGAGGAGGCGTTGATGCAAATGAGACTCGAAGAGTGTCAACGGAAAGGAATGTCGAATTCTGCCGAGCGTAGACCGATGAAGTTCGACGAGGCGAACAAGATTCGATTGGAAGGTGATGGCGAGCCGTCGCGCTCGGCCAAGAGAAACAGCGACGTGATCGACGGAGGCGAAAGCGTTTACGACAACATGTCTCCTCCTCCCAAAGAAAAGCCTTTCACAATAGTTCCTAGTAAAACAAGTTCCGTGAACAGAAGCAACAAAGCATCTACGAAAACTCTGCCGAGAGAACCAAATCGCCACAGCGAGCGACGGGAAACTGCCTACTCGTCTTCCACTCTGGATCCGAGAAAATTAACGGATCGTGTGAAACATCGGAAAACCTCTAACAGCATCGCGCCGGGGGATGGTAACGAATACAAGAAGTCGTACGATTGCCTGGAAGTGTCTAACCAATCGTCGGGCCGCGGGAATCAACGAGATACGCCAGACGATCCCGTGCCGAGGAGCGGAGAAAGTTCTGAGGGGAATACAAACACCCCGTGGGAGTGCGTAACGTGCACGTTTCTCAATGCGTCTCCATTGGACGTTTGCCAGATGTGTGGTAAATCAAAGAACAGGGGTCCGGAGACGAGGCCGTTGGCCAGTGGGGGCAGAGAGTGTCCGCAGTGTACGTTGGTCAACGAGAAGGGTGTAGCATTGTGTGAAGCGTGTGGTTGCAATCTGAAAGATTCACCAACTTATATATAGGGTAAATTGATTATCCACACTGTACTTATGTATCTAAAAACATGTTTGATGTATGTTATTTTTAGTTGATTTTTGCTTTACCAAGTCTTAGCAGAATAAGTTTGCCTTGATGAGAATTATTATAAACATGGAATAACTTCGAGCAATTCAGAATCGATAATACACGGTGAACCAATTCCAGTATAATACAATTGATGAGAGAAAATTGCCAGTAAATTAGCCAAAATTGCTTAAACATTTTGTAAAAAAATATGATTAAATGCTTACACTCGAGTCTTAGCTCGATATGTTGCTCATATCATGTTACAATGCATATTAGCTACATTTGCTCAGTAATTCTAATTGGTATTATATAGCCGCATAATTTTTACAATATTGGTTTAATTGTGTAGGCCTACTTACTGGAAAGCCAAATCTTTTGAAAATAATTTTTGGAAATTAGGGCTTGAATTGAAGAATATACATTTTTTATTGATGATACAGAGTGAGAGAAACAAGAGATATGGAAAATAATGAGGTACGTACAGGTTGGAGGTAACACATGCATTGGGCACAAAATTACACAAAATAGACTGAACATGAGTTCTGAGAGGTAGATTCCACAAGAAACAACAAACTCAATTTTTCCACAGACTCTGAAGGAAATAACTGCCAGGCAAAAATCACAGAAACATTAATAATAGACTGAAACTCATGGCATGTTTCGAATCTTATTGGATCTCTTCAGATAGAATAAGATTAAAACATGTCTTGAGATCTGATATGACTGAAACATGTCGTGTGTTTCAGTCGATTATCAATGTTTCTGTGATTCTTGCATGGTAGTTATTTCCTTTAGAGTCGAGTAAAACTTCAGTTTGTTGATTTTTGTGGAACATACCTCCCAGAACTCTGTCCAGCCCATTTGGTGTATTTTTGTGCGAGATCCATGCGTTTCCTCCAACCTGTATGTCCACCTTATTATTTCTCACCTGTTTTTCCAACTCTGTATCATCATCATTCATCTCTCATATCATCCATCAGTAATTGATATTCTTTAAATCAATTTTAAAATAAAAATCTCTGATCCAAAGTAGGCAGACAAAATGTTGACTTTTCACAAGGACCTATTTAACCTCACCTGTTTCTTCACTTCCCAACCCAATTAATCAATATTATTTGCACAAATGCAATGAATGATTATAAAAATACTGTAAATTATTCTTTCTTCGCCCAGTTGGTTCATCGATTTCATGGAAATTGGCATGTCGAAGTTATCTCCTATGTTGTTAGCTCATTCGTTCGTAGTTTACTTGAGTTCTAATTAATACTACCGGTACAGCTTAACATTTGTTCACATTTAGATGTGTAGATTATGTATATTATTGTATTTATTTCATGATTAGCCGAAGGTATTAATATAGATCAAGACTGATATTCTGTACATTTTTATCTAGGAGAGTTGCAATAACATGTTTATTAATATGTAATATAAAATATAAATGTATACATTACATTATAATAATTTATTAATTGTTCATAGTATTGACAAAGCCAATATACTAACTTCTTTGATCTGTTTTGGGTTATAATACCAATAATGTTTCAACTTTTCTCAGTATTTCTCTGCATTATTTGATAACATTGCAAATATGTTGTTGGTAGGTCTACTGTAATTCAGTAATTGCTTTGTTTCTGTAGTGTTGATCACAAATTAGCTACTTGGTGACGTCACAAACGAGAGCCATATTGAATTTTTGAACGTATAATGTGAATTTCAATTATTTTAATGAAGAAAACCATTTTCGGACATTCCTTGTTCATAATAAGTCAAAAAATAGATTTGTGGGTAATGCCGTTGATAATCACTTTGCGTTTGCGTTTGCTTTTTGCCGCTAGCTAAGATTGTGTTTGTGTTGACTGATTATGGGAAGATCTCGTGTTTGTCAGGTTACCGTGGTAGCTAGAAAAAGTTGAGGGCAAACAAATAAATATTGGTACTTGGTAGTAGTGATTGGAGAATATAATTTGAGAGACATTGTTGTACATTTATGACAACAATTTGTGACATCACTAAAGAAGCCTTGCCGACAACTATGAATAACGTATTGGCTGTTAATTCATCGTATATTAGTACAAACAGGTCTGGAATAGCTTGCCTTGGTGTAATTCAGGCTATATAATTAACTACCGTATTGTAGAAAATTTGTTTTTTTTGTTTGTAAAATGAAAACTAATAACCTATTCCAATAACTTTCTGAACAAAGCACATTTTTTTTATACAGTTCGATAAAATTAATGTAGCCCGTAATAGGTTTTGGTACTGCATACAAATCAGATTGCTTTTGAGAGTTAATGGGAGTCAATTTAGCAAAATATCAGTTTTTTGTGACAAGTTTTGAATGGTTTAAGATATCAAAGTTTGAATACTAGAGAAAGACATATTCTTAATGCCATGAAGATGGTAGTAAAATAAGTAGAAACTATTTAATTTATATCGCATAATCTTCAAAGGTAGGGCCTATACGGCTAACTTTTCAACGGTTTGTAAAATTGATACAATTCAAGGTTAATAATTTGATTTCACATCATTCTGAAGGTATTACAAATTTGTGTCCCACCCTTTATACAATCTTGATATACTGTCCAAAAGTTGAGACTGAAAAACTGTTAATATTTTGCCAAATCGGCTCTCATGCACTCTTCCGACTGGGCCAGTGCAGTTTATTGAATTCAGAGTGATGTTTTACCTTCGAGAAAAATTTCAACGTGGGTCAGAGGAAGTAACGTAAAGCACGTTTGATTACACAACGCATGAAGGCAAGTGGTTCCTGACCTGTTCGTAGATGACTGGTGCCAGTTCTACACCAATCAGCCACAGGATTGTTACTGTTAATTCATCATGATTATACATAATATTTTTATATCATCATTATGAAATGTTAAATAATATTAATTCGCTTTTCACAAATGTAGCCTAATACCAAGCACATTGTGCTCACAGCTGTAGCACCAACATAAAACATAATGTCACTAATTAAATCTTACAAGAAGAAGTTATATTGCATGTGTTGCTTTTTTCAGAAGCTGCTGTACATTCTTTCCCTTTCTACCCAATTTGTATATCCAGCCTCTGGGTATTTCCTCGACACACCAATCATTGTTAGAGCATGGACTCTCAACACTTATAATATATCATATGCAGTACTACCGGCACAGTAGCCGAGTGGTTAGCGCACTTGCTTCATGTGACCCGGGAGGTGAAGGGACATATCGGACCCGGTTCGATCCCCGCCACCATCCATCTTTACAGGGGTTTTTCGTGGTTTCCCTCTGTAGTCTAGTCTAATGCTGGGATGGTTCCCAGTCCCACAATATAGGCCATGACCGCTTCCTTCCCACTATCCTTCCCATTACTCATAAAACCTTCATCTCATCATCCCATCATCTCATAAATCATTCATTCGACGCCAATAGATCTCAGTCAACATTACAGTGCGTCGTTAAAACCCAATATAAAAAAAATAAAAAAATATGCAGTACCAAAGTCCATGGTTATAGTATTATGATATTTCAGGACGAGGTTTCAAAAGTGTTGATTCTTCAACGTTGCAGCGAGATTATGTAATAAACAATAATGTACTAAAATGATAGGCCTAATGAGTAATAAGGATAATGTAAGCCCACTGAAGTCTTCTCAATTATTTTGTTGGTTGGAAACCTTCATTTATGTGGATATACAAGTGTCTGATGTAAACTAAAAGAATGTTACCAGAACACAACTAAAATATACTTTAAGAGCTGGGCAGTGGTTATAAAAGTTCTTATTATGAATCTGATTCGACACCTTTGCTTTGTCGCAACTCAATACTTTCAATCGATTATTGAATAAGACTAATAAAATAAAATCAATTGATTGCCGTAATTTTTCATTGTGGTATTCATCAATGTTCTAAAACTGCGTTCAAAAGGTCATGCTGTGCTTTCAAAAATAATGAAGGTTGTATAACTGTAGCACATTTTCTCGTGTCGTAGCTCACAACTTTCTAAAATGATAAATAATTCTTTGGATTTATTGTTATTGAAGTTGATTCATTTAATATATTCTTGTTATTTTTGACTATTATTCCTTTGATTAATCAATTATTGATTGATTGGTTTTCAGTCATAAAATAATTAATTGATCGATTATTATAAATAATGAGATTAATTGATATCACTTTTTGACATCAAAGCATCCCTTGTTGGATGACCAAAGCAAGTACTCAATTTCACCATACTAAAAAGAAACGACATGTTTTTTTTTTGGCGTGTTCCACAGATCAAACGAAAGTACAAATTTAGTCAAAACTTGGCATACACAAGTTTCATTATTGTTTTTTTTTTTATTATTATTATTTAACTCTTGCAAATGCACATAAATGCGCGGTGGCAAGTTCCCTAAGTACCCCTATCCCACCATCTCCTTAACCCTCTGACGGAATAACTTTAACCTGATTTCATCCCCTTCAAAAACATTTCTACTAAGCCCATTCCAGTCCCTACCTGTCCTATTTAAGAAAGAGAATTTACCGACATCTAATGTAGCCCCCTTTATGACTACCGCTCTATCATGACCCCGCCTACCTCCATACCCTGACTTATTTCTTTTTATCAACTCATGCAGCTCCCCCCACCCCCCCTCTCCCTCCATTACCCTGAAGAAATTACATAAACGATCCTCCTTCCTCCGTATTTCCAATTTCTGCCACCCCAGGTCTCTCATCATCTCAGTTGGACTCTCCAACATTCTTACCCTCTCCCCCCTTTCATTCTCATCCCATTTCCACCTCCTAACCCTACCTGTAACCCTTCTCACAGCAATCCTTTGAACCCTTTCCACATCCCTTATCTCACCTAATCTATAAGGATCCCAAACTGAACTAGCATATTCTACCATGGGACGCACTAACGAGAAATATGCTTTTTCCTTAATCTCCATACCTGCCCCCCTAAGTTGCCTCATTACAAAGTTTAGTGCATTTATACTCTTTTTTACTATTCTCTCAATCTGACTCCCCCACCCTAGACGCCTATTAAATACCACCCCCAAATACTTGTAGTTTTCTTATTCAATACTGTATAGTTTTTCTTCGAAAAACTTCTTTTTTTAAATTATCTTGTTACTATTTAGGAACAGACAGGCCTAAGGCTGTTGCCTCAAAATGCATTATTACTAACGCATTATTGGTATTATTAGTATTATTAGTGCATTATTATACATGGACTAAATTTTACAACTGCGCAAATTGAAATTAAGAGCTGAATTTTTTAAGTTCAAAACTGCGCATATTAGGGTCAACTGCACACTAATATAACCCCTGCATCCAGATATGTACAAATTTCCCCAAAAGTGTCACAAATATGCTGCATAACGCATGTGTTTTTAGGAAAAAAGCACCAAAAATACAAAATGAAGTTGATATTTTCAGAATATCAGTTGAAGTCATGTATGGTGAAGATTTTTAATGTTGTTCTGTCATACTTATAATCATATTTATTACTATGACAAATACAACTACATATTTTGAAAGTGTCAAGTTGCAGGTTGCAGCGAATTTCGTATACAATTACTAATCATTGAAGTTATCAATTAACTACTCTCGTTTCCACGCCCCTTCGACATCACAAAACATAAAATCCAATCAAGGGGCTGCTTAAACATCAGATGTGGTAAATTTGACATATTATCCAGTAAGGGTAGTGAGCCTATAGATACCAAGGAAACGTAGCTAGGCAAACGCGTTGTGTTTCCGCGTTGATGGATGAGCTACTTATATCAACTTATATTTTTGGATTGGTTATTTATATATACATATACACCTTGAGATCCAAACGATTAAATCTCTGCCATCTTATTTCCTCATCAATTCCTAAGATAATAAAGAAGGCTTTGTTTTAATCGTTCACAGTTAATTGGTGACACCTGTTGCTTGAATTTAATAGGTATCCTAATAGCTTTGAGTGATTTACAAAAATTACATTATATATTTTTTTACATCAAAACAGACAATCCGATTTGAGTGAAAGTTCGTAATTATCTGTGTCATTATAGTATTGACATTTTCTGAGAATTTGAATTCTCTCGGATGAAATATTCTCAACGAATTTTTTTCTCTGGGTTATTCTCATGAGGTTTTTGAAAATTTTGAAATGAGTTTTCTCAGAAGTGGTTCAACTGATTGCGCCTCAAAACTATACAGCATCTAGTTAGATAAGGAGACTTGTGTATGCCAAGCAACTGATTTTGAATCTTTGTTTGACCTGTGGAGCAAAAAAAAAAAAAAACGGGCACTTTTTTCCCGGGTATGGTGAAATTGAGTCTTCGTTTCGCTCATCCAATCAAACCTCCTTGCTAGATACTTAAAGAAGAGAGCGGTCAAGTTGAAGACTGTTTTCTATTGGCTACTGAAATATCTCTCACTTTTTTTTAATATTGGGTTTTTAACGACGCACTATACTGATGGCTACGATCTATTGGCGTCGGTGAATGATGAATGAGATGATGGGATGATGAGAAGAAAGGTTATTTAATTAGGTGTTTGGGATGGTGGGAAGGAGTCGGTCGTGACGTGGCCTGTTGTTAAGAACCATCCCAGTATTGACCTGAACGACAGAGAAAAACCACGAAAAACCCCTGTCAGGTGGTCACCATGGCGGGAATCTAACCCCGGTCTCCCGAATGACGGTTCAGTGTGTTATCACTCGGCCACGCGTCAAGGTATTATATACATCACTCGCATGGACGTAATTTTTTGTCCAGAACGTGTGCTAGACTGCATTACATCGGTTAGGATACGACTTCAGTTGGAAGTTCTGGGCCCAGATTCACAAAGCATTTCATCTCTTAGCACGTTCTAACTTGATATTCACGAAAAAGTTCAGGTAAAAGTTCTAAGAATAGTTGGTGGTGAAGCTATCACCGGTCCCGACTGGTTTCAGTGGAGATAAAACACTCACCTCGCAACTTATTTCGATGATTTTGAAGATTTCGCTCACTCAGATTTAATTAGTATATATTTACAATTAGGCGCGGACTGGGTCCAAAAGGCCCGGGGTGCTGCTTGTAAAGTAGGCCATAGGCCCGTAAAAGTTAGTGCCAGGCACACGCAACGCCCGCGCAGCGGCCGCCGGAAGCATTCTCGCTGATCGAAATTTTTCGATTTTTTATGTTTTTTGAGTAGCTTTTCACACATGTCTTGACACAAATCATTGTTTACATTGTATTTAACTGTTTGCGATGGATTATTATTTGGGTATGGATACGTTTGGAAAACGTATCTTTTCCATGACTTTTCCGCAACTTCCTCACCTTGATGTTTGCCGTGTACCTGACCCAGATTTATTTCTCATTCAGAGCTGCCTGCAAGGGCTTGAGCTCAGCTTACTACAACATTATGTTTGCCGTGTATCCAAAGCTAGATTTATAATGAATTTGCAGTTGGGTTAGGTTAGCTGGCTAACCTCTTCACCTTGATGTTTGCCGTGTACCTGACGTAGATTTCTTTCTCATTCAGATCTGCCTGCAAGGGCTCGAGCTTAGTACTACCGCCTTATGTTTGCCGAGTATTGATTTTTAATGCATTTGCAGTTAGGTTAGTTTGGGATTATGGCTAACTCCTCACCTTGATGTTTGCCGTGTAGCCTACCCGACGCAGATTTCTTTCTCATTTATAGCATCTTCTCTCTTATTCATTAATTTTTCTAAAATGTGCTTCATGTTCAAAGTTTTTCCATGAAAAATAGTTTCGTTCTTGACGCCATGATCTGAATGATTGAATAACCTCAGAGCCCGTTGCGTGAGGTCTAGATAAGAAACTTGAGTTAACTTGGTGAAGTGACAATTAGGGAGAAATAAGAAAAAAACATTGTGGTCGATTGTTGAATTAATTAATTGATGAATTACTATTGAATTATTACTATTATTACTACTATTTACTACAATTGAGAGCCGCCAAAGACAAGGCATGAACCATAATAATATATTATTATTATTGTCTTATAGTTATAGTATGCATTTTGTTCGGCAATTCTTTTGCGCAGTAAACAAATGAGTATGTATATAGATATTGTCTATATAATTATATCATATGTTCGAAAGGGGCCCGGAACAGTAAAAAAAGCCCGGGGTGCGACTGCACCCCGGCACCCCCTGCTAGTCCGCGCCTGTTTACAAGATTAAAAATGAAAATCTAGAGGCTGGGAGTAGTCACAATCCTGTTCTCGAATATAATGTTCAATATTAGATCCTAACCTCACAGTTACGAATTTCAACTGATTTTTTCATTTGACAATTTGAACTTTTTCATTTTTTGTTCATTTTTTCCCTTTTTTTCAATTGTGTTATTATCTTCAATATTGGTTTTTTATATTGTTGTTGAAGTATAGTGTATGCTATAAGTTATTTTCATTTCATTTTTTTCCACTTTGTATCAGATATATAATTTCCATATGATTTTCCAAACACCCTTAGCATAAGGGTAATAATTTTATAAACAAAAATTTGGAAATAAAATTATTATTATAGAATTGACGGTGAACAAAATGCAAAGCCTTCTTGATGATCAAGATCACTATCAAGAAGTTTAATTACATAAACATAAAAACAAACATAAAAGTAGGGCCTATGTGAAACATTTCATTCATTCATTTTGATTTTGAATATTATCTACTTAGGAATGTTCATATCGTGTTACTACAAACTATTTGACATGCCGCTCTTTGCTCACGTCGATTGACAGTCCCTGGCATCTAATTTACTAACTGGTAAGTTTACGGCACCTTTTGACAAGAAATGGCGCCCTTCATGCGCGGGAGTTGACCACTCTCTTCTTTAAGTATGTATAGGCTCTCTAAGTAAGGGTATCATCTCTAACTGACCGACTGCTAAGCCATCTTCAGTCGTCAATTCAGTTGGAATAGGACATTCTCACCTGGTTACAAGTATGGTTTAGTCAAGATGCATTGAGGGTTGCATTTACCGGCAAACGCAACCCTCAATGCATCTTGGGTTTAGTCAACATCTATTCCGTCATGCCATCAGTACAACTCATACCCTCTATGCGTGTTACCTTGATGCACACATATCATGTAACGTAGTTTATGTAGTCTGTAGGGACAGGTGAGTCGACTGCCAGGAAAAACGTCAACTGATGACAACTAATGACGTCACTGCGTGTCACAAAGTCATTGTATAGTCAACAATCGACTGAAAACAGTCCATTATTTCACGTGTGTTTCACAACGAAATTGTAATTGAATAAACATTGGTGAGACAGGTGTTGTTTATTTATCATTTCGCTGTGTGTCAGCTATGTTTGGTCAGTTTTTAGATGATATATATATATATATATATATATATATATATATATATATATATATATATATATATATATATATATATATATATACAAAGCAAAATTAGAAGACTAACGTCTTCTACTATTTCTTACGGTGGCTCGTGGACAATGCGTCACAACACGCACAATCCTGGAGAAAAGCAGTCGCAAAACATTTGTGACTATCGACAAAAAAAACTCATTTAATATGGTGATCTCCAAAATAGAAATACAATCTTCATCACCAATCAATGGCTTTCGTCTGATTTACTCAGCAACCATTGGCGAGGGGTTTGAACAATTTCAGACGAATTGCAAATCAAATAGAAATTTATTTGTATTCCGTAATAGAAAATCAGTGTAAATCGAGTCACCAAATATGGCCGTTTTGATTGTAGCACTTCATTGCGTGGGCGTAGTCGTGTTGACTCTTTTATCAGATTCAAATGTCAGCTCGAATCTTGTTGCTAGTGTAAGTAATAAACGTGACAGTGTACCGATACATCCATTACTGAGCTCAATGAATGCCTCTCACTGGCAAGCAACTGCATGGTATTTTCAGCGAGTCAGGTACATTTCAGTGGTATTTTTAAATACGGACGAGGTCAGTAGTAACGATTTCACCAATGAACTATTGGCACGGTTGCATCGTCATCTCAAAAAACCAGTCAAATTGACAGAATTGATAATCTCGTCGTTGGAGAACGAGAACAGATCGAAAGTGTATTCGCGCGAAGACTATTCCGATTTTCACATATCTTACGTTATTGTTGCCGACACGGTGGAGACTATATCGTACAACATTGATGTCATTCAAAAATCTCAGAAAGAATGGAATCCGAGAGGTTACTTCTTGATACTTCTCGTCGTACCAAACGATCAGTGCAATCGGTCTACACCGAACTATCTCTTATTCCTGGACTTCTTGTGGACCAGTCACAGCATATTGAACGTTTTAATTATGATAGTTTATGGAGACTGTCCGATTGAAGAAAGAAAAGTCGTATTCTACGATCCGTTCATGAAGGTATATGAACAAAATCATTCTGAATTATTTTGGGGAAAAATAAAATATGCTGATGCCGATAAATTAGTTAAATCCGATATTTTGGTAACACATAAAATACGTCGAGGTATGAACGGGTATCCACTACGTGTGTCGATGTTCGAGCGGATAACCTCGGCAATAATTTCGGATGTTATTGAAGAGGGAAAATCAGCGTCATATTTCGGTGTCGATGGCTACGCGCTCAGCGAGCTAACTCGTGCAATGGGCATGACAGCGGTTATACGCGAGCCAGAAGACGGCAAGGAATACGGATACCTGAACGGAACGTTCAACGGAGCTCTAGGTGACATCATATACGGAAGATCAGACATTTCTTTTAATACCCGTTTCGTGAAAGATTACGGAACAAATGATATCGTGTTCACGAATCAACTGGACAGTGACGAAGTTTGCATTATCGCTCCTAAAGCGAAACGCATCCCGAAATGGCTCACAATGGCAAAATGCTTCAATACCCAACTTTATTTCTTGCTAGTCACCTGTTATCTAACCTTCGCATGTGTGTGGTATATCCTCAAGAGATCCAGATCTTGGTACCATCATTCGGGGAGAAGCTCTGAAGTGGATACAGCTCACATTTTTCTCGATTCATTCCACCCGTTTGTGAACACAGCCGTGATACGGTTGCCGACTGTATCCTCCGAGAGAATTCTCGTACTCTGTTTCCTTCAGCTTGGCATGATCGTCGCCAGTATTTTCCAGGGGAAACTCGTCACGGTTATCGGACACCCACTCCATTTCCCTGATATCAACACACTCGCAGAACTGGATGAATCTGGACTGTTTATCGGAACTTCGTCTCCGAATCTCGATGATGTCCTGTTTGACACGGGGAACCCCGTGATGACGCATCTTATATCTCGAATTGAACACTCTAACAATGGTTACGGACCGGAACGCGTCGCTACGTCTGGTAATATCACCGCATTCGTGCGTAAAAGTGACGCAGAGCTTATGGCACCGTCGTTCCAGTCACAAGAAGGGACTCCGTTGTTGCACATCGTCAGAGAGTGTCCGAAGTCGTATTACCTGGGCTACATCGTGCCGAAACGTTCTCCCTATCTACCGAGGATGAACTATTTCATTGATCGATTATTTGAATCTGGTATTGTGAAACAATGGGAAGAGCGTACTGTTAATATATTGATCAACACGGGTAGATTCAACAGAACGCGCGGCGGTAAAATTCGAGAAGCTCTGCCAAAAGTGTTTACGATACCAGACCTTCAATTGCCGTTTTTCATTCTCTACGCTGGATCGACGTTTGGGACGGTTGTGTTTATTTTAGAATTGTGTTTGCATAAATCACTTGCTTAAGATGAATTTCACATCACTGTGCCGTACATAATGAATATTGAGGCTTCATTTACTGCTTAGTTATAACGGCTATAGGTTACTTGGCGCCAGAATAATATTACATCAAGTCAAGTTTGGGAGAAGGATGAAATACTACACGAAAGGGAGAGTGAGAGAGAAAGAGAAAAGATTTTAATAAACTGAAGGCGAAGTAAGAGATTATTTTTTTCAACATCTTTATTAATTAATATGAACAAAGTCTCTGCCTTTCACTAAAACGTTTGCCTGTGAGGCAGAATAATAGATACATTTAATGTTGAATTAGTCAGCTATACGTATTAGATACAAACTGAAGATATTAAATATCTTATAATTATATTGGATATATTTAAATATTACGAAGTCATTTATTCAATTCAAATTCAAGTGTAACTCCATCAATCTATTTGATAACATTTGAATATAACAGCCTATAATTATATGTTGGCTCACACGTATACCGATTTCGACTGATTATTTACATTTGCCAGCTATCCAGATGCACAGCATCAAACTGACCTTGATCTTGTTTTTCTTACACTGACCAATCCGACAAGAGTGAACCGAGTGTGAAATTAGCAAATAGACATAGACATAAGCTTTGTTACTGTTGATTGTATACTGCCACATTTTCAAATTTAAATATAAAACAAATTAACATCTTGTATACAATTTCGCTGTCGCATATATCACCATGATGATACTCTTTGAACTATACGTATAGCCTACCTATTGACACGGATGCACTGTATGTAGGGTCAACAAGTTAAAACGTTTTACACATGTAAGTTAATTGTATAAGTTTATATTGTAACAGAAACGTTAACAAATAACATATATCAAACTGGAAGTTTTGGAATGGAATTGCAAACGTAATTGAATTGGCACGCGGAATAACTTGTAATGTTCACTCAATGTCGGAAGCTATTCAACTGTATCAGATACAGTAATTATATGAACGGATATCATCTATACTAATTGAACCGACTTTTAATTTTGTTGAGTGGAACACAAAAATATGTGATAGTCTTTTGCAGTGCGTGATGGGAGAACTGAAACAGACAGAGTTTTAAGGGGGACCTATACCATCAGCGTGATATTTTCAGTGTCAACGTAACATATGCACGATCGCAGTGGCTCCCCGACAGATGAGAATACTGTAGTATATCTGCTTCACACAGTGCAGAGAAGTATCTTGTGAATACTGTTCATCTATAATGAACAATTCACATTGGGTCAAACGTGTTATTAGATGAGCGTTGAGAAATCTCCATCCCACTCTTATAGGGTTTTGTCTTTTTTTTTTTTTTTTTGTAAGCACTCCACAGGTCGCAGGGTTTGACTGATTAACATGAAACTTTTTTTTTGCACGCAAACTTATCCAACTTGGAGCTGTATAGTTTTTGAAATGAATCAGTTGAACCGATTTTGATAAATTTAATCTCAAAGTTTCTAAAAACCCCATAAGATTTGGCTGGGCGGAAAATGTTGAAAAATAAAATCTCTCCAAATGGGATGAAATTTTCTCTGAATGTGTATACATAGGTTTCACACATTATCACCATTTTGTATGCAATTCTAAACAGTCGTTTCGAAGAAAAAAAAATAACTGATAATATTCATCAAATATATCACTAGTCAAACGCGAAATATGCGTTGTAAGATGAGCGAGATATCTGAATAAGGTATGAAAGTCCTTGAAGTATTTCTACCTTTGCTACTTTATCGACTCTGGTATTCTACACACCCTGATATCTGAATAAGCTATAAAAGTCGTTAAAGTAGTTCTACTCTTTCCACTTCATTGACTCTGGTATTCTACACACCTTGACACATATAAAAAATACTTCATTGTTGGGCAACTCTTGAATCTAGAAAGCAGTGAATCTTGACAATTTAATTCTGTCACAATTTTTATGATATATTTTATGAATATTATCAGTTGTTTTATTTTTTTCTTCGAAACGGCTGATCAGAATTGCTCACAAAATCGTGAAAATGTGTAAAATCCATGTATACACATTTAAAGAAAATTTCATCCCATTTGGAGAGATTTTATTTCTCAACATTCTCCGCCCAGCCAAATCTTATGGGGTTTTTAGAAACTTTGAGATGATTTTTCTCAAAATCGATCTGATCGATTCATTCCAAAAACTATACAGTTCTAAGTTGGATGAGTTCGCGTGTTCAAAACAAGTTTCATGTTCATCAGTCAACCCTTGCGACCTGTGGAGTGCTTACAAAAAAAAAGAAAAAAAAAAAAAAAAAACACAGACAAAGCCCTATGAGAGTGGGATGGAGACTTCGCTACGCTCATCAATAAAAATTGTGACAGAATTAAGTTGTCGAGATTTACTGCTTTCTAGATTCAAGAGTTGACCAACAATTAAGTATTTTTTATATGCGTCAAGGTGTGTAGAATACCAGAGTCAATAAAGTGGTAAGATTAGAACTACTTACACGACTTTTATAGCTTATTCAGATATCAAGGTGTGTAGAATACCAGAGTCGATAAAGTAGCAAGGGTAGAACTATACTTAAACGACTTTTATACCTTATTTCTTACCTTTCATACTATATATCTTGCTCATCTCTCAACGCATATGTTGCGTTTGGCTAGTTTGTATGTAATGGTGTATACGCTGAGAGGTAAAAATCAATGACATATAACTGTTACATATAACTGATCTTTCCACCTCTCTTATAATAAAATTTAATGTTCGGCAAATGACATATGTCATCTCATGACATATATGTTCATTTTGTATTAATTTTACTCTCTCAAAGTGCATGGTTATTCATAGGTCCCATGTCGGGAACTTTTTGCCTCATGAAGACTGCATGGTATGCCTTAAATATTATTTAATAACTATAACTTGATCGAAAATTAATTCGCTACACGCTCAGTCACTGAAAAAATCTCATTTCATTTGATAATTGAATAGAAATGCAATTTTAGCCTACAATTAGTTACAGCTGACAAATGCAGTGCCTCTATCATTTCAACGCCTCTAGTAAACGTAATGGACCTATGAATTAAGGACTGTTTGTGGACCTAACTGAGTCAGTAATGTTAGATGACATTTTACGAGACGTGTTCGCGGGTAAATTGGAGCAGAAGGCCACGCAGACAATTACAGGCCAAACGACAGCTCTTACAGGAATACTGTTAAACTTGATAGGTAAATATACAATCAGCTTTGAATACTAAAGGAACATTGTTACATAATTACATGCTATATAGATAGGGGTTGCATTGAAAATCGATGGTGAACATACCAGCTTCATATTAAATGTTCTTATTTTTATTATGGTCTATGATTTTATATATGCCTATATGATATTCAAGCTCATACATAGGCATTGGAATAATAGCGGTATTGCATTTGTCAGCTGTAACTAATTGTTGACTAAAATTGCGTTTCTATAGAAGTAGGCAAACGCGTTATGTGTTGCCGCGTTGATGGATGAGCTGGAACATATCAACTTATCTTTGGATTGGTTATATATATATATATATATATATATATATATATATATATATATATATATATATATATATTTATATATATATATATATATATATATATATATATATATATATATATATATATATATATATATATATATATATATATATATACCTTGAGATCTATACCATTGCATCACTGCCATCTTATTTTTCCTCATCAATTTCTATGATAATAAAGAAGGCTTTGTTCAAATAGTTTTCCATTAAGTGGTGAGAACTGTGGCTTGGATTTAATTGGTATCTTAATAGCTGTGAGTGATTTACAAAAATTACATTATATATTTTTTCACATCAAAACGGCTGATCAGATTTGAGTGAAAGTCCGGAATAATGTGTATCATTATTATATTAAAATTCTCTGGGAA
>OZ023326.1:17324343-17351843 GCA_964007535.1 Brachyptera risi
TACACGCAAACTCATCCAACTTAGAACTGTAAAGTTTTTGGAATGAATAAGTCGTACCAATTTTGATTAAAATCATCTCAAAGTTTCTAAAAACCCCATAAGATTTGGCTGGGCGGAAAATGTTGGAAAATAAAATCTCTCCAAATGAGATGAAAATTTTTCTAAATGTGTATACATAGATTTTACACATTTTGACGATCTTGTAGGCAATTCCAATCAGCCGTTTTGAAGAAAAAAAAAATAACTGATAATATTCATAAAATAAACCATACAAATTGTGACAGAATCAAATTGTCGAGATTCACTGCTTCCTAGATTCAAGAGTTGACCAACAATAAAGTATTTTTTATTTGCGTCAAGGTGTGTAGAATACCAGAGTCAATAAAGAAAAGGAGATTATAACTACTTTAACGAATTTTATAGCTTATTCAGATATCAAGGTGTGTAGAATACCAGAGTCGATAAAGTAGCAAGGGTAGAACTACTTCAAGGACTTTTATACCTTATTCAGATATCTCGCTCATCTTACAACGCATATTTCGCGTTTGACTATTCTTAGAAACAACTCGTCCGATCAGGATATATATTTTCATTGTATTTGAATCACGCATGTATAGGCCCCTATATATACATATATATATATATATATATATATATATATATATATATATATATATATATATATATATATATATATATATATATATACATTCAGTACAAATTTTGTTTTGTTTGAAGTAAATTAAATAAAATCTGCCAGGCCTAATCTTATGAGGATTTTGAGAATTTCGTCATGATTTTCCCCAAAAGGGATCCATCTGTTTTGGTTCAAAAATTACACAATTCCAAGTTGGATGAGTTTGCGAATGTAGAAAAATTTCAAGTCGATCAATTAAATGGTGACTCAAACCGTGAAACAAGTGCAGTGCGTAAAAACAAACAAACAAAACAAACACACAGACAAAGTTCCGTGAAAGTAGGATGATATTCTTCGCTATCGTTCATCTAACGAGATACGTCAAAATGACTGATGTACTTTATGTTTGAAGTGACTTTGAAAATGTTCAATAGTCCCCGATGCGAACGTCGGTCGAATGGCTTGGCGGCAGTTTAGGGATCGATCGTCGGCACATTCCGTCATGATGCTCGCATGTTCTTGAGCATAGTTTTTGAGAGTGAAATTACTAAAAACCACTTATTTCTTTAGACCAGCCCACGTTTCACGAAAAAATATCAATATAAGTTCATTATTATAACTGAAAGACGGAAACTGAAATACTTTTAAATACGGCGGAAAATTATGGTCACAGACAGCGCAGTCCTGGTGTTGAAGTTCATTGGTTACAAATAATTCAAATGGTTTTTAATATCGCCCTTGTGGTACCCCGTCCAAACGATCCTATCTTTCATTCATAGCCTTAATTGGGGAACAATGATTTTGTATCAAGTTTCGATGTTATAAAAAAAATGTATTATCAATTTAAGGCACAAACATATAATTGGGAACCAAGGGAATAATGACAATTTAAGAGTACGTTATAGTCGATTTAGTGAAGTATCAGTATTTTGGTGATAAATTTTGAACGGTATGAGATATCACAATTTTAATACTGACGAAACACAAATAATTTCAATACCTTAGAAATGGTATGAAGAAAAACATTTTCAACTCATATTGTCAGGCGTATAGAGCTAAAATATCTTATTTTTTAGCTCTATACGATTGAAAATTAGGCGATATGAGCGAGAAAGTGTTAACCGATACCATCTTGAAGGTATTAAAAATATCTGTGTTCCATTAGTATTAGAGTTGTGATATCTCATATTGTTCAAAAGCTATCACTAAAAAAAACCCTGAAATGTCGCCAAATTGACTCCAACGCACTCCTAACCAACTAATTATTGATCAATAAACAAACATGATTAAAACATGATAAACCGGACCTCAATACATCATTCAATCAATTCAAGTCAACGTCAAGTCTATAGATAGCATAACTAAATTTACAACAATTGAATAAATTTTACTGGCAAATGCCTTTCATTCTACGGACAAAATGTATGAAGTTATTTGCCACATACAAAAGATCTTTTTGACTAACTTTTAGGCCTATATTCAATTTTTATTCTGTGTATACAAATCTGTATCATTATGTATACTGACAATGTTTTCATTATCATTATTATGTCTAACTCACAATGTTTACTCAAACTACCAATTAATTTCTCATTATTATGCGAGAGAGAGAGAAAGAGAGAGAGAGAGAGAGAGAGAGAGAGAGAGAGAGAGAGAGAGAGAGAGAGAGAGAGAGAGAGAGAGAGTATTTCAATGTCACATTCATTTGATTTTATGGAATTAAGAATGATTAGACGAGCTTTAGCGAAGATTCAATTTGACATACTGGAAAAAATTGGTGTTCGTTTTTATGTTTTTTGTTTTTTTGTTCGTTTTTATGTTTTTTGTCGGTTCTCCACAGCTCAAACGGCTGCAGCTATCAACTTAAAACTTTTTTTATCATGGTTCCTCATCTAACTTAGATCTGTATAGTTTTGTGGCATTATCGGGTGGTAAATTTTATCTTTATGAATTTTTGAAATTTCAAAAATACCCATTAGAATAACACGGCGGGAAAAAAAGAAGATATTTTTATTTTCAAAAAGAATGAAATTTTGTGTGAAGTTGAACTACATTCTGATACACATTTATGGAAATTCTCAGCTTGATCGGGTCAGCCATTTTGAAGAAAAAACATAAAATGTGCTAAATTGGTACCACTCGAAGCAGTTTTACCCATTTATAACTCGAATGTCACCAAATTGGCGAATGCAAGCAAAAGTTTGGCAAAAAAATCAACATACTATTACTCTCCGCTCGTCTAAAACGCAAATATGGCGTTTTCCTAGTTATTAATAATTTCATGTATATTCATTATCATGACCTATCCATACACGTGTTTTCTCACTCAAAGACAACATCTGAAGATGAGAGGAAGTGAAAGAGGACGCTGCTATGGACGACCGCCCTCAAATGTATCAATAAAAACGAACTGCGTGGGAAGCGATTGAAATGCCTGTGAGAATGAACCACTTGTATTTTTTGGAAACTGAGAATACAAAAATGCTGTGGTTTCTGCCAAGAAAGAAATGAATATTATATTTTCTTGCAAGAACCAAACTTGATTATTGTATTCTATTCACTGATATATATATATATATATATATATATATATATATATATATATATATATATATATATATATATATATATATATATATATATATATATATATATATATATATATATATATATATAAGATACGTGGTATTGGAGTCTTCGCGGTAATTTGGCATATTTAAATGAGAAATTTAATATTACTTGAGTAATTTTAAGTATTTTCGAAAAAGATAATTGGATGAGCGAAGCGAAGACTCAATTTCACTATACCAAAAAAAAAGTGCCTGTTTTTTTTTTTTTTTTTTTTGTTCGCGCTCCACAGGTCAGACGAAAATTCAAAATCAGTTGAAACTTGGCACACACATGAACCCCTATCTGACTTGATGCTGTATAGTTTTGAGGCGCGATCGGTTGAACCACTTCTGAGAAAACTCATTCCAAAGTTTTCAAAAATCCCATTAGAATAACCCAGAGGAAAACATTCGTGAAAAATATTTCATCTGAGAGGATTCAAATTCCTCAGGGAATTTTAATCTGATAATGATACACATTATTCCGAACTTTCACTCAAATCGGATCAGCCGTTTCGATGTAAAAAAATATATAATGTTATTTGTGTTAATTATTCAAAGCTATTAAGATACCTATTAAATCAAAGCAACAAGTGTCACCACTTGATGTAAACGATTAAAACAAAGCCTTCTTTATTATCATACTAGGCAAACGCGTTATGTGTTTCCGCGTTGATGGATGAGCTGGAACATATCAACTTATCTTTGGATTGGTTATTATATATATATACACCTTGAGATCCAAACCATTACATCACTGCCATCTTATTTTCCATTAATAATTTATACTAGGCAAACGCGTTATGTGTTTCCGCGTTGATGGATGAGCTGGAACATATCAACTTATCTTTGGATTGGTTATTATATATATATATACACCTTGAGATCCAAACCATTACATCACTGCCATCTTATTTTTCATTAATAATTTATATGATAATAAAGAAGGCTTTGTTTTAATCGTTCACGATCAAGTGGTGACACTTGTTGCTTTGATTTAATAGGTATCTTAATAGCTTTGAATAATTAACACAAATAACATTATATATTTTTTTACATCGAAACGGCTGATCCGATTCAAGTGAGAGTTTGGAATAATGTGTATCATTATCAGATTCAAATTCCCTGAGAATTTGAATCCTCTCAGATGAAATATTTTTCACGAATGTTTTCCTCTGGGTTATTCTAATGGGATTTTTGAAAACTTTGGAATAAGTTTTCTCAGAAGTGGTTCAACCGATCACGCCTCAAAACTATACAGCATCAAGTCAGATAGAGGTTCATGTGTGTGCCAAGTTTCAACTGATTTTGAATTTTCGTCTGACCTGTGGAGCGCGAACAAAAAAACAAAAAAACAAAAAAAAAAAAAAAAAAAAAAAAAAAAAAACAGACACTTTTTTTTCGGTATAGTGTAATTGAGTCTTCGCTTCGCTCATCCAATAATTGGATGAGCGAAGCGAAGACTCAATTACACTATACCGAAAAAAAAGTGTCTGTTTTTTTTTTTTTTTTTTTTTTTTTTTGTTTTTTTGTTCGCGCTCTACAGGTCAAACAAAAATTCAGATCATGATGAAACTTGGCACACACATGAACCCCTATCTGACTTGATGCTGTATAGTTTTGAGGCAAAATCGGTTAAACAATTCTTGAGATAAATCATTTTTAAGTTTTCAAAAAACCCATATGAATAAGCCAGGCGGAAAAAATGACAAAGTGAATGTTCTCCGAAATTTTTCAAATTTTCACAGAACTCGAACAACATAATAATACACATTATTCCGAACTTTTACTCAAATCGGATCAGCCGTTTTGATGTAAAAGAATATATAATGTTATTTGTGTCAATTATTCAAAGCTATTAAGATACCTATTAAATCAAAGCAACAAGTGTCACCACTTGATTATAAACGATTAAAACAAAGCCTTCTTTATTATCACATAAATTATTAGAGGAAAATAAGATGGCAGTGATGTAATGGTTTGAATCTCAAGGTGTATATATATATAATAACCAATCCAAAGATAAGTTGATATGTTCCAGCTCATCCATCAACGCGGAAACACATAACGCGTTTGCCTAGTAATAAAGAAGGCTTTGTTTTAATCGTTTACAATCAAGTGGTGACACTTGTTGCTTTGATTTAATAGGTATCTTAATAGCTTTGAATAATTGACACAAATAACATTATATATTTTTTTACATCGAAACGGCTGATCCGATTTGACTAAAAGTTCGGAATAATGTGTATCATTGTCAGATTGAAATTCTCTGAGAATTTGAATTCTCTCAGACGAAATATTTTTCACGAATGTTTTCCTCTGGCTTATTCTAATGGGATTTTTGAAAACTTTGGAATGAGTTTTCTCAGAAGTTGTTCAACCGATCGTGCCTCAAAACTATACAGCATCAAGTCAGATAGGGGTTCATGTGTGTGCCAAGTTTCAACTGATTTTGAATTTTTGTCTGACCTGTGGAGCGCGAACAAAAAAACAAAAAAACAAAAAAAAAAAAAAAAAAAAAAAAAAAAAAAAAAAAAAAACAGGCACTTTTTTTTCGGTATAGTGTAATTGAGTCTTCGCTTCGCTCATCCAATAAATTATTAATGGAAAATAAGATGGCAGTGATGTAATGGTTTGGATCTCAAGGTGTATATATATATATAATAACCAATCCAAAGATAAGTTGATATGTTCCAGCTCATCCATCAACGCGGAAACACATAACGCGTTTGTCTAGTAATCATTCACACAACACTCGAGGTGAAAACCTTCCAGTAGTTGTCCATCATCGAAGTGCTTTATTCGAAACTGGACTGAACTTTAACGGCGTCAAACTGGACTGAACTTTAACGGTGTCATTTTAACTTATTACCTAAAGAGCTACGCATGATGGAAAATGTAAATTGTTTGATGTGAAACGTTATCTTGTAGATAAGGAACCATATAATATGAACGTATTTTATCCTGTAAAATAACATGGTTTTCTTATATCTGTAAATGACGAAACATAACATACCACAATGTATACTGTAGATAAATTATTATCACTATTATTATTTTTTTATTATTATCATTATTTGTATTATTATTATTATTATTATATTATTATTATTATTATTATTAAAATGATTATTATTATAATGTTATTATTATTCCTATGTTGTTTGCATTTTTCTTCACTCACTACAACTGCAATTCGAATATAATTTTGTTGGTTTATCCTATTTTGTTCATTCTTACACGTTCTCGTCAATGTGCTCCATTGTATTGTTATTATATTTTATTATAAGGAAGGTATTTTATTTTTTCATTGCAATATATTTAAGTGAATTGCTATTATATATCTCCACAGATAAACCCCACGAGGGTTTCGTGGAACCTCACAAGAGTACCCTTTATTGTTGTAACGCTTTTATTTGGAATCAATAAAAAAAAATTATTATTTCTCTTCCCAGGCTTTGTGGAAAAGATTTTAATTTAATTTATGCATGTAGGCCTGTGCCCATGTTCTTTTGTTCAACAATATATTAAAAAAAAAATTATTGTGGTGAGCACCATGAAACCCAAAAAGATGAGCACCATGACGGAGAAGACCTGCGATCGAGTCATCAACTTCCGCCAAGTCATCAGACCGACGTTCGCATACGGGACTTGTCATAGTCCTTTAATAGGCATAAAATCTTTTTTTTCTGGTAGTTAAGCAAAGCTATGTGTGTGACTCAGATGAGCTGCCCCACTTCTAGATATAAAGTTGGTCTCACATGGACATTTTTGATGCGAATTTACTGTCGCATGCGGGAGCGAATTCGGAGGTGGACACCCATTTTGAATAACTAGCCAATCAGCGATGACTGCGAGGTGATGCAAATTTATTTCTCATAGTTCAGTTCGAGTGTATAGGCCCTACTCTTTTCCTGCACCGCAGCATTTCTCATACGAAACAGCCGGATCTAGTTTGGATTCGAGTAAAATCCGCTTGTGGTCACCGTCTTACAGCTCCCCTGAAACAGATAGGTCAATTTAGTCATCGATAATTTCGAAATAATTTCACGTTCATCAATGTGCCCAAGTGCGTATCACTTGTTTCATGCGATTTTGCTTTCCTATAATAATAATTATTATTAAGCAGACACCAGCGATGCCGACTGTCAACAAAGTTACAACAAACTGTGAACGATCTTGCGTCTTGACACGAGATGTGCGGGCCGGACACTAACTATATGCACACCCGTCGCTTTGCCCACCTTTCTTTAGTTCCCAGTGGGTAGCAGGACTGTGTTTATTCGCACCGTATACCGTGAAAAATCACATAAAAATGTTCAGTAGTGATTACAAGTGTACTTACTTACCGCTTTCTTAAGACTACAATTGTAGTAGTAAGAAAGCGGTAGTGTTTTTGTTACAATACTATATATCACACACACCTCTCGTGTGACACGAAGCGATTCAGAAACTGAAACTAAATACAACTGCTCTTGCGCAGTGAACATTAGTACCAAGTGTCAATATGTGAAAATCGAACTGATTGAAAAGAGGTTTCAAGTGAGACTAAGGTTACGTCAGGAGTTCTACAGGATAGTGTGTTGGGTCCCTTATTATTTGATTTATATATAGATGATCTGACTAGCGTTGTTAATTCGAGAATAAGGTTATTGGAGGATGATTGTGTGTTATATATGGAAATCAACACAAAGCAGGATGTAGTAGCTCTTCAGGCAGATTTAGCGGCAATTAATTGTTGGGATCAGTTGAACAAGATGGGGTTGAATACAGGGAAGTGCAAGTTACTCACATTTGGTAGGAGGACCATAAGGGCAGATGTAGTGTATGAGATAGGAGGGAAGACACTAGAGTCAGTGGAAAATCACAAGCATTCAGGGGTGGTATTTGATAGACGTCTAGGGTGGGGGAGTCAGATTGAGAGAATAGTAAAAAAGAGTATAAATGCACTAAACTTTGTAATGAGGCAACTTAGGAGGGCAGGAATGGAGATTAAGGAAAAAGCATATTTCTCGTTAGTGTGTCCCATGATAGAATATGCTAGTTCAGTTTGGGATCCTAATAGATTAGGTGAGATAAGGGATGTGGAAAGAGTTCAAAGGATTGGAGTGAGAAGGGTTACAACTTACAGGTAGGGTGAGGAGGTGGAAATGGGATGAGACTGAAAGGGGGGAGAGGGTGAGAATGTTGGAGAGTCCAACTGAGATGAGTCCAACTGAGACCTGGAATGGCAGAAATTGGAAATACAGAGAAAGGAGGATCGCTTATGTAATTTCTTCAGGGTAATGGAGAGAGAGGGGGGTTGGGGGGAGCCGCATAAGTTGACTGAAAGGAATAAGTCCGGGTATGGAGGTAGGAGGGGTCATGATAGAGCGGTAGTCATAAATGGGCTAGATTAGATGTGGGTAAATCCTCTTTCTTGAATAGGACAGGTAGGGACTGGAATGGGCTTAGGCCCGGTATTACCACGGCCAGTTAGTATTTATCTGACAGTTGGTGAAAACAAATAGCATGGGTAACCATGGTGATAACAAGTTTGAACTGTCAGATAAAGGCTAACTGGACGTGGTAATACCGGACCTTAGTAGAAGTGTTTTTGAAGGGGATGAAATTAGGTTAAAGTTATTCCGTCAGAGGGTTAGGGAGGTGGTTGGATATAGGGGCAGTTAGGGAACTTGCCAGCGCGCATTTATGTGCAATTGCAAGAGTTTAATTTTCTTTAAAAATAATAATTAATTTATTGAACAAAAGAACATAGAACATACATATATCAATAGAATTAAACTCTTTTCCACAAAGCCTGGGAAGGCTTATCTGTGGGTTAAAAATAACAAAGAATATATAATATATGTACAGTTCAGACTAACATGTAAGAAAGGAATACGTTCAATGCCAAAACGTAGGGTGTTTAGATTTGAAGTGATACTAAGAGAATAATTTAGAATATAGAAAAGCATATTCAAGGTCAGAACAAAACGAAACGAAAATAATCACACGTCTAAAACAAATATTATATAGATGACAATTTGAAAATGAACTTCAATTCAAATTTATTCGTAAATTGAACTGAATTGAAAATAAACAAAATATTGACGAGGTGGAAAAAAGTATCCTGATTAAGTGAATCTAGATGAAGAGAAAAAACGAACGAGAACATTCTCAAATAAGAGTGAACCCAGAAATAAGTCTAGCTCTCCAATAATCAGAATGGTAGAACAGAAATACAATTACTATTGAATTAACAACTCACCACAAACGGGACAAAAGGAAAACAAAATGAATATATGAATACAAAACAAGATGATTAGAATTTTTTCTTTTTTTTTCTCTATTAGATTCAAATGAAACAATATAATAAATATAATGATAATAATAATTTTTTTATATTTTAGGTATTTTTTCAGTAGGCTTTTTAATGTAGGATGATTTATCATAACAATCACTGAAAATATGTACCAGATTATTGTACAATAATAAGTGTTCATTTCTGTTTAAAAAGTTGGCCCAATTTATTTCCTTCAGAAGTCTATTTACCTTCTTCTCGTTAATACATTTAGTTGCTTTAATGTTTTTCATTGTAGTGCATGAGTCATCGCTAGTATTGGTCTTTTCGGTGGGTATAACCACAGCAATCAAGTAATGATCAGTAATTTTTGTTACTATTATTGCCGAATGGATTATTGAACTAGGACCACATCTATACCCAACAAATATGTGATCTATGCATGTTTGACTCAATACATCATTTCGGAATTCTTCTCGTGTTACGTCATTTATACAAATAAGAAACCCATGGACTGCAAATAGAGACAAATAATCTTGAACAATACTATCCTCTTCAATTCTAGTATCAATATTGGAATCCCCCAACACGATCGCATTATTACTCGTTAATTGCCCCAACAATTGGTCTAGTTCACTGTTGAAGGTGACCTTGCTTAAATTTGGTGGCCTACAGTGCGTTATTATTGTAAATACTTTTCCATCTGGCAATTTAACTGTGCCAACAATACTTTCAAAACTTATGAATGAATACGTGTTCAATTCTTCGAATATCAAATTGTTTCTTATAAATATAGCTAAATAATGATTTTTTTTTTTTATTGATTCCAAATAAAAGCGTTACAACAATAAAGGGTACTCTTGTGAGGTTCCACGAAACCCTCATGGGGTTTATTTGTGGAGATATATAATAACAATTCACTTGAATATTATGCAATAAAAAATAGAATACATTTTTGATATACGCGCTAAATGACCTCGCTGTCGATGCGCCTTAAAACCCTAATATTCATTCAATAAAATATAGTAACAATACAATGAAGCACATTGACGAGAACGTGTAAGAATGAAGAAAATAGGATAAACCAACAAAATTATATTCGAATTGCAGTTGTAGTGAGTAGAGAAAAATGCAAACAACATAGGAAGAGAGAGCTCGAGGAAGTGAATAAAATACCCAATTATACAATAATACATAGTAAAAATAAACAATTCATATGGCACATTCACGAGTTTAAAAGTATAAAGACAAATACAAGCCGGTTGAATTAGGTCAAATAGTAACAAAAAATGAGAGAAACTTATTTTGATAATAATGATGAAGATAGATTAATAAAAATATACAATTATCAGATTATTTTAAATTGATAATTCAATCAATGAAGCCATTTACATATGTATAATAATGAAAGAGCAGCTTGCTAAGTCGAAAGAAAATCAGTATAACGAAATAAACCTAAATAAACCTTATATTAAACATTTGAAGTTGAGATATTGCTCATACCATAATCGAAAGTAACCATTTTTTGACACATACTTTTAACTCTTTATAATTGTTGAGATTTTTCAAATTAATGGGAAGTTGATTGAGGTTGAATGGGACTATGTATTCCAATCTTCTCTTACCATACTTGTTAATCCAAGAAGGAATCTGAAATGTATCGATTAAGGCTAATCTTGTGTTAACAGGGTGAACATTCATTATTTGATAATCCTCTTTGAAATAATATAAAAGAATTAATCTATAAGTATACAATTCAGTGATCGGAAGTACATTGCAGTGAAAATAATATCTATTCAAGTTGAAGTCTGGATTTTGTTTAACATGATGAGGTAACATTGACTTAATAATTCTATCTTGCAATCTTAGAATGCTATCCTAAGACAATACAGCAATAGGGATGTTCCTAACGCATTATAAACAGTTCTTAATAATTGAAATCGTAAAATACTTTTGAGATTATAAATGCGAAAATCTACGGAACGTAGCCTGTTACATAATTGATCGATGTGCGGCCGCCACGAGAATGAACTGTCGATGGTTATTCCCAAATAAACATGTGTATCTACTATTTCAATACCGGTTTCACAATCACAAATATAGACGGGAGTACTACATTTCAAGTTGTGAAGACATTCATTTGTATGAAATAATATTTTGAACGGCATAGATCTAGAATGATTCAAGGGTGTACAAATATGCATGACATTAGTTTTGCTAGCGTTTATAATTGAATCGTGATCGTGAGCGAACTTCAATAAATTAGAGAAATCATTCTGTAAATTTTCGACTGCACTATTTAAATGTTTATGAGCCGATACAATCAAGGTGTCATCAGCGTACATATAGGTTACACAAATATTCATATGTTGGAACATTTCATTCACATAAGTGAGATACAAAGTAGGTCCCAGAATGGATCCCTGAGCTACTCCGGTTTCACACATCTTAGGTTCACTGAATGTATCATTAACTTTTACTAAAATAAGCCTTTCACTCAACTAGCTTTCGAACCAACTAAGCATAGGTCCTCTTATCCCTATATTGTCCAACAATTTGATTAATTGGGTGTGATTTAGCGTATCGAATGCTCTCGAAAAATCAATGAATAAAGCTAAAATATGCATATTGTCATTCAATTCAGAGTTAACAAGATTCGAAAAAATGGCTAGTAAGACTTGGTATTACCAACGTGGGAGTAGCTCCAAGTGGCAGATAAAAGTTGTTATCAACATGGTTACCTGTGATATTTGTTTTCACCAACTCTCAGATAACTGCTAACTGGACTTGGTAATACTGGGCCTAAGTCAGTACCTTTCTTTTCCTGAAAATCAAATTGCATTGAATTTACTAGATGGTTTGTGCATAGATACTCGGATAAAATATTAGCTACACATCTTTCCATTATTTTATCAATAATAGATAATAGAGCAATAGGCCTGTAATTCGAATGCAATGAATGGTCACCCTCTTGTACACAGGGCGAACTACCGATTTCTTTAATATTGGTGGAACGACTCCACTCTCAAAAGGCAGATTACAGAGCTTAGCAATTAAAGGACTTATTTCATTGGATGAAAGTAACAAGTCTTTTGATCTAATACCGTCAAATCCAGCCTGCTTATTCAAATTCAGGTTTTTTATGATATCTTTGATTTGATTAACAGTTACAGGAGGCATCTACTGTACATCGACCGCGGCTCATAATTAGAGACCGAGACGTCACAAGTAGACACATTACAATCATGTCGAATACTCGCCACCTCGTTTATAAAACAATCAACAAATCCATTTGCAATCTCCACACTTGAATATTTCTTACCCAGAAATTTATTAACCACTTCGTCTACAGAACATTTTGTTTTTTTCCCAATGAATAAGTTTATAGTTTGCCATGTTTTTTAATTAAGGCAACCCTTCGATTCTTCAATGCAACTTTTGAAATATTTTATTTTGGCTTCCCGTATTGACTTTCTTACTTCGTTTCTACTTTTTTCGTAGTCTTCATTGAACAAAATCTTCAGACAAGCATTTCTACATTGTTTCCATTTAATGAATAATTTGTCTATAATCTTTATTAATTTTAAAATATCTTTAGTTATCCACAACTTATGATTCTTACCACGTTCAATAGATTCATTGATTCCATGCGAATAAGATGCCTTATGATAACATTCACTGAAGTTATCAACCATTTTGTTATATAATTCACAGCAATTGTCTATTTCATTCATGGAGTTCCAATCACAGGTTAATAACATACGTCTAAGGCCTGGTATTACCAAGTTCAGTTAGTCTTTATCTGACAGTTCAAACTTGTTATCACCATGGTTACCCATGCTATTTGTTTTCACCAACTATCAGATAAATACTAACTGGCCGTGGTAATACCGGGCCTAAGTAATTTTTCATCAAATTTCACTCTAATATATTTAGATGCAACAGTTTCATCTCGAGTTGAGTCATTAACTGTTTTATCGTAAACCACTTCAGTTATGACCATATAATGATCCGACAACTTGGATCTATAAAGCGCAGAATTAGTGTTAGTATTTAACAAATCACTCCTTATGAAAATATGATCCAAGCATGAACTAGTTTGCACATTCATTCGAATTTCATCTCTTGTAATCCCATATATTCATTTTGTGAAACCATCAACAGCCAAAACATTCTCATAATTACAGATATAGTTGTTATTAGTGTCCAAAAGATCAAGATTAATAACACCAAATATGATAGCATTACTGCTTGGTAAGTTTTCTATGTAAGACTCTAAATCAATTGAAAAATTATTTTTATCCTTATTTGGAGGCCTATAAACAGCTGTCAGAGAAAGAGTTTTGATATCTGTAATATTATTCAACACTAAAGTTCCATTGATACTTTCGAAAGAATCAAATTGATTTAAAATGGGTGAAAAGTCATGCTTTTCTTTTATGTATAAAACCAGCCCCCCACCTCGGTTATTTCTTCTTAGATTGTGGAAAACATGGTAGCCTTCTAACGAATAAACCTGATCTAGTTCATTCAACCAAACCTCAGTCAACAATAGTACATAAAAACGCCCTACTTGCTTACATAGAACTACATTTAGTTCATCCCAATTACGTCTCAGTGATCTAATATTCAAATGTATAAAAATACAACCACATTTGAGATTGAACCAGTCATCCAAATCATCGATATGCGATTGAATAATAAACTCCTCATCAATATCAATGTCATCAAGCCAGGTTGTCATAAATGAGTCAGATCAGGCAACAGTAGTTGGACAATTTTATTCTCGATGTCACTAGAGATCGAAATATGCACTACTTGCCGGGTGGTTTCGTCCTTGCGCACAAATATACGACCTTCCTTCACCCAAACAAACTTGTAATTTCTCGATCGAGCTTGTTGTTAAGCGCGCCAGAGAAGTTCACGATTAAAAACGGTCAAGTTTTCATTAATGATTACAATAACGATGATAGTAATAATAATAACTAAGGAAACACAGCATATGCGTTTAAGATTGGCGATATATCAATTGGAATGTACTCAAAACCTATATGTACACACCTCGATTTTAAAGCTATCAAGCATTCCGGTATGAATCATAGCCTTAGTTATACCATAAAATTTGTGGATTTTTATTCGAATAAAGTTCAAATTCAATTCTGGCATTTTATCAATATAATATTTTGTTCTTGAAAACGTCCAAATCACAATTATTTAAACTTAAATAAGTTATAGAAACGAGTATTAGACAGATATCAACACTATGTGAACATTTAATTTCGATCGGATAAAATTGAAGATGCTCTTCTTATGGAGATTATCTGAATTTTGCGAGTTTTTTACCATGAAAAAAGTCGAATAATTTTTTCCCTAAAACAATCCCAACCTATTCTGCATGGTATGGCTCCAATGTCAAGAAAGAGTTTCAAGTCTATATGTTCCTTTTTCTGACCTGTGTGCCACTTACAATAAAAACAACCAAACAATAAAAAAGAAGGAGAAGAAGTATGATTTCTCACGGTATTTGAAATGGAAGTTTTCATTTTTTTCATCTAATAATTACGATATAAATGATAATATTGAATTGGACCAAACTTTAACCTGGCACCTCCATCAATATCTCTCAATATTTCTTCTGCGTCTACTTCCGAGTATTATCGATCATGATTTTTGAAATTTGGTGATTATTTTGTCAAAGAAATCTAATTGAGAATAAATCTATTAATCCTAATGGTTCGGTCACAATATATGGGCTTACGCAGGGGAAACTATTGGTTACATCTCAAACACTGAAATTGATAAAGTACCGGTAGATCATTTGTTGGTGAATGATCCCTCACTCCCTCAATGAATTGACCACTTTCGTTTTCTTGCTCCCTTGACGTCACAACTTAGAACATACAATCAAGTGAACTGTGACCTCATTCCTATAAGTTGTGACTGTCGTAAGTGACCACTCAACCTAACTGTCCTAGCTTTTATTTACTATTTATCAAGGTCTGTAAGAAGAGTGAAATTTATGTTGTAGTGTTTAGTTGACTAATATCATTCTATTTAAGATACGATCACATAAATATCACTTTCCTAAATATTGATAAGAAGGAGATCGAATATACGACGGTTAGGTCAAGTGACCACTTTGAACAGTCACAACGTATAAGAATGAGGCATGTTTACTAGCGGAGATTCTCGAAATCTCCATTCAGGGTATCTCAAGTTTTATAGAACCAGATGCCCGATTATAAACCTAATATTAAGGTCGACAATTGTGTTTTTCTGAGTTCTTAAGCTTTCTCAATAAATATTAAAATGAGTCTTATGTGATTTCAAATCAAGCATCATTTCCATTCAATTTTTTTCGCCCTTTTTACAGTATGCGAAACGCCTGCTTTGTGAACTATGAAAACGAAGAATATGTTTATCTATTTATTGAATTACTTTGCAGTTAATACAATTATTGGTGGCAAAGATCTTAAAACCAGGTTACATTATAAAACATTATTTTAAAAAAGAACACTACAAAACACATATAGATTATTATCAGTTCTTGTAATATGAGCGAGATATTCGAAAGCTATAGACGCACACCTTGGTATTGAAGCTATAACGCCAGCAACTCCTTCGTGCAGTTTTGATAGAAACTACTGGCTACTGGGAAACTACTCATAGGCCTACTGGTTGAAGATTCCAATCATTCTGGAGATTCAATTGCTTTTGCCTCTTACTAATTCTAATTGTTCAAATGATGAAGAAAACTATCATTTTTATTTATTTTTCCTTCTCAACGGTTGATCAGATATATTTATAAAATTTTGCGATATTGTGTACCATTCATGTCTTAAAATTCTGAGTGAATTTCGTGACATTCTGACATTCTGACATGTTTTCGTTGGAATTTTTTAAAAATAATTTTCACCTTTTGGTTTATTCATACGGGGATTCTCAAAATTCCGAAATGGTTTTTCTAGTGTCAATCCCTATTGCGTGTCACCTCTAGTATTAGCGTGAGTAGTCGAACTGGCTGATTGTTCTATACTATTGTCTATCAGGTTTCGATGTAAACAATAATCAATAAACATGTGAGATGTGTATGATTGATAACATGTGAATAACGTGAGATTCTTACACATGTATAAAGAACTTGAACTTTCACCGAGTTATGGAGGAATTTTATCATATAAATTAGAAATAAAGTTGGAAAATATGTAAAAAAGGAATCTTGTGTTGCTTTCGTGAGCTCTGTAATATATTTTCTTACTCTATTTCCAATTTATAATGAAATTTTCTCCAATACATACCAATGAATAACTTGAGCTTGAAGTAAGTAATGAAGGAATTTTATCACATGGATTGAATTTAATGAAAGTATTTCCTATGAAAACACGGTTGCACACTATATTTCTTCAGTTCATACTATGAGATCGAATATCAGTGTGATTTATGATGAATATTTGTTTGTAATTAGTTATTTTGAATATTTTTGCAAAGGAAGATGTCATTATGCAATCAGCGAAAAATTGTCCATGGAGAGAAAAGCGCATAAATATAATCCCTATTGCGTGTCACATCTAGCATTAGCGTGAGTAGTGAAACTGGCTGATTGTTCTGTAATATTGTTGACTGTGCGAGCGCTGGCAGAGGTAAACAATTCAATTGGATAATGGTCCTATTATTTACTGAAGAACTCTCTGAAGTCTGTAAGAGGATCTCTCTATCTACCCCTCCCCTCGTCTACCTCATCTCTCTCTCTCTCTCTCTCTCTCTCTCTCTTTCTCTCTCTCTCTCTATATATATATTTCCCTTTCTGTCCAGATCCACGAAATACAAAAAGAACAAAACAAATGGCAGTGATATCAATGGGAGAAAAGGCATTCTGCGTGGCTAGTTTGGGGATTATGTTCTACTCGAGGGTTGGTAGCTGTTATCTATCAAGGTCACACATATCAGAGATCAAGGAGAAGGTATCAACTGTACTGAAAATTAGCTGTCTCAAAACTAGACTATCCTATAAACCAACTGTTCTTGAAATCAACTGTTATACTGACCAACTGACCTAAACTTTCACTTTTGAGGAGCCTGGACAGATGTTAAAGTGGGGGGGAGGGGAAAGGGGGGGTTGGATTATCCCCGTCACAAATTTCTTTTTACACAAACTTTACCTACTTGACCGTAACAATAACTAAAAAAATCCATATTCATATATCCATCAATCATCATTAATCATTCATATAATTATCCATTATTCATATAATGAGAAGAAACAACTTGTGAAGGGAAGGTGCCGATTCTCACTTCAACTCTTGTACAAGTTGCTTCTTAGAATGGTTGCTTTTCAGAACAATTGGTTGCTTTTTTGTACTGTATGTCAGTTTTCATCACAGTTGGTCGATTTTTACGACAGTCGCGTTTTATTATAGTTGACCTACCCCCGAAAATAAGATATTCTCTCTTCTATGCACAGTTCCGAATCAACTGTCATCTAATAAGGTGAAAACATTCAAAATCTCTCAATCGTTTGGTCAGCAGAGTCAAAAAGTGATTTTGGAAAATAATTATATATTGGACAAATTTATTGAACAAGTAAATTCTTGAATAGAAATTGCATTAGAAGCACTGTCATATGAAGTGAATTCTGTTGCAGAATTTACATGGTGACGTCTCAATTGGTATCTATTGGATAGCATGCATGGCCTAAAATGATGCGAGTTGAGAATCGTACCAGTTGAGAACCGTACCAGTTGAGAATCGTACCAGTTGAGAACCGTACCAGTTGAGAACCGTACCAGTTGAGAACCGTACCAGTTGAGAACCGTACCAGTTGAGAACCGTACCAGTTGAGAACCGTACCAGTTGAGAACCGTACCAGTTGAGAACCGTACCAGTTGAGAACCGTACCAGTTGAGAACCGTACTAGTTGAGAATTGTACCAGTTGAGACAACGTTGTAATAGCATGAGTCTAAAATGATGCGAGTTGAGAATCGTACCAGTTGAGAACCGTACTAGTTGAGAATCGTACCAGTTGAGACAACGTTGTAATAGCATGAGTCTAAAATGATGCGAGTTGTGAATCGTACCAGTTGAGAACCGTACTAGTTGAGAACCGTACCAGTTGAGAACCGTACCAGTTGAGAACCGTACCAGTTGAGAACCGTACTAGTTGAGACAACGTTGTAATAGCATGAGTCTAAAATGATGCAAGTTGAGAATCGTAGGCCTAAACGTTGAGAATCGTATCAGTTGAAACGATTTTGCATGTGTCAGAAATAATGCGAAATGAGAATCGTACTAGTTGAGAATCGTACCAGTTGAGAATCGTACTAGTTGAGACGAATGCGAGTTGAGAATCGTATCAGTTGGGACACTCCCAATTCACAGCACTTACTTCATTTTGGTGACAAATCATCGTAATAACAAGTTAATTCACTAGTGTATCCTTAAATCCACCAATCTATATTTGCATGAGCGAAGCGAGTACTTATCTTACGGTACTCGGAAAAAATCATTTTTTTTTAGAATTGCCATATACATATGTTTCATCACTCAAATCGATACCTACTATACAGTTTCATGGCGGAATTGGTCGCACCAATTTTGAGAAAAAACATTTCGAAAATGAAAACAAAAAATATGAGAATAACCCAGAGGAGAAAATTTGTAGAAAATATTTACTCCGTATAAATTCGAATTTGAACGAAAATTGAACACTATGAGTGATACACATTATTCTAAAAACTTACAAAAATCAATACAGACGTTTTGAAGAAAATAGTTTCAATGAATTTTTTTAGATCATCAACAGATAAAATAAATTGATTCGTAAAACGATGCGGAGAATAAGTAACTCAAGTAGAACAGGTAGGCCGTGCATTATTGGTTTCAAACTCAAGGTATGTTCATAGCTATCCATTATATTTCACATAAATTGTTCTATATCGCTCATCTTCAACGCTTTTACTGCGTTTTCTTAATTACGTAAAAAGTGGACCATTGACTACTAAACTTGTAATTGAAATGAAGAGAGCGTATGAGTGAACTCACGCATGCGCGTAATGGCACTGCACGGTCCACACAGCGACGCTTCCGATCGGCGTCTATCAGTGCGTCCACGACCAGCCGACAAGCAGCGTCGCGGTGCCCGAGTGCGGCGTCGAAACACACCTGTTACGTCGACGGCGACGTCGATTCACGAGGTCCAGATATCACACACTTTATTATCAACATCCGGTTTTAAACCGAGAATTAAAGAAGGAAACCGCAATATTTTACATTTCGTAAATAAACAATTAGGTTTTATTATGAATTAAATGCAGATAGTTGATTCCAGATCAAACTTATAAACCTATTTACGGATAGTAGACGTATATTCGTTTTTTATTTTGAAGTAATATGGATGCATAAATGTATCAAATGATTTAAAGTAGGCCTAATACCTATGTATGATGAAAAATATTATTTAAAAAAGCCGTTCATATATAGTATCGTCGAGTCAATGAAGAATAAACTATAGAACTTCATAAATAGTTTATTGAAGAGTTCTTACCACAACTTGCCAAGTTTTCATCGTTTAAAAGGCGTCGAGTTACAACAAGATGAAAGTGATGGAATGGTGAGTAAATTTCTGTTGATGCTTTAGTTGTTGACGTGAATGAAACAGAACAGAAATTAAAAACAATTGGCTTTAATTTCTATTTTGTTTATGTTCACATTTTTTTTCATTGTGTTGAGTTAGTTGATATATGTGAAAAACGTAGGATGTGAACTCGCATTGGTTTGTTGATTATTCTCTAAAATACCCCTATTATTTAGGGAGTCGAACAAGCTGGTGATGGATAAATGACGATTGCATTATCCCTTGCCTTATACGGGACTCGGAACACATGCCCGACTTGTTTTGAATAATAATTCATATATCAATAAATATTAATTCAATATAACTTGATTGGTTTTGAATGAATATTCTATTGGAGAATTGCTTTTACTCAGTTTCTTAATTCTGTTCTTAAACTGGATGAAATGATATTATAATTTGATATTAAATTATTATTATTATTATTATCATCATTGAAATGATATTATATATATATATTTATTTCAATCAATATTTTCAGTAATTCATTTTCTTCTACTTATTGTTATTATGTTTCTGAAATAATATGACGGATTTTGTATTAGGTCGAATACAAAATATGCATGTTTTGAATGACAAATCTCAATCCGATGAAATATTTGTTCAATGTGGCGAGATTCGTACACCGTTTTTCTGAGTGTAATTTTTTAACGATTATTGTTCCACTTCATTCAACATTCTTTTAAGTGACCGTATAAATAATTACGCGTCATTTTATGTCATCTGCCGTAGCAAAATACAATGCATGATACCTCGATTAATGATTAAAGCGAAGAAGAATAATGTACCGTGAAGATATAGTTATAAAGCGTACTATTGGACTAGCACGGTACTTGTCATAAAAAATGAAAAATAATTATCACTAGACAATATTTCAACAGCATACTCGGCTGACATTTAAATATTGTCTAGTGATAATTATTTTTATTTTTGATGACAAGTACCGTACGTGCTAGTCCAATAGTACGCTTTATAACAATCGATTAATGATGTTATCGAAAATACTTATCTAAATTTTAGTGAAGGCTGAAAAGATATGTAATAAAGAGATCGCCGCTTTGCCTCCTGGTGCCCGTCCACCCCTGCCTAGGACGTTATATAACGCATAAGTTGCCTAGCGCATAAGTTGACTTGGCTAGTAGGCGGCTATATACGCATGCTGATGTCAACCACTTCATAATGAATCATTGTTCTTTTGATGAGGCTAGACCTTTGAAAGGTGCACACATACCATAGATGTGCGTGTTTACGTAGCTGGCTCTTCTGTAGCTACACATACACCTGCTGTATGCTAGATATCTTGAATTATTCTAGATCACCTTTCACGATTATACGAATGTATGTCGTACAAATAATTAGCCATGTGAATAACTACCGATGTAACTCTATTATTGTTGAAATAATTTAATGCATTATCAACTATAGACGAAAGATTATAGGTCACTATCAAGACATGTCACGTAATATTGAAAAAACAACCAATCTCCCACTTGGGATTACTTTATCACATATCTCTTCCAACCCTCTCACCTATAACCCCTGTCGTACACTTGAGCTAGGTTGCTGTGGTTAATTGTTTATTCCAATCGAAATTGAAATTTTAAAACAATCTTTTCATATTTACTGCGAATTTTCATGGACCATTTGTGAAGTGTGTACGCACATTGTCTTCCAGTTGTAGTGCGTAAAGAAGCAGTATACTTTCGTCAGGATGTATTTCAATGTAGCTAGAAAGACCACTTTAGTTGACTACGTGACCTCAACCGTACCAATGCAGACTTCTGAAAAGCGTTACATGACGGTAGTGATGTAGATTTTCATGAATATTTTTTTCGTTGAAAATTTTCATGAAAATTTTCAAAAGCTTGGAAATTTTCAATTTTTTTTTTCAATTTTTTTTTTTATGGCATATAAGTCGTCACAGAAGAAACTGGAGTTTGAATTCACTCTAAGTGATACTGAAACAATTTGATGAACCACCACATTGAAGGTGCATTTGCTTACAAAATTGTCAAGACCCTAAATGAGTAGGGCCTACATAAAATATAACTGGCTTTTTGAAGTTTGTGAACATGCATTGATAGATCCTCAGTGAATGTGCCGACTTCTCGGCTATCACCCGTAGGTGGGACCTGTATTCAATTGTACTGTCCTCTTTCGCAAAGTCCTTTGAAAATAACCGAAGTGAAAAGTAAATGAGTGAAGATGTTGAAAATTTCCATTGAAAATTAGCATTGAAAATTTTCAATGTTCAAATTGAAAGCAATCCAATCATTTTATTCTGAAAATCACTGAAAAAAAAACAATGGCGATAAATTAGATGAATTCATTCAATTCCACTAGATTCACAGAAAATTTGCAATGAATTGGTAATTTTCAGCGTCCTGTCACTAGTCATAGGTATGCTGAATTGTGCTGCCCAGTCACCAAGGCCATTCCTTCATTGGCAACAGGTCTCTGAGGTGATGAGCCTCTAGTGGGTAGAATAATCTAGGTCAGGGTTATTAATTGCAGACGTAGGCGAGGGAAATGGAGATGTGCACAGGGTTCTATTCTTGTTCAGTTATAAGAGTTGACTGTCTCTATACTATATCTTTCATCCTCCCCCCCCCACTATAACTTCTGTACATGTTGCTCAAGAAGTAGAAGTTTAAGACAGTTGATTTTTAGAACAGTTGGTTTCTAGGAAAGTTGGTTTTCAGGAAAGTCGAGTTTTGAAACAGTTGAATTTTAAGACAGTTGATATCGCTTGTCATACAAAATACTTGACACTGCACACTGATGATACAGTGCAGTTCGATAAGAACTTTTAACCATCATTAACACTAAAACTGATTTTGATGGTTTCAAGTCACCCTGCCTTCCTGTTTTACCTGGTTGATTATTTTCATCATCTCACGATTCAATTACTTTCAGTTTCTCCGGTTGCTCTTCTCAATAGTTTCAATTGATGAAAAATAATCACGTATTCATTTTTTCTTTAAACGGCAGATCCAATTCAAACCCAAGCCACGCAGCGGATTTTTCAAATTGTATCATTTTATGGTGTTTTGAGACGTCTTGGAAGCACTTCATATTTCGCTCTCAATCTTTGAAAGTCTCCGCTCTTATTTGAATTTTAATCAGCTATTTTTATTCAAGTTTGTGAATATTTTCTTACAAAACAGTTGAAGTTTTTTAGAAGTTGGTAGTTTTTAATTAGGTATATAATTATAGAGAGGCTAGATACTGCAGGAAACCACTTTCCCAATATCCATAGCCACTCTAGGTATATAGGCCTATATAATAGTCATGCAATATTTTAAAATGAGACTCAATTATATTACAATACCGTAGCTGGAAATCTAATGATATCATAATTAGATGAGTGTACCAAAGACTTTCGTTTCACTTACCGAAAAAAATCGGGCTTCGTTTTTTCCACATTTTTTTGGTTTGTAATTTTTTACGTGGCATACAGGTCGGGTGAAGTTCAATTTAAATTGAAGTTTGTTATTATTTCATCAAAACAGTAAAGTGAGGTATAAGATTTTAACAAGCTTCATATAATCTTAACGATTGTACCGATGGATAGGTAACAGCATTACAGAGCTATGCGTGCAATTACTAATGTACTAGGAAAACGCGTGATGTGTTGCCGCGTTATTGGATGAGCTAGAACATTTCAACATATCTTTGGATTGGTTATATATATATCCACCTTGAGATCCAAAAAAATACGTCACTGCCCCCCTGTTTCCTAATTTATTTCTATAATAATGAAGAAGGTCGTGTTTTAATCGTTTCCAATTAATTGGTGACACCTGTTGCTTGGATTTAATTGGTATCTTAATAGCTTCAATTGGTGATTTGAGAAAATTATATCATATATTTCTTACATCAAAACGGGTGATCCGATTTGGGTGAAAGTTAGAAATAATATATATCATTATTATATTAAAATTCCCACAGAATTTAAATTCTCTCGAAGGAAATATTTTTGACGATTTTTTTCCACTGGGTTATTCTTATGGGATTTTTGACAACTTTGAAACGAATTTTCTCAGAAGTGGTCAAACCGATTGCGCCTCAAAACTATACAGTATCGAATCAGATAAGTTGACTTGTGTAAGACAAGTTTCAACTGATTTTGAATTTTTGTTTGACCTATGGAGCACGAGAAAAAAACCTTTTTTTCTCGAGTATGGTGAAATTGAGTCATCGCTACGCTCATCTGATTGAAAGTAAAAAATATCCTGTAACCTCAGTACAAATCACACTACTTTCTTATATATAGCAGTGCGCATTCAACGCATAGTTTGAATTAAATTCTTCACAACCTTGTCATGCATAAGGAAAAATACACTTTGTAAATATTTGGACCTGGAAGATGTTTTATATAAGAATCAATCACGTTTTAGAGCACAACACTCATGTGAGACTTCAAAACAATTAGCGTAAGAAAGATGAAGAAAAAAACGAAGTAAGCGTACGTAAATGTATCGCAACAGTATTTCTAGACTCTAAAAGCGCATTTGAATCGATAGATCGCTCAACCTTTTTAAATACAATCAAGTTCAAGGTTATCTGGATAATACAAAACAAAGAGTCAAGCATAATGATAAAATGTCAACAAATATTCTGAATGAATTCAGAGATCCTCAGGGCTCACTTCTAGGCCAGTTCTGTTTATAAGACATATGAACGATATTCATGAAAGTATCGACCAATCGTTTATTGATCTACTCGCAGATGATACTCTCACATCATATGCTGGTATGTTTCAAACTGCATGGTTCCTTGTTATTCTAAAAAGTAAATCTAATAGCGCTAAATTACCTCGCTGTCGATGCGCCTTAAAACTCTGATATTCATTCATTGATAAAAATGTATACATTAATAAAGTACCGTACCTCTGATTCTACATTCATTCAAGGATGGAATTATACTGCAATGAGTTGATACAATGAAATATCTAGGAGTAATAGTAGATGATCCACTTTGAATTTAAAGTGCTTTGGAAAATACATCCCGAAAAAGTTGGAAAAAGATTGGTTTCATGGCTTGTTATAGCAGACGGATATTGATAACAATTGTATCCCCACGTTTTGAATACTCTCCATAATACTGATAGACGGATGCTGATATATATAACAATTGTATCACCGCATTTTGAATAATCTCCATATACCAATGTACCTAAGAGATAGAGAAAAAGATAACCCACAAGTATTGAAAAATAGAGTAATGAGAATGATATTAAAATGTAAAAAATTGTAATTGTTCAAAATCACTATGTATATCCAAACTAAAATGATATGTTGAATACATTACAATGAATAGGCGTTAATAAGAGACTGATCCGACGTGTATTAATATTCATTCATAAGTTAGTTAACAATCTTACAACATAATACACAGGGGATAGCGGAAATGTAGTACATGATCATAACACCTGTGGCTGTAAAAACATATACTAGCTTGATAGTTGGAATAGTTTTAATCAGAATAATGTTTTTTATGATGACATAAAAATTTATAACAACGTGCCAATGAATGAAAATTGTAACAACTCGAACAGGTTAAAAAAAGAATGAACAAGTATATCAGGGAAATTATCAATAGATTCAAGAATTGGTAGATGTAAACCAAGTTGTTCAAACTGTCGATGATTAAAATTCTGTTTGTATACTTATTTTATAATTAAAATTATTTTAGTACTCTGTTTTTATGACTTTGCTATTCTTTGAATAATTATAAAAAATCGTACCATGTACTATGAAGTTACTGATAGCACAAGACTGCTAAATACATCGATTGTACATAAACATTACACACAAGCAAACGGAAAAAATGTCATCACGTAATTTTTTTTGCTCAGAATTTTTTCTTTCCACATTGAAGTCTTCTTTGCATTGAACATGTCTCGCACAAATCGGTGAAACACTAACCGATCAAGTAAACGTCTGGGATCACAATAATCCGATTCTGAATATAATTTCAATTCCAATTATCACGCAAAACTGACAGATTCAACATGGTTGTTCAACCCCATGTTTCTTAGCCCCGGAGAAAGTCTGCAATGGGAATTACGATGCGTTTCTACTGGTACGATAGCTTCAATCTGTAATATGATAGCACAATCACAAAATGAGACTTACATTGCAATCTCTTGATTAAATTTCATCTGACAATGTAATGATGCTAATAAATATTTTCCTCCCCCCCCCCCTGCCGACGCCCATAGATGGAGCAACATTTACCGAATTAGAGGGTTTGATTCAAGTTTGTGATTTACATTCTCCCAACGGGGAATATTTTACGTTTTGGCACTGGTATTTTCCATGAATGTTTCCAAATGCGGTGTATATATATATATATATATATATATATATATATATATATATATATATATATATATATATATATATATATATATATATATATATATATATATATATTTTCACTGCAGTGGCTGCTCCTTGTGACATTTTATTAATTCAAAATCATGCAGTGTTGACATTTTCTGATCATTCAGTCATTTTGTACAGTCAGCTGGCGGAAAATTTTCATCTCATGAGAATCGTCTTGAAAAAAGTAGATCGGTTATTTCACAAACCTGTCAGTTACATCATCAGCGTTTTCAATACCGAGAGTATTTATTGACTCTCTTTCAATATGAGAATATAAGTTTCATTCGCTTGCTATTCATTCTTCATGATTCCATAACAAATTGCTGAATAACAGAAAAGAGGTTATGTCTTTTCTTTGATATGGTACTTGGTGAAACCAATTCACTTTTATCAATTTTCAGTATGCAACCATCTTATTTGTGAATTATAATTAGTCTACTTTTAAGTGAGTGGAAAACGTTGACAGTCAGTCTGGACGAAGCAGAGGGAAAAATATGAAACTTGCCAGCTGCCATTCATCGGTCCATTGCTCTATATCACTACGTGCGGACGGTGTTGTTCTTGGTGGCTAACTAGGAAACGCGTTATGTGTTGCCACGTTGATGGATGAGCTAGAACATATCAAATTATTTTTGGATTGGATATTATTTATATCCACCTTGAGATCCAAACAATTACGTCACTGCCATCTCATTTTCATGATTAATTCCTATGATGATGAAGAAGGGTTTGTTTTAATCGTTTCAAATTAATTGGTGACACCTGTTGCTTGGATTTAATTGGTTTCTTAATAGCTTTGAGTGATTAAAAAAATATATTTTATATTTTTTTTACATCAAAAGGCTGATCTGATTTGACTGAAAGTTTGGAATAATGTGTATAATTATTGCAATGAAAATTTCCTGAGAATTTGAATTCTCTCAGAGAAAATATTTTTGACACATTTTTTCC
>OZ023326.1:17356843-17371843 GCA_964007535.1 Brachyptera risi
GTCCCCAGTCTTTAAAGAGCAAAGAGATCCCGCCAGAGTGATTTCACAGATATAAATGATCATAAAACTTGAACTGTGCAAGATACAAAATGATAAAATACATCAGAAGATTGGGACAATATTGGTCAAAAATGTTGATTACTCAAATTTCATAATAATAAATGTGAAAAGGTCAGTTATGGGTTACAGTAACATTGCCTCCCTCCGTTATTCAGTCATCTGTGGCACCGATTTGGAAAATATCAAGTCACTGTTAGGCGTGGTTTCGAGTCCTGCATAAGTCATGAGTTTTTATAAACGTCCTTTCATCTATCGTCACTTCATAGTTTCATAATCACCTGCTCATTCGTACCCCCGTATAACCTAGCTGTTGGAGGGGTCGTTAAGCAAATAATAATCATCAATCGAGATAGTTTCTTGAGTGATGTTAAGCAGTTTCTCCGCAACGTGTTCAAACGGAGAACCACTTATATCGTTCATCTGTGTGATGTTGCCAGAGATAATGTTACACTGTGAGTTGGCTACCCTTGATGAAGAATTTTAAAGATTCGCTAGTATTGTTCCTATATTCATCAACTTGGATGCATTTGAAACAGGCCATGGCCAGCTTCTTTCCTGGAGATCGGGACCCTTACCTAATAAACCACTCGAAATTTTGTGCTAGTGCTAGCTAGCTCCAAGAGGCTAGGACTTTGATTGGTTAATGTTCATTAAAAAAGCTACCAACAATGACAAAATATTGGAAAAACAAATCCACGGTCTCTTGGACAGTTGGACTGAATAAGTTCATCACATTTCGAAGCCCACCTCATGAGCAGGGCTAGGATTTTGCGCTAACAACAATGGAAATACACAGAGACCAGACAATTGCCATGGCAAGTAGCTCTCCTAGTGAACATTGACCAATCAAAGTCCTGGCCTCTTGGAACTAGCTAGCACTAGCACCGAATTTATTAGGTAAGGGTCCGGGGGCCCTGGTATTTTGGTGGAATGTATCCACCCCCTGACCTATCAAAGCAAAGGTAATCTGGGATAAATGATTATTATCATTCATACTTACTTGGTATTGTTTAGGATCCCTTATATTGATCTTTTTCGATAATTGATTATTTATATCGAAACTTTATGTACAATCATTGTTTCTCGAATGAGAACTGAGGATGAATTAGGAAGTTGCTCCCATTGTGGTTTCGCTTTGTTAATAAGGTGAATACATAAGAATGAGCAGCTGCCATTTCCTAATTATCGAAAACTACACCTTCGATCTCATCTTCCATTCATCTCATTCATCATTCACCAACGCCAGTTGATCTTTTCGTTATCATTCCGATGAGTCGACCGCAATATATATATATATATATATATATATATATATATATATATATATATATATATATATATATATATCACCCCCGTATAACCTAGCTGTTGGTTGGATCGTTACAACAATAATATATATATATATATATATGTGATAATTAAACTTCTTGAATACGATCCAATATCGAGATGTTTGGGATGTTATAGTATGAACATAAAGTAATGAAGTTCATTACTCTATGGCATGAATATGAATATGATGGGTATGTTAGTGTTTATAAGTTGATCCAGCCTACCTTCAACTTCCGTGCATACAAGCATACATTTACACAAGTCTACAATATTCCATACCACTAGAATCCTGTGGAAAATTGATGATTCAAATACACAGAGATGGGCAAAGATACTCACAAAATGTACAATATGTATCCTGTCTAATATATTCCCACCAGAAACAAAAACTTGTGAAAACAGGGAGCCATAACCATAACATCCCAAATATATATATATATATATATATATATATATATATATATATATATATATATATATATATATATATATATATATATATATATAAATATAGTGAATATACACATTATATACATGTGGTGTCTGAAGTTTTGGGGGCCGGTGGTTGATGGATATACAAGCTTTGCGGAAATTTGCCCTTTCTAGAACCACCCACAGTCATCCCAGAAGGGCAAATATTTCCGCAAAGCCAGTATTACCATATATATATAATTATATATATATGAATATATATATATATATATATATATATATATATATATATATATATATATATATATATATATATATATATATGCATACTGATAGATATTCTTATTTTGCGCTTTCACTTCATTGATTGAATCTGCGTCATTTCCTTCCGAAAATGCTCGGAACGGTTGCAAAGGAAACTCATTACTTCCCTATCGCGAGATTACAGTGACATCGTGTGTACAACAAAATCATCACTAATCAGTATTGTTCAATAATAAATCACTGCTTGTAGCAAGTAAAGTTGTCCAGACCTGCAACTAATGAATATTGTTATCAATGTTATACAGGCTCTCATAATGTCGATGTATTTTTCACAAGTGTCCACACGGGTACAGTGTGATAACGGCTTCCTAGTAGATTGCTAGGCCGAGTCGCGCTGCTATTGTCATCAGAGATATGGAATCGCTGTTACATATTGACGTCATCTTGGAGTCGTATATATAGATGGAAAGCACTTGCATAATTGATGGCATAATTAATTGGTGGTCCGATTAAGGGTAATCCACCCTAAAAATGTATATTAAAAATGTATATATATATATAGCTTTCCATAAAATTACATTTAATATACGTATTATGTCAAAATCATCATCCAACAACGCATATGTATTGTTTTCCCAGTTCTCATATTGCGTATTGCATTCACTTTGACAAATCCGTTTGAAGTACTTTGGGATAATAATGAGTTTCTTCATTTGCTTACGTGATATTAAAAATGAGGCGGGTGATTGAGTGGCTAGTGCACTGGATCGGCATTCGGGAGACCGGGATTCGATTCCCGTCATGGTCCCACGGATGACGATCCTGACACAGCGTTGCATCTTGTTTTTCTTCTGTCGTTCAGATTGATACTGGGATGGTTTCTTAACAACCGGTCACGACCGACTTCCTCCCACTAACCTATAACAACACCTAATAGAGTAAACTTTCATATCATTAATTCATTCGTCGTTTACCGACGCCAATAGATCTTAGTAATCATTGGTATCCTTAAACCTCGTATGAATGAGAAAAATTGAGTATACAAAATAACCCAGTGTCAAAAATAGATCATTTTACGTCTCGTTCACTCGTCGGCCACCACCACCACCACCACCACCACCACCACTACTACCACCACCACCACCACCACCACCACCACCACCACCACCACCACCACCACCACCACCACCACCACCACCACCACCACCACCACCACCACCACCACCACCACCACCACCACCACCACCACCACCACCACCACCACCACCACAAAAACAACAACAACGACGACAACGATGACGACGGCGACGACAACAACAACAACAACAACAACAACAACAACAACAACAACAACAACAACAACAACAACAACAACAACAATGACACGGTGTATGTGTTTGCGTAATTCATCTGTTATGTAATGCTGAGTGATGCCATATGGAGAGGACCTACGTTATTCGAGTTTAACTGGGCAATTAAGAGTTAATTTTCTATTGTTTAATGGCATAGCCAGACTCCTCCACACAAGGTCGCGGCTCCAATTATTTTCCACATTGAGAAGACGCAATTGTAAGATGAGCGATATATTTATTTAGAATGTAATCGGAAATCACATAGGCCTATACACCTCGATCTCCCAATTTCTAAGACTTCCTCATCCATTAAATTATTTATTCATATCGTTTCATTCTCATAACTCATAGCCTTGAAACCTGCTGATAATTGCATTGAAAAACTTCAACGATGTGGCTATTTGATGAATCGGAGGTAGCTTTTCGATTTATTTTGGTTCAGATTAAATTAGTTTAGGTTGTTTGTTTGATTGGCTTAGTTAGTTTGGGTCAGTTAGGACAGGTTAGATTCATTGGATTGGTTGGATTGGGTTATTTAGGTAGAGGTTTGTTTTAGGCTGCGCGTCACAACAACAGCAAGGTTCACATTTGGTGGTATAGATCGATGGTCCGACGAATAGCGGCTGCTAAACTTTAAGGCGTTCCGAGTATCCGTAGGGTAAAAAGTTCCCACCAGGGTGATTATTTGTGAAAATATTGTTAATGTTTGTTATGGATTGACAATATTTTAGAATGTACTTATCTGCACGGTGTGAAGCAGTTTCACAACAATACGTTCATCAGGGAAGCCAGTACGATTGTTCATGCTTTAGGATGGCAATGGAAATGGTCACAAAATATGTACCTTATGTTACATATACTAGGAAAACGCCATATATGCGTTTTTAGACGAGCGGATAGTAATATTATGTTGATTTTTTTGCCAAACTTTTGCCTGCATTCGCCAATTGGGTGACATTCAAGTTATAAATGGGTAAAAACTGCTTCGAGTGGTGCCAATTTAGCACATTTTGTATTTTTTCTTCAAAATGGCTGACCCGATCAAGCCGAGAGTTTTCAAAAATGTGTATCAGAGTGTAATTAAACTTCACAAAAAATTTCATATTTTTGGAAAATGAGAATATTTTCTTTTTTAAGGCCGTGTTATTCTAACGGGTATTTTTGAAATTTCTAAAATTCATGAAGATGAGAGTTATCACCCGATAATGTCACAAAACTATACAGATCTGAGTTAGATAAGGAAAAATAATGAAAAAAAGTTTGAAGTTGATAGCTGTAGCCGTTTGACCTGTGGAGAACCGACAAAAAAACATGAAAAAAAACAACATTAAAACGAACACCAATTTTTTTCAGTATGTCAAATTGAATCCTCGCTAAAGCTTGTCTAATAATTTGTTTACTTCTCGGGATATTTTTGCTGTGTATGGTATCGATGTGTCCGTGAAATAACTCGATAGGGTGAACTAAAAATAAACAGTTCAATCATATGTGCTTGACACACAAGTCCAGGGGAGGTCACGGCATTTTTTGTTGTAAATCAAGGTAAATCAAAAGAAACTATTCATTCGTATCAAAATACCAGGATGATTAAGGTATACTCATGGAATTTAATTTATCCGATGGAGAAAAATTTATTAAACCAATGTATCAATAATTGTTGTCTTCATCTACTGGTTTTGTAACCAAAACTGTAACTGTAACTCAACTTAACTTACTGTAACTGTAACTTGTAACTGGTTTTAGTTTTTCGTTTCTGGTACTGTAACGGTTTAAACTAACGTATTTGTCAACTAGTTTTTCCAAAGTTTTCTCAAAATTTTCAACTTTTTTCCAATTCTTCATTTCAATATACTATTTTAACATTGATAGGCTACATCAACGAATAAGAAGATGATACATTTCTGTGGGTGGGTTCCCTTTAATCTCAATATTGATCATTTTTTCAATATATTAATTCATTTTTCTTAAAACTAACTAGGAATATGTACCAGAACAAAATTTCATGTCATTCGGATAAAATTGAGAAATGTATAGTTTCACATAGTATACTTTTCCTGTGAGGATTCTAAAAAGTTTCATGTTTTTCTCTTGAATCACCATGGAACTGATTTCACTCAAAAATAATCCCAACGTATCATGGTATAATTATATTTATTATACTCATCAACCTATTATAACCCATTTTATTATAACCTATTAAACCTATTATATTATTATATTATAACCTGATGTGACACCAACCTGCAGAGAAAGTTGCAAGGTTTTTTCACCTGACATGTATATGCTGCGCCCAAAATATAATTACGAATCCCATATTTTTTGATTACTGAAATGGGAGTCTTGATGCTCATCTAACTATACTGCACGTGCTGTGCGTCTCTGTGTGTGTGTTTTCCGTTTTTTTTTCACAGAAACGATACGGAATGAAAAACCTAGTTCTTTTATGTTTAGGATATTTTCCGATCACGAAAAAGGATGGAATATAAGCCGTGAGCCTCCACGTGCTCTTCATGTATAGAAATACGAGGAATACGAGGAGCCGAATGATTTCACAAAAGAGAAAGATTCAAAGCAAAAATAAATATACAGCCTAATGCAAAAACTTGTATATTTGTTTGTGGCATCAGTGCTTGTAAAGGTCTAAATTTATATACACTGCTGAGGCGATTTTTTTTCTAATGGCTCGATGAACTATAAAAACCAAATGTAACACTTGGATAATTTCTATTGTGTGTGTGTGTGTGTGTGTGTGTGTGTGCACATGTACATGCACACAATGCACATGCACAATATGCGAGTGCGAGGTCCAAGTCGATTCCATAAACTTACCAAACTATTGGTTCAGGTCATTTTTATTATATATTTATTACTGTATTGGGTGATAAATAGCGGATCAACTTGTTATTGGGTTACCTTGGGTAACAAGTAACTAATTTCCTTTTCTGCTTATTAACTGGCTCAATTTTCAACTCATTTTTTCATTATCCGTCAGAAAATTGAAGTGAAGCCCACCGTAGTTTAGTCAGCCAAGGCAACGCTTTAGGAACTGAAGCCACGCGTTGCGTGTGGGTTTGAATTAGCCGCATAATGCATAGGGTTTTGGACACGTCCTTTCACTTATCATCACTCAATAGTAACAATATCACCTGGTTATTTGTACCTTAGGATAATCTAAATGTTGGTGAAGTCGTTAAGCGCCGTTATAATTTGACAAAGAATAAAGTGAATATCAAACCAAACAAAACTGTTGTGACGCACGTGAGAAATAACTTGAACATAACCTTTCGAATAATAATAATTCAATTTTTTTTAATTTTTTTCATTGATAATCAGAAACAGTTTACAAATTCTGTATAAGACTCCGCTAATCTGCTTTCGCAACTTGTCAGCAGAGATTATAAGCATAGAATAATAATGATAATAATAACATATGTTTATGGTCCTCAAATTAATCACTCACATGATATTCGAATATATATACATATATATATATATATATATATATATATATATATATATATACATATATATATATATATATATATATATATATATATATATATATATATATATATATATATATATATATATATATATATATATATATATATATATATATATATTCATATATTCTATCACATGATGGAGATGAATGAATTCATAGAGGAGTTTAATGAAATGTTCCTCAATTGTCAAAGTTTACTCAAATAAAAATGCTATTTTTCGAAATAAAACGATTGATTCAAATTTTACAGAACTTTCGTTGATTAAAGAACCATCTATATTTGTACCCAACATACTAACGAAGAAAGTCCCGAACGTTCATCTTCCCTATTCCTCACTAATTGACGCACGGGTGGTTCTCTCCTTCATTTGTGTTCAAAAGCATTCTATCACTCTGTAGACAAGAGACTGGGAAAAATGATTAACGAACAATAGGTAATGAATAGTGCATACGATAGTGCACACGGAAACAGGATACTCCGGTCTCCGGACATGCATCCATGCACAATATTTTTGTTTTGATGATTATGTTTTCAATCGATAACATATTTCAATAATAAAGTTTGATAGATTATAGATGAATAAGCTAGACAACTTTATTGTTATTCTGATAGATGTTAATAAAATCCAATTGGACGCGAGCGAGAATGCTTTAATGAAGACGTGAATGAAAATGGAAGGACAATGGATGACAATAGCCACTTCTTTATGATGCAACACGTATTTCCGCCATTTACTTATTGTTTACTGGCTGTTTCTTCTTAACCTAGGTTGTTTATATTTATGTTGAGCAAGGTATATTTGGACTTCAATTTATAAGTAGATCTATAATTTATTAGTATGGGGACCCACTGATTAATTTATCAGAAAAACACTATAGTTAGGCCTACACGTCGCGTTGTGGAATGAGTGGGAGGAATTCTTATTTGGCATTATATATACTGATATATATATATATATATATATATATATATATATATATATATATATATATATATATATATATATATATATATATTTATATATATATATATATATATATATATATATATATATATATATATATATATATATATATATATATATATATATATATATAAAGTTGTGTCTGTGTCTGTCCTTTGATAAAGACTGGTGCAATCCAGTTGAAACGTCAGGTTTCCTCAAATAAATAAATTCATTCAAAATATATACGGTTTCACCCTGAAATATTTATTATTTTCATATATATATATATATATATATATATATATATATATATATATATTTTCTTCTTGGAAAAACGATGAATATAGATATAGGACCTATACCTGAAACATGAGTAGCTGATATAGACACTTTTTTATCGATTACAATCATTTGGAAAAAATCCAGTTTTTCAAACGTCACTTTTATTCAAATTCATGCTGATGATAATATGGTGGAGAATACCACCATTTGTGAGATATGATAATGACTACAAGAATATTCATATTTTTGAGTTAGCAAGCTTAATAATGTTGGAAATGAGACATTTTTATTAACAATCGAAGAGCAAACACTCTCACAGGCGGTTTAAAATTAACGAAATATCAAATGACATGTAATGGAAAGCTAAATATATGTATATATATATATATATATATATATATATATATATATATATATATATATATATATATATATATATAATGTATACCCTTCCATTTTGAACCTATTGAACTCACTGCCTTCCTGATTTCCCCTCTAATATTTCAGTCGTTTCATGATTTAATTGTTTTTGCTTGTTGATTTCCTCAATTGTTTTCCTATCAAGGCCCATTCACAACCGAAATTAGCAGTAAAATTAGCATTAGCAGCAATATTTGTTTTATGGCCCTTATGCACTCCGTTCACAATGCGACGCATTAGCCGTAACGCATCAGCAGTAAGCGTAAGGTTTGCAAACTCCAAACTTTGCTGTTAATTTCACAACTTGGTGTAAGCACTGTCCAATCAGATTTGAGTAAATGTTTGGCGCGCCACACGCTTCTTTCGTTCGGACCAAAGACATTAGTATATATACGTTCGGACGATGTCTAGTTGACTGTCTTTGAACACACACCCCTTCAATGTGCCATTAGTGACACATTTTAAATTGAATCCATGATATTACAATTGTGTTTCGAGGAAATGTATGATATTGGGGTATAAGGGTGGATATTGGGGTGTATGATATGATGCATTATTAGTCAATTTGATCTTGACCTAAAAACTACACGTAATTGCACAAAGTAAGATGGCGGCTGATTCAGATAAACAGCTGATGTAAAGAAGCTATCTCATTGGTCGTTTCTTAATGCTAAATTATTGTTGTAAACAGCTACTAAATAATTACATTACTGCTAATGATTATTTTACTCCTAATTTCGGTTGTGAATGAGCCTTTAGCCTCAATTGACGACTCTAAACAGGAGTGGCTTCACCAGTAGGTCAGTTGTATCTAAATCATTTGTTGTCATTCGAAAATACCCCGATTGGATATTTAAATTTCATTACATCAGTCCTAACAGCTCTGTCGATTGGACGGTATGATTTAAGTGACGTCAAGGGGGCGGAGACTGCGAGTCGTCAATTGAGGTGAAGAAAAATATATAATAAATTTCATCTCGAATATGAATCATCCGAATTATGTAAAACTTTGGATTGATTGATTATTGTTTGCTTAACGACCCCACCAACAGCTAGGTTATACGGGGGTACGAATGAGCATGTGATTATGAAACTATGGAGCGATGATAAGTGAAAGGACATTTACAAATATCCATGCCTTATTGCGGGACTCGAACCCACGTCCAACGGTGACTTCAGTTTCTGAAGCGGTGCCTCAACTGACCGAGCTACCGAGGGCGGCTCAATGTGTATAATTTGTGTACTTAAATTCCGCACGAATATGGATCTGAATGGATTAGGAGAGCTTTGTGTTTCACACATTTTTCCTCCTGGGTTATTCTTATTAGGCTTTTCATAATTTCGAAATAGATCGTCTCAAAACTGATTTAACCAATTGCAATTTGAAACTATACTTCACCAAGCTAGATGATCGCAAAGTTCCATCATAACAATTTCTTCCGTTTAAAATGTGGACCGCAGAAAAAAAAGTTTTTTTGAGGACGGGTGAATTGAATCTTCGCTTCACCCATCAATTATTTACAATTCATAATTTCATTCATTTTATTCAACTCAATTCTCAAATCATGTATGATTCAATAACACTTTTTTTTCCAGGTTTCGATAGTAAAAAGTTGAATCATCCAACGTTTTGCCAGAGAAAATAAAGTGGTAGAGCTGTAAATAATTCCATAATAGCTCACGGCTGCTTTGATATTAAAATGTATGCCACGCCAGACAGGGTTCCGCTCTTCAGAGGATATTATTCTATGAAGGTGACAAGTGGTGTACGGAAAATATCTTTCCATAATATTATTAGTCACTATATGGGAAAAACCCGAGTATTTTTTTTTTCGAATTGCAAAATGTATGTTTGTGGATATCATAAGATATGAGATAACTAAAAGCAGTAGACGGGAATGAAATGTTGATATATGTTTAGTTCATAGATGATATAAAGTTTGTTGAAGTAATACCGGTAAACTGAAAAAACGCAGTATGCGTTGTGAGATGAGCTTAGGAGTATGAAAATCTAGAATGAAATTTATTCCATCAGCTCACAGACTACATCTACATAACTTGGATTATTTCAAACGTTTAAATACCCCACCAGTTATTTTTTGCTACTGATACCAAGTTTGCTTCTTGTTATTTAACCACACCGATATAGTATACGGTATGACGTTTCACATCAATAAAGTATGGCCCGTTGTTTTAAGTTTCGCAATGAAAAATCATCACCTTTTTTATTAACATTGTTCATTTGTAGGCAAAAGCAACGGAAGTAGCTCATTCTCTCTCTCTCTCTCTCTCTCTATCTATCTCTCTCTCTTTGATATGGGTATACTGGTTGATGGTTCTGAGCCGAAGAATATAATATTGACAAAAATGTATGGTATTATTGCGTGGTTTTCGTTATTTCTTAACCAATTATTATGAAAATCAGTAAGAATGTGGATAGTTGTCAGTATATTCAGTGAAAATTCGAACATATTTCTCTGTAAAACAGTCCCTATGACACCATTGTACGGAAAAAGTGTCAAGTCTATTGGCTACTTTGCATGACCTGTTGACTGATGCAGTGTACGAAATTACAAAAAACACATACAAAAAAAACATAGAAATACGTCCGATTTTTTTCGGGTAGGTGAATGGACGTCGGCGCTACGCACATCTAATAATAGTGAAAAACATCCAGAATTTTTGTCATATCGTGAAATAATTTCCTTCAATAATGAAAAATTCAAAAACTATGATTAATTCTAGCCAACTGAGTGGTCATTCAAAACGAAATATCAATTGGGGTATGTATGAACATATTTGTATATCTACTAGGCAAACGCGTTATGTGTTTCCGCGTTGATGGATGAGCTGGAACAATTTATCAACATATCTTTGGATTGGGTATTATATATCCACCTTGAGATCCAAACCATTACGTCATTGCTCTGCTATTTCTCAATAGCATTAACCACAATTCTATTTTTAGACACATTCGGACAAGAAGTGTCCGAAAACGGTCTTCTTGATTATAATATGTGATTAAAATTTACAATAGTCAAACGCGAAATATGCGTTGTAAGATGAGCGAGATATCTGAATAAGGTATAAAAGTCCTTGAAGTAGTTCTACCCTTGCTACTTTATCGACTCTGGTATTCTACACACCTTGATATCTGAATAAGCTATAAAAGTCGTTAAAGTAGTTCTACTCTTGCCACTTCATTGACTCTGGCATTCTACACACCTTGACGCAAATAAAAAATACTTCATTGTTGGGCTACTCTTGAATCTAGAAAGCAGTGAATCTTGACAATTTAATTCTGTCACAATTTTTATGATAATATCAAAGACTCATGTAGACCACTATTCATTTATTTTAAAATAATGACTCTACCATGCTTATATATGCATGTACAACATTATATTATTTGTTATTGAGAACAAACATTTATCAATGGAAGGCAACGCTGTTAAAATATATTAATATAAAATATATTATATTTTATGAATATTATCAGTTATTTTATTTTTTTTCTTCAGAACGGCTGATCAGAATTGTTCACAAAATCGTGAAAATGTGTAGAATCTATGTATACACATTTAGAGAAAATTTCATCCCATTTGGAGAGATTTTATTTCTCAACATTTTCCGCCCAGCCAAATCTTATGGGGTTTTTAGAAACTTTGAGATGATTTTTCTCAAAATCGGTTTGACCGATTCTTTCCAAAAACTATACAGTTTTAAGTTGGATGAGTTTGCGTGTACAAAAAAAGTTTCATGTTCATCAGTCAACCCTTGCGACCTGTGGAGTGCTTACAAACAAACAAAAAAACAAACAAAAAAAAACACACAGACAAAGCCCTATAAGAGTGGGATGGAGACTTCGCTACGCTCATCAATAACCGATAGTCAAAAACGATGCTATGATATTATAAGCCACATCTGTTCAATACGTGATATTGTTGGATAGTCTGAGATTTATAGAGATTCTTAATAATAGCATAACCCAGGACAGCCATGTTATCACCCAAATTGTATGCCGTAGCTCATTCACAAAACAGTCTTATCAGTTATGCAGAGGTGAATTATTCCCGTCTAGTTTTTCACTTGATTACCGTACTTGAGTATTTTTTTAAAATCATCAATATATATATATATATATATATATATATATATATATATATATATATATATATATATATATATATTGATGATTACACATTGTTCTGAGGTTATAACGCGTTTTATGAAAACAAAGACAAATCCAAATATAAAATTGTTTTAATATAAAGATTGCCTAAGGTTTCCGGAGTTCTGTCACTCCCTTTATCAAAGGAATACAAATTCCTATTAAAATTTGTATTCCTCTGATGAAGGGAGTGACAGAACTCTGGAAACGTTAGGCAATCTTCATATTGGAACAATTCTATATTTGGATTTGTCTTTGTTTTCATTATACGCGTTATAACCCCAAAACAATGTGTAATCATAATTCTGAACGCGAAAGTTTAAAGAATCTTATATACATATATATATATACATATATATATATATATATATATATATATATATATATATATATATATATATATATATATATATATATATATATATTCAAATATATATATTTATATTCAAATGAAGATTCTGTCTCACACCTATTGCTGAACACAGAATAAGAATCAATTAGAATGAATATACAAATTACCAATAATTATATATATTTGAAAAAATAATGAAATTATATTGAAGCTAGAAAGAAAATATGAGTTGATTCAATCTAGGAATAATTGTCATCAAAATGAAATAATAATGCAAACTTCGATTCGACAAAAAATAAGTGTATCAATAATACTACTTTTACCCTTGAATTATGGATTATGGATATGAAACTCTTGCTAATTCCAAATGCAGCAGAGCTAAGAAACATGAGTGTGAATTGTTGGATCTTTAGTTTTGCGTGGTGATTGAAGTTCAAATGATATTATGAATGGGATTATCATGTTCCTCGACGTTTACTTGATTGCATGCGCACTGCTCATTTCAATTTGTACAAGATATCTTTTACATAGAAAACTTCAATGTAGACAGAAGAAATATTGTGCGGAACAAATAAATACACACACCTTCCTGTTTCGAAGCATGAAAAGGTTCTGAAAATGTATTCAATTTCAACTATGTTGAATGCATGGTCAAATATATAAGAAAGCAATGGAATTTCTACCGTGGTAACAGCACTATTTTGATTTCCAAATTGTTGTTGGTTTTACAGCTCTGGAACGCTTTTGCCCATCCATGTAGGATAGCTATCGTACATTTATGACAAGACATTTATACCAAGACACATTTATGTATAATGATGAGTCTAAGTACTCAATTAACCAAGAAGAAGACCTGGTTTGAGGTACCAGTCTCTTCGGGTTGTGGCATCGCTGCCACAGTGTTCAATACGTTATATTGTAGGATAACCTAGAATCTGGATGCTCTGGAATTTTATAGGTATTTTGAAGATCTATAATGCAACCATCAAGTAATTCCACTTTCATCGCTATGACTTCACGTTTGATTTTCCAAGTTCTAAGTTCCATTTATCATTTTCCATTTTCAATTCCCATTTACTTCCCATATGGCGTTTGTTCTGTGACGACTGATTTCTTCTGTGACTCCGGCGACTTCAGTCTTTGTTGTGTTTATTAGTTTCTTTGCATTTTTTCCTTCACGGGTTTCAAGATCTATTATGTTATGCGGGTTGCCTGAATGTTGTAGGTCGTCAGATATTCCACGATATTTCTCTCGACTCGAATACCTCACTTGTTATTCATCCAGTCTTTTTTGTTCGAAGCTTTCTACTTCCTTTATTCCATATAGAAAGGAAACTAACATGACTAAAAAAGTGGCAATAATACTTGTATAAATATAATGCATTATTTGTTCTTTCTTCACTCAAGTTTGTTTTTATGCAGAGTAGCAGAGATCCGGCATATTGCTGGATGAATCGTAGTGTCTCCAGGGCCTATGTGCACATACCTATGTTTTGCTCAAGTCCCGATGGATTGCGTCCGCCTCTTGCCGATTCGCCGAGCCACCGTTCAGATATCGCCGTCCATAGAGATGGAATGAAACCATAACATTTATGTTGCGGCTACGTACATGAGCAGTCACTTTTCCCATCCCGCCTCTCTCATCGCGTCCTGAAAACCTGTCCTGGTGCTCAAACTGGAATATCTGTGCGTGAAGATTTCGTGTACCTTTTACCGCGTTCTTGTTTTTGTTTTGTTTTACGCGTTTCTGTGCCGATCAATTTGGCGTTAGTACCATGGCGACCTGCTGAGTGGTTGCTGAGATACGGTGGTTTGAACATTGCTACTCGAGATAAACGTGTCCGCCTATATCGTTGCCGTGAGTACTACACGTGGCTTGTTAT
>OZ023326.1:17376843-17426843 GCA_964007535.1 Brachyptera risi
GATTAAATTAGGTAAATTCTATGAATTTATTCAAAGTAATCATGTTCTACAAATTGTCTTCTCTGGGCTATCCATTCAGGAGTCCAGAGTTCGAACCCCGCTATGGTCGACCATCCCAACAGAGGTGCATCGTTGTTTTCCTCTGTCGTTCTGGTCCATTTGGGATCGTTTCTTAACAATCATGCCACAATCGACTGCTTCCATCTATCTGAACACATCTAATACATAACAACATAACATTTCTACCCTTTATCTTTTTTTTTTTTAATAACATCGAAACTTGATATGACCCTTTATCTTATTCTTCATTTTTCGACGCCCATAGATCTGACTCATCAGTGAAGACGTGCGTCGATAAACCCTACATGAATGAGTTCAAAACATTATATTTGTCGTGCAGTTGGAAAGGGAGGGTTCAGTATGGTCACCATTCTTTCACCCAACCATTGCGTTCGATCATTTGAAAGAAAACTATAAACGATTTTCATCGTTGCAACTTTTAGATTAACATATTCTATTCTTTGAAGAATTTAACTTGAAACAGTTGATTGAATTGTAAAGCCTATGACTTCTTCACAGTTGATAAAAATAAAATATGCATGGATAGAAATGTTCAACTACTTAATTATTTATTTGACTATACGTAAAAGACTTGAAAGAAATCGCAATATAGAATATTGTGAGATGATTATGATTGCAGTTTGCTCAACGACCCCACCATACCTATAGGTTATACGGGGGTACGAATTATAACGAAAATATGAATTGATGATAAGTGAAAGAACGTTCACAAAAACCCATGCTTTATTCGGTACTCGAATCCACTCAAAGCGGCCCCCGACTCCAGGTCCCAAAGCGGTTTCATAGTTGACTGAGCTACGGAGGGCGTCTACTGTAGGATGAATTCGTTTTTTAAATCGAATTAATATAATAATCATTCAAAACTGATTTTAAAAAAAATTGTAACTTCGTATTTGCCATGTAGTCCTACTTTAACAGCTAAATTACATCCTACATGGTTATGCATACTCGTATCAACTATAGAAGGTCATCTACCAACTAAGTAATTGTGAAAATTTCGTTGGATACATAATCTGAATGCAACTTAGAGGATTGGGTGCTTTTCAGAGATGTAGTGGCGTTCCTTTTGATAATTCTGTCTATATAGAAACATCATAATTCCCTGAAATCACTACAGCATCGCATTATTAAGAGTGATATTTGTGTATGCTTGGTTGATTGGTTGATCAGTTACAACTACACATGTAATCTAATGTATTATGAATGTGCGCCAATATAACCAATAATGCCAATAATGGTCGTTAAGTACCAGTATTTTGTCTTTTTTTCATACTATTTGTATTCGTTTTATATTTATTCATCAAATCAAGGGTGGATAGTTGATTATACTTCTGTGCTCATTGAACGTCAAATTTTATTAAATATATATTTACGGCAACCAATCGAGTCTGTACACGTGAATCGTTTTGAGAAGTCCAAATTTGAACTCCCAATTCGCCAATGCTGAATCACATCACAACCTTGAAGCCAGGTTTTGACAAACAATGACGATATTCATTTCCCAATTTTAGAGAAAACCAGAAAGCTCCATCTTAATTTCAGAAATTAAAATTATTGGATGAGCGAAGCGAAGACTCAATTTCACCATACCCGAAAAAAAATACTTGTTTGTTTGTTTGTTTGTTTTTTTGTTCGTGCTCTACAGGTCAGACCAAAATTCAAAATCAGTTGAAACTTGGTACACACAAGTATCCTTACCCAATTTGATACTGCATAGTTTTGAGGCGTGATCGGTTGAACCACTTCTGAGAAAACTCATTCCAAAGTTTTCAAAAATCCCATTAGAATAACGACCCGGAGGAAAAAATTCGTGAAAAATATTTCATCTGAGAGAATTCAAATTCTCAGGGAATTTCAATCTAATGATGATACACATTATTCCGAACTTTCACTCAAATCGGATCACCTGTTTCGATGTAAAAAAATATATAATGTAATTTGTATTAATTGTTCAAAGCTATTAAGATACCTATTAAATCAAAGCAACAAGTGTCACCACTTGATTGTAAACGATTTAAACAAAGCCCTCTTTATTATCATATAAATTAATAATGGAAAATAAGATGGCAGTGATGTAATGGTTTGGATCTCAAGGTGTATATATATATATATATAATAACCAATCCAAAGATAAGTTGATATGTTCCGGCCAGCTCATCCATCAACGCGGAAACACACAACGCGTTTGCGTAGTTTAATAATTTGTACTCGAGGAGCCAGCCCAATCTCTGAGTCGTGACGTAGACACGACTCGATTCTGTTCATGTTTCTATACAGAATCGGTAATGCCTACGTCATGACTCGTGATCTCTGAGAAACAAAAAATAATAATTCCATTTCTGAAATTGAGATGACAAACGCAGCATATGCGATGTAAGGTGAGCTTTTCATCTATTTATGAAGTATAATCGAAAACTTTTCACACCTTGACTATGTTGACTAGGACTACTATAAAATATACTCCATTCGGTAAATATAGAATTTATAGCTGTGAATCTCATCAATGGTTCTGCTATGATTTCTATCTATTAGTTGAATCAAAAACATTTATCAAATTATTATTTTCTTCCAAACGGCTGGTTCGAATTGCATACCAAATTCTAATGTGTATAATATCTTCACATTCAGAGATTAAATTAAATTTTTTTTTTTTTCAATTTTGCCGTTCAACCAAATCTTATGGACATTTTAGAAACATTAGAATGATATTTCTCAGAAAAGGTCCAACCGATATGACCCAAGAAATATAGTTCCAAGTTGGATAAGTCTACGTATACAGAACAAAGTTTCGAATTGATCATTCAAACCGTGCGACCTGTGCAGTGCTTCAAAAAAAAAAAAAAAACATACAGACAAAGCTTCATAAGAGTAGGATGGAGGTTTTCGTTATCGCTCATCAAATTTTCTCTGAAATTAGTGGAAAAAAAATCATCATTATTATTTCAAATCTAGTTTCAGGGTCGTAATGTGTTTTGAATACTATAGTGATAACATTACAACAGATGACAGTCGTTCGGAAATCTTATTTCACCTCTACTGTGTATATTCTAATTTATATTGTATCATAAATCATTATATTCGTAGTGCGAACCAGTTTGGCACATTCGTTCCCGAGTCCAGCTTGATGTAAAACTAATACAAGTCTGGCTCGTTGATGGAGCATCTGGACGCGACGCTATTCTAATACTGATCGCGTGAAGCAGGGATAAGTTTCAGAGTCAATAAGAGAATGTGGAACACGAGGAGAGAGGATTTCTCAGTCATTGTTATAGTTGTGTGAAGTTCTATTTATCTACTGTCAACGCCATCACATTGCATTCGGTTGACAGAATTAGACGGTAAGAAAACATAATACACTACTTCTTTGAAGAGATTCACTCCTGGACGCGAGACCGTCACAAACACACACACACACACACACACACACACACATATATATATATATATATATATATATATATATATATATATATATATATATATATATATATATATATGTGCATTCGTAGGTTCTCGTGGCCGATGGTAGTTGGTAGTATTATTTCTGCGGTAATCCTGAAGATGGCGGAGCAAAGTCTGCCGAAACGTCGACACGAAGAGTTTCAACATAGTGGCATTACCGCAGAAATAATACTACCATATATATATATATATATATATATATATATATATATATATATATATATATATATATATATATATAAATATATATATATATATATATATATATATATAATACGAATATATATATATATATATATATATATATATATATATATATATATATATATATATATATATATATAAATATGATAAGTAAATCTTTGCGGAAATTTGCCCTTCTTCAAGGAGTGTTTTTAGTTCTGAACAGAACCTTATAGTACTCGACGTTTCGCCGTTTCGACGTAAAACTATTCGCTATCTCTAGAATCGTTCTTGTCTCGTGGAGATCCTTGAAAATGTACATTTTAATGGAACATTTCCTAATTGTCATCACCTACAGTAGGGATAATAACGGGCCTAACGTCGAACACTGTGGTACACCTGTTCTATTTCCAGCTGAGTGAGACAAAACATTATTAAATTTGACTTTTCTGAAACTGCATTCCAAATATGACTTGAGTCACTCCACTATCATTCTACCTATATATCATATTTTCATAGCTTTCACCCTATCTACTGTTCCAAAAGCTCGTTTTAGATCCGAATAAATTGCAAAAGTAACTTCTTTTCTCATAATTTTTTCCATAATGTCAGATATAACTATAGTTGTATTGATGATTCATAGCCGTGATTCTCTATGAATCCTGATTGTTCTTCAATTAGTATTTTAATTCATTTTGAAAATTTATAAAATCGTTCTGTCATGCACTGTACATTCTAAAATTGTATTCATAAAATGTAGCGTATTTACTGCTTCCTATTCTTCACAGTTTATTGTATGCAACACGACTTCAAATAAATACCACCATATAACTATATAACCAGCTATAGAGATTTTCATCAATTGTGGAAATACTCCTAATTCTAGTGATTCATTTACAATATATCCAATATACACACTAATTACTCCCTTGGGAATGTCTCAAAATCTTATCTGTTATTTCGTCTTTTCCTTGATCCGATTCTTCAAGCTCATTATTTTTGATATATTTTCCTTACAACTGATTGGAAAAAATCCGCCATTTTATCATGATTCTCATTCATTCTGATATCATCTGGTACATTATATTATCAACTCTTCCATCATTGATTATACTTGTAGACATTTCTTCCAGTCCAGATATGAAGAAACTATTGAATGATTCTGCTATTATTAGATAATCTTCTGATTTCTTTACTTTAAAATACAAGTCATTTTCATTTTCCTTTTGCTTTCTCTCTGTATAATTTTTTTCGATACTCTCCAAACTTCTTGGGTGCCGCTCTCGGTAGCTTCGTCAGCTACGGCACTGCCTCAGAAACTGAAGTCACCTTTGGGCGTGGGTTCGAGTCCCGCATAAGGCAAGAGATTTTGTAAACGTTCTTTCAATTATCATCACCTCTTAGATTCACAATCAGCTGCTCATTCGTACCCCGGTGTCTCCTAGCTGCCGGTCGAATCAACAATCATTAAAATATATTTCTTTCGTTCTATGATTTTATTACAATATGACATCTACTATATCTTCTAGATTGTCTCATAATTCACTAACATCTAGTATCTAAAAAACATAATTTTCCTGACATTGTTTATCTGCTGAACTTTGGAGGAATTTTACTTCCAACGCCTTTCACTGTGATGGTTTTTGTATAATTTCCAACATCATTTATATATTGATGTGTATATTTTTTCCGGCTGAATTTTCTGGGCCTATATCTACTTCTTATACTAATTATACGGCAAACTGATATATGATATCTTCAAACATTTCACGATATCCATCAGTACTTTTTATATCGAATGGAGAATCTGAAACTGTAGTTACTTCAGGAATGATTTCGAAATGCACTTAGAATTTTTCTTCCACTTTCGACAATGATTTAGTGACTGAAGAGAAAATGTGTAATTCACAGTAAAATATCTAGCAGAAGAAGAGCGTTAAATAATACGTTACTTTGATGTATGAACGTTCTGACATCTATCAACATTCTTTTGCACCGCTTTAGTCCGTTCTAGTTGTATGACCTCTCACTAATGGTTACCAGTACTGTTGAGCGTACTAAGAATAATGGGTGCATTTCCCATTTTATATGCAATTCTTTTTGTGACACATCTCATCAGAGAAGTATTTCAACATTTTACTCACGCGAATCTCTTTGTCAGTATTCACAGCCATCAGTTATGTATTCAATGGAAATGTCCTGATTCGGTAGCGTCAAACAAATAGAAAAACATTCGAATAGTAGAATGAAAAACAAGAAACAAAATGATGTGAGAGAGATATTGAGAGATTCGATGGAGAGAAATGGATTTTAATTTTAGTTATAGATTGGAACTAGTAGACGTGGATGAGTCGAGTGGAGAACCTAATGTGCATTACATGACGAAGAGCCCATTAACTAATGACCCCGGAGATACAAAATGATGAGATAGGTATATATATATATATATATATATATATATATATATATATATATATATATATATATATATATATATATATATATATACACATATATATATATATATATATATATATATATATATATATATATATATATATATATATATATATATATATATATATATATTATATATAGGCCTATGAGCGGCGTGCGGTGATTAATTTGCAGGGTATGCTACTCATAATAAAAACGATCAACACATAGGGTGGTATGTGCGAAGCCGGTGACCCGCGGGTGTTTGGGAGGCAAATCCCTCCATTTTCAGCCCCTCAGGGAATTTTTTCTCAACCCTAATTTCTGGTGTATTTTTCTGAGTTTTGATGGCACGTATGGAATGGATTCGGATGAGAAAACAAAGGAAAAAACGAAAAACATCACTTTTTAATGGTAGGCTTGTGCTCAAAGTATTCGAATTTTTTCACATGCGATTTACTACCTTTACCTAAACTTGAATTTCATCCTTCTTTGCTTCCATGTCTGCATTTATTTGCATAAATGCAGTATCTGCATTCGCCATTATTTGTTCAGTATTCACCACTCACACCGTCAGCCTAGGACACCGAACACATGTTGAAAACTTCAAAACAATGCACTAACCATGCCTACAACAAGTTACAACACGTCGAACACAGATATACTAATACGCCGTTAATGCGTTCACAGAACATCCGATCGTTCTAGTCTATAATACGCACAGACGACTCAAGTTTTGAGATTCTCTTCACGGTTTAGCTTGTCGGACCGAAGCGGGCTTACCTACTTATTTTTGCACACCTCCCCCCGCAATTTGTCCATACATTAGGACCTTTGATGAGCAAGAAAATCAACTCCATCAGTACCCCGGAGAAGCTTATAATTTTAAAGCACGCCAAGCCGTTGTAATGTGTTGTATATATATATATATATATAAATATATATATATATATATATATATATATATATATATATATATATATATATATGTATATATACATTCATACAATAATATATATTGAACAATTTATCTACCCGTATCATGACTGTTATTTGAATTGAGTAGTCTACATTGCTTCTGCTCCGCGTATTTTCCTTGGAATTCAGGCATCCCTTGGCATATCGTTGACGAGTTTCCATATGTAGATTCACGCACTGTTTCTCGTATACCTGCGATTTAATATTTGTTAAGATTCACATTCCGAGTAAACACTTTTTATAGCAACTTGCTTCAAATTTTGTTTTCTATTAAAAAATCGTTCTCCAATACTATTCTACAGATATTATCACATTCTTTATTCCATGCTGTATGATACTCTATGATAGAAGTTCATCTTTGAACATTAGAGTATACAAGGCAACTGTTTAGTAGATATACAAACAGCTCAATCAGATTACAGAATACATCAATGAATAAAATATATTTTTCTCACCCATCCTTAGCCATCCTCCTTTTTGGAAATTAACGTTATTTGTGATCAAGTTATGCCGACACAAATTACGTACTTCCCACTTTTCGAATTGAGGTCACATTCTCACCCTCGTCTATCAGTGTCCGACAGTTACATGGCACCCTTCTGAATATGCGTCGCAAACTATTATCATCCCCCGCGTTCTCATTCCTTGTCCCTCCTCCCAACCGAACCTGACAAAACCCTTTCCCTCCCACCGCCCCCCCCCCCCACACACACACACACGTTTTCATTAGTCAACATTGATTTGTTACACACACACACATATGTCTATGTATGTATAGATAATATATATATATATATATATATATATATATATATATATATATATATATATATATATATAAATATATATATGTATATATATATATATATATATATATATATATATATATATACATATATATATATATATATATATATATATATATATATATATATATATATATATATATGCGATAGATTTGCCCAATCATAAAACTTTTATGATTAGACAAATCTATCTTACATATCTCGATATTGGATGGTATCCAAAAAGTTTATTATACATATATAGGTCTTCAGGCACACATACACACACACACCCCTATATATATATATATATATATATATATATATATATATATATATATATATATATATATATATATATATATATATATGTATATATATATATGTATATATATATATATATATATATATATATATATATATATATATATATATATATATATATATATATATATATTTAAATAACTCAACAATGTACTTAAAACTAAACACTGACTAACAGACGAGACCGAAACTTGTCTGTACTGACGAGAGAGAAAAACTTAGAAAATAGCCATCGTACGAGATAGGCTGCGAAACCAACTTGATCTATTCGACAATCAGAGAACAACTTATCGCCAATAGATCGGCAGTGGAACCAGACCTACCTGCACGGCATTTCGAGAAGAACTGAACTGATGACAGATATACAAATATTATCTTGCGAGGCCAACTTTGCGTTTGCAACTCCTTTATTTAATGAGGATCAAAGAGATTTCGATTGGTTTTGATCCGCGTGATATCCCTTCAGTGTGTATACACTCGAGGAAGATGTGTTAGTATATATTTTTCTTATTCCCTGTAGACTGGAACAAAGTGCAGAGAATATATGTATATTCTTCCATTGATAAAAAAGCTGACGCTACTCATGAACCTTTTTATTCAATTCGTTTCCAAGTTCAAATCCTATAAATCTGAATACTTCATGGGAAAAGTCATCCCCCACACACGCGAAATTCATTTTGATTATAAGGTATACTCATGTAGTGTAACCACGTGAAGATCTCCGTGGGACGTTTTACAAGGAGAACAAAACATAAAAAAACACTTCAGGTTCATTTTCTAACGTTGTTTCATACAATTCAATTTATTGAGGAAAATCTTGAAATAGAATCCATTGATGAAGAAAATAATATAGCCCATTATACTGTTATCAAGAAAGAAGTCTCCAGAGTTCAGGTTTTAGAGACGTTCTAAATTCGAAATGAAATTATTCGGTTCAACACAGAATATGACAACACAAATAAAATAGGGATAAGATTCGAAACTGTACATTTTTTGAAAAGAAAATACTTATATAAAAGGAGAAGTGTTAAAAAACTTCTGATATACAGTTTGATAACGTATTGTGTCAAATATGAATGTGAAAGTGTAGGGATCTGAGACGAAAAGGATGACAGGAAAAGAACCGCGGGTACAGCTGTGTTGAGCACCATCATTATGAATATCTCTATCCAATTTTTTTTACAGCTTCAAACTCTTTTGAGTTCAAAGTTTGAGAGTGTGACAATGTTTAGGCCTACTGTATAATATTCATTGTTCCTCATACTGCTCGAGTATACAAAAACTAAATACTAATAAAAGTATATAAGGTATTTGGGTGTAATGTTGGTCAAATTATATCGGTTATAGGATGGTGAGTAGGATATGTCGGTTTCATATGTGAGGTGAGGTTAGGTTAGGTCAGGCCCTATAGATTAAATTTGCATTGTAATGTCCAATCCTGTGACTCAATGAATATATCAAATTCAAATATTAAATACCAAATATCAAATATTAAAGAAATCACGCCGCGGAGCATATGAATGACAATGATAATAATAATGATTTTCTCATTGTCTCGTTAGATTGTATATGTTCACAACATTGAGCATCGTCAGCATCGTCCGTTTACGTTAAAATATGAGATACATGTAAATAGAAAGATACAAATGTAGTGAAATATCACACTTGATACAACAAGACCTACAAACAATTACACTCACACTCAAAACAGCAGTCATATTGAATCATACACCTCACTACATTCAAAAAGTTAAAAAGGTTATTATATTGGAATTTCATTCTTTATCTGTCAAAAAATCATTTATAGAATAAAAACACTTTTGTATTAGATACGATTTGAGGGCCAGCTTAAATTTTGGTCCTAATTGATTCCTGATGTCAAGAGGTAATTAATTGAAAAGTTTGAGAAGTAATCGAATATCACATAATATGTTAGCATGTAGACCATATAAGAACATTATGAAACCCACGTTTCAACTGGTTTTATGTAGGCACATCTCTGCTGAATTCTTTTTTCGAGCTCTTATAATAGGCCAAATAGAATCATCAATGCTGACATCCGTTTCACTCCTTATTCGAATCTCCGTGAGGAAAATGCAGCGTATTTTTGTCTTTATTTAAACACAATTTCTGTTACGACAGCCTCATTTCCTGGACAAGCAAGAGATTCAGTAGAATATTTTTACAGTATTTTTTACATGCCTGGACAAGCAAGAGATTCAGTAGAATATTTTTACAGTATTTTTTACATGACATTTCGAACTCGTAACTCAAATATACGAGAAGACAGGAAGATTCAAATTTTCTTTCAATTTCCGTTTCCGCTTCCAATTCCGTGCATCCATTGGAGACAAAATTTAATATTTATTAGGAGCGTATGGAAGTTGATTAAACGAAAAATCAGTCTGCTGATGATGAGTTTCGAACGGCATGAGTTATCGAAATTCTAATACCGGATAAAAACATACAGCCTATTGGTTATACCGTCAAGATGGTATGTTATGAATATTTGACGCATCACATAATTGTCAAACGTACACAGCTCATAAATGTGAATCCTTTTTTCAAACGATATGGGCAATATAAGCGATATAGGCGACATGGGATACATACAGATGAGCGACATAGGCATATTTATGTAAAATACGTGTAATGGAATACAGATGAGCGATATAGGCATATTTATGTAAAATACGTGTAATGCAAAGCTATACGTACACCTTAATTTTGATAACATCAAGTCAAGGCTTCCCTGTTCTACTTGTTACTCATTTGTAACAAGATTCAACGTTATAATTGATGGTCTCACCTTTTGATCTTCGATCTTGATAGCTTTTTAATTGATCAAAAAAAAATATATTGTCATTATTGTCTCTAACACGGCTAATCGGAATCATATGAAAATTTGGAATAATGCGTATCATAATTGGGCTAAAATTTCGTGAAAATTTGAATCGGTTTTGACAAATATTTTCTCGAAATTTCCTTCTTTTAGATTATTTTTATAGTGGTTGTAAAATTTCGAAATGACTTTCTCAAAAGTGGTGCAATCGAATGCACCTCAAAACTATACACAGTAGTGACTTAGATAATGACGTGTGTACGCTAACTCTCAACAAAATATGTGATTCTAGTTGACCTTTGGAGGGCCAAAAAATATTAAAAAATCGTTTTTTCAAGTATGTTACATTTTAGTTTCAGCTAAATTTTAGTTTTGGCTCATTCAATAAAAACATGAACATCCCGATCTCACGTCAATACGCCAATAATTTTGATGAAAGTCAAAGAAAAAGAGGGTGAAGAGAATAATTGATCCGTAATTCGTTTCGGTAATTGATTCGTTGAATGTTGAAAGTGGCTAGATCTTTCATGTGAAATGAGATGAAACATGGAATTAAGCCAGAGCGGTATAATGAAGAAAATCATCAGGCCCTACTGTCAATCGAAGTAAATGGGGATTTGAATGGGAAGTGTTCCTTTAAGAGTTAGATGAGTTGAAAATAAAGATATAAACTTGATCTTTTCTGAATCAAATTGATGCAATAACAAAGTTATTTTAAAAGCTATGCCAATTAAAGTGTTTATGTTTTGAAGAATTGAGTTTTTATACAAAGGAGTACGATTTAATTTTCACATTATAGCCAGTTGCCTTAAATTAAGACAATGGAATAAATACCGTTGGAGATACTAATTAATTGCTTAATGAATCATTATATCCCTACTTTCAATCAGATATGCGTAGGCCTATAAGGGATTTATTTTCCTCACCATCGCTTGTCTACGTGACTTCAGAAACGGTCAACAATACAATAGCTTGATGGCACTAAGAGTCTCCGAATATATTCTGAGAATGATGAAACACCTGCTTAATTATTTCATAATACAATTTATAACTCTCGTTTTTTTGACCTTTTTCGTGACAAAACATAGCTCAATTAAAATCATGAATCATAAAATCAATAGGATCAGATAATCATAAATGAAGTTAATTAATGCGCTATAAAAGCTGTTCATATGAGAAGATTTTCAAAACCGACAATCCTTGTATCTCAATTGTATGAATCCAGGCAGTCATTTAATAAGCCATCACTCATCACTAGTCGTTGATTCTTTCACATTTCAAAATGGCAGCCGCTGTTCATCGGACAATCGGTCTACGTCACCACATGCGGACGTCGTCGTCGTCGTCGTCGTCGTCGTCGTCGTCGTCGTCGTCGTTGTTGTTGTTGTTGTTCCGCACAGCCTAAACTAACTTGAATCAACCCAATCTAACTAACAATCAACATATTATTATTTTATTATTTATTTTTAATTTAATTACAGCTTTAGATTCACATCCGGTGGCAGTTTTTTTTTCCAAGCAATATGAAATAATGATAATGAATGAATGGATAATGAATGAATGATTGATATATACAGTTATGATTATAAATATATGGGTAGATGAAGGTGATTAGGTTACAAAACATATTGGGTGCATTAGAAAGGCTAAGATTTGTCAACATTTTGTTGAAGGCAGTAGGCTTGAGTAATGTCTCCATTCTATTTTTCGGGATGCCATTCTATAGACGAATGGATCTACCCAAGAAAGATTGAAGGCCAGTGTCTGTGTTGTGCCTGGGTAGGTTTATCTTGAGTTGGTGGTCATTTCTGCCGATGAAGAAAGGCTTGGTAAGTCGGGCGGTAACATCCTCCCATGCTGCTTGTTTTGTGACCTATCCTAACTCAAACTAACCTAAACTAACGAACCTAATCAAACAAGACATTTACAAACTTTTTTCATCTGAACTAAAACAAATCTAAAACCTACTTCCATTCGACGTATAGTCAATTCGTTTTCAAATAGATTTGAGCAGTTCTTCGCTGACTAAACTGTTATCACAGATCTGAGTAACGATTCAGCCGAATTGCTTCACCTTGAAACGGTTCAAATATTTCACGTACTCTGAATCGTTTCAGTCAATACGCTTTGAATATCGAAAAAAACGATCATATTCGATTATATACACTGCCGTGTTATTGGTTCGGACTTGTGGACACGTCCCTCTACTCCATTTTGCTTGATTTTCCACATATTTCAGATGCGATTCGAAAGCGCCAAATCGCTTTTTGAACAGTTTTGAAAATCAATCGTTTCTGCCGGAAATTGACATTGTATATCACAAAGTGTGAACCGTTTCAGGCTAAATCGATTTGGCCGTATTTTGCTTGGTTTTCCACATATTTCAGATGCGATTCGGAAGCGCCAAATCACTTTTTGAACAATTTTGAAAATCAATCGTTTCTGCCGAAAATTGACATCGTGTATCACAAAGTTTGAACCGTTTCAGGCTTAATCGATTTGGCCGTATTTTGCTTGGTTTTCCACATATTTCAGATGTGATTCGAAAGCGCCAAATCGCTTTTTGAACAGTTTTGAAAATCAATCGTTTCTGCCGAAAATTGACATTGTGTATCACAAAGTTTGAGCCGTTTCAGGCTCAATCGATTTGATCGTATTTTGCTTGGTTTTCCACATATTTCAGATGTGATTCGAAAGCGCCAAATCGCTTTTTGAACAGTTTTGAAAATCAATCGTTTCTGCCGGAAATTGACATTGTATATCACAAAGTGTGAACCGTTTCAGGCTAAATCGATTTGGCCGTATTTTGCTTGGTTTTCCACATATTTCAGATGCGATTCGGAAGCGCCAAATCACTTTTTGAACAATTTTGAAAATCAATCGCTTCTGCCGGAAATTGACATTGTATATCACAAAGTGTGAACCGTTTCAGGCTCGATCGATTTGACTGTACCGTCAACCGTTTTCCAGCTGGATGAGTGATCAGTTAATGAAACTGCAGTTTATACGAAGTGATATTGACTGACGCTTGAATAGGTTCATTAATGGAACGGCTGGACTGGTGATTAAACAGTAGTTGCTAGCACGTTGAATCGTCATTCAGTAGGCGGGGTTGGATTCCCGCCATGATCGACCATCCTTGCTTGAGGTTTTTCTTAGTTACCTCTGTTGTTTAGGTTTGTTTAGGGATAACTCCATCATTAAAGATAGGCTATACGACCTTCTAGACTATCCAAAACAACTAATGAAAAATCCTTGTGAATAATCTTTTCATTATCTTTTTTTGTCATTCGTCGATGCCAATAGATATATATTTCATCATTACAGTGCGCAGTGAGCCCAATATGAAATAAAATATATAGGAAATGGCCTCATTTCTCCTATCATTACCACATTGGAGGTTTGTATTTGTATTTTTATTTATAAGCGTTTCATGTTACACCAATTAACTTGTATGACAATACAGCATTGAACGTACAAAGTTTATACAAATTTGTCACAATTGAAATAAAAATATTATTATAACATGACTTATTATTATGATAGATGATATGGGTACACAATACATTACATATACTCAGTTCTGTATACATATCAGATGGTACAAGATTAAACTTATAAAAAATCTCGCAACAATGTTGTACCTGTATACATTCACGTACATATACGTGTCACATTTGAAATTATAACTGAGAGCAATGAAAAATATAAAAAAATACTAAGACTTGGTTCTGCCAATACTAATCGTTAGATGTAAAGAAATTCACTCGAATTGTGTAGAATTATTGTCGGTCAGAAACATTTTTATTTTGGCTTCAATTTTAAATATATATCGACTAGTTATCGCTTCAAAATATTTTGGAAAATGATTATAGATCTTTGAGCCAGCAATTATTGGTTATTGGTTATCACTGGTTATATGTAGTGATATAAAATATAGATTCTAACCGATTTTCATAGACTATAATATTACTATATGGTACGTATAGTAGCCTACGCACTGTAGGCCTACATTGTTTTCTAAAATCTTCACTTTTACTTGAATGAATTAATGTTCTGTTCTACCTATATTAAAAGATTGGAAAAGATGTTACGTATTCTGATATAATTGGTGGAGGTGACAGCTGTATATACAAGAGACATCTTGTCATGTCAAATTATTTCAGGAATGTCCTACAGAATAAAGAAACGACAGATTGAATAAATCAATTGAACCATTTAATTCCAAAACATTCGTGGACATTACTTTTCAATATAGTTTTCAGTTCGTATAGTTGACAAATCTATATTTCATTGATTACACTCCTCAGGTCCAGTATTACCAAGTCCAGTCAGTATTTATCTGAGAGTTGGTGAAAAGAAATACCACAGGTAACCATGGTGATAACAAGTTTGAACTGTCAGATAAAGGTTAACTAGACTTGGTAATACCGGGCCTTAGGCCTATAACTATATGTTGCTTTTGCATATCATTATACCACGTGCTTCCGGAGTCATCAGATGCGTGAATAACTGTATGAGTTTAGGAAAAAATCGGCTTATACAATATCTGTGAATAATCCAGACAGGCTGTTTTGAATAAAAATATTAAATGCATTTTTCCTGATCAAATCTCCATGAAAATGATCAACACGTTTATTTGCGATACAATTTGAACTGCAGATAAACGAGGGCAGTGAGCGGCAGCTTGCAGTGAGTGACTAGAATGCATATTTTCAAACTCAAGGTATGTAGATCTCGATCACATTAATTCGCAACCAATTCCTTGCATACAACATAATATATACTGCGTTTGCCTAGAACAATAAACACCGATTTAGACAATTCGTTGTCTCCGCCACACTAATTATAGTTATAGAAACTATACCTTTCAATGTAGTCTGTTCATGATCGCTTCTAAAATAAACGAAAAGCGTATTCATAAGGAAACTTATTGGACTTTCTTTTCAATAGTAACTTTCAACAGATGATTAGGATTGGAATTGTTTAAATAAAATTTCATCCTCCATAAGAATGATCAATTATTTAGTTACGTAAACAGTAGGCCTACAGTACATACTATGACACCCCTGCGACACAAACGAATGCAGTACTGTATTCTGAGATGCGCGCGCCTAAAGAACTTTGTTTGTCGTGTAGAAAACACCACCCGTATTATTGGAATTAGTAATTTTTATATAAACTTCTGCATCAACTATGGCATCCATGTTCACAAATAATAGGCGATAATCAAGGCTAATTGCTACAATGGAGAACGAAAAACTTTTGGGTAAAAGCGAACAATAATTGAAACCTTCCAACAGATGTAAGGACTTTCATTATGATATAAACAATTGAAACCATGGAAAATTTCTTGTTTTTTTACAATTCAACCAACTTCATTGGCAACATTGATGAAATGATACTTTTATAATGTTCAGTTTTGAATAGAATAATACAAATACAAGACGATCTGTTTGTATGTATAGTCGGGAGATATTCTGTTTATTTAGGTCTACGTTGTAATCTCCTCACATTTAGTTAGATGTAGATACATATACGTGAAACTTGTAGTACATATAAATATGAACATTTATGAATATGAACAAACATTCAGGTACAGTAAATATTGAGAAAAGTTCAAAGTTAAATAGTTCAAGAGTTCAGAAATAATTAATAACAGTAAAAAGCTACCAATGAATATATATTATATATATCATATCATTATTGATATATATATATATATATATATATATATATATATATATATATATATTTATATGTTTTTTTTAATTAAATCTTTTTTTTGCAGTTTGAGCAAAATATGTGACGAAAATAAAACAAATCAGTTCAAATTCGCCGACGTTTCATGTCATGACGTGTCGTGTTATCCACATTCATGTTCATGTTTTCTTGCCAAAGCCGAGACAATATGTCTTGCAATACACATGGAACTTCTGCGAATATGAACTGATTTGTTTGTGTTTCGTTGAGTATTTTGAGTACGCCAAATTCCAACAAAATTTGTACTTTCGTTTGACCTGTGGAGGGTGAACCAAAAAAAAAAAAAAATGTTTTTCATTTTCGAGTACGATAGAATTGTTTTCGCTTCGCTCATTCAATTAATTATCGCACGGATGAATGGAATGACGTGGTCCGTGGTTTCGAACTGTTTTACAGTTATGCGCATGACGACGTTGATGAGGAATCAAGTCCAGTGACGTATTCGATGACGTAGCCGCTGTGTCACCGTGTAAAACGTTGTGACAGGAATAGAGGAATAGTGCCATCTCATTGTTGGAATGTATTTGATCTGTTCCACTTAATATAACAGAAGCAATATGGCCAATTTTCTTTTCACTCACAATGAAATGCTATATATGGATCTGAAAAATTATCATAAGGTATATATATATGGATATATATATATATATATATATATATATATATATATATATATATATATATTTGTATGTATATATATATACATATATATATACATAAATATATATGTATATATATATATATATATATATATATATATATATATATATATTTATATATATATATATATATATATATATATATATATATATATATATATATATATATATATATATATATATAAATATACATCATACATGTTGTAGCGTAGAATTTGAATGCCGGAAGAAGATGATAAAATGTCACTTTTCGGAATTATTTGCCAAAAAAGTGACTGTTGCAAAAGATACACTATTGAGCCCTATTCACACAGTCCAATTCACCATAAATTCCTCTGATTCAAGACTTGTATCATAGTGATTTGATAGTCTAATCGTAAAATTGCATCAAAACTAGCGCTTCCAATTTTCGTTTAAAAGGTTGGATAGCATTTTTTTCATTCAGAGCATATCCTATTTCCATCAAAGGTTTTATGAGAATTGAGGAAACAACCATGATGCACGGCCTCTTAGACACCAAACAAACGTCATCATTTGATAAAATGCACTGGATAGTCTAAATATATCTTGTATATAATTTAATGGATACAAGTCTTGAATCAAAGGGAATTGGACAGTGTAAATGGCACTTTACAAATAGTTATAACTTATGGTCTTCTAGTATACAGTCTCATACCTTCAATGAATATATCCTGAAACTTTTTTAACGTTCTTTCAATGAATACATTTTTTTTATTTCTCAAATTATATGTTTGAACTTCACAACTAAGCTCAAGATTTCTATATTAGTAATCAGGAGCCTATAGTTATTGGAGATCTGATAATTAGATAAAACAAATGATATTATAAGCACAATTCGGTGCCCACCGTTAGCCAGGATAACGCGCTGTATCCTTCTTCATTGAAGTTGATTCACCTACTTTCAAAATCCCACCCATGACTTCATTTAAAAAAAAAAAAAGTTTCAATTTGATTTTTGTTCAGTAAGAAAAGAACAGAACTTCGAAAGTCAATACCGGGGGCAATAATTGACTGATAGGAATTGATTTTTGCCTCTAAAGGTAAACGTCCGTTGACTCGTTCGAATGATCCAACCATCCTAGCCATCTTCTTCAAAACCTAATCTCCGTGACTCTTTAAATTAAGGTTTTCATCTTTAATTACTACTAAATATCTGATTTTTTTGAATATCTCAATTTCAACAGTCTCTATTTTGAGCTATGTGTTATCCAAACTGAGTTTATTCATATATTCATGTTCTTTAGAACAGAAACAGAAAACTATTGTCTTAGTTTTTGAAGTACTGATTTTCATTTTATTGAACTGGAGCCATCCTTCTACCAATCTTCATATCATCTCCAAGTAAATCTGTTGCTACATTGAGATCCGTATTAAAAGTTACTATTAAAGCATGGGTATTAATTAATGAATGGGTATTACCATTTTTTAGAACTTTTCTTAAATCATAATATATATGATGGATAACAGAGGCCCAAGGGCTGTTCCTTGTGGAACTCCCATATCGTTTCTAAAACTAGATGGGTACTAATGATCAAATTTTACCTTTAGGAAGCGATGAGTCAGGTATGACTATATCCATTTTAAGGCCCTCCATTCAATATCATATTTTTCCAATTCACTAATCAATCTGCTCCTATCAATAGTTCCTAATTCACTTCTTGAATCAACGAATAGGCTTCTGTCAAGTGACGTCACTCATTGTTGAAAGAGACAAACAACAATGTCCACCAGTTGGAATTGACCAATCATAATGTTTAGTAGTCCACCAGTTCGCTGTATTGCTATGGAAACGATTGTTTGTCATTTGTTACGTGAGCAGTCGAATATTTTTCACATTATACATTCGATTTTAACTCCAATATAACATTTTGTAAAACAGTTTCACAGTCATATTTTGATTATTATTCTTTGCTTAACGACCCCACCAACAGCTAGGTTATACGGGGGGCCATATTTTCTCTGTGTACATATCGAGTATCTATCAATATTAAAGAAATTACTCAATCCAAGAGAAGAATTCAGTTGGTCTTGAATGATAAATTCCTTTTCTACCATTGACATCACATTTATTGGGCGATACATTTCCCCATCTATGACTCTTGGAATTCTTGTTACAGGTGCGATAATTACACTTTTTAAAGCTAGAGATACAATTCCATCTATTAATGATCTATAAATTGAATTAGTCAAATATATTTTAAAGCTGGGATCGATATTTTAAAATTATATGTGTGATGCCATCCTCCCTTTGTGCGGCTGCGGATGATTTGAGAAAGTTGATTTCACGTCTTCTATTCCGATTTAATTGAACCTTTTCAGTGCATCTCCCACCATGGAGCTTCAAATATCTCTCGTAGTAATGGAGGATCTGGATATTTCGTTAATACTGTTAATGAAAAAACTGTTGATTTCATCTTCTATCTCTGCATGTTCCTTGTCTTTTTTCGTTCGAAAGTAACATTTCATCATCGTTGCTATTTTGTTTTTCATTTTATGGCGTTTTTAAGATTCTCCACAAATCCTTTTGCCTACTCATTTATTTTACGACCGTGAAAATCACGCTCCTTTCTCCTAACGAGTATGGTTACTGGGTTTCTTTTAAATTTATTATCAGCCCATCTCTCACTACTGTCACCCTGCTTTGCTACTCTAAAATGAAAAATCGTCTCTTCTTGGGCTTTTCTAATCTTTTGATAAAATCAACTTGTTGTTTTTAAATGAACATCCTTTATAAAAATTGTTTTCTCTTCTGTATGCTCATCGAGAGCTTCTTTTATTCGTGTTACTAACTTTGTAAACAATTCATTCACATTTTCTCAATTTAATCGTGTAAGAGTATATATAGTAGCTCGACGGGAGCCAAGTCCCGCGCGAAGCCATTTTGGTACAGTGAAATCACAATGTCTTACCTCTGTATTCGAAGCTGGAAGGACCTAATATGATAATTATGTATCAGATAATTTCACAAGGGTCAACAAGGGTCGATAATAATAGAACATAATAGTTTGTATACAGCTTTTTGTTTGACAATATATCTTCTCTTACCACTTTATTCAGTTCTCGTATTTCTCACTTTGAAAAGGAAGTTGACTTGGTGTGTCTTTTGTAGGTGCCTCAACCAACATCCGACAGTCTTCCGTTAAGCATATTCTTCTCTGTCGTTCATCATGTCTAAAACCATTACAGAGAATACATTTTATGACACAGAATAGTACTTTAGTCTACAAAACTGATGTTATGTGAAATTGTCAGTGCTATATTATAAATTTCAAGTATCTACTCAATGTGCCCCTACATAATAATTACTAAGCATATATGGATTTTATTTTCATCAAATTTGTAGTAAAATAGGCTCATCTTGAATCTCAAAACTGAAATATGTCAAGTGTGTTGGAATAATAATGATTCAATTACTATTATTAGGGGCATTGTGCCTACATTGTCATCTAGTTTATACTGTCTATTACTGCATAAGCCTAGTTTTTAGATGCCTATTATTTCAAGTGTTGATACTTTTAATAATCATAAGACTGTATACTAGTACATGGAGTAATGACTGGTGATATTATCCATTTTAAGACTATATAAATGATAAAAACATATAATCATTTCATATTTTCTGTTATGCTAAACGTTACCGAATCACATCACATTGCAATTTGCAATTATTCAAACTTTGTATTGTGTAAAGAACTAATGAATGCATCTGAATCTAAAAAATCTGAATCCATATTACTCCACACTCACTCCACCCCAACTTTTTCTTACTCGTAATGCCTATTGCAGTGTTTATAGCACAACTTATCTCAGAAACTGATAGACTCAAGCCTGGTCTTGTCTTGCGAGAAAAAGTTCGATTGGTTGACAACAATATTGAGGAACGACACCAGAATAAAATGAGATATTGTAGTAGCTGGTACGAATATATGAAGCTCTTCCACGCTATCTAGTGGAAAAGCGTGCATTTTGGCTTTCAAAAATGAAATTGCTACTAAATCGACTGCGTGAGTTAAATGTGCAGTAAAAATTTGAATGGAAACTAAAAATGTAGATATTTTAGCATTTAGAAGGTTGAAAGTTTCGTTGAAAACCACAATAATTCTCTTTTGGCCAATTAGCACGCGACGTCCTGAAACAACTGCGCGAATGAATTGCGCAAACGTTTTCAAGTGATCGCTCCAAAAAAATGTTCGTTTTTTTCGAAATTTCAACTCCTCTATATGGATGTAAAATTATTCACATTGTCACTTTATGTTCAAAGTCTTATTACACATAATATTTCACGCAGTCAACTTTTTAGAATTTCCTTCTTGAAATCCATAATGCACGCTTTGCCGCTAGATGGTGCGTAAGATCTTCATATTATACATATATATATATATATATATATATATATATATATATATATATATATATATATATATATATATATATATATTTATATATATATATATATATATATATATATATATATATATATATATATATATATATATATTTTTTTTTTATTTACTCATTTATTTCATTTATTTTCCTTTCCTTATAATTAACATATCACAATACACAGATTACATAACAGATACAACATATTACAACAGTGATAATAATTTTAGCAACAACACATGATAGAAAGGAAAATATATTACTGAGTGCAAGAAAGAAGAGATGATATATATATATATATATATATATATATATATATATATATATATATATATATATATTTGAATTTTTTTTTCAAAGGGTCTTTATCAGATAACAAAATAAAATTTACATTGGATATGAATCCACAAAACCCTCAAAGGTTTCATCTGTGGGATAATTACATATAAAAATTAATCAGATAATGATGTTTGTTTGTTTGTGTTTTGGATTATGTTTTTTAAATTATTTGCTTCTATTTGCTTAAATCATTTGATTATAATGCTTCTAATTTATCCGAATAACGAACCTTGTTAAAACTGAAGTTATAAAGAACATAATGATAAAACAAGACATAAAATTGAAGAAATGAAAAGTGAACATATTGCATTGTGAAACAGGGATTTGTTTTTCCAGCCATTCTGACAGCAACTACAATATTTGCTGGTGGTTCTATGCTACGGCCCTCCCGTTGTTCTAGATGGCACCGAATGGGACAGCCAATCACTGCACCCAAAAGCTAGTTCAGTCGATTTCATTATTTGAATTCATAGAAGTCGTGTGGTAAGAAAAATTTCGAGAATAACAAATAATATGTGATGACACATCGTAGTGGAAACCGGTGTCTGAAGTTTCGTTCGAAGTCGTTTCGGACGGCAAGGAAAAAAATTGGATTGAGAAGCAGGTTCTAGAATACTCGGGTTTATTGTAATCTGATAAATATAGGAAGATGCAGCGTATGCATTGTGAGATGAGCGAGGTATTTATATGAAATATACTCGAGAGTTATACACACCTCAATTTTTAAATTGTAAATTTTTTTCATTCTTTCATTCTTTCATTCATATCATTTCATCCATTCATATCATTCCATCCGTTCATATAATTTCATTCATTCATTCATTCATTCATTCATTCATTCATTCATTCATTCATTCATTCATTCATTCATTCATTCATTCATTCATTCATTCATTCATTCATTCATTCATTCATTCATTCATTCATTCATTCATTCATTCATTCATTCATTCATTCATTCATTCATTCATTCATTCATTCATTCATTCATTCATTCATTCATTCATTCATTCATTCATTCATTCATTCATTCATTCATTCATTCATTCATTCATTCATTCATTCATTCATTCATTCATTCATTCATTCATTCATTCATTCATTCATTCATTCATTCATTCATTCATTCATTCATTCATTCATTCATTCATTCATTCATTCATTCATTCATTCATTCATTCATTCATTCATTCATTCATTCATTCATTCATTCATTCATTCATTCATTCATTCATTCATTCATTCATTCATTCATTCATTCATTCATTCATTCATTCATTCATTCATTCATTCATTCATTCATTCATTCATTCATTCATTCATTCATTCATTCATTCATTCAATTATATAATCAATAATTAATTAATTAATTAATTAATTCCTATAATTTAATTCATTTATTCATACCGTCTCATTCATATTAAACTCATAGCGTTGCAACCTGTAGATTTTCACTGACAAACTTCGTTTCAATATGAGTTATTTTTCAAATATCATCCATTATCAATATCCAATATGATGTTACTTGGAAACATCCCATCGAAAGTTATTCAGGCTTTATAGAAACATGATCTGGAACAACAACAATAACATTCTGTGAAAATCTCAATTCAATCGGATAAAATTGAAAAATCCAATATTTTATCTCTTCTTATGGGGATTGTATATATTTATTTTATCATCTTTCATGAAAAAAAGATGAAAATATAAATGCATATGATGAAAATATAATTGAATATAGAAATTATTGAAATTGAAAGAGCAAGTTATTATTATCCTCGATGCTTACTTCGTTGAGTAGACAACTGTTTTTTCCGATTTGTGCGATGTATCGTCTACAAAGGAGACTTCAATGTAAACAAAAAACACCAAGCAAAAATATTATGTGTAGACGTATATTTGATTTTATGTTTTTTTACATGAGAAGGTCATAAAGTACACAATTTCAACTAACTGTTAGACGAGTAATGCAATATGTAACAAAGTATAGTGTAATTTGTATCATGGTGACAGCACATATGTGATTTTTAATATTTGACTGGTTACTCAGATCTGGGACGCTGTTATTCGGGAGACCGGGGTTGGTCGACCATCCTGACAGTTTTTTTTTGTGGTTTTCCTCTGTCGTTCAGATTGATACTGGGATGGTTCCTTAACAACAGGCCACGACCGACTCCTTCCCACCATCCAAAACACCTAATAAAATAACCTTTAATCTCATCATCCCATCGTCTCATCTCATCATCCATCGACGCCAATAGATCGTAGCCATCAATATAGTGCGTCGTTAAAACCCAATATAAATGATAAACACTGTTGCCTAAGAGTCGGAACGAAAGCTATTACACCTATAATATGAGTTAATACTATGAACTAATACCTATAATATAAGATTTAAATTATCATTTTTGTGTGAGCATATAGAGATGTCCTGAGCTCCATTACATGACGACGGTTTATGACGATGACTGCACTAATACGGAACAATGTAATAAATAAACAAATACACTTTTCTTTCGAACTTTATTCTATAATAAAGTATCACTTTTAATGTCAGATAAATGTGTTCGGGTTGGTACAAGCAAATAATCAGACGTCAGAACAATGACGTCACCATGGGATTGTTGAAATTCGAAAACAGATGAGATTATTTTTAGTTAAAGTTGGGTGAAATGTCTTCGGTTCTTTGATTTCACGCTGCAGTGAGTTATGCAGGTTTATCTTTGATGGAGTGCCGTGCTGTATACACACGTCACTCATACAGAGGTAAACACTTGTGTTCACGAACTATGAAGGTCCACCAACATAAGGCTGTTTCATCACATGTAAAATGAGAAAAACTACTTTCGACAAATAACTATATCATGAACTATAACAAATGCAGCATCATCAAAGTGAAATAATATTAGACTGAAGAAAACTCAAATCAAAATATACTTTTGACAAATAACTAATGAGCTAACAAATGGGGCACCGTGAAAGTGAATTTATATTGAACTGAAAAAATTCCAATACTAATAATTTGTTCCGTTTTTCTCTTGTACTGGTAAAATAATAAGAAACGCTTGTGGCCTGAAAAAATTCCACATGAATAATTTTAAGCAATCGGAATTGGCTAAAGTTAATATTCTTACTATTGAACAAGTCGTCAGATGATTATTCAAGATATTTCAGTTGGAAACACATTTTAATGAAATTTTATGAGATTTTATATAAATCTGTATCATTAGAACGGTAACACATGACAATTCTAATTATCTAACGAGCTGCCTAAAAGTATGTACATCAACCATGGCAAGTTTTGAGTGTTTCAAATTATTTGTGTGGAATTCTTTTAAATCAAAAGCGTTTCTATTTGTTTCATCAGTACACGGCAAAACAGAATACCATTTTTTTTCTAGTTCATCACCATTAGATGAGCGATAGCGAAGACTCCATTCCACTCTTATAGAACTTTGTCTGTGATTCTTGTTTGTTTGTTTGTTTGTTTGTTTGTCGGCACTGCATAGTTCGCACGGTTTCACAGATCAACATGAAACTTTTTCTGTAGGCCTACACGCAAACTCATCCAACTTAGAACTGTATAGTTTTTAAAATAAATCGGTTGGACCAATTTTGAGAAATATCATCTCAAAGTTTCTAAATACCCCATAAGATCATAAGATTAGGCTAGGCAAGAAAATTCGAAACATAAAATCTCTCCAAATAGATTACAATTTTCTATAAATGTGTACACATGAATGATACGCATTATTACTGTTTTGTATGAAATTCGAACCAGTCGTTTTGAAAAAAAAAATCAATCAACTGTTTTTATTCATCCAACACATAGGAATAATAGCAGAATTAGGGTACCGAGATTCACAGTTTTCTAGATTCGATATTTGCCCAACAATAAAGTATTCTTTATATGCGTCAAGGTGTGTACAATATCAGAGTCGATAAAGTAACAAGGGTAGAACTACTTTAACGACTCTTATTCAGATACCTCGCTCATCTTACAACGCATATGCTGCGTTTGCTTAGTTTTATAGTGCTGCATTAGTTCATTCATAATATAGTGACTTGTCAGAAGTAGTTTTTCTCATTTTCATTCGGCAAGATTACTATAACAAACAAAGATTTGTTAAAATCATGGAGAAATCATTCCATGATAAGTTCATCTTGGCTATATCAATGACCAGATTTTTTTTTCAACTCACTGTAAATTTGGAATTTTAAAAATCTATATGGTGATGAAATCAAAAACTGAGTATCATTATCAGTGTCATAATTTTGTGTGTTACCGTGATTATTTCAATTTTACTTGAATTTATAATCATCATCTCATAGTACTGTTATTCAATTATGTGTCATCAGATTTTTTCATGTATTTCATATTAATTGCTATCCTGTACACTTTGGAGTCAGGGACCAATATAGATTCATATTATAATAATAAGAGTGGTGAAGACAAATGAAAATAATGAATTGGAATAGAATTTGAACCTAATTTTTAGTTGTGATAATTTTAGAGTATAATAATCATCAGAACAAGGCTTACGGTGAGAAACTATCACATTATGCGTGTTTGAGTCTTGCATGAAGCATAGGTTTTTGTAAAGTCAACTTTCATCACTTTTCGTCATTTCATCACCCGCTCATCCGTAACCTCATGTAACTTGGGTATTGGTGGGGTCATGCGACGCAAATACATGCGTTGGAAGCATTAAATTCTTCAAGTTGCACTGAGAGTATGTATATTTACTGAAGTTTTCAAATCTAGAAAAACGAAGCATATGCGTTGTAAGAAGAGCGATATAGACCAATTTATGTGAAATGTAATGGAGAGTTATATACACGCACATCTTGATGCTGGAACTAATAACTTAAAGCCTTCATGCTACACTTATTACTCATTCTTTTTAATCGTTCTAATTGCATTTTCTTGTTGAAAATTTCTTTGGTTCTACCTTTTGATCTTCTTAGTAGCCGTTTAAAAGTTTTATTAGAGTTACATCATGATTACTCTTTATACAATCCGGCTGCTTCAATTAATGTGAATATCTGGAATAATGTGTATTATTCTTATTCTTCAGTTCCGTGACAATTTTAATTTGTTTCAACGAATATTTTCTCACAATTTTATCCTCTTGTTTATCAAATGTTTTCTCTCAAAAGTGTTTCAACCGATTGCGCCTGAAAACTAGACAGTGACAAGTTAGATGATAACGCATGTGTGGACGATACGATTCGACGAAAGGTGGGGTTTTGTTCGAACCATGGAGCGCAAATAGCAGAAAAACGTTTTTCCGAGTACGGTAAAATTCGCTGATCAAATTATTAAGGGCGTAACATTCTCGGGTGAAACATTCTCAGTTCCACAGCGTAACATTCTCAGTGTCAACGTGATATGGTTGCAGTGACTTGCCGTATGGACATCTTGCAGTGAGTCTACACAAGGCCTTCTATATTTATTGGTTGGTTTACATCACACCATTCAGAGAACTATCTCAGAAAAAAACTGTGCCTCCTAAATACATTCTAATACTCCTAATTCACATTAGATAACATGGTATTCATGTGTAACTAAACACGGTGAAGTGAAAATCGATGAAAAGAATATAAAGTGTTGCTTTTACGTACGTACAAGTGATCTTTCTACCTTTATTGGATGAGCGAAGCGAAGACTCAATTTCACCATACCCGAAAAAAAAATGCATTTTGTTGTTCGCGCTCCACAGGTCAAACGAGAATTCAAAATCAATTGAAACTTGGCATACATAAGTGTCCTTATTTAATTCGATACTGTATAGTTTTGAGGCGCAATTGATTGAACCTTTTCTGAGAAAATTCATTTCAAAATTTTCAAAAATCTCATAAGAATTACCCATATGAAAAAATTCGTGAAAAAAATTTCATCCGAGAGAATTCAAATTTTCAGAGAATTGTATTATTATAATGATACACATTATTTCGAACTTTGAATCAAATAGAATCAGCCGTTTTGATGTGAAAAATATATGATGTAATTTTTGCAAATCACTCATAGTTATCAAGATACCAATTAAATCCAAGCCACAGGTGTCACCACTCAATTGTAAACGATTGAAACAAAGCCTTCTTCATTATCATAGAAATTAATAGGAAAAATAAGATGACAGTGAAGTAATGGTTTGGATCTCAAGGTGTAAATATATATATATATATTTATATATATATATATATATATATATATATATATATATATATATATATATATATATATATATAATAAGCAATCCAAAGATAAGTTGATATGTTTCAGCTCATTCATCAACGCGGCAACACATAACGCGTTTGCCTAGTTAATATAGAATTTGAATCTTCGACATTTTCGACAAAGTGTCCATATCTCATGATGTATTTGTTAATTTTGTCTTCTTGCACTGTACAAATTGCATGGTCATTTAAATTCACGCAATCACCCTGGCTGGAACATTTTGGCCACCCTCGGCCGGTAGCTCGGTCAGCTGAGGCACCACTCCAGAAAGGGAAGTCACCATCGGGCGTGGGTTCGAGTACCGCATTTGGCATGAGGTTTTGTAAGCGTCCTCTCGCTAATCATCACTCCGTAGATTCCTAATCACCTGCTCATTCGTACCCCCGTATAACCTAGCTGTTGGTGGGGTCGTTAAGCTAACAATAATGAATCATCATGGAACATTTTATTCCATGAAGACTGAAGACGCTATAAGTTGGTGAGACGATTTTCTTCTTTCGTTGGTACACGTCTGTGCCGCTGTGAGTGCGTCATTCCACACGTATGTGTACGATTATAAACCAACATGCATGCTCGTCATTAGCACACTGTGTTAACGGGGCGACTAATAAACACAAGAACGCGTAGGTTGCTGGGAGATTGAGGTGTTACACCCGCCCAGGTCGATCATTAAGACTGCAATATTTCACGAGCCACAACCGATAAGTGGTGTAAATGCTTTCGCAAAACAATTATCAAGGTCCATTCACAATGGAAGGCCAACATTCGGCGCGTAACAGGAACATTAAAGCGAATATATGTTTGTCGTATGGGATGTCCTTGGTCTATTCACGACCACCACTAACTATGACGATAAGATAAACGCGAACATGGAAGTTTGGAGCTTGCAAGCTTTCATGTTGACATTACTGTAAAATGTAAGAATCAGTCGATATAAACCCTCAATTTCGGAACAATAAGATATAAGTGGCGGTGAACCTTATATTACTTGGACTGTTCGCTAGATTAAGTCTGACGGTTGAGGGTGCAGTGACAATGGTAATAAAGCAGGATTTTCAGTTCCGATTTTTTCTTGTCGTCCGACACGATTTTCCCAACAGTAGCCAATCACAAGCCAGTATTCCCTAAACAACATGGTGGTTCACGACACCGTTTTGGAACCAATTCGGTGTCGTGATTATTGACTCGACTCCAACTTTCATCGGCCGAAACTACGATTTTACCGAAAGTTACACTCACATTCCTCACATTCGGAGAAGCCTGTGAGTTTAAAGGTAGCGAACGCTATGGTTATGACGTCACAAAAACGTTACAGCCAAAGTGGAAACAGGCATGAAAAAAATCGTACCGATATCGTGTCGGACGACAAGACAAAATCGGAACTGGAAACCCTGCTTAACACTGAATTATGATTGGCTGATATTTTCGTGCTCTACGTTGATGATGGTGAGTTTTGTGAATAGAGAGTTTGGATTTCATGCATGTTCTCGTCAAAGGTTCGGCGTTAGTGTTAGATGTTGATGTTGGTGCCGAGTTGCATTGTGAACGCGCCTTCAAGGTTCACACCAAATGAAGGGTCGCGACGAGACACTTCAAAACAATCATGAATCATGATACATGAACGGCAGAGGAAGCTTTCTTCATGAGAATCAAGATCAAAGATCAAATTTTGAGTTTTATGATTATTTTTGAATTGATGAACGAAAAAAATGAAAATTTCCAATTTGATTTAAGACATACTTACTAATTGTATTACTTATAAAACATGAAAAATGGAACGATTTGACATATTCTGATCTTGAAGAGAGACATCTATTCATATTTGTACAATAATTGCCATTTTCTTCATTTTTCATCGTTTGCTCGATGATCAACGCCAGAAAGTAGTTCATTCAGTATAGTTCAAATATGTTTGAAGTTGATAATTTTGCTCAGCTCATATGTAAACGTATTATTTTAAGGTCAAAGCTCAATATGCATGAGGTTAATTGATATTTTCGAGTCCGCGCTTCTTCCTAGGAGATAGAAGTGTTATATCAATTATGACCGCAATATTTCACCAACAACGAGCTTGGTGGTATTCAGTAGCCGCAAATACGGCTCTCGAATACACAGTGTAGTAGCTGATCAAACAGCTTTGGTTTAGTTGATATACGCTATTTGTGGTCGGCTCAGTGTCGTGCTTACGCAGCTTATATTTTATGCCACCCCTTCCCCCTTACCCTCCTTTGAAACTTGAAATTAACTCTGATAATTAATCATGATTTATATTCACATTTTCTTGAGGTGGTATTGCCTAAATGTGGTATTCAGGTCAAACGATCCTAAACTTTTATCGTTTGACTTCATTGAGAAACAATGATTTTCTGAGAATGAAAGCTTTTTTTTTCTTCTTCTAGATTCATAGTGTGGGCCCAATGTTTTATAGATTGATGCTGCAAGCGTCATTAAATTATTCAAAGTGGTTCTAATAATATCACCTTTTCTCATTCAACACTTTTGTAGACCCACTTCTCACATTTCAGTGCGAATGACTTCTGTGCTATCATTTTCAAATGCAGTTATTTCAAAATGTAATCTTTTTCGATTTCCGGTACCAGAATTTCTGAAACTATGAAAGACAATCACTCCAAATGATTACCACACGTGGATAAAGGATGTAAGCTATACTTGTGAGATTTGCGTATCTATATGAAATAACATCGAGAGAAAAAATTGCTGTATGCTTATATAGCAATGTAGTATTTTTATACACATTTGGAAAAAATGGAGACTTTTTTTCAATTTCTATTGCATATGTATAGAGGTCTTATGTAACTACTGTGAAAATTTTGGGCACGTAACTTTCATAGTTTGTGAGAAACAGGTACCAAAACAGTGCAAAAAAGTGCAAAACAGTGCAACAGTGCACATTCAACGTCGTCGGTATGTGGCTGTCAATGTAGCCCAGCAAAATCACCAACAGCGATCAACATTGTGCCCAGCGCATAAAATCGTAAGGTTATGAGCAGTTTGTTGCATGGTGAGATGGATCTGAAACAAAACATCAAAATTTTATCCGACAAAAGTACAACTTTCAGCCTAGGCCATGCCCAGGCCATACCTTGGCCTAGTCTTTGGGCACAATACAGTAGGCCTATCATGCAAATATCAATAAAATATAGGCCTACACAAACACAAAATATAATTGATATAGCTATGCTTTTACAAAAGTAAAACAATGGTTAGAAACCTATTTATCTGCTCCAGTCATCAAATCATTTCGAATCAGGTCAAGAAGAAATCCCACCGTCGGCTTTGTGAGACGAAATCTTGCAAAAAATTTGTCGTCATCGCACTCTGTGAAATGATTGACCCTTGGCCTCACTCTTTTCGGTCTTCTCGTTCTAAACGCATCGTCATGCATGATCATTTCGTCATCTGAATCACTATCGTCGGTAAATCTCTCAACATTTTTCAGGTCAAGACTTCCCACTAACTCTTCAGAAGCCAGTTGAACTGCCACCTAAATCCGACATTCTTAAAAGCTTCTCTAGGTGGCCAGTTTAAGTGCTATATGGTTGTTACAAGACACTCGCTAAAGTTAAGTGGGTACCTGAAAATATAGAGGGAGGTCATAAAACCGTACCTAATTTTTCGATTTTGATAAAAAAAAATAAGAACAAACTCGATTTCCGCGAAATACGGCGCCGTTTCTAGTCATTCGCTAAACTCCCGTGCGAGGATTCAAGCTTATAAGATTCATAAGACCTGCCATACTGCATTACCCCGATGTTTGTATTGCTCCACTCAGATGGAATTTTTTCATATATATATATATATATATATATATATATATATATATATATATATATATATATATATATATATATATATATATATATATATATATATATATGAGTTGTTTCGTTTTCTTGGGTTGACCGCGTTTGCTCTTTCAGGACAGAATTGCGATCCCAAGAGGGACCTTGTCTTCTATTCCAACTTTTCGGCAGCATGTGACCTGCCATCATCAGGGATTCTTTTTGACAGCAAACGCGGTCAACCCGAGAAAACGAAACAACATCACACCCAATCCGCGAGAACATTTGACATAACACACACACACGTATATATATATATGTTATGTATATATGTTTTTTTTCTTCCTTTCTTCACTCCACTTGTTTCTTTTCATTTCTTTTCAATATTTTCATTTCTTCTGATCATTATTTAATACCTCGGTCTTTATTTGTTAGATATTTCTGATCATTTGCAAGGCAGTGATTTTTATTTTGTATGTACTTTTGTTGATGTACTGTTGGTAATTTGTAAACAAAAATGTATTCCTCCGATGAAGGGAGTGGCAGAACTCCGGAAACGTTGGGCAATCTTTATATTAAAACAATTTTATATTTGGATTTGTCTCTGTTTTCATTATACGCGTTATAAGCCCAAAACAGTGTGCAATCATATATATATATATATATATATATATATATATATATATATATATATATATATATATATATATATATATATATATATATATATATATATATATATTATCCCTTAATGAACAAATGTATAGTAAAACCGATCCTTATAACCATAGACCTTTCACTATCCCATAATGATGTCGACAAAACACGTGCTAGGCCCAAACTTCATACATAATTCTCTTTCTAATAATAATGTTGTGCCGTCAAATTGGCTCGTGTTTTCGGCACCAATTTGACACCGTTTCACACGTCTTGTCGATACGGTGGCGTTTACACGTGTTTGTAAATAATTACTTCAACGCCGAGTTGTAATCTTATCTCAATAAAGTTAACAACAAGTTGCTCAAACAGAATTTTAATGACGTATTAAAGCGACGCTACCCGCCCGACACCGACACCGACGTCGATGTTGTTTTCTTGAGACGTCGCATCCAATTCTTCTCACGATCGCCGCAGTAGTATTAGGAAGATTAGGTGGAGAAAGATCTTTTAAGTATCATATGGCCTCAAAGAATCAGGCCAAGGATGCCACGATTTTAATAATTATATTCTGGTTAGATGTAAACATCTAATTGGAGTGAATCTCAAAAGCGTCGATGACACCGAAATTTAATTTTAATGCGCAGAAAAGACGGTTGAACTTCAGTTTTGTTTCTTTGATGTTTTATTTGTACTATAACCCTCTATTTAAGGCGTCCTCAATCTACATGGAGCACAAAATTATCACCAGGGGATTCCACAGACATAAATGTTCATGAAACTTTAACAGTGTAAGATACAAAATGAGCAAATATATCACAAGATGCAGACAATATTGGTCGAAAATATCAACGATACAAATTTTGTAATAATAATGGTGGAAAGATTACTTGTATATGTAACAGTAACACTTGATATTTTTGTCATAGATTTCTATCTCATCGCGTATTTCTACATACAAATAACATAATTTAACTTAATGTGAAAATTCATTGAGGATCGACAGTATGCTAGAATATACTGCTTTCAATGGTATGAAGCGATTTCATTACAATCTGTTCAAACGGAAAGTCACTACGATCGTTGATATGTTGACACTGAAACTTTCACGCCAAGTGTAGGTTCACCTTATAGAAGCAAATCTGGGAGTCGATTTACAAAATATCTTTTTTTATGGTACAGAACTTGAACGGTATAGTATATCGAAATTCTAATACGGGAGGAATACATATCTCTTTTATACCTTCAATTGTTTGATTGATTGTTGTTGTTTTGACCACCCCACCCACAGCTAGGTTATAGGGAGTTTGAATGAGTAGTTGATAATGAAACTGTGAACTGATGGTAAAGAGAAATGCGTTACAGAAACCCATGCTTTATGTGGGACTCAAACCCACGCCAAACTGTGATTTCAGTTTCTGAAGCAGTTTTTTTGTTGACTGAGCTACCTTCAGAATAATTTTATTCCACATCATTTTCTCGAAACCTATAAAATGTTGTGGAATAAAATTGTCAATCTTGAATTAAAATATTTTCACAAGTAAAACAGTTGAAAATGTGTGTTTTTTGCTTTATATACCTGTGAAAGTTATGAGATATAAGTTGGATAGTGTCATGTTATTGATTACCATGGTAACCATAGTCACTATGGTTACTATAGTAGGTTACTATGGTACTTGTTCATTATTGTAATGTATCATTGTCAGAAGAAGAACTTTATAATATGTAGCTGTTTCCAGCGTGCTCACAACTTACCAATGAAGATATACAAAACTGTGTAAAATGTGTGTTTTTACTTTTTAGCTTTAAATACTTGTGAAAATGATTCGATATAATTTGAATAGCTTTTACTGAAATCATCTAAAAGTTATGTGTTTCTCCCATTTTAGAATAGGCTTGTGCCTATACATTGACGTATACCGGAGGGGGGGGGGGTATTTTCCTGTCTTATTGTGTCAATATGTCAGTAAGTTGGAATTTCTCAGTAATTCATATTTATGCCTATATTTTAAAATAACTCTCACCCTCCCTACCCTTTCCAAAAATACCCAAAACATTCGTCTAACTTGTTTAGAAGAAAAAGTTGAGCTGTCAGATCGGATAACGCGTGTTAGCAGTATACAAGTGTACGAGTGATGAACGCCTGTGTGACGTCACGCCGCACGCTAGATGGGGTATGCAGACCATTGGAAAAAAAATCAAAATGAATACTAGAAGTCGGCATTTTTTTTTTTTAACTTGGCATTGAATGGATCTGAAACATAAGTTTTGTGTATGTCTATCATTGTCAATTCCTTTAATACCATTAAAATTGCTAGGAGGGTTAAAAATCCCACAATGTCATCAAAAGAAAAATGAGGATGGAAAGGAATTTTATCTACATTTCTGTTCAATCCTAATGGATTATTCGATGCAGTTTGGTAAAGAAAGAGTAAATGGATTATATCCCAAACAATAAAAATCCCAACAATAAAGGGTGATTAAAAAATGGGAAGTAAAGAGTCGCGTTAGGATGGCATTGTCAACAGCAAATCCTCCTCAAACTATTTCAAATATTTCTAGTTTTGATAAGTCCGGTAAATGTTGAAGTTGTTGTATCATTGATCCATGATAGATCCCCACTTCAGTTGTTATTTTACATATAGTTAAACTATTTTGATAACCATTCTTATTCCAGCAAATTTCTTTCAAGTATGTTTGTCGATGAACTAATTTCTCTACCCGAGAATAAGTAAACACCGGTATTTATAGCAGGATCTAGAACCACCAAGAGGACCACCAGGAATAAATTATACACTTATATCCACGAGAGAAGAAGGTCGTCTACCAACAGAACAAACATTAATATCACCGTTAAATTGGCTCAGCTGTCATGTTTTCATGACTGGGTTTACGATGGGAAAAATAACCATACATCTTTCAAAAGCGTCGAATTCTTCAAGTTGCAACGAGATTATGTGATTATACCGAAGTTTTCACAGTTATTTAGTTTTTAATGTTGGGTTTAACGAGTGCACTGGAATGATAACCAAGATTTATTGGCATCAGATAAATGATTGATGAGATTATGAGATGCAGCTAGGTTTATTAAGTGATTGGAATGATAGTGGGAAGAAAGCGGTTGTGGCCTATATTGTGGAAACCATCCTGGCATCAGTCTATAAGCCACAGCCAGAAACTATGACCGGTAACGGGGATCGAACCGAAGCTCGATTTCACCCTCAAAATCCTGGGGGCGAATTCAGGTAGACTGTACTCTCTCAAATTGCTGTCTTGTCGTAAATATAAGACAGATCTAATTCGAGTACGTTTTTGATGTCGTATATTACCATTTACGATGTGTAAATTTAGGTGAATGACTGTAGCTGTCGTATTAAATTCACGCTAGTTTAAATTTAAGAGAGTAAAAAAGGTACCTGAATTCGCCCCCTGGTATTGTGAAGCAATCGTGCTGGCACTGAGCTACATGTGCAGGCATTTTTTATGTATTGAAGAATTTTGGGTGTATTGCAGTGAGTTGAAATTTGTGGTCCTAATTACTCAAGTTCTCACAGTTTTATAATTAGCAGACGACCTTCTTCAGTGGCTATAAAAGTGCATTGAGTGGACGAAATGAATCGTAAAGCGACGCTTTTCTTCCAAGAAATAGCATCTACTTACACAAACGGTAGCTAGACCAGAATGTATTTCAAACAGAAGTATTTCGAGTTATTCACTCGCATTTCACAATACTCACAGAACCGTTTCTCTCATTGGTTCATTCCGTTGTGAGTGTGTATCTATCTCTCCAGTGTTCTGTACTGGGACGCGGTGAGTGGACTCCATATAGCAAACAAACAAACAAACAAACAAACCCTCACGTGGGATGCGAACTATGCCATATGGCTGGCGAACCAAAGTCTTTCAGACTGTTCTCTCTATTCTTTCTAAATACGTAACACAATATCTTCTTTTATCGAAGAGATTATTACATCTTCAGTTCGTTCTAAACAAGAGTTCGCTACGTTTCAGAGTGTTTGTTTTGTGACATCATATTGCTAGCCAGCCTGGCGAACCTCCTTCTAGTCTCACTGGATTTATGTGATGGTATAATATGTAAATCTAAATCGACCAAAGCTAGATTTTTTTCACATTACGTAGCTTCAATGTGTTGTATGTCCTAGCTGATCCAAGCTTAACTTAAATGGAGGACTGTGCGGCACCACAATGAATATGCAGTCAACCCGTTTCAAATGAATAACAATATAAAGGTCATTTGTTCGTTTTTCATGGTGTGGCTGCAAATGTTCTATGTACAGTTTCGGTCACATAAAGTGGCCGATCAAACTACATTAAGATGCATCATGAAGAAAATATACTGATATTATGCGCACTGAAACTAGAAGGCAGTGTGCATTGGCGTAGTCTGAGAAAAATCTCCACGCAGTGTAAGGAAAACATAACAGTTATACATTTGTGTAAATTTTATTTCTATATCTGAATTTTGATTTCTGTGGAAAATATTCTATGTAGCCGGAAGTGTACACGAATCTGATGGTTTAAATGCATATAATGTCAGTACATTTTATGAATGGATCATTTTAATTTAGCTCGGTTGACCATTTCAAGTGACCGCTAATGTACCTATACATCCGAATTCGTTTTGGAATGCAATATAATGGATTACAATGGATGTGAAGTGACTGTGTACAGAATGTCGAGCTAATCGCAATGATCGTTTCTCGAGAGTGGTGGGCTGGATTCAGGCGGCCATTTAATTAATTACGTATATTTAAATGACAGTCTCTTGCCAGTTGTGTATATCGATTCATGTGTATTTATATCTAGTTGCATCAAACGATACCGCTGTTCGAAATGCAACAGTCGGTTCTCATAGAATTATTTGCAACACGAAACTAGACAAAATCAGCATGTAATGTTGTGAGATGAGCGAGATATTTGTAAGACGTTTTCTCGGAAACTCTACATACCTTGACTTAGATGAAATAAACTCAAAAATTCTACTCACTTTGGTGGAGACTGTCGAATCTACAAAGTCGCGAATCATCGTGTCGACATACTGAATTTAGAACTATAATTACTATTTTCATAGCTATATTTGATGAAAATGTATACATTGGATAATTATTAATTTTCTTCAAAATGGCTGATCTGATTCCAATGGCATTCGCAATATGTGTAGGGTCTACATGTTGTATTGCATTCAGTAAGATTTTTTCAAGTGATTTTATTTCTGAAATTTTGCCACCCAGTTTAATCTTGTTGGAGTTTTAAAAATGTCGAGATAGCATCCGATTTGGTCCAAAAGTATACGGTTCCAAGTTGAATAAGTGCGCGTGTCCAGACAAAATTTCATGTTGATTTGTCGAACCGTGTGACCTGTTGCAGTGAGTACAGAAAAAACATAGACAAAGATAAACAAGAGTGGGATGAACGCTTTCGCTGTAGCTCATCCAACAAGCACGGTCATGTTTTGGAATACTGATAATTCAACTGTTATGTCAAGAGTTATAGTCAACCAACGGGAAACACGGACAACTCCAAACTAGGTCGAATCAAAAAAGGAAAAGAGAAAATGCACAATGTGTCAGCAAATGAGAAAAACGTAATTCCAATATTGGTCGCTGAAACAAATCTTGTTCCATAAACAGAGCTAATAAGAGCCATTACATAATTGGATGAATGTGAGCAATGACTCAAATGAGAATAATTTTTTCCACAGTTTATGAACGAAGGCACACATTATGATGTAACTTGGCATGCACTTTTGACAGTCATCATCTAACTTGATGAATCGTATGAGTTTAAGGTACTCTCGGTGAACCACTCGTAATAAAGAATATCCTGAAAATTTTCAAAACAACAATAAGAATAACTCAGGGGAGACATTTTTGAGGAAATATTTTCTCCGAATAAATTCAAATTTCTACAGAATGTGAGCACAAGCATGATACACATAATTTCAAAGTATTAAACCTGATTTCCACTCAGATTTTCTTTCGGATCGGCCAACGAAATTTCGGTCGAAATTCACCGGTTCCCACTCGTATTTTTTAACTGCACTTTTTCGTGATACAGTGATAGGCTTCTTTGAATCCAAGTGAGTATAATCTTTCAATTCCAGACGTCGAATGTGAACATTCGTTCATACCCTGAGGTAAACTTCAAAGTTTTCAACTTCCAAGTTTTCAACTTCGATAACAACACATTGCCCTTCGAGTCATCACATCACGTTTTGTTGGATGTGCGAAACGAGAACATAATTTTACCGTACTAAAAAAAAAAAAAAAAATTCTCGCGCACCTGATGACAAACGAAATAACAGATTTTTTTGAAACTTGGCGTACACATATGTCATCATCTGTCTCGATACTGTTGAGAAAAATCTTTCAAATTTCGATAATTCTCAGAAGGGTTATCCAGAAGAGAAAATTTGGGATAAATGCTTCATTTCATTCTCACGGGATTTGAATATAATATTGATACACCCTATTTCAGATTTTCACATAAATGTAATCAGTCTTTTGGATGAAAATCCATCTACGACATGATTTATTCGCATCAATCAAAACTTATTGAAAAATCGATTGAAAAAATAAACAAATTCAGCCAACTGACGACTAGTGATTGACCCGCCCCCAAACGTCACAGAACAAAACATCCAATCAAATAGGCTGTTCATTATGTGGGTAATTTGACAATACCAATCAGGGTATCTATAAATGCCCACATGAAGTATAGATCTAGTTGGCCTACCAATAAGCCACGCCCCTCACTATAGTATTTAATTGAATTGTAAACGTTTGAAAAGAAAAACCAATAAAAAGAGAAGCCAGTGGCATAATTGTTTCAAAATCTAGTTACATAATAGCTTTCCATTACATTCCATATGAATATGCCCATATCGCTTATCCAACAACGCATGTGCTGAGTTCGTGTAGTTATGATATCAATGTGTTATTCGTTCGTTTATTCTTTTCACAACTCAATGCCATGCTAATGATTACTATAGGATGTTTTTGAAGACTAGCCAAGAAGAGAAAATACCTGGTCTACGACTATTGAAGAACAATTGTAATTTTAAGGGTCAGTGAGCACACGATGGATTTTTTTTCTTCTGCTGGAATGTTTCAATATATCATTCTTCCACTAGTCTACTTATGACACAAAGAATTATGATTCGAATTTAAATTACTAATATCCTTGTTGAATTAATTTGAAATGGATTACTTGGAGAGAAATATGTTTACTATTACTTTTGATTATATTTGTATGATATTGTTGGATAATAGAGATAACAATTTCAATGGAGAAAAATATCATAACACCAGAGAGGATAGCATAAATGTAATGAAGCACAATAATGACTTTGTATCAAATTTCGATGTTATTAAAAAAATATGTATATCAATTGTAAAGGAAGGATCTACACATGCTGAGACTGAATTTTATAATGCTTTACCTCTAGAAATAAAAAGAAACAATACTTTCAAAATTATACTCAAGAACATACTCATCAGTAAGTGTTACTACAGCGTAAAAGAATTTCTAGAAGACTAACTATATTTAATTTCAACCATCAACACCCTGCAGTCCTGTTTTAAGGACTATGTCCCGTATAACTTTAACATATCACTGGCCATTTGTATGTTTTTCATTTTACATATGATATTTTTATATTATGACGATGACAATGTCAATATCATATACTTTGATCAATCCGTATCAATAAAAATCATCAATAATATCATTATAATTAGATGAGCGTAGCGAAGCTTTCCATTTCACACCCTGAAAAAAAATGGGCTTCGTTTTTATGTTTTTTTTTTTTTTTTTTTGTAATTATGTACGCGGCATACAGGTCAGAGAAATGAATCAATCAACTTGAAACTTTTTCTGAACGTTGGTGTTATACCAGAATAGGTTGGGATTGTTATTCAGAGGAATCGGTCAGAAGGTTTTTCCGGAAAATAATCGGAAAGTTTGGAAAATCCTCGTAAGAATAACCCGGAGGAAAAATACTTGAAAAACAAGAATTTTACAAAAGCTCTCAAATTCTCACAGAATATGAAAAATACTATTATACATCTTTTCAGAGATTTTTACAACAATTGAATGAGAAATAATGAAGAAAACGCAATAAACGTGTACATTTTATTGAATATTTGGATCAATTGGTTTTGCAAAGTGTTTATGCGACAGGTTGCAGGTTACTATAAATATCAACAAGTTGCAGGTGAGGTTTTTGAACGTTTGAAGTAAGTCAAGGTTTGTAGATGTAAATTGAGCTGACAAGTTATTTTTCATTCTAGATTGCCATACTTCTAAGCTCATCTCACAACGCGCATCCCGCGTTTTCCTAGTTACGACGGAAATGACGTTTTTTTCATGAGTCGTAGCTTTCTTAAGATGACGGATTCAAATTGAAATCTACATGTTAGAAGGCTGTAAACGAGCGGTTCATCGAGCGGGATAGCTTCCTTTTCCCTTGACTTCCTGTCGTTTCGAATTCACGACTTCTGATTGGTCGGACTAATGATTAAAACTAATGATTGGATGAGCGTAGCGAAGCTTTCCATTTCACACCCTGAAAAAAATGGGCTTCGTTTTTATGTTTTTTTTTTTGTAATTATGTACGTGGCATACAGGTCAGAGAAATGAATCAATCAACTTGAAACTTTTTCTGAACGTTGGTGTCATACCAGAATAGGTTGGGATTGTTATTCAGAGAAATCGGTCAGAAGGTTTTTCCGGAAAATAATCGGAAAGTTTGGAAAATCCTCATAAGAATAACCCGGAGGAAAAATACTTGAAAGACAAGAATTTTTCAAAAGCTCTCAAATTCTCACAGAATATGAAAAATACTAATATACACCTTTCCAGAGATTTTTACAACAATCGAATATGAAATAATGAAGAAAACGCAATAAACGTGTACATTTTATTGAATATTTGGATCAATTGGTTTTGCAAAGTGTTTATGCGACAGGTTGCAGGTTACTATAAATATCAACAAGTTGCAGGTGAGGTTTTTGAACGTTTGAAGTAAGTCAAGGTTTGTAGATGTTAATTGAGCTGACAAGTTATTTTTCATTTTAGATTGCCATACTTCTAAGCTCATCTCACAACGCGCATCCCGCGTTTTCCTAGTTATTAAAATGGTTATTATTATTATTTGGAGTTGTGTCTCACAATATCTTTCGGTATGAATATATCATGTATATATATATATATATATATATATATATATATATATATATATATATATATATATATATATATATATATATATATATATATATATATATTATAAATATATATATATATATATATATATATATATATATATATATATATATATATATATATATATACATACCTCGCACTGCTATCAAACACCCCTTTCAGAAGATACGAATTGTGTGTGTGACTTCATAGACGAAGAATGGTAATGTGTCTTCTTCTTGTTCGTTTGATCTTGCTCACAACGCAAGCTCAACGTAAAGAGCAAGTAGAGAAGAGTGTCTAACGCGTATTCAGACATATTGGTGGAGGTGCCGTGTTTAAATGCGAGATGGAATAGAGAAATAATATTCATTCCCGATCATCAGTGGATAAAATATACTTCTTTGTCCAGAAAATACGCAAACAAAACCTGTGAGTTGGATTACAATCCCTATCTACTATAGCTATGCTTTCAGACTAATTGAATTTGACTTAATCCACGAACGAATAAGGAGGGTCGTTTATTTATATTGAGTTCAACGACACACCCTAATGATAACTAGTATATAGCAACGCCAGCCAGATGAATCATCAACGTGATGATGGGTTATTGAGATGAAGGTTTCTTAGAAGATAAGAGGGATATGGGAAAGAAAGCGGTCGTGGCCTATATTGTACAGTCTATCTCGGCACTATATCCTGGACCACGAAGGAGAACCATGAAAAACCCATGTAAATATGGACGGTGGTGGGCATGTAACCAGGCTTCATATGCCCTCACCTTCCGAATCACATGCATGGAGCGAGCGCAAAGCGAAGCGTTTTGATGCACGAACACCAGGAGCGACTTGAAATGCGTGGTCATAACTTTGCTGCGATCAGGACCTTAGCCAAGTGACACTACAAAATATATTGTGATTTCTTGGTAAGTTTGGGCACAATGCAGTGACTTCAACCTATTTAATCATAATTTAAAGAAGGCAAAGGTCCCGATTGCCTGTCACGATTTAGCGGATTCTCTTGTGAACTGGATGTAGATAAGAGTGACCACGGCACCAGTGGCATTGTTGAACTCACAAAATCTATAATTTTCGTAAAAAAAAATACAACTACTAACATTAAAACTCTACTCAGCCGTGAATAGAATTGTTGAGCATTGTTGTTTGTCTTATATAGTTCGATATGAAAGTGATAGTTGCGCTACAGGCAATCGGGACCTTGGACTCGGGAACTGACCCCGGAAATATTTCACTTTCAAGACCCGAGCTGGGTCACCTTCTTTATATTATGATAAAATAGGTTGGTATTACTATATCGTAGTTTGGGTCAATCATTTCAAGTGGCCGGAAATTCCAATGGAAACAACCGGCATTCTCTTTAGGCCAGTTGGAAACGTTTGCGCGTTTCAATAGCGCGCTGGTTTCACGTCATCACATCATGGACTTATAATACTGCCATGATCACATGCTCTTAGTATAGTTGCACGCGTTGCCGCATAGTTCCGGCAACATCTTTCATCGCCACTTGATTTATATATTCTGAAAGGTCACTCGTATATTTGATATGTCGTTATTTTAATTTAGCAGTGATATTCGTAAAGTATCACGATTTACGTATTACGATTTTTCCGTATGAGATTCGCCAATGAAAACACAACTTCATCTTCCAATTTCGTTCAATTCTTGAAGTTTCACCGAGATTAGGTAATTACCGAAGTTTTCACACTTCCATGTGATTGGTAGACAAAGTTCATCTTTTTTTTATACACCAGTCTCTTCTCAAATTATTTTCGAGAAGAAAATTCGAATCATCTGAAGAGCGCACAGAAGATATCTTTTAATATACTTAAAGGGGTCGTGAATACATTACGTATAATTTAGGGCACACCACAACCCCTCTTTCCTTCCACCCACCCTACCTATCGCTCGTGGCAACGCGGGGATAATCCCCGTCACAGTCTATAGCCTTCAGGCCATCACCCCAAGTTTATTCCATCTTAAGAGACGGTGAAGGACACACGGAGAATCAGGTCTATATCGAAACTAGGGAAAACGCACCATATGCGTTGTATAGAATAAGTGATATGGGCTTATTTATGTGAAATTTGATGGAAATCTATAGACACATCTATTTCAAACCATTGATGCACGGGCTTCCTGTTATTCTTGTTGATTATTTTTAAAAACGTTCGAATTGGTTTCACGTTTTGAACTTCTCAATTGCTTTTTAATTGATCTGAATAGATTCGATTCATGCGGAAATTCAACATAATGCGTATCAGTCTCATGTTCAATTTTCATGCGATTTTGAATTCATTCGAAAGAAATATATTCTCCAACTGTTCTTCTCTGCATGGGTTATTTCTATGAGGTTTTGAAAATTTCGAAATGTTTTTTCTCAAAAGCAGTGCCACCGATTGCACCTCGAAACTACGCAGTTTCGAGTTAGATGACACATGCGTATGCCAAGTTTCAAAAAACGTTGTGCTTTCGTTTGACCTGTGGAGCGCGAAGAAAAAACCCTAAAATGACGTATTTTTCGATTACGGTACAGTAAAATCCAGCTCAGCCAATAAATGTTATTATTTATTCTGAACTATTTATTATGTATGGAGAGTTATCACCTTATTTTCATAAGGATGTAAAGAGGAAATATTATTGCTCATGAACGGTTCATTCGGCTGATGAAATAATTGTTGAAAGAATCGGAAGCATAATTTGAGCGGGAAATTTAAAATATATTGTCTCAAATGGATAATTATTCCGTCGGTGTTTTGCCATGAGGGCCTAACTAATACTTTACACGATCAACTAAAATAGCAATACATTTCGGCAATGCATTCTCCGTCGTGTGTAGGATACTAAAATTTTTATTTTCTGCCGTAGCTGTGCCAGTAGCTTGAACCTTGAACTAACGAATGCCAGTAGCGCAACCTATAGCTCAAATCACTAAAACATAGATCGACAGTTGCGATAAAAGTACTGATCGATATCACCTCGAGTACTATACTGTATCGATAGTGAGAGATTTGTTTATATTCCTCTAACCCAACTTTTTCACTCGCTCACCATCAACATGCCCAAGTGCGAAGAAATCTTTCCACCCTGGAGTCATGAGGAAAAAGAGCAATTCATAACTCTATCCATTACATCTGTTTGAATCACTGGAACTTGGAGATCAATATAAATATGACCTAAAAGTACGAAGACAAACTGTCTTCTGTATCACTGAAAAAGGTTAGTCGATCGAAAATGGTCAGACACCAATCTTCGATTCTCCCACTCAATGATATGGCGTCAACAGAAGCTAAGCAGTCAATGGAATGTGACGTTACACTTTACTGTTCGCTGATTGGTCGGCTACTAGCAATATTGCCTCGAAAGTAGAGCGCAATCCTACTCGAGGCAATGCGTTGACAACAATAGCAACTTTTATTGTAGTGTAAACGCGAGATAGGAAAGGCATGTATTCTACTTGGTAGCGATACATTTTAAAAATGCATTGCTAGGGATAAGTTGATCGTGTAAAGGGGTATAACGATTTAAAAAAAAAAAATTTCATATCATTTTGTTTTGAAAAATGGCCCGCGTCTTTTCTTTCCTGAAGAAGAATTCTATTCAGTGATGAATTAGAAAGATATATGCGGCTTAAGTTTGTGAACTTGTCCGTTCTCTCATACGTCAACTGTTAAAAAGGCCTGACTCCTATAGAGTAAAAGTAAAAAGTTTGAAGGACCTATCTGTATCGTAGGCTTCATGATTATCTGCCAGAAAGGCCTATCTCCTATGAAGCTAATGGAGAATTTATGTTTTTGTTTTTTCGGATGCTCTTTCATGCATCCATTTATAGACGTAGTCTCTTCATAATGAAAAAAACCAACAAAGTATCAATAGATTACTATGAAATTTTTTTTGGGCGATTTTTGGTACCAAAAGATGAGCGGAGCTTCGGAAAAAAATTAAATTGTCTCTCCTGAACAATTTCAGAAATGGCACTTAGGCCCTTATGACAAAACACCGACGATTTATTGATGAATGGAATATAGGGTTTTGTAAACATCAAACTGTAACATCAGAGTAGCCCGACCCCTCACCCCCACCCCTGTCACAAGCTGTCACCCTACCCTCTCCACCCCTCCCTCTAACGAAAGCGTGACGTAATTCAAGTACGCCTCCAGAAAACTCCAAGTGGAATGCTGCAATTGATACAAACATCACGATGAGGCAAATGTTTCGTCTTTATAGAGTAGTTACTTATCCCCGAAAGAAGACTACGCGAACCACTCGTGCGCTAATAGTGTGGGATAGGGGAGACGGTCGCTAGAAACCTTTATCGCTCGTGGATTTGTATAACGTCTCGATATATCCAGTCGTCTTCTATAAAACCTTGGCGTGAAGTAGGAATGACAAAGAATGTCAGAGTCGGTTAAAATACGGGAATTTATTTTCATCCTGATCTTCTTTATTTGTTCTGTAGAAATGGAATGGAGATAACAACATTTCGAGAATGTAAATTCCCCAATGAGAAAGATCTTACGTTGTGGAAATATGAAGTCAACATTGGAAGGTTTAAATCTGAAATAAAATATTCGAAACATGAAACATAATATGAGTTTGAGGTCGAATTATTTAACGCGTCCTCAGTTTCCATAGGGAAAAATGTTTCCGCCAGGGTGATTTCATAGAGATGATTGATCATTATAACTTTCAGCTCAAGACAAAAAATCAACAAATACGTCACAAGATACAGACACGTCTCATTAGATTTCTTAGAATTTCATCAAAACATAGATGAAACTATGATCATGCTGCAACTGTTTTCTGATCATCCCAATTCCACAGTGAGGAGTGCGGGGGACCAAATTGATGCCAGCCAGCCCTCCCCCCCCATATTTGAGAAGCAAACTTTGTATATGATGTTGCTAGAATGTGCTCGTTCTTTGCTGAAATGTGGTATAAGAAATCGTTTTGTGCTGCTATATAGTTCTTCAGTCATTCCAATTTCAAAAGTGTGGTGTGGGCAAGGACCAGTTGATAACAGCCCAACACATTTGAAATGTATGCTTCTCATAATGTGTTTGTCATGTGCCCGCTTTGTGCTGAAATGTGCTCTCAAGAAATCGTTTTGTGCTGTTCCGTTTCATAGTTATTCCTCATCCAATCAGGGGGTGAAAGGCAACAACAATTTTCTTGAAATCTCATATCATGAGATCTTGAAATATCACCAACTTTAAATTGTTTGAAATAGTACAACGAAGTTGTTTTTATCTTACGGTATTCACTCGTTTCAACATAATATTATGTCGGACTACAGCAGTACTTCCCCCCCCCCACCAAAAAAAAAAAAAAAACAGCCGATGGACACTAATCTTAACCTTGGAACTATAAATATCTCTCTCTCTCTCTCTCTCTCTCTCTATATATATATATATATATATATATATATATATATATATATATATATATATATATATATATATATATATATATATATATATATATATATATATATATATATATATATATATATATATATATATATATATATATATATATATATATATATATATATATATATATACAGGCATATATAGCCGAGTTATTTCAAATCGAGATGATGATATATTCAATAATCTCCGTTTCAATGAACAATGGAATTGTACACTTCAGATAAAATCGGAAAATTATTATCTGAATACAATATCAAGACTGTTTTTAATTCACATCAGAAAACTGGAAGTACGCTCAAAAAATGTAAAGGTCAGAGTAGCAATGGAAGAAGGAAAACAGTTCAAGGTGTATATAATCTCTCGTTCTATAGATGCCTTTGGTATGCGTAGATGGAATTTATTTTGGAGAATGCAAAAAGAAAGACGTAGAGCAGAGGGGAGACCGGGTATCGACTATCGACCAGGAAGAAAGAGTGCACGAATTTCCAGTACATCTAATTGGTTTGGGATGATCTTTGGCACAACACACCATCGGCTGGTAACTCAATATATTTATAAGAATTATTGTTATTGCCGCATACTTTTCGAAAGAAGGCTAGGTCTTGAAAATATTCAATATATAAATATAATAAAACCTATAAATAAATATTTTCCGAGCGACAATATTCGAGCCTTTATTCACGCCATCGTGACGCGTGGGTGTTTCGCGACTCCTTATTCCGTTGATGCACATATACCAGGCGCATTTCACAACGCAGTTTTCACATATCTCTTACCTTTCAGGTAGACTATAATATTCTCGAACTTTTTCATCCATCTTCTGATCACATTGTGAGGGCAATAAAGTATCAAGTGACTTGAAGCGAATAACACATGTTACTATATGAGTCACACACGCTTCAAGTGTCGGTGGAAGTATTTTGTCACACGGGGGAATATGATTCTATATTATATACAGACGGTGTAAAGATGAAAAATCTGGCATACCGGATGTCAGACATTGGAACAACGACTGACTTATATGATGAAGATGTATGTTTGATTTTCACAAAACAGTTCATTCAATTCAAGTCATATATATATATATATATTTATATATATATATATATATATATATATATGTATATATATATACATATATATATATATATATATATATAAATATAAATATATATATATATATATATATATATATATGAATATATATATATATATATATGTATATGAATATAATATATATATATATATATATATATATATATATATATATATAAATATATATATATATATATATATATATATATATATATATATATATATATATATATATATATATATATATATATATATATATATGTATAAGAATATTAAACAACATTTTTTATGGATGCTATCCATTCATGATATGTATGAACGAATTTTGTCAAGTTCGAATAATTTTGAAATTTGATCATAATTTGAACAATCGAATAATCAAACTGCACATGCACTTAGATTTCAATCATCAACTGGACGAAGCGGCTCTCTCTGAGCTATACAAGCTGGATATAAACCAAGTTTCCATGGTACCGAGATTCAATTGATATATTTTATTATATATGCGAAACGACTTTCATCAAATACAAGATGGATATTGAACAAGTTTACATAGTGTACAGTTTTATTGATTGTTTTCAAATGTAATATTATGGGAGACCGGGATTCAGATGGACCGACTATTGATATTTGGGTTTAAACGACGCACTATACTGATGGCTACGATCTATTGGCGTTGGTGAATGATGAATGAGATGAAGGGATGATGAGATGGAAGGTTATTTTATTAGGTGTTTTGGATGGTGGGAAGGAATCGGTCGTGGCCTGTTGTTAAGGAACCATCCCAGTATCAACCTGAACGGTGGAGGGCAACCACGGAAAACCCTGCCAGGATGGTCGACCATGGCGGACATCGCACCCCGGTCTCCAGATTAACGGTTCAGTGTGTTACCACCCGGCCACGCGTCTCGGTCCGACATTCCGTTGGACCAAGATTCAATGAATATATTCCATTGAATGAGAAACCACTTTCATTAAAAACGAGGTGGATATGAGACGAGTTTTCTTGTGGTAGTAATTCAGCATTTTCATAATCGTATGAAACGGCTACATTAAAGAAGTGGTCACATTCGAGATAAGAATAGAAGATTAGGAAAAAAAAAAAAATATATATATATATATATATATATATATATATATATATATATATATATATATATATATATATATACCTGAATATGAATATATATATGTATATATATATGTATATATATATATACTTATATATATATATATATATATATATATATATATATATATATATATATATATAT
>OZ023326.1:17431843-17456843 GCA_964007535.1 Brachyptera risi
TATATATATATATATATATATATATATATATATATATTTATATTGGAATAATGACACATTTTGGGTATATTCATGGATATCTTCTTTAAATAGGAATATCCTTCTTTAAATTCCTTTATTAAAGAAGATATCCATGAATATACCCAAAATGTGTCATTATTCAATTATATGCATAATGGAAAAGAAAGTTTAGAAGCACCTATATATTTATATATATCTATATATATATATCTATATATATATATATATATCAGTGATGATACGGGTAATGCATTACCCGGGTAATATTTTGCTACCCGGGTACCCGTCTGTGTTACGGGTAATTGTGCTGACCAGTACCTATAATGTAGAAAATAGCTTGTATTAATCACTCGAGCGACCAAGAGAGATTCAATTAACTTCCGGATGTTTCATGAGTTTTTTTCACCTCCCCTCTCAGTCCCCTCTTAAGTTGTCATAATGCGATCGTCAAATCTAGTTGCACCACCTTCCCTTTTCTGTGATCACAGTTACAGTGTAATTACTTCCTCTCTCGTCACCAACTCTTCAGTTGCCATGCCAAATACACTATCTGTAATTGGTTGAGAACTACCCTTTACCGAGAACTGAGAAGCATACCCATAGCTTCATGATATGCGGGTTTTGCCAAATATTTCTTTCCACTTCGTTGTTGTTTGTCAACCAGAATAGTTCGTACGCAAATTTGCTTGGTTTGCAGTGACTTGAGTGGTGTTATCGTTTGAAGTGAGTAGCGACGTGTGTTTAGTGTTAGATATCAAATTGAGCGATTTTTTTTCTATTGAAACAGTATTATCAAACTATTGATTTGTGAATATGATCTGTGACAAGCGTCCAGTCTGTCTTTTCCCGGAGAAGGTGGAGGCACTGTTGTTTGTCAACCACAACCAGTCATAAATGTGATTCAAATAAATGTAATGTAAATTGTAGCCTCAATTCAATATATTATTGTGGTCATGTATAGTTTTTCAAGAGCGTATCATTAAAACAAGTTCATTCCTATAGGCACGGATTTGAGAGTAGGAACTTTTTGGAAGTAGAAACATTACCCGGGTAATACCCGGATTATTGTAGCGGGTACTCGGTTCCTAATTTGTTACCCTAAGGCATCTCTGATATATATATATAAATATACATATAACTATGAAAACGTAGAATATGCGTTGTGAGATGTGCGACATATCTCTATCGAGTATACAACTTTCAAGTTGAATAAGTCTGCGTGTACAGAGAAGAGTAAAACCCTGCGACGTGTGCAGCGGGTTCAAACGAACGAAAAAAAAAACTGACGAAGCTCAATAAGGGTGAGAAAGAGTTATTTGCTATCGCTCATCCATTGAATATATATATTTATATATATATATATATATATATATATATATATATATATATGTATATATATATATATGTATATATGTATGTATATTTGATATATATATATATATATATATATATATATATATATAATATATATGTATGTATATATATTTTTTTTTGGGGGGGGGGGGTTTAACGACGCACTGTAATGATTACTGACATCTATTGGCGTCGGATAAATGATTAATGAGATGATGGGATGATGAGATGAAGGTTTTTTTATGGGTAGTGGGAAGGAAGCGGTCGTGGCCTATATTGTAGGAACCATCCCGGCATTAGCCCACACTACAGAGGGAAACCACGAAAAACTCCCGTAAAGATGGTCGGTGGCGGGGATCGAACCGGGTCCGATATGTCCCTTCACCTCCCGGTTCACGAAGCAAGTGAGCTAACCACTCAGCTACTGTGCTGGTACGTGTGTATATATTCATATATATATATATATATATATATATATATATATATATATATATATATATATATATATATATCTACATATATATATATATATATATATATATATATATATATATATATATATATATATATATATATATATATACTATAGGCCTTAAATAGTGAGCGCTATAAAATCCCCAGCACATGAAATATCTAGAACATTGGCAAAGCTTTTCAAAATTGAAAACGAATCAGTTAGAAGCTATATTAAAAATTCAGTACAATTTCTAACAGCGATAAGAAATAAAACTTTGAATTCAAATGATTTGCTAGTGAGCCTGGACGTAGTGTCATTATTTAGTAACGTACCGGTGAATGAAGCTATGGATTTGTTGAGATACAAGAAGAAGTTTGCCAAGCCATGGTGTGATTTGATTCAGGGATGCCTGGAATGTAGTTATTTTATGTACGAACAGAGAATGTATAGACAGAAAGAGGGACTGGCAATGGGATCTCCACTTTCACCATTTGTAGCGAACATTTTCATGGAAAACTTAGAGGAATACGCCTTGAAGAATGCAAAATTGAAGCCTTCATGCTTCTATCGCTACATCGACGATTGCTTCATGATTTGGTCACATGGGGAAGAGGAACTCGACAAATTCCTAAATTTTATGAATTCGATAAACAGGAAAATTAAATTCACAATGGAAAAAGAAGTAAATTGTAAATTACCATTTCTTGACATTCTTCTGGAAAGAAAAGAAGACGGTTCAATTGGGCATTCAGTTTATAGAAAAGAAACTCATACAAATAGATATCTTCACGGAAGCTCCAATCATCACCCGGCTCAGAAACAATCAGTACTGAATTCACTGGTGACAAGATCGAAGAGATTGTCGGATGAAGACCATTTGTTATCAGAGTTGACCCACCTTAAAACAATATTCAAAAATAACGGCTACTCACATCAACAAATCGAAAAATCCATGGCTTTTATACCGAGAGACAGAGCGGAAGAGAATGACGTTGATAAGTCAATCGCATTGGCTTCACTACCATACATAAGTGGCGTCACTGACAAAATCAGTAGAATGTTAAAAAAGAATAAAATCCAAACATTGTTCACCGCGGATAACGTGCTGAGAGACCACTATGTGACGGTCAAAGATAGGATTCCCTTGGAGAACTGTGGGGTATATGAGGTTCCATGCGAATGTGGGTTATCATATATTGGGCAAACGATGAAACCAGTGTCTGCCAGGCTTAAACAGCACAAATATAATGAGAGGGTCGGCAATGTACATAATTCAGCCATAGCAAAGCATGCTATTGAAGAAAAGCATCGTATTCTTTATGAAGATGCAAAAGTTGTGGATCGTCAAGTGAAACGATGGCCAAGGGCAATAAGCGAGGCCATCGAAATAAGAAAACACCCTCACAATTTCAACGGTGAAGACAGCGGATACATCATGTCCCCCAGTTGGTCCACAGCTCTCGCATCTTTGAAAAGAATGGGAAGAAGGCCACAACTCGAGTGCAGTGCCCCTCAACAAGTGAATGAAGATACCGAAACAAGAGGACCAAAAAGATATTCCTACGATCTGCGGCCAAGATGAATCGAAAAGTCTTGTATCGAGTCAGCCACTTTTTATTTTTATTTTTATTATTTTTTATTTTTATTTTTATTTATATTTTCATTTTTATTTTTAATCTCACTATTTTCATGCTCGCTTCTATATTTTTTCACTGATATTCGAACAATTTTCGTATTTGTGTTTAATGAGCCAGGGTTCCATCCATATATTGACTCTGTTAAAAACGTAGTGGTATCCAAGTGCATATGTTAAGAAATAATCGATTACAATTTTTGTCATATTCAGTTCAATAATTCTCTTGAAAAAGGCCATAACATAATGGTTGAAACGTAGAGATATTAAAAATATTTCATAATTTCATACACGACTTTAATCTTCCTATTAAATATATATCATTATTATATATATATATATATATATATTCAATGGATGAGCGATAGCAAATAACTCTTTCTCACCCTTATTGAGCTCCGTCAGTGTTTTTTTTTCGTTCGTTCGAACCCGCTGCACACGTCGCAGGGTTCGACCCTTTTCTGTACACGCAGACTTATTCAACTTGAAAGTTGTATACTTGAGATAGGTCGCACATCTCACAAAGCATATTCTACGTTTTCATAGTCATATATATATTTATATATATATATATATATATATATATATATATATATATATATATATATATATATATATATATATATGTATGTGTATATATTCATATATATATATATATATATATATATATATATATATATATATATATATATATATATGAATATATTCATATATATATATATATATACATTCATATATATATATATATATATATATATATATATATATATATATATATATATGAATATTTATATATATTTCCATATATATATATATATATATATATATATATATATATATATATATATATATATATATATATATATATATATATATATATATTATATATATCATATACTTCTATATATATTTATCATGAGTGATTGGATATCACTATCAGAGAAACATGTTCACAATGAATCAGCAAACATAACTCCATGCATTCTGACATATCTCTGAATCTATTGGAGTATCTCGTTACTATTATTCAATGGTATTTCATTATATTTTATATTTGTCATAGTTCGAAATGTTTTCCCGTAACTTGAAACTGTTCCACTCGATTCTTCTGGAATTTCAAATATAATGATGGAAACGGTATCATGATTCAACCATTCTATTCATCAATGGAATTTGCTTTATAGGGACTCGTACAATAGATAATACAAATAAACCTAGAAGAGACAAGAGAGGCAAGGAATATCTTCAATCTCATTCATGAAGTCTTGTGTCTACTTCAGGCTCATAATTTGTTGGTGAAAACCCTTTTCGTTTGGATTCCAGTCGAATATATGAAGTTGTACTCACCGGATATCAAATTTGACCAAATTTGATCAAATATTTCAGTAACTGTCATTTCAAAATCGAATTCGTTCTAATCTATCTAGATGTATTTGTTTTCATAAACATCGGAACTTGATACAAAATCATTGTTCCCCAATGAAGGCTATTGAAAGGTAGAATCGTTTGTACGGAGCACCATAATAATTGCGGTTGATCTTATCATCCCAGAGTATAATAAATACCAACATAACTCATTCAACAAAGAATAAATCTTGAGTAATAATTTTTAAGGATGTTACCATTTCAAACATTTGGACTGGACAGAGAAAATAATTTTCAATGTCCTGATCAAATTGATCTTTATTTTCTCATTTTCATTCAATCCTTCCTTCATTTTCAAATCTTTGCTTTCCGTATATATTCAGAATATTGTCATATCTCTTTTTTTTTCGTCATCCAGTTTCAGCCGTCTATTCTGATTATCCAATTGATTATATCATTTACTGTTATTATATTTTCTACAAGATGGTGCACACTCAGTATTCACCACTCACCACATCCTTGATTTTACTACACATTAAATCACACTTCATACAAAATCCACATAAATATTTGAGCTCCCAGTGAGAATATCTCGTGGGAGAGCAAATATAACAAGTTGTATCGGTCGTGTCTTCTAATCTGAGGAAAGAAGTTATCAAAACACATATTGCATCCAAAAACAAAAATACATTCTAACCCTATTATTATTGTCGATTATAAAAATACATTTTGAATAATTTTTTGAATTGATTTATCCTAATCACACTTTTAATATTCTTAGGCACATCATTATAAAAATGCACAGCTTCGGTTATGACTGCCATTTTACCAATATTTGTTCTTATAAAATCAATGTGTACATAAATAGCTTATCTAGTATCATATCTATGAACCTCCTAGTTGAATAATATATCTGATAATCATGCTAAATCCAATTATGAGTAACTTTGTACATCAATGCACATAATGCTACGTACTGCATTCAAACTATTATATATATGAATATACTGAACTCAAGTGAAATTGATTTTCAAAATCATGAAGTCTTCGTCAAATGTTTTATGATAATCTCTGCAGAGGAAAAAATATTCTTCAGCTCAACGCTCCGTTCAAATCACATACTTATTATAAATGAGATTTCAGAGAATAAATATGGCTCTCGTCATTTCATGAGAGCTATTTTTGATGAGGCCAGAAGATACCTTTTATGACCGTTTGGATTAAGTTATATATATATATATATATATATATATATATATATATATATATATACATATATATATATATATATATATATATATATATATATATATATATATATATATATATATATATATATATGGTTATACCTAATTAAGAAGATATTACTTGAAATTTTGAGAATATAGGACACATGTATTGCCTCTTGGGAAATACTATGGATAAGTGGCGTTGAAGAAAAGTCACCTTCATTTTTATGGTTGGTTGGTGATCACTCAAATTGCTGGTTCGAAACTTCTTATCGTCGCTAGTATTGAATAGGGTAGACAGTCTAGCGGACTGGCAAACACGGACGTCTTCCTGCATATAGTCATGTTCGACTCCAAACTTTAATAAGAAAAATACAAAACCTCTTGTACATATTTTATAGCTTTATTATTCATGTACACTTGCGGTCACGAAAAATACTTTTTTCCGAATTGGATATTTGATCAAAATATATTTGCATATTCTACCGGTTATTTGTCCAGTGACTGTACGTGCAAAGCGTGTGTACATTAAGTAATACAGTATATTTTATACTAGTTTCAGTGCGTATAGTGTCAGTATGTGGCTTAATCGACCACTTTTTGTGACCTCAAGTGTACTTCTGAATTATGAATATTTGCTCTTTTTGAATAAGTTTTATGTAGGTTATAATAATCGTAAAGAAAATATAGATGTGAGCAAAACTGTTTCATGAGCCCATTGCGATAATACATCAAGAAAACCATGTGTAATGTTTCTATAATCATAATAATTTCACAATTCTGTTTTTACAACTGTACATTGTACGTGTCATTGTGAATGGATCACAGCCTTCTTCATACAGATCATTCTCCTCTGAGAAATAAATGATTTGAATAAAGACGGCTGTGGAATGGAAACCACCTAAACCATTGAAAATAATGTACAACAGTAAGCGACAAAGTTGTAAATGAAGGTTCAAACTATGCTCATGACTTTAAAAAAACTACCGATTTTTATTTTTACCTATTTATTCACCTACTTTTATTTCGAGTATACAAGGCTCAAATTTGTGTGAAGTTCACACTCATTTCTACGTTTTTGGGTGTGAATATCGTCCTCACTGTAAAACCGTTATCATAGAACAATCTTTAGTTGATAATACATTAAAAAGACTGCATGCGTTTATCTCTTGTCGTTGCTTCACAATTCTGGAACTAGCAAACCTCCGCGAGCCATTGTAAATTGGTAGGTGTGCTTCAGCCTTAATATATATTACTAGGCAAACGCTGCATATTCGTTGTAAGATGAGCGAGATATCTGAATAAGGTATATTAAGAGTAGTTGAAGTAGTTCTACCTTTGCTACTTCATCGACTCTGGTATTCTAAACACCTTGACGCATATGAAGAATACTCCATTGTTGGGCGAATATAGAATCTAGAAAGCAGTGAATGTTGGCAACTCAATCCTACTGAAATATTTCTATATATTTGACGAATAAAAGCAGTTAATTCATTTTGTTTCTTCAAAACGGCGGGTTGAATTGACGACTAGAGATTGACCCACCCACAAACGTCACAAAACAGAACATCCAATCAAATGGGCTTTGTTATGTGTGAGATTTTACATTTACGTATCAGAGTACCTCTAAATTCCCACATGAAGGTGGCCTGGCGATTAACCACGCCTATCACTAGTGGTCAATTGATTACAAAATGATGATAATGTGTATCATTCATGTATACACAATCAGAGAAAATTTTGTTTTATTTGGAGATATTTTATTCTTTACATCTTTTGTCCAGCCTAATCTCATGGGGTTTTTAGAAATTTTGAGACGGTATTTCTCAAAATTGGTCAGACCGATTCATTCTAAAAACAATGCAGTTTCAAGTTGGATGAATTTGCGTATCCAAAAATGTTTCATGTCGATCACTCAAACCCTACGACCTGTGAAGTGCTTACAAAAAAACCCCAGACAATTAGCTCTATAAGAGTGGAATGGAGTCTTCGCTATTGCTCGTCTAATGAGAAAATACACTTCACACTAGATACTTGGATTACAGCTATCGATCCGATTATTTGTACAAAATTCGGTTCGATCGCTTTAAAGAAAACAATTCTGTCGCTAGAGAATTCTAACAATTCTGCAGCTCACTTTCACCAGGGCTAAGAAACATGAGATTGAAATTGTTTGTTTTTCACTATTTTGAATTGCGATCAAGGCTCAAATTATATTGTGTATCGTATTATTTTGATCCTCGACGTTTAAGCCTACTTGATTGCAAAATATATTGTTTTCGCCGTTGTTATGTGAACACGTCTATTTATTCAAATTTCTTATTTTTCACATACAAAAGTTACAAAATATTGTAACTAAACAATAGACGCGTGATGTATTCTACAAGAAACGATGGTGAAACATAACTGAATGATAAAAACAATGAAAATATATGAAAAAAACTTCTCAAGATATATGTAAAAGAATGATTTGGAAGAGTGGAAGCCTTGGATTGGGAAACGGAGCACTCGGTTAAACAATGCAGTTAGTTGTTACTAGTTGAAATCATTGTTGCTAGCTGCTTTCCTTCATTCCTCCTTTTCTTTCATTCCTTTCATCCTTCATTGCTTCCTTGCTTTCTTTCATTCATTTTCTTCCAATGGGACTCCTTCAGTTATTCTTTGAAAGTTTTTCTGTACATTTTTATTGTTTTTCTATCATTTCTTATTCAATTGGCTGTGTTTCGTTTTCTTCTTTGCTGCATTGTGTTTGTTGTTATTGCTTCAGTAATCATTGCCATGGAGACGACCAAGTTCTTTCCCACTAAAACTTAGCATTTGAGCGTATCCACAAAATTAGGCCTGAAGCAGTTATCCTCTAGTTAGTTCCACAGCTCTGGAATGTTGATGCCGATACACCAATTCAATTTAATTCAATTCAATATTGTTTTTTATTTTTATATACATACTCGGTTTACTCGGTTTTAGGTTTACTCGGTTGACAAATTTCATGTTTTAACAATAATAATAACACAATGAATATATGATTTATCGATAGCTATGGTTAGCGACAGCTGAGTATAGATTATTATTATTATTTCATTTCATTTTATTTTAAGATTATATACTTTTGATGACTAAAATGTAACATATATGGAACGTCAATCAGTGAATAAAAAACAGTTGCACAGGTGAAAAGTGAGAACAAATACAATCTTACAATTTCACATATACAATCATTCACACTGTTTCATATACACACATTCTTACGTACATTAATACATAGTCGGTTTAATATAAAAAGTATAGATAGATAAGTATTGTATGAGTATAAGTATAGATAAGTATAGTATAGATAGGTATGATAGCTATTATCCATCGGTACGATAGCTGCCCATTGGTATGCAATAGCTGTTATCCAAGGTTGTTGTTGAAATGAGAAATAAATAACTTAGTTTTATTTTGTGAGGAGTGATAAACGAGTTGACTGTATGAAGATGCTAGTGACTTGTCTCGATCATTTTAAAAACGAATTGTGTAAAAAGCTTGCGAGTATATTTTATGCTAGGAAAACACAGCATATTGCTATAAGGTGAGAGTGATATAAATATGGGATGTACGTACTCGAAGCTATGTATATACACTAGTCAAACGCGAAATATGCGTTGTAAGATGAGCGAGATATCTCAATAAGGTATAAAAGTCCTTGAAATAGTTTTACCCTTGCTACTTTATCGACTTTGGTATTCTACACACCTTGATATCTGAATAAGCTATAAAAGTCGTTAAAGAAGTTCTACTCTTGCCACTTCATTGACTCTGGTATTCTACACACCTTGACGCATATAAAAAATACTTCATTGTTGGTCAACTCTTGAATCTAGAAAGCAGTGAATCTCGACAACTTAATTCTGTCATAATTTTTATGATATATTTTATGAATATTATCAGTCATTTTATTTTTTTTCTCCAAAACGACTGATCAGAATTGCTTAAAAAATCGTAATAATGTGTAAAATCCATGTATACACATTTAGAGAAAATTTCATCCCATTTGGAGAGATTTTATTTTTCAACATTTTCCGCCCAGCCAAATCTTATGGGGTTTTTAGAAACTTTGAGATGATGATTCTCAAAATCGGTCCGACCGATTCATCCCAAAAACTATACAGTTCTAAGTTGGATGAGTTTGCGTGTACAAAAAAAGTTTCATGTTGATCAGTCAGCCCTTGCGACCTGTGGAGTGCTTACAAACAAAAAAAAAAAAAAACAAACAAAAAAAAAAAAAAAAAAACACACAGACAAAGCCCTATAAGAGTGGGATGGAGACTTCGCTACGCTCATCAACAACCAGATTTTGAAACTATTCAGTTTTGTTACTGCCTTTCTGACGCAAAAAAAAAAATTTGCTCATCATTTATAACAATAGAAAATATATATATATTTTGGAAAATAAAACATCAAAATTGACCGAACGTAATTTTTGAAAATTGGTGGAAAGAAGAAACTTGTTTCAAAACACTATTAGAGTATACTCTATGGGTAGCCCAATTCAATCGGATGAAATAGGTGCATTGAAACATTTACCGATTGTTATATTCGAATCATCAAATTTTCAATATCATCATCCGAAAAATGTCCAGAACGATTCGGCTCAAAAACAATCCAATAATCTTGAATAATCATTAAATAATCACTTGAGAATGGCATGGCCACACATGATGAAACGCAGAGAAAACACAATGAATCGTTTTTCCAATTCAATTACACATGGTATTACCGAAAATTCGAATATTATTTCACATAATAAAAACCATGAAAGCTTAAAACATCATATATATATATATATATATATATATATATATATATATATATATATATATATATATATATATATATATGAATCATCTCATGTTTATACATGTCATAAGTTGTGTGTTTTGTCAAGATGAATTTCAATTTGTTCAAGAGGAATGCTGACTACAATCGGAACTCTAAGGAGACACATAACCCAGTATCTGAACCCTACCGTACATTATTATACTATGGAACTAGATTGTATCATATCGGTGTTAGCTTTCTCATCTTTTTCAGCTCCATCTCAAAATATTATCTCTCAAAAGTATTTATATTGTTTTGAAAGTAGTTTGAAACAATATCTATCGAAAGACGAATTGCATAATATTGAGGATCTCTGTAGGAAGATATATTGCGTAATGTGATATAGCCAAAAGTCTAATTTACTGAATACATAGTTGTTTATCCATATTGGTATTCAAACGAAGCACTGTACCGATGGCTACGACATATTGGTATCAGTGAATGATATATGAGATGACGGAATGATGAGATGAAAGGTTATTTTAATGAGTGTTTTTGGATGGTGGGAAGTAGTTGGTCGTGGCCCATTGTCAACCAACTATCCCAGGATCCCAGGATGGTCGACAGTGGTGAGAATCGTACCCCGTTCTCCTGAATGACAGTTCAGTGGGCTAGTCGCTCGACCACATGGTCTCAGTGAAATATATAGTTGTTGACGAACATATAATCGAGTATAATGTGCATTGTGAACACAAATCTATCCATATCTCAATATATACTCAATACATGTTTCGCGTATTCTTTCATGGAGTGGATTTAAAATGATTAGCAGAATCAAATCTCAAAATTTCGAATTTATTACAGAATTCAATATCAAGAGAGTGTGAACACAAATTTGAAACATCATAATTACGAAATCAATCAATATATAGAAAGAGGATGTTAACAGATCGAATCCATATATTGATAAAATCAAACCCATATCCATAATGGATTGAATCCAATGAAATCGAATTCATATCCAAAATGATTCGAAAACATATCCATAATGAATTCGATCTGTTAACATTGTCTTTCATATATTGATTGATTTTGTAATCATGATATTTTAAATTTCTGTTTACACTATCTTGATAATGAATTTTGTAGTACATTCATAACTGTGAGATTAAACATCAATTAACATGGATTCCGCAAATCATTATATCATATATATATATATATATATATATATATATATATATATATATATATATATATATATATATATATATATATATATATATATATATACCATCAACCACCGACCCTCAAAACTTCAGACTTCCCACACACATATGTATCTCGCTGTCGATGCGCTTTAAAACCCTAATATTCATTCATTCATGTATATATATATATATATATATATATAAATATATATATATATATATATATATATATATATATACCATCAACCACCGACCCTCAAAACTTCAGACTTCCCACACACATATGTATCTCGCTGTCGATGCGCTTTAAAACCATAATATTCATTCATTCATGTATATATATATATATATATATATATATATATATATATATATATATATATATATATATATATATATATATATATATATATATACCATCAACCACCGACCCTCAAAACTTCAGACTTCCCACACACATATGTATCTCGCTGTCGATGCGCTTTAAAACCCTAATATTCATTCATTCATGTATATATATATATATATATATATATATATATATATATATATATATATATATATATATATATATATATATATATATATATATATATATATATATATATATATATATATATATATATATATATATATATATATATATATATATATATATATATATATATGAAATCAATTCTTGTATTTTTGTACACACCTGTGTGATTCTGTATAACCATTAATGAATTACAGATAAAAATGTCTATTTGGGAAGAGTTTGATTTTTCCATTTTCACATGGTAGGTCTATCGTGTTGCTAACATTTCTACGTCGAGTAATATTCAGTCTTGTTTGATTTCAGATCGGAGACTACACGTTTGACGCAAGTAGAAGTGACAGCTGAAAGTTTCTACCCCACGCAACGCGTAATACAATTGTGAACAACCCCCTCCCTCCCCCACAGCCACAAGACTGCTAGCGTAACAAAAACGATCGAGTACTGTCTGATCTAACGCGAAACAAATGAAAGCCAAACTACACAAGAGCAATTTCCTTTCATGAGTAATGATTTTCCGACTCGCTTAAAATTTCAATTTGAGGCAACGAATTTATATGTAGGTGACTTTTTCTCGAGTTTCAAATTACAATCGAATCATTCACAGATTTTATAACAGAGCACGTACACCTGATTGAATATACGTGTCATGTGATTACGTCATTGTTGAGAGTCATATTATATAGAGTTACTGTCTATTCGAACCAAGTTGCACAGAGCCAGTTAGACTCGGATCATATTACTCGCAACCACGCTTGATCATTTGAAAAACAACGGAAATAAAATGTAATAATCCTCTTTGAAAAACTGAGTGGAGATATCTACAGAGCGAAAAATTATTTTTCTTAGTAAAAGATCAAAGTTGTTTTTATAACTCGAATGATGACATAAAAATAACACCAAGATGGCGTTACAGAAATACAATAAAAGTAGATTTTCAACGTCGGTAGTATTCTTGCCTATTCTATTTGCGATGATTATCAACCACGTCACCGATGCTAGCGACGAGATGAAATACCACGGTAACGTCACAGACATGACGGTGTCAAACCTGAGCCTCGTCACCGAGCACCCAGCTGATGTGGCCGTGCAGGAGAGAATCATGAAGTTTGCCACGCTGCTCAATATGACAGTCGACCAGCTGTTGGAGTTCAAAGCGAGGAGGAATCTGACAGCTCGTCAGCTGTTTGCCATGGTGACGACGAGACGGGTTGTTCCTGTTGCTCCCGGTAACCACACGGAGGAACAACAACAGTGTTATTACTGTTCGGGAAGGGTGGCCTCGTTCGCGGCGTGGTATCGAGGCGTTCACGGCTATGTGAGTGTGGTGGTGTGCCTGTTCGGGACGGTGGCTAATGTACTCAATGTCGCCGTGCTCACCAAGATGGAAATGGTTTGTCTGACAATAATTAATAAATGTTGAATACTTTTAATACTTATTTTATAATTACTTTATGATACAAGCAGATATTGAGACAGATTTCGAAGTGAGAATGATAGACAGAACTAAACCAGCATTTTCTGTAAATAATAGTATTAAGCTGTCCGCGTCCATGAACGCGGTTTGGGCTACGCTTTCGCTTCTACTTGACGTAAAGCCGACAGTTGAATGCAAATCAGCAAATTAATCCTAGCGCCATGAAATACACAAATGAAATAACACAGATGGACAACTTATGTCTAAAAAAATAGCTTACAGTGATTCAAAAAATGACTGATAACGTAAATAAACGATGATAATAATAACGATAATAAGACTAATGACCGCTCTCCTCCATTATATACGCTCTCCAGGTATATGCTATTCGCGTTGAAATGAAAAATCTATGGAAAATAGTAAAAAAAAGAGGGCACTCAATATCCAATAATGGCATATATTCAAAATGCTCCATTGTTTGCAGTTTTGTTTGCAGTGTTATATTGTTACCATAGGCATGCGCAGGACTCTCCAACAGGTACGGTCCATTACGAAAAATTGATAATACATCCCGTTAAATGATTCTTTTTATGCATACTATACATGGTTGGTCGGTGAATCATGCGGGGTCATAATCATATCCCCGTTATTTAGTTTCATTCATTGTTACGCAATCTATTTGTGGAAACATGAACAAAAATGTGAATCGAGAACAAAATTCCATGTAAATGTGATACATTCACGTGCGAAAATAGGTACTAGAATGCTACACCTGATTCAGCCCAGACCCCTAACGGCAATGAAGCCGTCAAGAAGATCGGTGTCACCATATTGCCTTGCTAGGAAATATTCGAAATTTAAATGAACTAGAAGTTACTCAACAGGTTTTCATGGTGTAATAAATTTGGTTCTATGACAATCGTTAGAGATTATTAAGGATGGTTAAATTCAGTGTCCTTTTTCTTGTAGTGCAATAGGTACCGTATACGCCTCTGCGTACCCTGTGTGCGCACGCCTATGGTTTCAAGACTCGTCGACCGGTCGAGTAGGAACCGGATCTAAAAAGACCTCCGCGGTCGCGTTTATCGTTCATAGAGCTTCAGTAGAAAAACTTCAATCATTGTAAGAGTTCATGAGAAGGTTCTGAAGATCCTGTATTGAACAGTGATTATAGGTTTAGGCCCATTCATGTGAACTTATCACCAGTGAAGTGCCCTCATATCTATTTCAACTCGGCGACCGGAAACAGATAATTCGAACGTACCTCATCAAATAAATATAACAGAATAGAATACAAATTCCAAATAGTGAATAATTAATCACAAATAATAGGCTCACTCGAAAAATTGGGTACTAAATTACGCAGACAAGACACAATGCTCCACGGCTACGCAAGCATATTGATTGAGAAGGCATATAGTTGACCGTTTTTTCTTGATTTTTTTTTTCAAAAATACATTATTATAACAAACTGCTATTCGATAACTGCATCTTTAGATAGTGTGTTCAATGTGTGCACTGAAAACATGAAGCCTACATATCAATAGCATTAACCACACATCTTTTTTTAGACACATTCCGAATAAGAAATGTACGGAAACTGTCTTCTTGATTATAATATGTCATGAAAAGTTACATTATTGAAAATCAATATGACTGTCGCACGTGACATCACCAAGTTGCTCATCATTGTTAACGCTCTTAGAATAGGTTGAAATGATTGATATGTGATGGAAGTGTCATCGTTTTCAACGTAACTTTGGAACACGGTAATTTACATATTGGTTCGAATTTTGAACTGTACATCTTTTTAGGAAGATATATATATATATATATATATATATATATATATATATATATATATATATATATATATATATACATATATTTATATATATATATATATATATATATATATATATATATATATATATATATATATATATATATATATATATGCACATAAATATATATATATATATATATATATATATATATATATATATATTCATATATATATATATATATATATATATATATATATATATATATATATATATATATATATATATATATATATATATATATATATATATATATATATTCATTTGAAAGCATTCAAGTTTTGAGAGTAAATTATATTGTACAGTTCATCGCAACTTGTTATACGTAGAACGGAGCCACATCCAACAGACCTGCAATCAGCTGTAAGCTGTGAGCTCGAATACAAAAAAGCTTTATTTAAAATCTCTCAGCTTTGTCCAATCATCATGACTGTCAGTCAGAATCAAACGTCGGATCGGTAAATTCACCCACTCCTGGCATCATCCCAAAACCATTCGAACAAATATATCGTCTTAATCGCCATTACACATGTCTAGTAGAGAGAATGGAAAGAATCAATCCTAGATGAAGAGACGGGGAATGGTCAACTGTACTAAAAATTGACCTGAAAATCGATCAAGTTAACTAGGAATCAACTGTACTAGAACCCAGCTGTACTGAATAACACCTGTACCAAAAATCAACTTTGAGCTTACCAATGGCCAACTGTCCTACATTTCTACTTGTTCAGCAACCAGTACAGATGATGTCAAAGTGAGGGACGTGGGTTCGTTCTCTACTCCAATTTACGAATTGTTACCACGTATTGAGTGTTTTGAAGGTTTTCTACTTATGTCTGAACCTATAAGTTGGTAAGATTTGTGTGACGAATACAATTTCAGAAAGGTATAGGAACCTTCCACTTCAAAATCTGTGATCAAGAAGTGAAAGTTCATGTCAGTTGGTTCTGAGAAAAGTTGATATTCAAGACAGTTTGGTCTAAGAACGGTTAGTTTTACAATCATCCAGTCGGCAGGTGACCTTTTACTTCCTTGAATTTGTGTGTACAATATGATGTTTTTCAATATTGAATTCAAAAGATCTGCTGTTATGTTAGGCGAGTCAACCATGGAATGAAGAGTTCAGGAAAAATGTTATAGCAACGTTGAATTCTTTTCACTTGTTTTTGAAGTTTGGTGGAATGAAGTTCAACATCTAGTCGCTGTATTGCTAGAATCGCCACATATTCAAATTCGTTCGCCGATGGCTCTTGCGTGAACATTTATTTCGAAAGTACAGTAAATTCATACGAGAGTGAGAGAGAGCGCAATAGATTCTTGCACAGTGGCGGAGACGCCAGCTTATCCGGAGACGCCAGCTTATCCGGAGACGCCAGCTTATCCGGAGACGCCAGCTTATCCGGAGACGCCGGATTAGTCACCTTTGCTATTAACCTATGAAGTTCTTCTCTAATTCTCTAACATTCTATTGTATAAAATGCACATACACAGGTATATCTTACTTATTGGTGGAAGTGCCGTGATTGGGAGCTAAATAGTCCAAAACGCATAGATCGTAAACGTTATATAAATCATTTAGGTATATATCTTTGATTATAATAATGACACATTGGATGGATATGATAGAGGAGGAAATATGATTGAAATTTTCAAATTATGATGATCAAGAAAGGTATCGTTTGCTATGAAAAATATATTGGAATTAATTGATAATAGTTTGTCACAATGAATTCATTTCCATATTTATCCATACATTTTCAAATATTGATGTGATTGATATCGATTGATTGATATTGATCGATATATATATATATATATATATATATATATATATATATATATATATATATATATATACATATATATATATATATATATATATATATATATATATATATATATATATATATATATATATATATATAGTATAAATCTTATAACTAGACTCAATTTTTCATTCCATGCTTGGTTTGATATATGTTGGTACGTACCTCTTCTCCTAGGTTGGTGCATCTATCAACAGTATCCTAACCGCCCTAGCCATTGCTGACATGCTGGTGATGCTGGAATACGTGCCGTTCGCTTGCTACATGTACCTGGTATTCCCCGGCAACAAGGACTTCCCATACTCGTGGGCCGTCTTCATTCTGGCCCACATGCATTTCTCCCAGTTGCTGCACACGATCTCCATCTGTCTCACTCTGGCACTGGCCGTCTGGCGGTACATCGCTATCAGGTGGGTGTACATGGAGAGTAAGAGAGAGATAGTGCGCAATTCATATGTATACAGTGAATATATATATAAATATATATATATATATATATATATATATATATATATATATATATATATATAATATATATATATACATATATATATATATATCTATATATATATATATATATATATATATATATATATATATATATATATATATAAGTATATATATATATATATATATATATATATATATATATATATATATATATATATATATATATATATATATAATAGTGATTCTAAGAAAATGCCGAGTATGCGTGGTAAGATTATCGATATATCGGTATATTTATGTGGAATCGAACGCTTTGGACACACCTTGATTCTGAAACTGATAGTGCACCACGTCTCTGTGTCAACTGTTGCTCATTTTAAAGAGTTCAACTATTTAATAGGTTTCACTTTTTGATCTTTTTCATAGCTTTTTAATTGATTTAGAAAAATCACATTATCATTATACTTTGGAAGATTGCGGATCCAACAGACGTGAAATTTTGTATCAATGTGTATCATTCGTTAAGTGCAATAAACTATTCGTGGAGATTATTTCTTTTGAATTTCTTCTCTGGGATATTCTTATGAAGTTTTCAAAAAATTTGAAATGGTTTTGATGATGATTATTGTTTGCTTAAAGACTACCAACAGTCAGGTTCAGATAATGATGATAATGATGAAACCATGAAGTTACGATAAGTGAAGGGACGTTCACAAAAAAGATGCCTTGTGCAGCACTCGAACTCCACGCCCAACGGTGACTTTGGTTTCTAATGAACTGACTAAGCAACGGAATGGTTTTTCTAAAAATGGTGCGACCGATTGCGCCTTAAGACTAGATAATATCTAGTTTGATTATAGCACTTGTGTGTGCCTAGTTTTAACAGAATTCGGTTTTTCGTTCAACCTGTGGAGCGCAAACCAGAAAGAACATGTTCGTATTTCTTACGGTGATATTTACTCTCCGCTTTGGTCATCCAATTACCCAATTATGTACGGTTGATATTGAACCAGCTCAGTGAAATATGAGTTTAATAACAGCGATCAGCGTCGACGTTTTCTTCTGTTTGTATGTCCATATCAGAGACGAAAAATTTGAGATAAAAGATATGGGCATATTTACAAAAGACGAATAAAAAATGGTATTTGTTTTTTCACGTACGGTAAAATTGAGTCTGCGCTTCGCTCAATCAATTATTAGATGAGCTAATTCACTCAATTTAACTTTCTCAGAGAATAATACGAAGAAAGAAGGTCGTCCCATCACGAAACAAACTAGTGAAACTATATCTGTCAATAGTGTTTTTTTGGGGGTATCATAATTCTTCAGGACAAGGTATCTTTCAAAAACGAGAAATCGTTCGAGTAGCAGCAATATAATTGTAATTATCGAGGTTTTCAACATTATTCAGTTGGTAGACGACCTTCTTCCGTGGAAACAAGTACAATACTTGTACGTGTACAATACTTGAATACAATACTAACTTATACAATAATAATACAATACAACACAATTGATAATACAATACAATAATTACTTGTACAATACTTTGGGACATGTCATGCAATCTTGAAATAGAACTATTACCCCACTATATCTACTCTCTTCTACTCCCTCACTCTGTTCGGATTAATCGGATCGCTATAGAAGCGCGCCAAGCGGGCTAGATTGTGCGCTAGATCGGTCACCCAGCTTCCCACACCGGAAGTAGTCTGAGGAGGTATTGTAATTGCGGACATAGTCTAGGAGTCTTGAGATGTTTGGCAAAAACTTCTTTTCGTTCTGCCATGAGAGTGGGAATGTCCTGATTGGTAGTATCTCTCGTCTATGTTTAAATAACCGTGAGCGTATTGTGATCAATTTTCATTTCCAATTCATTCGTTCTACGTAACATGAGTTTGTGAAAACTTATACACATATAAATATTTATCCATATATAATGAAGGATACATTTTCTCGTATATAATTCGAAAGTTTGTTTTTGAAACCTTCCATTGAAAAACAGTTATTTCTTAAAATTGATCTTCAGAACAGAATACAATTCAATGAAATTTTAACGAAGTGAAGTTCTCACCTCAATAATTTTCTGTTTTCCAGATAATCTTGATTCTTTTGTTTGCCTTTGAGAAGTTTTCTTTGCAGATGGAAAAATGTATTTGACGATGCGTGGTCGTCACATGTTTTATTTAAGACGGTAGAAAGTTACGAGGATACACCTATTGTGACAATTGAAAAGTAGATTTCAAACAACGTTGGAATTATTATTCTTATCGATTATAGCATGATACAATTATTTTCAGACATGGCGGAATGGTTCATCATCCACCCTCTCAATGATCAACTGGGTTTTCTCGGTTTTTCACTTCTTTGAATAATTCTTCATTATTCATTCACAACTTTTTTGAGCTTCCCCATTTTTAGTGGATCAGTTCGAGTTCACTTTCTCAGTCAATCAATCACCATTATTCAAAATCATATATATATATATATATATATATATATATATATATATATATATATATATATATATATATATATATATATATATATATATATATATATATATAAATATATATATATATATATATATATATATATATATATATATATATATATATATATATATATATATATATATATATATATATATATATATATATATATATATATATATGAGAACGAAATGTTGATTCGACGGTCATAATGTATGAAAATAAAAAATATTTCAGTGTGAAACCGTATATATTTTGAATAAATTTATTCATTTAAACTATATTTGAAACTTTATTTTATGCTTTGAATTTCATAATCCGGTGGCACATAGCACATTCATATATTTAAATAAGAAAGAGAAAAAAAATATACATATATAATAATAAATAGCAAACTAGAGTCTAAATAATTTCCAATATTCTTGTCCTAAATAAATTAATTGATGGAGAGTTGACGAACACGCTCTGAGGCAAACCTCTCCACCCATCGATTCCCTTATCCACCAATGTGTTTCCAACCTGCTTCCGCCTTCCAAATCCTACCGCCGTGATCTTGTGGCGGTGGTAATTCCTACCCTGAAAATGCGGTGTTCCGAATCTGGCTCTGATTTCCTTCCATGCCTTATCCCCTCTGTACGCTTTGAATATCGCAACCAATCTTGCCACTTTCCTCCTCTTACTCAGTGCATCCCATTTCAATTCCTTCACCATTGCCGTAGCACTCCTATACTCATAACTTGTCACTGTGACCCACCCTATCTCCTCTCCCTCTTCTGCAGCCATTCTCTCAATATTTTGAGCAAGCTGAGCTTTATTACCAGCTGTTATTTTCTTTCGCTTCTTCAGCTCTTCTCCAAGCTCTGCTTTTGTCAGCTCGCTAATTAATCTTCTCTTCTTTACTGCCTTCACCCATTTTCCTCCACCAACGAATTTGGCAGCTTTACTTTGAATATTCTCCATTTTTATGTCCGTTCTTCTGTTAACATCCCAGATTGCACTGGCATATTCAAGTATTGGCCTAACTAGTGCCGTATAAGCTTTTCCCTTGGCTTCCTTACTACTATTCTTAAGAGTTCTCATCAAAAAGTATAGTCTTTTATTAGCTCTTCTGATGATAGTGTCTGTGTGCGTAGCCCATTTCAGACCTGAGTCAATGATTACTCCCAAATACTTCAATTCATTCTTTCTTTCTATCAACTCTCCTTGAATCTTATACTCAAAGATATCCACTTCACCCTTTCCTTTCCCCACCGTTATTGCAACACTTTTTTTGTTGTTTATTTTCAGACCTATTAGCGCTAATCTTTTGACATACATTATTACATCTTCTTGAAGTTCCACGCAGTCCTCCACTGTCTCGATGATCTTATAGATAATTGCATCATCTGCAAACAGTCTCACTACTGATCCAATTTCTACCGGTAGATTATTTGTCAGAATAATGAAAAGAAGCGGTCCAAGTACACTGCCTTGTGGCACACCTGATGTAACGTCTGTAAGTGAGGACAAAAACTTTCCTATTTTGACTCTCTGCTTTCTGTTTGTGAGAAAGTTTCCAATCCATCGAACAACTCTTTTGTCGAGTGGCAGTGACTTGAGTGTTTCTACTATCATTTTGTGGCTGACAGTATCAAAAGCTTTTCTAACATCTAGGGATATAGCATCGATTCTTCCTCCTTTAGCCTTTACTTCCGAGAGGTCTTGAATGAGGGCTGCTAGCTGAGACTCACATGAATGCTTACTTCGGAATCCATGTTGTGTACTGGTAAACCATTCACTTGTTTCTAATATATCTCTCATATATTTCGCCAATAACTTTTCTAATATCTTACAAATCACGGAGGTAAGACTAATTGGCCTGTAATTACACGGAGACATTCTCTCCCCTCCTTTAAATATCCCTATCACCGTACCTTCCTTCCATTCGTGTGGTAGTTCACAATTATTGAGAGAGACATCAAATAATACACGAAGATACGGCACGATTGCCCGTCGAGCTAACTTGATGTAATCTATCGTTATACCATCAGCTCCTCCAGCTTTGTGTGGTTTCAGTTCCATAATTATTCTGTGAATATCTTCATCTGTGAAACTGAAAGCTTTATACTTTTCCCTATTCTCTCCCTGCACCACCTCAACCTCGTCTAGTACCACCTCTTCTCCCCTGGTGAACACACTACCATACGTCTTGTTCAGTATTTCAGCCTTCTCCTCATCTGTCTTATAGATCTTGCCACTCCCCTCTTCCACTAGATCTGGAATTTCGTTCTTGTTACCACCCTTTCTTCTTATGTAACCGTAGAATTTATTGATAACCTCTTCACTGGTCCTGCAATGGTCATCAGTTTCTAAAAGGTTAGCCAAGTATTGATCATGAGCACACTTTTTTCTCTTCTTCAACTCCCTACTCGCTTCTTTGAATCTTGCTTCCTCTATTGCACTGTCTTTTCTAGATTTATACAGATGCCTGCACTTTCTCTTTAGTTTTTTGATGGACTTATCATAATAAATGGGATCAGGGTTATTGCTCAATTCTTTCCTTGGAATAAACGCTCTACTTTCTTCTATTATTCTCCTGAATTCTTGCCAGATGTGTTCAACTGAGTCACCTCCTTTCTCTTCCCAGGCCATAAACCTACTGAATAGCATATTTTCCAGCCCAAGTTTGTCGGCTTTAGAATACTGCCATGTAATTTTACCCTTACAGCTCTTTCTCTGTATCTTTCTGTTGATCTCAAGTAACACCATTTTGTGATCACTAATCCCCTCCACTATTTCTACCTGTTCCACCATTTCTTCTGGCCTTACTAGATACACATCTAATAGGGTGTCATCCCTTGTAGAACCTTTCACACACTGAGTTAAGCCAGCTTCACTCACTAGGGTCGAGACCAATGCCTGTGCTTGACCTCCATTTCTAACAATACCATCCCAACTCACTCTTGGTAGGTTAAGATCACCTCCTATTATGATTTCTCTATTTTCCAATCCAGGGGCAGTCGCTACATCTGTCAGTACGTGCAAGATGTTCAGATCTGTATTCGGAGCTCTATATGCCCCAATAATAAGTAATGGTTTTTCTAGTTTTGTTTTACTCACTTCTATTGCTAATATTTCTTCCCTATCTCCCCTCCAGTATTCATTAGAGATTAGAGTGTCTCTAACTCCAACCACCACGCCTCCTCCCCATGTCACTGTAGCTCTGTCTTTTCTATAAATGGTATATCCTCCAGGCATTACTTCGTTATCTCCGATATCCTCATTCAACCATGTTTCGGTGCCTATAAATATGTCTGGGTTGTATATATCTATTTGATCGCTAAATACTCTTGCTTTGACCTGGCTTCGCAAACTTCTGCAATTTACCTGTAGCAGCCTACACTTCCCATCATCAAAAGTTGATTGCTATTTCTTGTATTGGAGTATTGGAGTTTTTTTTATATCATTTATCTTATCATTAAAAACGGTACAAATCTTGTCAGTTACCTGGTGGCATGTGTTCCGTTGACGACCATCTGCTTGGTTGGCCCGTATGCAGTTTATACACTCAGCTACGTCACTTACACATGTATTGAATGTATGATGTCCTGCACAGAAACCGCATGACAGTTTGTTCACGCACATCTTCCCTATGTGGCCAAATCCATTACACTTAAAACACCTAATCAATTTGTATGGCTCGTCAACTACTTTGCACACATAATATCCCATAAGTAATCCATTCTGTAAGATGAGTTCTTTCTCTGATGATGGCACTTCCAATATCATATTCACTGATTTTCTGTAATAGTTTTCTTTAACATACACTACTCTAATCTCCCCTATCATAAAACAATTTTGCCTGCATATCTCCTTTTCCCAGTCTTGCCAATTGGCTGACACTTCCTCGACATTGACACCAATTACCTTCAATTTGGTTGCTTTCTCTGTTGTCCGTTGCCTCATGGATGAATTAGTAGTATTGGTAATACTGGAAGTACATTTTTGTCGTTGTCTTTGGTGTTCATCTTTTTGCTGTCGCTGCATTTGATATTCTTGCTTTTGTTGTTGTCGTTGTCCATGGTATTCATCAATTTGCTGTCGCTGTATTCGGCATTCTTGTTGTTGTTGTTGTCGTTGTCCTTGGTTTTCATCATTTTGCTGTCGCTGTATTCGCATTTGGTATTCTTGTTGTTGTCGTTTTTTTTTGTGTTCATCATTTTGCTGTCGCTGCATTTGCATTTGGTATTCTTGTTGTTGTTGTCGTTGTATTTGATGTTCATCAATTTGCTGTCGCTGCAATTGACATTCTCGTTGTTGTTGTCGTTCTCTTTGGTGTTCATCATTTTGATGTCGCTGCATTCGCATTTCATACTCCTGTTGTCGCC
>OZ023326.1:17461843-17586843 GCA_964007535.1 Brachyptera risi
AGGTATAAATTAGTTATGATTAGCTATTAATTATTATGAAATTAGTCGTCTGATTGGTTCAAAAAGAGGGCGTCTTTTAGTAATATGAAGTTCCTATGTAATTTTTTTTTTCTTCAACATCGAAACTTGATACAAAATCCTTGTTGCCCAATTGAGGGTTCAGATGAAATGTATATATGATCGTTAGCGTGCGATCTTAGTACCACAAAGAATAATCAGTATCAAATAACTCATTGAACGAACAATTTATCTTGAGGTAATAATCCCGGGGATAGTTGAAGATTCACACTTGAAAGTTGGGGAGAAAAAATTTCAATCTTATCATTATATCTTCTCATCGGGTACTTTGATCCTCTTATTCTTGATTCGTCTGTTCTCTTTTTTTTCTCCGTCAGCTTTCACTTATTATTACTGGTAATTTTTGTTTCGATTCATTTTCATGTTGATTGATTGATTGATTGATTCATTCATTCATTCATTCATTCATTCATTCATTCATTCATTCATTCATTCATTCATCCATTCATTCATTCATTCATCCATTCATTCATTCATTCATTCATTCATTCATTCATTCGATGATCAATTCAATTCCATCTATTATTTCTATCATGTATCCTCCTTCTTACACTTCTGATTGTTTTCTGAGTTATCATTGCATTTCTTTTTTCAATTAATTTCTTCATTCACTTTTTTCATTTCTTTCCAATATCACCGATTGAGTATGCGAGTTTCACATCCCAGTATATCCACTCTAATGACAGAGGTATTTCTAAACGATCTAACGATATGGATCTTGCATCGCTTCATCGTTTAATTATCACCCGCTCATCCGTACCCCTATATAACCTCGCTGCTGATGGGGACGTTAAATATCAATTAAAACAACTACGTGCGACTGGTCGTAGGAAACATGCAGTATATTACACAAAGGTCCAGTTCTATTAATCAATAATTGAGTGGTTAACCGATAATTAGCGAATGAACTTGTTATTTCCCTCGATTACCAAAACTATTTCTGTAATTCAGCATCTTTTCATAACTCAACTAACCCAAGGTTAATGAAACCGACCTCTAGACAGCGTTACAAAAAAAAAAAATAAATGGAAATTATGATCGAGCTAATTTTCAATCAACGTGCATGGGAGTTGATGTTGTGTAATTTTATTTGTTCTATATAACTTTTGAGCGGTATAAGATATCAAAATTAAATTATGAAAGAAACAAGGGTATTTTGATACCTTCAAGATGAGTGCATGGTATATCAGGAATCAATTTAGTTTTTCGTTTTCAGAATCTCAGTTTTTGTTCTCACACTATCTGACTTCTCATTATTTACATTTTTCATATCAATTTCCAACTTCTTTTCATACTCCTTGTTTTTTGTTGTGAAATTTCAATCACTTGTCATATAGCTACTTTTGAATCGTATTTCATTTGTGTAACAATTACAGATTAAAATGGACGTCATCCTATTTTTTGATGGTTATTTTTTTTATATTGGGTTTTAACGACGCACCGTAATGATGACTAAGATCTATTGGCGTCGGATGAATGATTAATGAGATGATGGGATGATGAGATGAAGTTTTTTTATGGGTTATGGGAAGGATAGTGGTAAGGAAGCGGTCGTGGCCTTTATTGTGGGAACCATCCCGGCATTAGCCTGGACTATACAGAGGGAAACCAAGAAAAAAAACTGTGAAGATGGACGGTGGCGGGGATCGAACCGGGTCCGATATGTCCCTTTACTTCCCGGGTCACACGAAGCAAGAGCGCTAACCACTCAGCTACTGTGCTGTTTTTTTGCATGGTAATTTAATATGTTCGTATCCGTCTTTTGCTTTGTCTTTTGTATTGAGTGCGTGCTCGGATTTATTGACTATTCGAACTAACGTAAGTGGGCAAACGTGTTATGTGTTTCCGCGTTGATGGATGAGCTAGAACATATCAACTTATATCTTTGGATTGGTTATCATATATATATATATATATATATATATATATATATATATATATATATATATATATATATATATATATATATATATATATGTAAATATATATATATATATATATATATATATATATATATATATATATATATATATATATATATATATATATATATATATATACACCTTGAGATGCGAACGATTAAGTCACTGCATCCTATTTCCTTTTTTTTTTTTAATAACATCGAAACTTGAGACAAAATCATTGTTCCCCAATTAGGGCTAAGGATTAAAAGTAGGATCGTTTGGACGGGGCACCACAAGGGCGATCTTACCACCCCATTTTAATTATTTGAAACCAATGAACTTTAACACCAGGACTGCGCTGTTGGTGACCATAACATTCCGCCGCAGATAACAGTTTCTATTTCAGATAACTATTTCCTGATCAATTTCTATGATAATGAGGGAGGCTTTGTTTTAATCGTTTTCAATCAATTAGTGACACCTGTTGCTTGGATTTAATTGGTTTCTTAATAGCTTTGAGTGATTTAAAAAAATTGGATTATATATTTTTTCACATCAAAACGGCTGATTTGATTGGATGGAAAGTTCGGAACAAGGTGTATAATTCTCATGTTGGAATACCCTGAGAATTTGAATTCTCTAGAAGGAAATATTTTTCACGAATTTTTTTTCTCCGGGTTATTCTTGTGGGAATTTCGAAAACTTTGAAATGAGTGTTCTCAGAAGTGGTTCAACCGAATGCGCCTCAGAACTATACAGTATCTAACTAGATAAGGAAACTTGTGTGTGCCAAGTTTCAACTGATTTTGAATTCTCGTTTGACCTGTGGAGCGCGACCAAAAAAAAAAAAAACAGAAAAAACAGGAATTTTTTCGGGTATGGTGAAATTGAGTCTTCGCTTCGCTCATCTGATTACTTATGACTTGCCATATATGTGCACTTCGTGTTTACAATACTGAGCAAACGCGTTATGTGTTTCCGCGTTGATGGATGAGCTACTTATATCAACTTGTATCTTTGGATTGGTTACTTATATATATATATATATATATATATATATATATATATATATATATATATATATATATATATATATATATATATATATATATATATATATATATATATATGTATATATATATATATATATATATGAATATATATATATATTTATATATATATATATATATATTCAAATATATATATATATATATATATATATATATATATATATATATATATATATATATATATATTTATATATATATATACACCTTGAGATCCAAACAATTATGTCACCGCCATCATATTTCGTAATCAATTTCTATGATAATAAAGAAGACTTTGTTTTAATCGTTTACAATTTATGGTGACACCTGTTTCTTGGATTCAATTGGTTTCTTAATAGGTTTGAGTGACTTGAAAAAATGGATCATATATTTTTTCACATCTAAACGGTTGTTCTCATTGGACTGACTGAAAATTCGAAATAAGGTGTTCAATTATAGTATGGAAATTCTATGAGAATTTGAATTTTCTCGAAGGAAATATTTTTGACGAATTTTTTCCTCTGGGTTGTTCTTATAGGATTTTTGAAAATTTAAAATGATGTTTCTCAGAAGTGGTTCAACCGATTACGCCTTAGAACTATACAGTATCGAATCAGATAAGGACACTTGTGTATGTAAAGTTTCAACTGATTTTGAATTTTCATTTGACCTGTGGAGCGCGAAAAAAAAAGTGGACTTTTTTTCGAGTATGGTGAAATTTAGTCTTCGCTTCGCTCATCCAACATCAAGTCCTGTGGAACAATGCAAAATATCGATATCAGAGAGAGTAATAAGAAGCTAATCCGCTAATTATCTCCTATGGACTGCTTTTACCGACTCCCGGGGCGCGCATCGCGTTTGACGCGCTGACTAATCAGGTGAAGTGTTTGAAAGTCATGACACCTGATTGGCAAACGCGACAAACGTGTCTGCAAAAGTGACTGATTTGATATTTGAACCGACATATATTTTTTTTATAGCCATTTGAACCGGTCCCTAACAGGGATCCAGCGCGCTGAAAAAAAAAAGTTTCCACTCGGGTATTTTACAGAATGAGAATGATCATAAAAGTTTAGCAGTGTTTAGATACGGAATTGAACAAAAACACGTCGTTAATGTGCTAAAATTGAACTGAAATGTGAACTAAAATTTGTGAAAACATATGTAGACAATGTATTCGTATGTTAGTAGTTTAGCCAGATATTTTCAACAATTATTTTCACCTTTCCACGAATCAAAACATACCAAATGTAATCTTATGTGATTGTTCATTATGGATCGACAGTATTTTATAAGATCATTTTCTGAATAGTATGGATCGAGCATGTGATGTTGACGCTGGAAATATTACGCTGCTGGTGGATACCCATTTGATTTTTATCTTGAGGGGAATCCACCCACAACGTGATATTTTCAGTTTCAATGTAACATATAAACAATCGCAGTGTCTTTCCAGATGAACATATTATAGTCAAACTCTTTACACATTAAGAGAAGTATCTTCTAAAATACCTACTATCGATCCATAATAAACATTAAAAACAGGTTACCTAAAATCGATGCCAAAATTTCGAGTGTTACTGTTACATACAAGTTATCTTCCCACCTTTGTTACTATGAAATTTGAGTAATAAGTATTCCCGACAAATATTGCATCTTGTGAAGTATCTCTAAATTTTGTATTTCGCACGGTTGAAGTTTTATGATCGTTTTCATCTGAAAAATCCTCCTGACGGAAACGTTTGGCCCTTTGGAGACTGGCGACACCTTGAGGGTGCGCATGTACTGTACGTTGCCCGTGAGAATAGAGAAATTCATCTTCACTGTTTGGTTCTATGTTCATGAACCGGTGTAATTGAATGAAAAGTATATCAACCTCAAGATAATTTCATGCTCTTTGATTAATATGACATTCTATGTTTGTGAATTCAATCAGTTTCAAGATGTTACGTCAATGAATTCAATTAATTGAATGTCAATTTGATGTCAATGAATTTCATGCCACCCTCAATGTTAATTGACGTATCATCTTAAAACTGATGGAATTCACAGAAATAAAATGGCCAATAATTAGAGAGTATGAAGTTATATTAGAGTAGATACTTTTTCATTCAATGACACTGTTTCGTGAACATTTATTCATTTATTATTTATTATTCAATAATTCCTTTGACTTTCTTCCGAGGAAATCGGAATGGTTAGCAGTTTACAATTATCAGCTTACAATTATCAGAATTACTAACGTATAAATGTGGCTTATAACATTGTATGATATTAAGTAAATCCATGGATAATTATCAATAATGATTATGATAGTAATATTTAGAATGATGATGATAATAATATTTGAAATAATATTTAAAATAATCATAATAAATTAAAATACGTTCTATTGATTTTGAACTCCAATTTTCAGGTGATATCAGCTTTCAATAGGTAATGTTTGTTCGATTTTGAAGTTCAATTTGGAAATACATTTCATTTTGAAATTAGTTCTGACTGGGTCTATCAGAAATTATGATTTTTTCAATCAATTTCAATTCTTAAGATGATTACAGTTCTGAAATTGAAATTAAAATATGAATTGAAATAAATAGTGAAGATGTCGAATTTCTCGATTTTTAAAATCACCCCACATGGATCCTCTTAAGTCTGAAATCACGCTACATGGATCCTCTTAAGTCTTAAGCCTGAATGCACATTTCATATGGGGTCCAACTTCTGTACGCAGATATCCTCAACACAGCCGAGTGTGGTGCACCGCACAACGTTGCCGGCTGGCCATCATCATCAGCTACACCCTACCCATCCTCGTCTGCAGCCCGTCTTACTTCGTGTTCAGCGTGCGCGCGACGACCATCGAGGAGGACTCTCACTCCTTCGTCCTCTACCACCTCGGTCTGAGTGACGTGGCCAGATCCGGCGACGAGTTTCTCTACTACTTCAACTTCTGGGTCCACGGCGTGCTGGTCAAGCTTCTTCCATGCGCCATCCTGACCGTCATCAGCTGCCGCCTCATCAAGGCTCTTGTCAACGTCAACAAACGCAAACAGGCACTGAAAGGAAACGCCAACTGCAATGCCAAACTAGTTTCTAACGGGGATCAACGCGCTATTTCAAAATCAGAACGACGGACTTATAGGACGACAAGAATGCTTCTAGCAGTGTTGTTGTTATTTCTGATTACCGAATTACCCCAAGGGATTCTCGGATTACTGAGTGGCGTTCTCGGCAAATGTTTCTTCCAAGAGTGTTACCATCGTTTCGGCGAGTTTATGGATATACTTGCTCTCCTCAATGGCGCGATCAACTTCATCTTGTATTGTTCGATGAGCCGACAGTTCCGCACGACATTCGGCCAGCTGTTTCGGCCGCGTAACGTGCTGGCTAAGTGCAAGCCTCTCCAAGCGTCGGTCCAAAGCACTCAGGTTTGATATCGAGTCAAAGAGGCGGCCGTCTCGACGAAGATCGCTAGACTGCCGTCTTGTTTCGGAAGCGGTAAGAAAAGCTTGAAGGTGACTGTGGGGTCAGATTTTGAAGTGACGCAGAATTAATTTATGCCCCTCTGGTTCGTAAGACGTTATCGAAAATGTTGAGTATGCCGATATATATATATATATATATATATATATATATATATATATATATATATTGGCCCATATTTATAGTTATATCTATGAAGTATATTATATGTTTGAAGAATATATAGTTGAAACCAGTGCACATATATGAAACGCTCATCACTCAAGAAACAGAAACACTGAATCAATAATCGTATTTTTATATTCGAACTATTTTGCTAAGTGATGACAAATATCGAACTGATATGTTGATTGAACAATAATGAGCAAAAAAGCAGCTAGTGCCAAAAATTGCTCATATATATATATATATATATATATATATATATATATATATATATATATATATATATATATATATATATATATATGAGTAGGCCTATAATACGTGATCATATTATATTTATCAATTGTGATATTAACGAGAATATTTTTTCTACTCCACGATTCCTGAAGAATCGAGTGATGAATGATTGGCCTCTCAGAGCGTGAATATATCTACCATAAGATGGACATCGCCATAAAAATACGTGATAATTGAACGTGAGCTTGTACTGTACGTGCCATGCATTGTCCTCGTTCAACAGAATTCAATTCAAATCAATTGAATTAATACTGAAACGAAAATAATGTTCTATATCGCATAGCTAGATTGCTTCGTCTTGACAAAATTGAAATTTGTATTTCAATGTATATAATTCAATCACAGTCAGGAATTCTATGTCTTATCTATAAAGTAACTGTCGTTTAAATGATCGATTGGATCCCATTATAGTGGCGTACAACAATGATATCATAGTTATCGTCAAATAAACACAAATCCACCAGATTATTCAGTGTATCCATGAATCGTTATTCACCGCATGTTCTTTTGTTTTTAAATAATTCTTGGAGAGTTTCCACTCTCATTCAAATACGTTCATATTTGTACATATTATCTGTCATAGAATTAAATAGATTCTCTCATTGTGAATATAAACTCCAAGCGAATTCAGTTGAAGAAGTGTTGTAAAATATGCACTCAATGGGAAAGATGTTTACCGTTTTGTACGATGACATATTTCCGACTATAATATCTTCGATGTAATTATAATGTTATAGTTTAATCACATGATCTCGGAATTAATCACCCGATGGACATAAAATATCTTGAATGACGTATTGAAGAACATACTCTTAAATATCCATGTATAATAATTTTGGGTGAGAACTTTATGGTTCCATATGAAGTTCGTGAAAAAAATTGTTCAATGTCGATTACTGTTCAATGTTCTCGCTGTACAATGATATTTCAAATCGATTGCTTCTTTAATTGTCTGCGTTAAATCAGTAGTTCATAGATACGACACTTTTATCGCTGATTTGATTATATTGCCAACATTTTGTGAACTATTACTCATTGTATAAGATGATATATTTTTTTTGGAGTTATGAATCGAGTCTGCCTTGGTGTCAGCACAGAGTATGAGCCCATTCACGGAAGAAAATGTGAGTGAAACTGACTTCCTAACTGAGAATAGGGCTTTCACGGCTGTTCAGAACATATTTTATAGTCATAACACAACTTGACAATGAAAGATTTGTTGATACCAGTGCAAGTGACCAATAACATTCCACATTGTTGTTGAATTGTTGGTGGATTTGTTGTTGTATTGATGTGGGAAAATGATGTGGAGCATATTGCAAATATTTTTGCTATTCAGGCGTCTCAAGTTTTCACAGGGCAAAAAGTTACCACCAGGATGATTTCACAAATATAAATGATCATAAAACTTCTCAGTGCAAGTTAAAAAATAAAAAATACATAATAAGATGTGGACAATATTTGCCGAACATAAAGTTAGTCAAATTTTATAATATCAGAGGTGAAAAGATCAGTGAGAGTAACACTCGATATTTTTGTCATCGATTTCCACCTCACCGCTTACCATTACATACAAATAACACGTTGTAAATGTTTTGTATGAATCGATAGTATTTTACTTCTTCAAATGATAGCAAAGCCACTATGATCGTCTCTATATGTTATATCGACTCTGAAAATGTAACTCTGTCACTATAGTTCCTCCTCGACGTCAAGTTTCCTCCTTACTTCTGTTGTGAAATGAGTGGGATGTCAAGAATGACAGGGATATCTCTCAATTTTCCACGTTCGTGCAATCTGTCGTCTCCCATCGTTGCCGTTGTCAATACCAAATATTGCTAATCTGATGAAATAAGGTAATAAATATTTACCACCGTCACACTACTTATTCGTCTCTACCATTATATTAATTCCATACCACGCGATAAAATATCACTTACAATCACGTTTTAATGATGTATATTTTATGTCAATGGATAAAGCACATGTATTAGTGTAGACTATGAGAACGAGGTTATCCCAATTGAGCCCACAAGATAACTTGGTTCTTATATTTTCATGTTGTATGAATAGTTGTTGAGAAAATCAGATGAACAAAAAAAGGAAAGATATAATAAACCTAACATATTACCCAATTTATCTAAGATAGCAGAATATTGGTATTGAAATTGTTTGTACCTCAAATTGCAAAGCACTTGTGTTGTCACTTGAGGATACCATTCACCTTTTTCCCTCTACTTCACATATCGAGTTTTCCACCTGTTTTTCCTTTGATTTTTTCTCATTCTACATGTAAATAGTGTGTCTCTGTGGATGTAATTGTATGCGTACACAAACCCGAGTGTTTTATTTAAAGATATTCATTCATATTCATGATAAATAGATATCTATTCATATATATGTGATCAATATAAATATATATATATATATATATATATATATATATATATATATATATATATATATATGAATATATATATATATATATATATATATATATATATATATATATATATATATATATATATATATATATGAATATTTACATTTATATATATATATATAAATAAATATATATATATATATATATATATACATATATATATATATATATTTATATATATATTTATATATTTATATATATATATATATATATATATATATATATATTCATATATATATAAATATATATATATAAATATATATATATATATATATATATATATATATAAATATATATATAATATATATATATTATATATATAAATATATATATATATTATCATATATTAATATAGATGGAAATATTGTCCGATATCAATTTTATTTCAGGAAATAGAATTTAAGCCTCACAAGAATTGTTGAAAGTGCATGAGAGTCGATTTATCGCAATATCAGTCTTTTGCTGTTCACTTTCAACTCATGTCGCATAACTCTCACACGTATAGTATATACATTGAGACAAAATTGTAAGCCTGTGAAAATTTTAGAGTCAAAAGGTTTCCATTGCACGTAGTTTTGAAGGTATTATAGAGTTCTATCATTTCACACCATCATAAATGTGATATCTCGTACCGTTCAAAAGCTATTATCAAAAAATGATATTTCACTAAATTGACTCCCATGGACTCTTGAGAGTCCATATGGGAGTCGATTTAACGAAATATCAGTTTTTTTTATGATAACTTGTGAATGGTATAATATATCAAAATTCTAATATGCGTGAAATACAGATGATTTCAATAACTGCAAGATGATAAAGGTTATAACTATATAACTCATGTCACATAACTGTCAAGCGTATACAGCTGGAAAGTTCTTTTTTTAGCTGTATGCGCTTGGCAGATATGCGACAGGACTTGAATAGTTATCGCCTATATCATCTTGAAGTTATTATATCTAGCTGTCTATCTAGCTCTTCGGAATTCTGATATCTCATACCGTTCAAAAATTATTACAAAAAACTTATATTTCGCGCTCAATCGATTCCCATGGACTCCTAAGCCGTCGTTATACCACGTGCATGAAGGTAATATACTATGAAAAAATCGGTGGAAGTATTAACATTTTTTGTTCTCAAATGGGTACTGTGCGTCTTTTCAATTTATCCACATAATTGTCCACTGAACTCCTCAATGCCAATATCAGGCCAATCCCCCCACACAATCTGGCTGTCATTTGTTAATTCACATTTAATAACAATAAACATATGTTCTCAATGTAAAGTATTCACCAAATCTGTTGAATGTATGTTTACCTGAATGTTTGACATGATTTTCAAGTATTTGAAGTTTTTGCAAAGAATAATTTGGTGGAGGTGCCGAAATATAACTTGGCCCTTCCACCAAATTCATCGAAACGATTATCACGTTCATGAGTGAGATTTATCCACATAATTGTCCACTGAACTCCTCAATGCCAATATCAGGCCAATCCCCCCACACAATCTGGCTGTCATTTGTTAATTCACATTTAATAACAATAAACATATGTTCTCAATGTAACGTATTCACCAAATCTGTTGAATGTATGTTTACCTGAATGTTTGACATGATTTTCAAGTATTTGAAGTTTTTGCAAAGAATAATTTGGTGGAGGTGCCGAAATATAACTTGTCCCTTCCACCAAATTCATCGAAACGATTATCACGTTCATGAGTGAGATACACATTCATTAATCAACAATTGACCAAGTAAACGTGCTCATTATTCATCTTGAGTTAACGACGTACTGTATAATGATATCTAAGATCTATTGGCGTAGGATAAATGAATTATGAGAATATGAGATGGTAAGATGAAGGTTTTGTAGGTGGAGGAATGGAGGAAAGGAGCCTCGTGGCCTTCGATAAAAGACTTTGATACATTTTTCTATTCATATTGTGTCTTAACTACGCACTCTTCTGACGATCACGATCTATTGACGTCGTTAAAACCGTTCAAAGATGGATGGTTATGGCGGGGATTGAACCGAACTCCGATGTGACCCTCACCTCCCGGATCACATGTAGTGGGCGTGTCAGCAACTGAGTCATGTGTGGCGATATGGTAAAGTATCATTCAACGAGTATGTAAATAAACCGAATTATAACATAAAATTAATGAATACATTATCAAGTCTTCATTGAAATGATCAATTACGAAAAGTAGGTTCAAGTTGATACTCTAAGATGAAAGAAAACATTCATATAATGTTGTGACAATACGTACAGTACGTACTGTACATTCCCGGTGAATTGTTGTCACAAGTAATAACTTGTGATGGTTGTCAAAGTGTTCTTATTTATTCATTGCAAGTTCTGTTTTTTTTTTTGTATGATATCAAGACGCAAGGTTAAGTCAGCTTGGAAGTCAATTTAGCTGAATATCAGTTTATTAGTGATTAGTTTCTACGATATGATGCTATCAAAATTCGAATACAGAACTAAGATAATTTCAATAAATTATTCAACTTCCTCGGTGTTCTACAACTCTGGCACTGTATCAGTTCAACACCAGGACCAATCGCCTAGCTGTTTTTTCGTTTTTTAACAACTGTCAATAATAACAGAACATAAGTACTCGAAAAAATACGCTAATACCCCTCTATACTTTCCCTCCCAATACGTCTGTCTCCATCAGCCACTACCTTCGCGAAAATTGAACATGATTGATGATCTTTTTTTATCATTTTTTATTGTCATAAGACAAGAATAACAAATACATAAACACTCAAAAAGATATACAAAGCCTTTGAAAGGCTTGCTTGTCCGTATAATAATAAAATAATTCACCGAATTAAACAAATACAAACGATTAGAGGTGAACAATAAATAACTACAATACATTATACTACATTTTGTCAACTGACAATTGAATGCAAGTGATGAAAAAAGAAAATCATACTAATTCACAGAAATACTGCTAACGAAGAACATGAATATGGAAAAATTTTGAAACAGAAGTGACATTTGGGGGGAAGGGGGAGGGGGTACAAATTCAATTCATAAAAGGGGAGATTCAAAACATCAAAGAATTGGATTATATAAACCCATTTGAGTGCCATTCACGTATTTCGAATATTTTTTTCATTTTTTCATTTTTTTATGTAGGGCCTATCTCGTTTTTGTAATGATATCATGTTTATTAGGGATCCATCCATTTGAAAATTAGAAAAACTACTTCTGACAGAATAATCAAATTCTGAATAAAGTATAGAGTGATGCATAACCATTGAACTGAATCGATTTTTAACTGGTGAAGATAGAAATATTTTGTCCCGTTTTCTCAGTGTACCGTGAAAATGCTCAAAAACGCTAGTGGCATACAGGAATTCTACAAAAATGATTGTGAAATTTTGGAACTTGCGAAAGGTGATGATTAAACTAATTACATGTCATCAGATAGAAGTAATTTTCATAAGTTTCCCTGTTGGATTATTATAACCGTTTCAGATGCCAAGAAATTATTACAAAATTGTATGAGTTTTGGATAAATTTGTATCAATTTAGAAAAGCCGGACTAATGCAAATTCTTATTATCTGAACACATATCGAATAATGTTCTGCATTGGTTGATTCAAAATACAGTTATTTATCTGGAGTAGTTTTTCTCATTTTCAGAGGAATGAATAAATATACTTAATATATCATCTTCCAACTTACCAAAATATAATCCTCTCCAATATGATGGAATAATTTCAAAACGCGGTAATTTTCCAAATATAATATTGAATCCCGTTCATCCAGGTATGTTTGATGAATTGATAATATTCATACTATTCATATTTATATATCATTCCCATAAAATCCATCATCATATTCATTCTCTTCTGCTGTATTACATATAATCTTATGAAACAGGTAATTAAGAGGCCTCAGGCGCTCTACACGGGATCGTTGTTCGCTGGCTTCAGACTCGAGTTTAACGTGCATCGTGTGCTAGGCACAACCCATAGACTAGCCCGCCGAACTCATATTCACGTAAACGCCGTTAATTCCCTTACTCACACTTTTGATATATTTCACAGTCTATATTTTTTTTCGGCATTCAAAAATATGTATCTAGGTTTCCGGAAACTAGAAATGTTTTCATTTTCCATTTGAAGAATTTGAAAAATTACAAATTCTTTTTTCAGAATTCTGTGAATGCGATAACCTCCGTATTTTAATTATCAACAGAATGCAAAAACAATCATATTGATATCTCAAAAATTACGGCCGTGAGAGTTTGCGGCGTGAGATTGGAGCACCTACGGCCTCTTAATACTGTTCTCATTTTTCAAATGTTTATCAGGATTCTGCATGAAATGTTTATGTTTAATCTACGGGACTCGAGATTGGAACATTGGGAATTCCATAGCGACTGAGTATGATATGGGTATTACACTGAAACAATAGACGATATGCAATGAATATCTACTGAAATTCACACACGAGTTTCAACTACTAAATTATATTCTGAAACGGGCCCAAACATCCACAAGGTAATCGGTCATTGTGGAAACATGTAGAATAATAATAATAATCTACTTCCTTCAAATTATTTTTTCCAGCCTGCACGGAAACGGTAGAAAAATATTACACTTCATTTCAACAGTTTATTTCGTCATGAGAAATTGAAAATTTGAACAAGATTTTCCAAAAAAAATACTGTCTTTCAATTTGTCATAGCTCGTTATCTTAGTGGTTGGTAGAGCACCTACCCGGCAAGCAAACGGTTCCGCGTTCGAGTCTCGGTCGAGTCGTATTTGTTTCGTCATGACTATAACATCTCAAATATATATAAGCCATATATATGAATATATATATATATATATATATATATATATATATATATATATATATATATATATATATATATATATGTATAAATATATATATATATATATATATATATATATATATATATATATATATATATATGTATTTAAATATATATATATATATATATATATATATTTATATATATATATATATATATATATAAATATATATATATATATATATATATATATATATATATATTCATATATATATATATATATATATATATATATATATATATATAAATATATATATATATATATATATATATATATATATATTCATATATATATATACATATATATATATATATATATATATATATATATATATATATATATATATATATATATATATATATATATATAAATATATGAATGAACATATACCCAAGCGGGAGCTAGCTGTAGGGTGTCTTTACTTTGTTCAATTTCATAAGATTGGCAATATACTAGAATTACTCACCTCCCTCGTTTAAATTAAATTCAAGGAACAAGTGACGTAGCCTAGAGGAAATAAGATGTTGTTCGGGTTTCGTTCCATCGAAAGTAATGACTTTAGCTAAGAATACACCGCAAAGAATAAATGGATTCCATGTTCATCCAACTCATATTGTTAGCATGGTTTGTGTCTTTTTGAATATTTTTCAATTTCATATCAATTCAATTTATAGTGGCCGAACGTTGGACTTGGTGATATTCCCGAGTATTCTTCGCATGCGGATTAGTTTCATCGTGATCTTAATAATTGTAATGGTCTTTCATTCGTGTCTTTATTTCATCCAGTCATGTCTTTCATCACAGTACATAAAAATAAATTTCCATGTGATATGGGACTCGTCAATGTCAAGTTTACTAGTCAAACGCAGCATATGCATTGTAAGATGAGCGAGATATCTGAAAATAGTCGTTAAAGTAGCTCTACTTTCGCTGTTTTATCGACTCTGGTATTCTACACACCTTGAGGCATATAAAAAAATAGTTCATTGTTTGACAAATATCGAATCTAGAAAGCAGTGAATCTCGGCAACCTAATTCTGCTTTTATTTCAACAATATATTTGATGAATAAAAACAATTAATTTGATTTTGTTCTTCAAAACGGCTGATTCGAATTGCATACAAAATTATGATAATGTGTATCATTTATGTATACACATTTAAAGACAATTTTATTTTATTCGGAGAGATTTTATTTCTCACATTTTCTTGCCCAGCCTAATCTTATGGGGTTTTTAAAAATGTTGACATGATATTTTTCAAAATCGGTCGAACTGATTCATTCCAAAAACTATACAGTCATAAGTTGTAAAAGTTGGCCTGTACAAAAAAAGTTTCATGTTGATCAGTCAAACTTTGCGACCTGTGCAGTGCTTAAAAAAAAAAGCTCTATAAGAGTGGGATGAAGTTTTCGCTACGCTCATCTAATAATACTTAATAGTAATACCAGTCAACTGGGTAAACAGATAGAAACAGTATATACTTGATAAAAAGCAGTTCAATTAAAAGTCTCAGTGAAAAACTCTTTCACATTAGAAAATGCATAGTCCATTAATAGGATCCATGAATTTAGCAAAATAAAAATAACAGTTAATGATGATGCCCCACAATCTCATCGAACGTTTCTTTGATTAAATTTTGTTGACCATAGATATATATGCTCAGAGTTCAGGTGACCGATATCATAACGCGTCGTCATACAAAATTGCACTTTCTGTATATTTTATAGATAACCTCATGTATATTTGGTTTAACGACGCACTGTGATGAATATTGATTAGTACCAAGATCTATTCGCGTTGAATGAATGGATAATGAGATGATGGGATGGTGATGAGTAAGGTTTCTTAGGTAATGAGAAGGAAGTCATAAGGAAGCGGTCACGGCCTATATTGTAGGAACAATACCGGAACCAGTCCAAACTACAGATGGAAGCCATGAAACAACCTAATGAAGATGACCGATGGTGGGGATAGAACCAAAGTCCGATATTCCCCTCAGCTCCCGGATTACATGAAGCGAGCGAGTTAGTAACTGAGCTGTATGTGCCGGAAACTACCAATGGATAACTACTTTTTACATGATAATATAATTCAAACATGGGTATAGTCGAGTGGCTTGCCGGGTCTATATTTGGATAATATAGATTTTTTTATTATTTTCCTCTATCTTTCAGGTTGATACTGGAATTGTTCCTAAACAACAGGCCACGGTCGATTCCTTTCCACCATCAAAATGCATCCAATGAAATAATGTCTCATCTCATTATCCCATCACCTCATTTATCATTCAACAACGCCATTAATATAGAAATCAGTAAAATGCGTCACTAAACCCATTAATGAAATAATAGAACATGATATTATAAAAAATGATAGTGTTTTCCTAGCTTAATTTCCGAAATACGAGCAGTCAAAGTTCAACAAGTTTCCTGTCCCATAGAATGGTTGGTATAACACCTTTGATTCTCTCATTTGAATTGAGATTATAAATTAATTTACTCAATTTGTTCCCATATATTTCTGTCTTCAAAAAATATGAAATGCTGATTACTTTTTCTTATTCGAGAATGCATAGTTCCTGATTAAGTTCAGAAGTTATTAACAAAAATGGAAGGAATATCATCTCAAGGTGTTTTCAATATGAAAGTTAATCAAATCAGCAATCTTATGTTATGGGTCTTCAAAATATATATTTGATTCTATGTGACAAAGTAAAGATTTGGTTTCCTCTCCGATTTGTTTTCGGGTTGGTGACAAAATTTCGGTCGAATTCCCTTTTGTCCAATCGCAATGCAGAATTCCATCTAAACAAGATGGCGTGGTTTGAGCCGAAATTATTCCGGGAAAGTTAGTTCACAACTTCAATAATTTCAGCCGAAAATGTTGTTATGTTGCCATCTTGACTGCCTTCAGTTATTCATACGGCATTGAATTTTATATCAGAATCAATGCATGTGATGTTGTTTTTGTTTTAATTCATGCGTTTTATTTGGTTCTACCTTTTCATTGAGATGAATTCATGAATGATTTTTTCCGTGAAAGAGAACATCTCTTGAATATTTTATTCTTGCACGTCCTTTCAACTACTTTCAAAGATAAATGTAAACCAACAACCAAGGTAGGGTGTACGGGACACACGCTTCATGATGATGGTAGCAAATCCATAAAGCAACCAGGTTTTTATATATCGTATCGTTTCTGTGAAAAAATACACATACACATACACACACACATACATACACTTATATATATATATATATATATATATATATAAATATATATATATATATATATATATATATATATATATATATATATATATATATATGTATATATATATATATATATATATATATATATATATATATATATATATATATATATATATATATATATATTGAGATGGAGAGAGAGAGAGACAGAGAGAGAGAGAGAGAGAGAGAGAGGAAGAGAGACAGAGAGATAGAGAGAGAGAGAGAGAGAGAGAGAGAGAGATTTGAACGAATTTTTACATCAGACTGCTAGATTTGAAAGATTGCTCATTTGGACTACGAAGAAGTCATGGCTGTGATATTGAAAATGCGTCTTTGAAAAACCAGAGTGGGAATCGGTGTCCGAATTCTAGTCAAAATTTTGTCGGCTGACCCGAAAAAAATTTGGAGTGGGGACCAAGTCCGAAATGTTCAAGCAGTATTATGAAAAATTGATTGAAAATCACCTATTTTGTTGGTCAATATAATTTTGTGATGAAGTGAGATCTTCAAGCACTATTATGTCAAAAAAATTGAGACTGAGCCATTTTGTATTTATCTGTTCGATATTATTCTGTGAGAAAGCAAGATGCAGAAGACAGTAGTATAATGAAAAATGCTTGAGAATAAACCTTTTCGAGAATTCATCAATTTTGTTCAATATAATTTGATGAGAAAGTATGATCTTCAAGACAGTAATATGACAAAATGCTCGAGAACTATTTTGATAATGTTTCAGTTCATTATAATTTGACCAACTCAATCCGTTCGATTGATCCGTCATTAACGTAGACACTGTACCGATCCAGTTTCACAGATGACGAACTCGATGTAATTCTATTTATCGTCTTCGGCCGGTAGTCAGCTACATGTAAACAGACATCAAAGTGAAATTCAATCTCGTCATGAATCGGAACACTATGCACATATAAGCCCATTCAAAGGGGACCTCATGGACCAGAACATTTACTGTCACACTAAACCCAAACCTCGGTGAACAATAATAATAGTGACGGCGTAGACATCACGACCGACGACAATGACGAGTGCTGACGACAAACTATTCGTCGGATTAGAGTGGTATCTTTTTTTGCACACGTCCAGCTGTGAATGTAGGCCTATAGTATAGCAACTAGGAAAATGCAACATATACGTTGTAAGATAAGTGGGATATTTATATATGATGTACTTGAAAGTTATTTAAATATTGATTTTGAAATTTTCAAACCACCCTGACCATTCATTCATTGATCCATTCATTATTTCATTCATTCATACCATTTCATTGATATCGCTTCAATCTCATCATTTTATTCTCATGGCTCTGGCCCTTGTTATTGCATGCAGCCGATAAAGTTGTATGGACGAACTTCATTATCGGTATTAGTCATTTTACCGATATAATAATACATTTTCTCAAGAATAAAAGATCGAATTTCTTTATACTTGGTAGAAACACGATTCAGAACAATATCAACAGATTCTGTGGATATTCCATGTCGAACGGATGAAATTGAGTAACTGAAAATTCTATATAAATTGCTATCATCATAAGGATTTTCCAAAGTTTCCGATTCTTTTCTGTCAAACCAATTTAGCTGAAATATGATCCCAATCTATTTTAATTTTAGCTTGACATCAATATCAGGAAAAAGTTAAGTTTCAAATCGATTGATTACTTCGCCTGACCTGTAGATCGAGTAAGAAATTGTATCAAAAAACACATCAAAACGGAGCTCGATTTTTTTGGTACTTGAAATTGAAGTCTTGGCTAGTCTCACCTAATCAGGCATAGGGGTATTAGTTTTCATTTTCATGTTTGACTGTAAAAATCAATTTGAATATAATAGTAAGTACTGCATAGTATCAAAATGCATGAGGGTGTAAAAATATTTGTTTTGATTCTAAACACTGATTTAATGTAATGAACATTTACATTCACATTCTATAAAAACAATTAAAGCAATGCATGTGCATAGTTACATTATAAATATATTTTTTCAGCTGGGTGCATGAATAATTATCATTTGCATAACTGTCAAAAATAGCCTTTTCGATTTCAAAATCTTAAAAAAATTCAAAAGCATTCTGGTTTCGTAATTTAAAAAAACAAACGAAAACACTCAAAATTTGGCCTTAATGATCTCGATTTTGATATAAAAAGCCAACTATGTCATTGAGATATCATACATTTTCAAAGACGTCTCATTGCAAGCTTTCATTTGATATTATGTGGACCTCTTTCCCAATTCTGAAACCGTGAAAACGGTTATAAAACGGTTTCAAAGTGTGTATTCAGTACATCCAATGTATTTTTATTTTTGTATTTAATAGACCAGACATGTATATGACTGTGGTGATTATTCCTCTCCAATATATGGATCTCACTATGGCACCAAAGAATGCGCTTTTTCAATGAAGTTTAACTCAAATTTCTCCAATGTAGAATTATTTTCAGTTTTACTTTTCGACTTTGCTGACCCAACTGAAGATATTTTTCAAACTCATCCCAGGTTGGAGCAATTGAACTTAAAATTAAAGCGATATTATTGTGGGAGAAAAATGAACCTAATTCTGCATGGAATGGAAAATAAAATATTGACAAATAGGCTTGTATCCTATAAGTGAAAGGAAGTGTCCATTATCCACAGTGAAGAAGATGTCGATGAAGGGAAAGCTCTGAATTCAATACGAATATGCCTAATTCCTCGAATTTATCACGTCTATATATTGGTACGGTATTGTAATTGTACAATTTGAATCCAAAATTAGTTATATTGTCGTGCCGTTATACGACGAATTTATGTTATTGCACATACGGAACCCGTTCAACCGTTAAGCTTGCATGAGGGGTGGGAAGGGATCAGCTAATTGGATGAAATTCGAAATTCGTTGTCAGAATATTCTTCAAAGGTTTTGATTTGATCGAATCTTCATTAAAAATTATGTCAGGTCAGACTGCAGTGTATAATTAAGTGGATATGGGTTACAATGAGATAAGAATATTTATGTGAATAATATCTCGCAAAATATATTTGATTCGCTGGTAACTTCATTGATAGCAATAATTTGATTTTGACTCTGAAACACTTACACATTGACCGTCGCTCTCCTTATTTAAAGCACGATTAATAGTAGCATAGTCGGTGTGGATACCACACCTGAAAAGTTCAAAGCACAGATTGATTAGATAGGCATTTCATTCACACTGTGCAGTAACTGTGCAATTCAGTTTGGTTTGAACATTTTTCAATTCACTGATTCAATGTTGAAAGAGAGTTTATTTGAAAACATTATTTTCAAATGGAAAAGTTTCAATACAGGACATAAATGACATTATTGGAGTGCTTGATTGATTGAATGGTGAAAGGTTACTCGCCATATATTTAAAATGTAATTCTGAAGAAGTAGATTAAATTTATTGTATCTTGTATCATTTTTTGTGAATCTATGGGTATGGTCTCGCATCCTGATTCGAAGAGAGCTGATTAATTATGTATAGGTAATGTAGGATAATTAATGGAAGTCATTAATTATAAATGAAACGTTATCCGTTCTTTGGTTTTCTGAAGAACGAGTTTTGTTCAGATGTTTAAAATGAGGTATTTATTCATAGGAGTAGTTAAATATTGAATATTAATATTGTGGAGGGTGAGCTTTGAAGTATTACCGGCACCTGGAAGATTATTTTGGTTCAAAAATGTTCAAGGCTCAGAATTAGTCAGTGACGAAAAGTTGTTGAAATTTATTTTTTGCTTCTCTTTATATTCATACGATGCTCACTAGAGTATTGATTTTTTCAATAAAGAGAAATTAGTAATTTTTTTTAGAAAAAAAACAATGACTATACTGACAGGATTAACCAGGGAGCTCTTACTTCAGCTCTGCGGTCGGTACCCGCCAACAGTCCGCGATGTTTTTTTATCATCATTCAAAGGACATATATGTTCACATTTCATATAGACGCACAGTCCGAATGTTGATTTGTCTGCAGGTCTATTAACATTTATAGTACTAAATAAATACACTTGAATCAAGATGTCATGGACGAAATCACATACACACATCACATATGTGACTTTTTCCTGTTCACAAGAAGCAATTGAATTACTAATATTATCACAATAACAAAAGTGAATTAATTAAATTTAAAAAAAAATGAATGAGTAGAACAATTATCAACAACTTCATTTTTGATGGTAATAATGTACGAATAATCAATTTAACCATTCATCAATAAAATAGCCAACTATTTCCATCGAAATTGATCAACATTTTCAAAATTTTTCTCAAAAGATGAATTGAATCTATATTTTGAAATTCTAAAGAAAGTTGAGTTCACGGGAGTCGATTAAACGGAAAATTAGTTTTTTGGTGATGGCTTTCGAATAGTATGAGATATAAAAATCTAATACCAAGTAAACACATATAATTTTAATACCTTCAAGATGGTCAATTATCTTCAAGTTATAACTATCAAGCTCATATCGATCAATTGTCAAGCGAGTACGGCTAAAAATACAGTTATTTTTGCCGTATACGTTTGATAACTATATGCGTCATAAGTATTTATCTGTATTTCCTCCGTATTGGAATTTCAATATCTCATACCGTTAGGAAGTTATCACAAAAAAATGATATTTCTTTGAATTGACTCCCATGGACAATCTCGGTATATCAAGTAATATCTTTCTTGACTACCGTATACGAATTATAGCTCATTGGGTATATGTTAATGATATTGATGATTTCGATATACAATTTTTTATTATTTTTATATTATTGGTTTTCAGTTCCGATTCTTTATTGTCGTCCGACACGATTTTCCCCACTGACCAATCATCAAGCCAGTATTAATCTAAACAAAATGGCGGTTCACGACACCGTTTCGGTACCGATTCGGTACCGTGATTATTGACTCAACTTCTACTTTCGTCGGCCGAAATTACGATTTCACCGGAAGTTACACTGACATTGTGATCGAACGACTGTAAAAAAGAATCGACTTACGAAAATATCGATTCATCTGTCCATTAAAAACTTCAATTTCGAACATCACGTCACTTGTAGAATCAGAATTGTTGTCATTTGGAGTTAAATTATCTATTTAGGTGGTACAGGACAATCCGTGTTTGTGTATAACTTCAATTAGCGTGACTTAAGAAAATTGCGTCAATCTGTAATCTGACAGCTCAATTCCCAAGGAGGTTAGATACTAATGGATACTATTAGTATCTAACCTCCTTGTCAATAGCATTAACCACAATTCTATTTTTAGACACATTCGGACAAGAAAATGTCCGAAAACAGTCTTCTTGATTACAATATGTCATTGAAATTCACATTGAAGAATCTTAAAATTCAATGTGGCTCTGATATTTGACGTCACCAAGTGGGTGATTGTCAAGGAGGTTAGATATTATTATTAGATATTAGATATATTAGATATTAGATATTAGATATTTATATATTAGATATATATTAGATAGTATCTAACCTCCTTAGTAATTGTGGTTAATGCTATTCCTCACATTCAAAGAAGCCTGTGAGTTTGAGGTAATGAAGGCCATGGGTTATGAAGTCACGAAAACGTTACGGCACAGCCAAGTTGAAACAGTCATAACAAAAATCGTATCGATAACGTGTCGTATGACAAAAAAAAATCGAAACTGGAAACCCTGCTTTGATTTAATTATTTTCTTCAAAACGGCTAGTTCGAATTGCATACAAAATCGTGATAATGTGTATAATTTATGTGTACACATTCACAGAAAATGTATTCTATTGAGATTTTATTTTTCAAATTTTCTTGCTCAGCCTAATCGTACATGGGGTTTTTAGAAATTTTGAGATAATATTTCTCAAAATCGGTTCGGCCGATTTATTCCAAAAACTATACTGTTCCAAGTTGGATGAGTTTGCGTGTGGAAAAGAAGTTTCATGTCGATCAGTCAAACCCTGCGATCTGTGCAGTACCCACAAAAACACAAACACACATACAGACAAAGCCATATAAGAGTGGGATAGGATCTTCGCTTAAGCTCATCTAATAATCTGAATATAATTATTGCTACAAATATCATTATAGTTGAAATGAGAATATTTCATTAGAAGCAAGACTGGTTGGAACATATTAATTAATCAGAACAGTGAGATTAGAGCGTCATTAGAAGCAAGATGATGATAATATAAATGGTGAAGCCATGCTCCTGAAAAACGAGAAATAAAATATAATAATATCAGGAGCTCATAGTTGTAGATCCTCCTAATGGAGATTTAACAGAAATCTGGAGGGAAAGTCTCATTTGAGTGAAAATAATTCTCTTTATTGTGCTCACTACTTTGATAATATAATTATTTTATAAATACAGGGAGTAGTTTGATAAGAGTATTAGTTTTGGGCATCAACGTTGGGAGGTTTCTCTTTTCTCTGGAGTTTTAAAAGGTTGAACATTAATTCCGATTGACAAAACCAATTATTTATATCAAACAAACAGAAAAAATATCAACATCTTATCAATGGGTGGTACTTATTTTTATATTCATGTGTAGCAGTCGACTATTTTTTCGAAACGTAAGCTTTTGTTTTTAACGTTTTCAAGTTTCAAATACACCATTCCGATATTTTCTAGTAGGCCTATTATTCATTCATTCATTCGAATAGAATAGAATATGAATTCATTTTCAGAATAATTCATCAACTGTTTCAGTTTACGAGGGGGCATTACCAATTTCAGTGTCAATGATTCGAATTCATGAACATTATTATTCTCGTTCTGTTAAAACTTTACAATGTTGAAATTATCAATCACACTTGTGTTTTCGATCCCACTGTGTGTTTTATACAAAATCTGTGATGAATGGTTCAATCAATGTTGTTTTTAATACCATCGTTATTGGTATAAATATTTTCAATCATTTTCTGGGAACTCAAGATATTTTTCAGGATGCAATCCTGAAAACAAACAACTTTTTTTACCTTTTGATCCAACAAACACTTTTTGTATGCACCCTGACTTGGTTTTTCGTGGTTTGCCACAGTCCTCGAAGCAAATGCTTGGATGAAGTACTAATTGGCCACGACCTTTAATTAGTAGAGTGAAATAGGTCCAATTATAATTTTTTAGGCCTATCACTCATTTTTTTTCTATTCTGTATTATGATAAACTTCACACCTGTTGTTAATGGAAAGAAGTGATCATTGCCCAAGAGACTTAGTTAAAAGGGCAAGATATCAACATTCGTGTATTTTTATCACTCTTGATACCAATGCTGGTAATGTCCGGATATATATCACAGAAATGGTTTTCACTTATAATGTGTTCCGGACTTTTGGAAACTGAAAAACTTTTATCTGCGGCGGAAAATAATGCTCACATACAGTGCAGTTTTGGTGTTGAAGCTAATTTGCTTTGAATAATTAAAATGGGGTGGTAAGATCGCCCTTGTGGTGTTTCGTCCAAACGATCATACTTTTCATCCATAGCCTTAATTGGGGAACAATGATATTTTGTATCAAGTTTCGATGTTATTAAAAAAAAGGATGTAATGACATTACTTTTCGGTTGATTTCATTTGATTTTCGACCTTTTGTTCTGATACTGCCAGAGAATTAGTATTTTTTGGTTTCATAATCATATATAAATATTTGTTCCAATATTCGTTATTTCTTCATTGATTTTGCTATATTGTACGTCTGGAACTAATAATTAATTAATATTTCATCTATGTTTAGAAAGAAGATTAATTCTTACAGGATTTATAATTTTAGGTTGGTGTCACCAACCGGAGTGTCCTCAATCTGGGATATATTTATTGTTCAACACATCATTGGCTTCGTTACTATAGCTGGATACAGTGATCAGCCAGGCCTATATAAACATTCATTGTGGATGTTGAGTTTTTTGTCAAGATTTTTAAGAATATTATTAATACATGCACTACTTCTCCCAATGGATCTTCTGGCCTCATCTACAGTTATGAAATCAATTTGGATGAAATCAAACTAGTATTGTGTCTCTGACTTAATATTGAGCTGGATAATGAATATTACAATCTCCACATATAATGATACTGCCTGTTTTGAGGCTGTTTTCAAATATAACTCGCTATTTCCTTCAATAACTTCCTGGTGGGATTAAACGCAGACAATAAGAGCGTTATACTCAACTCATTCTTATCTCCAAAATGCTTTTGGAACTCTATTCATATTTCAACGGAGAGCCTTTTACGCTTTTGTGCTTGTTTTGATCTCACCACCCTTGATGTTTATTTCAATATTTCAAGGGTTCTGAAAATTAAACCAAATCTCCTCAGGAGAATGCATCTCATCAGACGATCAAAATATTACTTGAACACATTCTCTACAATACTTCTAAAATCCATCCATATTTCAAAATAGATCTTTGCAAGAGAGCCTCAAGCTGCTTGCGCAAGTTTTGATCCCAACAACCCATTTTAATCCCAGAATTCTTGCAAAACTTTTTTTATTCAATTCAGAATTCTTCCTTCCGAAATGTAATCTTCCATGTTATTGAGCATTCATATCTATATAGGCCTATACAGAAAGAAGATATAAACCACTTTTATAGAAAGAAAAAGATTGACATAAGAAGTGAAGACATCTGTTGTGAACAATGGGTAGATCCAGAATGCATGAAATTGTCAAGAGATCATGAGTTATTCAATGTGGTTCCAAATAAAATATAAAAATATACTGGACAACTCCAACTACTCAGTTTCTCAATTATGTTCTCATACCGATTTGAGAGAAATATTTGTATTCATTTCAATCTATATATTTTCAATCATTCAAGCTCTCCTTATTGATCTTTTGTTTAGCACATTTGGACGTGGCACACTGTTATATCAGCGCAGTCAGCCGACTCGCAAGTCTGATCATCGAATGACCGAGGGTCATTACGTTTTTAGTTTTCCCAAAGATGAAATTGTCATAGCGCATCACTACCAATTTTCTTTCTTCATCCTGAAATTGGTGTTCACTACTAGATCCTGATCAAATCTATCGAATGAAGTCATCGCACTTGATAATTGTCATTATTTAATAGTTTAAACTCTATTCAGCATGATGGATTATGCATGAAGGTACCAATACAGATCTGCAATTCATTATCAAAGTGCATTAAGCAATTAATGGAATTGGTCGCGGTGCACTATATGACACTATTACCTTCTCTAACTCTTGTCTGGTAGAGGTTCCAACTATAATCGTCTCAAGCGGTGATCCAACAATGCTGATCAGCTCATTATTGTACTTCTTATTTGTGCAAGATTTGCAGGTGGAGGAACTTGCTGAGCGTCGCTTAACTCGGCGGCCGGTTCATCAAGATGGCCATCCACTACATGAGACAGCAAGATACGGGGAATTGGAACTCGGTTCAATCCTTACCACAATCCATCTTTGCAGATTTTCTCGTGGTTTCCGTCTGTAGTTAGGCTAATGCCAGGATGGTTCGTACAATATACGCCAGCCACGCCTTCCCATTACCTGAGAGACATCCATCCAGTCATCTCATTATCCCATTATATCAGCAATCATTCGTCCGACGCCAATATACCTTGATTATCATTACCGTTAAACCAAATATAAAAATAAACTTGTGCCATGCTTGTGTGTAAAACGGGAATAAGCCAATTTAAACATAAATATATACCTTTATTGATGTAGAGAAACAGGAATCAACAGGAATAATATTAATCTTGTCTGACAGAACTTCTATAAAGTAGACAATATTATATTATTGTGTCTCCCATAATTTGCTGACACGCACACACTGTAGACAGTTATTACCTGTAATACTCTTGTATCTACGAGAGATAACGGCCGGAACCACCCGAGCGCTATCGGTGCGAGATAGAGGGGACGGTCGCTCGGAACATCCATCTTTCATATATACAAGTACATCAATACCAGTTGGGAATGCTTTAGGCACTTCTATATCGGTTTTCCCGCAATATTTTTATGAACTTGTCCGGTGTAATAACATGCTGGATTAAAGAAGAGTCCATTAAGAGTGCAATGGGAGGCATATATTAAGCGAAATATCGTTTTTTTTTAGACAACTTTTCAACAGTGAGAGATATCAAAATTCTGATACGAGTGTAACACAGATAATTTTGATACCTTCAAAAATAGGTTTGGAGTGAACTTACTAATCCTGAATACTTTATTTCTGCAAGTATACAGCTATAAGAAGTGTTTCTTTAGTTGTATACTTTTGAAAATTGTGTATTATAGCAACAGTTTTAAAAGATTTCACTTGTACCGTTTTGAAGGTATCCAAAATATTGCTGTTTCCCTCAAATTAAAGAATTTCGAATCTTATACTGTTGCATGGTTATAATCAAAAAAGTGATATTTCGCTTGACCTATTTCCCTTCTTCGATTTGTGTCGGATTTATCGACAGAGATAACTGATATCATCTATTTGCGTTGGATGAATGCTTACAATGAGATGACGAGGGCTTCTTAGGTATAATGGGAAGGATATCAGGAATAAGCAGTATTGGCTTGTATTGTGGGAATTGACAACCATGAAATAAATCTGTCAAGATGTACGGTGGTAGGTATCACAGTGGTGGCCCATTTTGTGGAAATAATTAACAGAAGAAAACCACAAAAAAATCTGTGAAGATGTAGGCATACAGTGGTGGGTATCGAACCCAAGTCCGATGTGCCCCTCACCTCTCGAATCACATGAAGCAAGCGCGTTAGCAACTGAGCTAAATGTGCCGGCACGCTTCGACTCCCGTGCACTCTTAAATGAATTACCATGCAAACAAGTGGCTGATTCCTTCAAGTGCGATGAACTTGAACTCGAACCCGGTCCTCTCATGTGTCCTACACTCGTGATCTATGAGGCTTTACCGCTACAATCTACAAAACAACTTTATGTAACGAGAAAATAAAGAGATAAAATCAGATTCGTAACTTTTTTTGCGCAGGTCATCGTACTTTCGAGGCTGCGTGAATTGTTGTAGTTTAACTGAATCTCGGTCGTGAGTTACAAAAGAGTTAAGAGTGCATCAATTTGAGCGAAATATCAGAAATTTGATGATACGTTTCAAACGGTATGAGATATTGGAATTCTGATGCGGGATAAACACACAAATTTCAATTCATTTTATTTTGTATTCAATGTTGATGCTTTTTTTTTTCTTCGCTGATAATGGACATTCATTCATTTTCATGAACAATATGCATGATGAATCACAGCAAATAAAACAACCACTACATCCACAGTATCCCACAAAACTAAAACGTGTTGTTCATCTGTGGGTTAAACAAATCTGATGCTATCGGTCATATGAAAAAAAATATATGAATAAGAAAGAAACAAGGTAATTAATAAGTGATGAGTATTAGGTAATGAATACAAATTAGGTGATGAATATGAACATAATTAAGAAATAAACATGGTAATTACATCCCTGAGTAAAACATAATCGGATCAAGTTGACGCTGTAATTATAATTCATTTTCAAAGATGGAACGAAATATACTTTCATTTCAGTCCTAGCTCAGAGCACGAGCAAACAAAGAAATATTAATTGAGATAAACTGGTTTCTTGATGTAGAGCGATATAAAAATATACATTGATCAGTTAGAGACATACAGTTATTTTAGTTATAAACAATATAATAATGTGATAATAATATAAATGAAATTGAAATTTGGTATATATCATCAAGAATATATGAATAATTTCTGTGTGAAAAGAATAAGGAAAACAAAACGTACTGCGCTAAATGACTTCGCTGTCGATGCGCCTTAAAACCCTAATATTCATTCATTCAAAACGTACCTATCAGTTTGAATTCCACCTATTTAACTCATATCGCACAATCATCACACGTATACATCTGAACAAACACATGTTTTAGCTGTATACGTTTGACAATCTTGCGATATGCGTTAAAATCTGTGTTTCTCTTGAATCAGAATTCCAATATCTCACACCGCTCGAAAGTTATCACCAAAAAGTAATATTTACTTCAATCGACTCCAATGGACTCTTAAGTGTTTTGTGAACTTTAACGAAGTAACAATGTAATTACAATAACGGTGTGCTGAATTTCTGTTATCGACGTAATTATATGCATTTGTCGAATTGTAAGACTGTGATGTGGGCGTATAAGATTACTGCATGAACAGTTCGAATCGCAAGGGCAGTGTTTAGGTAGCCAGCCGCCCCTTACCGCGACTGCCACTTAAAATAACGTCTTAGGCCTAGCTAGCTCCAAGAGACAAGGACTTCGATACGATAATGATAGTATAATGTGGAGTGATGTGGAGCCAAGTACCATAGCAACATGGCCAGTTCTTGTGTATTTTCATTGTAGTTAGCACAAAATCCTACCACTGCCCGTTAGGTAGGCTACGAAATATGTCAAGTTTTTGGAGTCTACGAGACCGTGACTTTGTTATTATTTTTGTCACGGTATTTAGCTCTCCCAGTAAACATGAACCAATTCAACCAATGTTCGATGGCACACTAGTTGATTATTCATTTATTTATTATCTTCTTGCGTAACTTTTTCCAGGCAGCCTGCACACAAGAGTTTCTCTCTCATGCGGGTTTCTTCTTGTACAATGTAATGCAATCAAAAAGAAAAAAAATGTATGTGAATAATGTTCAAGAACAAGAATAAAATGATTCAAAAATGAAATGAATTGATGAGTTAATGTCGTGGTTCTTTGGAGCTGGCTAGGCTCAGGACGTTAGTTTAAGTTGTAGTCACGGTGGCCCTCCCGTCTCTGGGCACACATTTTGCCTAGTTCGATATTTGTCGCTTGATACAACCGGCTCGTGGACAAGCCAACTTCCCCAAAATTAAGTTCTTTAATCACAACTTTATTATCAGTTTGTTTGCCACCAACTTTTCTCGTTGGTAAGGTAACTTGACATTCTAACAAATAAACCCCATTCCTATCCGACATTAGAACTTTGGTCACAGAATGCGCCTCTGAATTGAATATGACAGACGGAAGATTATAAAAATAACTCTCAGCAATGTAACATTTCTATATTTTAATTAATTATGTTGTTTGGATATATTCAATTTGTAACTTTTCATAATTCCAAAGTGTTCACCCTTTAACAGCGTACTTGCAAATATTTGCGTTGAATTGGATAAGTTTGAAACTATCGCAAGATCCAGCGATGAGCTGAGTCTACACCGCTATAGGCTACATGGGGGTATTGGCGTCGGATAAATGATGATGAAATGATGGGATGATGAGATGAGGTTTTATTGCGATGAGAAAGATAGTGGGAAGTTAGCGGTCGTAACCTATATTATAGGAACAATTCCGGCATTAGCCTAGGCTACAGAGAAAAACAACGAAACTAGGTCACGATCGCCAACTTTCAACTATCTCATCACCTACAAAACCCCATCTCATCATCCCATCATCTCATCAATCATTCATCCAACGCCAATAGATCTTAGTTATTACAGTGCGTTGCTAAACCCAACATGGATAAATCAAACCCTCGCAAGTTCCAAAGCAGTACCATCAACTGTCCGAATCAAACGTACTGCCTTACCCTCAATTCGTGAATAATCAGCATTTAGCAATTACATTGTGTCTAATCCGTGAAATGGCCACATCCAAGGAGGGGGAGGCAGGGGGTCGGGGGGGGGCTGGTCAGTGAATTAAAGGTTTGACGTGCAACGTTACATCAGAATTAAAAGGTTCAATGCCCGACGAACCCGGATATCTCGATCTCATCTTAGGTTTTGATCTTTCTGTTTGTCGGTTGTAACAGCAGTTTTTGCACACCACTTCAGTAGTACCAATGTGACCGAGGTGACCGCCCGTTATGCGCGCGACTGAGGCGTGCCGGACTTGGCCAGGGTTTTTACGAAATTATTCGCATGGCCTATATATTATGCTTCAATCATAATTGTATAAATTATTGTGTTCAGCATGCAATCTTCACTGTAAATGCTAGATGTATTTTGCTGCATGTGGTTACATTTTTTTCTATCTGAATCATATCTGAGTTAATTGAACAAAACAGTTTTATACCAAATGAATTTGCAAATATGAATGTAAAGAATTATTAACAGATTAACAAATCATACGATGTTGAAGTTCAACTATAAATTGAGTTCTGAAAGTTTTTTTTTAAAACGAATCATGTCTTGTTAGATGAGCGTAGCGAAAAGATTCCATTTCATAGACCGATCGAAAATGAGCTTCGTTTTTATGTTTTTTTTTTGTACTTTTGTGCGCGGCATGTAGGTCAGAAAGAGGGAACTGTCAACTCTGTTTCAAACTCAGAGTATATTGACATTGTTTTTCAAACAAATCGGCCGTACGGTTTTCTCGGAAAAAATCGGAAAGTTTGGAGAATCCACATAAGAATAAACCGAGTGGAAAATTTATGAAATATGAAAATTTTTCAAAAGCATCCAAATTTTCACTGGATATGACAACACCATCATACATATTTTTAGTGACTTTCACAATAATCGGATGAGGAATAATGAAGAAAACGCAATAAAAGTATACATATAATTGAATACTGAGATCGATTGGTTTTGCAAAGTGTAAATATATGCAACAGGTTGCAGCACTATAAATATCAACAAGTTACAGGTAAGGTTTTTGATCGTTTGACGTGATCCATGGTCCGTAGATGTGAATTGACCTGACAGAATATTTTTCATTCTAGATTACCATTCTTCTAAGCCCATCTCACAACGCATATCCTACAATTTCCCAGTTTTCAGATGAGCGTAGCGAAGATTTTCATATCATGTATCGAAAAAAATGGGCTTCGTTTTTTTTTGTGATTTGAGCGTGGAATTCAAGCTGATAAAATAAGTCAATCAACTCGAAACTTTTTCTGCATGGTGTCACACCAGAATGGGTTGAGTTTTTTTCAGATAAATCGGTTTTATGTTTTTTTCGAAACAAAATCGGAAAATTTTGAAAATCCTCATGAGAATAACCCAGAAGAAAAATACTTCAAAAACAATTTTTTTTCAAAAGCTCTACTATTTTCGCTGAATATTGAAAAACTATGATACACATTTGCAGTCACTTTTGCAACAATTGGATGAGAAATAACGAATAAAATGCATTCAAAACGCATTTTCACATTAATCAAAGCAATTAAGGAAAACCAATTAAATCTATAGCAACAAGTGTCATCAATCAATTTAGAATTATTTAAATGAGTGATCAATGACACGTAAAGGCCGTAACACAATTGATTCCGGTGGGGTTTTTAAACGTTGGAAGTAATCCAAAGTATGTAGATGTAGACCGAGTTGACAAATTATTTTTCGATCTACATTTCCATACTTCTAAGCTCATTTCACAACGCATATACTGCGTTTTCCTAGTTATATATATATATATATATATATATATATATATATATATATATATATATATATATATATATATATATATATATATATATATATATATATATATATATAGGTATTAACGACGCACCATAATGATAAGTAAGATATATTGGCGTCAGATGTATAATTAATGAGATGATGGGGTGGGATGATGAGCTGAAGGTTCCTTAGGTAATGGGAATTGGATGGTGGGAAGGAAGCGAGCGTGGCCCATATTTAGATGAGCGTATAGCGAAGACTTCCATTCTATATACCAAAAAAATCTGCTTCACTATTAATTTGTTTGTTTGTTTGTTTGTATGTTTGCAATTTGGTGCGTGACATTCAGGTAAGGAAAAACGACCAATCAACTCGACAGTTTTTCTTCATATTCGTGTCACACCAGAATGTGCTGGGATCGTTTTTCAGAAAAATCGGTCCAACGGTTTTCCGGAAAAAATGGAATTTTTGGGAAATCCCCATAAGAATAACCCGTTGAGAAAATACTTGAAAAACAAAAACTGTTCAGAAGCTATATAATTTACACTGAACATGAAAACAACTATCATGCACATCTTCAGTTATTGGATGAGCGAAGCAAATACTCAATTTCACCATACTCGAAAAAAAAGTGCCCGTTTTTTTCTGTTTGTTCGCGCTCCACAGGTCAAACTAAATCATAAAATCAGCTGAAACTTGGCTCACACAAGTGCCCTCATTCAATTCGATACTGTATAGTTTTGAGGTGCAATCGATCAAACCACTTCTGAGAAAACTTATTTCAAAGTTATCAAAAATCCCATAAGAATAACCCATAGTAAATAATTCAACAAAAATATTCCATTCGAGAGAATTCAAATTCTCGGGGAATTTTAGTATGATGATTATACACATTATTCCATACTTTCAGTCAAATCAGATCAGCCGTTTTGATGTAAAAAAATATATAATCTCATTTTTTAAAATCACTCAAAGCTATTAAGAAACCAATTAAATCCAAGCAACAGGTGTTACCAATTAATCGTAGACGATTAAAACAAAGCCTTTTTCATTATCATTGGACTTTTTTAGGAAATGGGATGGCAGTGACGTAATTGTTTGAATCTCAAGGTGGATATATATATATAATAAACAATCCAAAGATGTGTTGATATGTTCTAGCTCAGGAATCAACGCAGCAACATATAACGCGTTTCCTAGTTTATACACTAATCGGATGAGAAATAACGAAGAAAAAGCATCTATAATATGATTTTTTCACATCAATCGGAGCTATTAAGATAGTTACTGAGAAAAAGCAACAAGTGTTACCAATTAACTAGGAAAACGAAGTAGTGCGTTGTGAGATGATCCTCCAAGTATGGAATTCTAAGATAAAAAATATTCTGTCACTCAATCCAGATCAACGGACCTTGGATTACTTCGAACGTTTGAAATTTCACTGCCTTTCTGTCTTATTCATTAATCATTTTGATCGTTTTGAATTAGTTAGTGACACACGCTGCTTAAATTTGATTGGTTTCTTAATATCTTTGATTGATTTTAATAATATTATATAAATATGTTTTATTCGTTATCTCCCATTCTGATGCAATAAAAAAATCACTGGAAATGTGTATGACAAGGTTTTACATATTCTGTGACAATTTTGAAGCTTTTGAAGAATTTTCATCTCCCAAATATTTCCCTTCCGGGTTAGGCCCTATTCTTATAGTAATTCTCCAAACTTTTCGATTTTTTTCCTGAAAAACGTCTGCCCCAATTTTTCGAGTCGATTCGTTTTTTTACTGTCCCGTATGCCACACACAAAATTACAAACAAACAGAAAAAAACATTGCAAAGACCAATTTTTTCGGTATGTAATGGAAATCTTCGCTATACGCTCATCTGATTGAACGTTCAAAGTCATCCTCTATAAGGTGTGTGAACGTAGATTGAGCTGACGGCATATTTTTCATTCTAGATATCCATACTTCCAAGCTCATCTCACAACGCAATCTGTGTTTTTTCTGTCGGTAGACGACCTTCTTCATTGATACTAGTATAATGGATAATAGTTCAGGGAGAAGAAATTGGAAACATATTTCTCATGTAAGGCTGAAAAATTTCACGGAATTCAAAGACAATAATGTATAACACATTATCATGAAGTTGTACATAAAATGGATATCAAATTGCGACGAAAGAATCAAAATGTAATTTTCCAGATCAATTGACCAATGTAGATGGGCGTGACTTATACGAAGCAGGGGAAATTTTAGATACCTTGATTGGTTATTTCCCTATTTTCCCCTGCTTCACTGTCCACTTGATTGGTTTTTATATTTTGTGACATCACGAGGGCGGACGATCTGCAATGGTCAATTGAATATATCGATGCGCTTTAAAACCCTAATATTCATTCATTGAATAAATCAGTATGATCAGCACGTGAAATCAATTAGAACTGCATAACGAAGGCAGTGACTGTCCAGAATTGATCATTTAAAAAGCGAAGTGTGTAGCTTTCGAGTACATCTCATACAAATACCTATAACTTTACTTCTACTTAGACACGTTGGGCGTCAATATAACTTTACTTTGACACGTAGGGCGCCAATATAACAGAAACTTCTTTCCTTCTACTCTTAATAAATGATAATGTCGAATCAAATGATGTTTCGTAGCACTTGTTCATTTATTCTTTATTCTAAATTATATATACAGAAAAGTATTTTATTTATACTCTGTTTCCATAATGACTTATCTCTTACAGCCAGCACATCCTATTTTGATGGTCTGCTATCAAGTAGTGCCCTACCCTTGTTACATGATTTACTGGGAAAACTCTGTGATTGATAATGACCTCATCAACAGCCAATCAGAGAGATGAAAAATTACAACATAATCTAAATATAACTACCAATAGGAAACAACCAAAATATAAATGAAATGACCTAAGCTGATCTATATTGCGTACAATAATCTAAACTAGTTTGTATATACAGGTTAGTACAGTGACACACATGATGATCAAAAGAAAATATACATAGCTCTGCAGTATTATAAAGGTGAATAAATAACAATATACAATGTTTGATACGAGTGAGCTACCTAATATGTCATACAGGTTACATACCAGACTCATCTTATACCACCCAAGAGATTGAAATTTGATAGTAGGCCTGTATAATATAGGTGCTTGAAAGGCATACTGTGTTTGCCTAGTTATTTACCCTTCTATATTATTCGATTAATGAGAAATTTGTGAGGATGTCTTGAAACTTTAGACGGTAAACCCTTCTTTATTAGCTACAACTCTGTATGTATATATGTATATATATATATATATATTCACTATGTAAATAAACCGAAATAGACTAAGAACCAGAGACATATCAAATTAAATGTTCGAGAGTAAATAGGTTTTAATTAGACCCAGTCTTTGCATGTTCGAATGACAAAATCCCGACATCATGGCTCTCATGGTTCAGTTTTGGTGACGTTTGTGGGCGGGATTAGGAAACTGGATTACGTGAGGTGATCACCAGATCTCGCGTGAATAGATCGGATGATGCGATGGAGAAGGACCATGTTGACATTCAGACGCTCAAACTTGTATAGTCCGTTCGAGGGTAACACGTCCAAAAACACTGGAAAATGGAATAGAATGGAATAGAATATATTTTATTAATCCAAATTGATCGTATAACGATATTAAACAAGTCATGATACCAATACGTATTGAAAATAATCATAGAAATAAATTACATATGCAATACAGATGAACAATGAACAATTAGTTATACAAAAAACAGTAGTGGTGTAGAGAATAGTGTATGTTGGTGTAAAATGTATAAATCATTAAAACCGGACCTATATATGCTGGCACTCTCTGCTATAATATAATAACATCTCTCAGATTATTGAGAGAGAGAAAACGGATTGATTCAAATCAAGTCTTGAAAGTTACCCAATCAATAATGATATTATAGCGTGAGAAAATCTCTGGATGGTTGAATAATTTGGTGTGACCTATTAATTTATGTATAGACAAAACAATGTAAATCTGCTCCCTTATAAAATGTCATCAATATTCAATATTCTTCACAAGGTTGTACATCACTATCGTTTGTCGTATTTGTTCATTGTAAATAATGTGTGGGCCTAAATAAAGTTTATTTTCATAATTATTTTCTACTACCTATATTGCCGTCATGACTTGTCTAATAACGTTTCACGATCCATTTGTATTATTCAAATAAGTTCTATTCTATTGTAACGATTGACCAAATCATGTCAAAGTCAAAGTGACATTCAGAAAATCCGAGTTGAATCAAACTTGAAAAAAATCAATGCGATTCGATGAAAAAATCTTTCACACCCACCCACTCATAGCACATGGTTCTGAGAAGAATGGTCGAGTGGCCAGCACAATGCACCGTTAATCAGGAGACCGGAGTTCGATTCCCGTCATGGCCGGCCGTGGGGTGTGGGGCATATCTCTTGAATGTTTACATTCAATGCAAATTTTAATATTTTTGGAGAGATTTTATTCTCTCAATTTTTCCGCCCAAACTGGTCTTATGGCATTTTTGGAAAATTTCAGGTGGTGTTTCTCAAGAATATTTTCCCGATTTGGCTCAAAAACTATACAGTTCCGAGTTGAATGAGTCTGCTTGTCCAGAAAAAGTTCCTTGCTGAACAGTCGAACCGTGCAACCAAAGCAGTGCTCACAAACAAACGAACAACAAAAACTCCAATGATCCGTAAGAGTATATAGTATGAAGTCTCCGCTACCTCTCATCCAATTATCTGTTTCTTCACTCAATATACTTATATCAACAAAAGACGAAGGTCGCCTACCAACAAAACAAACACAAATATCACTGTTATACTGTCATAATTGTTTTGTTGTGATTCTTTTGACGAGATTTAAGATGATAAACGCAGCTGCATTCTTCAGTAGCGTTCATACTTTATGGTTGCAACTAGATTGTATGGAGTTTTCAAAATTATTTTCTGGTAAAATGATTAAAATATTAAAATATAAAAATATTCAAAATGAAAAATAAAACATTGAAATAAATAAAATGAAATATTTGATGATTTTTTTTTTTTTTTTTTTGGTTCTTTGATAATTTTTGGGGGTTTTTCTGGTATTTTGTTGGTAAAATTATTTTGTTGGTTTTGGTATCCTTCGTGGATACATGTACACTTGACATAAACCAGCTTGTACTGCACACAATTTTTTTGATTTAACAAAATCAGACGCAAAATGACCTCAGTATCGACACGCCTTTAAACACAAGATTCCATTTTTTCTTGACTGAACAAGTATATAGTTACTGTGGATTGCTTTTTTCACGCTTTCGCCGTGGTGAACTGTGCAATTAAAATGTCGATGTTTATTTACCTTTGATGTTGAAAATTAATCAAAACGCTTCGATTCTTATAATTATTTTTCAAAATCAAAATATTTTATATTTTATTCAATCTATATTGAACTCATTTTTGTTCCCCCTAGAGATAAAATAGTAAAGTTCTCACTCCTATATTAATAATTACTGACTACATAAAAACAGTAGGCCCACAAACTAACATTGATATTAATAATTGCTTGCTCAACGACGCCACAAAAGCCAGGTTATGAGGGTATGTCAACAAGGAGATGAAAACATATGAATTTACAAAAATAGCATGCCTTAAGAGTGCAATAGGTGTTGATTGAGCGGAATTTCAGTTTTTGGTGTTAACTTTTGAACGGTATTTGATATCTAAATTCCAATACGGGAGAAAAACAGATACATTTTAATACCTTCAAGATTGTAAAAGTAATAAATGTAATCAACTAGTATCACAAAATTATTATTAAGCGTAAACAGCTAAAACACATTTGTTAGCTGTATACGATTGACCTTTAGAAGATGTGTTATAATTGTCATTAATTTCTAACATATTTATTTTAGTTTGTATTATTATTTAAATTATGGTCACAGACAGCGCAGTCCTGGTGTTGAAGACCATTAGTTTTGAATAATCAAAATGGGGTGGTAAGATCGCCCTTGTGGTGCCCCGTCCAAACGATCCTATCTTTCATCCATAGCCTCAATTGGGGAACAATGATATTGTATCAAGTTTCGATGTTATTAAAAAGAAAAAAAAAAAAAAAAAAAAAAAAAGTTTGTATTTTATTCGACCTTGTTATGTATACTTCTGTTTCAATTATCGCATTACACAATATTCGGTCCCATTATTTTTCTTCATATAATCCACAGTCAAGCTCTTTAGGACATTAGAGACATCACGTGACTGATCATTTATTTATATGTATGTTTCTATATTCTTTTGTTCTGTTGAAAAAAAAATCGTATCACAAAATTATTGTCAAGCATAAGACACATTTTTTAGCTATACACGATTAATCATTAAAAGATATCTTAAATGATCATAATTTATACTACAAAAGATGTGTTTTTTCTTTGTAGAATAATTTTGATATCTCGTATAGCGTTCCAATCAGTTGACACCAAAAAACAGTCATATCGCTTAATCGACTCCCATGCACTCTTAAGCATGACTCGAGTTAAAGTAAACGGCCGACTCAACTTCAGTTTCTAAAGTATTGCCTTGAATGAATGAGCCACAGGGGGTGGCGCAAACCAATTCCGTGTTTATAATCCTTGTCATAACAACGACATGGAATACAACAATGGGACGTTTGTCGAATATTTAATCGAAACTGAGTGACGATTTGCATATATTTCTGTCTGATGTCGACTCGACGCATCATTCAAGTAAGTACTTTTATTATCCTCTGATATCATCTGGCGCGTGGAAATGGTAGGGGGTAGGGTGGATTCTTCCCCCTCCCCCTCTTCCTCCCTGACCATCCTCGCTGTATCCCAGACACCCTCACGTGCACTTAAAACTGAAACTGTAGCTGGATGTTTTTTTTATCATCCATCGTGAATTTTTTTAGCATCGGTATGCTCACTTGGTGAGCAACAATAACCCCAAACAACAACAACAACAACCACAACAGGTTATTTCAGTGTATTTGACAGACGATTAGCGAAACCCACACCTCATGCAGATTTCGAGCCTTGAACTCGGAATGAAAAAGATCTCGCTGTCTTAGCCTATAACCCATCTATCACCGTGATCTCAGCTAGAATTCCAGAACAGTAATTATGACCGAAAGTAAAAAGCAGCATCAGCATCACGACATATACCAATATTGTGTCATCTTATAGCAATCTATATATAATATATATATATATATATATATATATATATATATATATATATATATGAATATATATATATATATATATATATATATATATATATATATATATTCATATATATATATATATATATATATATATATATATATATATATAAGTATATATACACATGAGTATATGAATAACAGACGACCAAATAATCAATATTGAGAAGAAAATGAAAAGCTAATGATGAATCGATGAATCAAATGAAATAATAGATATACAATGAAAAAGATTCTTTCTTGAATATATGTTGAAAAAACAAATGGAAATTGATGAATGAATGGAAGATTGCATGAATCAATGCATATAATATGAAAAAATTAATACCGAAAAACTCGAAAAATAATACCCAATATTATAATGAATACAAGAGCAAAGAATAAAAAAGAGATGGAAGAATTCAAGGAATGAGAAAAAAAATCAATATGAAAATAATATATGATATGTAGATTGGAAATTATCCCTCCCCAATATGAATGTTTAAATTGTTCACTTTCTCCAAAATTATCACTTCAAGATATATTGTTTGTTAACTTATTTGTCATATTATTTTTATCATTTTCAGGGATCGTAGGATTGCTCTTATGGTGCCCCGTCTAAGCGATCTCACTTCATATCCATCACCTCAATTGGGGTACAAAGATTTTACATCAAATTTTGATGTTCATAGAAAAACCAATCTATTAAAATTCATGGTCATTCAGTAATATTATTCGAGAATAATTGAATGTTACGAGAATCAAACATGTGACTATTGCATAGCGATGATTTACATTCATGACATTACAGTCGATTACATATGGCATACTAATACATGTGTGTAGCTCCCCGAACCGATGAGCTCATCGCAACAACAATCGTATTAGGATCGTTTGACGTAGACCTAATTCTTGGATCCTCGAAGGAAAAAGGTCGAGTTTACCAACATGACAAACACAAATTCACAATTGAATTCGAATATAAAGCTGTAGTATTTTGAAATTTAGTCAAATATCAGGGTGAAAATTACAATTTGTCTACATTATTACATATTCAGTTCACCTCATGACATACTCGATCACATACATAATACATAATTCAACTAAATTTTTCAAACGTGGTAAATTTTCACCATCCATTAGATTATTCGAGAATTACGAAGAATGTACAATTATTTGGTTTGTAAACTTCTTCAAAGTAATTTCGTCTCTTCAAACCGTTTTCTTTCGTGGATATAGATTATATGGGGTCCATAGTAGAGGCGACATGTGGTAATGCAAACTACTAATACATTGTTATTGGTTAAAATCATTATCCAATTGTGATTTAGAAGGATCAAGTAATTTATTTATCCACACTTATTTATTTTGTTTCTATACGGTGAAAAAATAATGTCCATAAATGTAATGAGAATACAGCGAGATCCAATAACAAATGTGCACATACATTGAATTAATGAATCATCAACGAATGATTGATTAATTAATTGACAAATTTTGTCATCAATAAATTATATCAATATTGAAAGTAATGTAACTGTTACGTATTGATGAATCGATTGAGTGAATATATGATTGAATAAAAAATCAAATGAATAATTTATTTATTCATTGAATACCCATGTTCCGTATTAATGAAAATGAATAGTGCGATTGCAATCCCAAAATGTAATTATTACATATTATTAAATCATGGATTTCGTCGCTATGGATACGGGCACTAGAGAGACATAAAGAAGAGATGAAGGTAAGCTGCCCTTGACCGTCATAGAGAGATGAGTTCATCGACTTAGTCCACGGCACGGCGGGCAGAAGATGTCTTCCGGGGAAAGGAGGGGGAGGTGGGGTGGGGGGGGAAGGGCAATTTATTCAGTAATCTTGAAGGGGGGTTTACCGATAGAAACGGTGTGTATGTGTTTGCTTGTATGTGTTTTATTAGCATATATAGACGAAGTTTAACTGTGGGTATATAAAGGTTGGAAGACGATCTGACACCAACAGTTGTGAACTGGGTAGAAGGAAGATCGCGACGACGAGAGACTCTAGAACCTGCCTTCGAGGAGGATTTATTATGGTGACAATGGTGAGATTATGGTGTTGATAATTTTATAACTATATTTTGTCGCACCCACACATTGAATATATATATATACATATATATATATATATATATATATATATATATATATATATATATATATATATATATATATATATATATAATATATATATATATATATATATATATATATATATATATATATATATATATATATATATATATATATATATATATATTCCCGGCCTAATCTCGATCGTGTAGATATCAAACGTCCATAGCCATGTGAGAAACAAAGTTATTGTATCATGTTTCGATGTAATTAATAGAAACATATCCAACAGCCAACGCTTCATAAAAAGTGGGATCGTACTCTTCAGGGTCTGAAATGTTGATATAATAGAGAGAAAATCCATTCACACTAATGGACTTGGAAGAAAAAAATATTCAAAATATGCATTTCACATCAATTGGTTTCGTATGTGATTCATCGTATCGATTCCACATCCAATATGATATATATATATATATATATATATATATATATATATATATATATATATATATAATGATTACACTTCGCTTGAATACGATCCAATATCAAGATATTCATGGTGTAATATTCATATCATAAAAGATACGCCTCGACCAAGACCTTATCCCTATCGATTCATATCTTTTATGACATGACCATTGCATCATGAATATGTATATATATGTATATATATATATATATATATATATATATATATATATATATATATATATTTATATATATATATATATATATATATATATATATATATATATATATATATATATATATATACATTATTCAATATTGTCATTACTATATCACCACCCTCAGTATTCATTGGTAAATACGGTACTCATTTTGCATGTATTACTTGTCCGTAATGAAACAAATATTTCAATTATATATCAAGATAATCGACAAAGTAATGGAACTGCCAGGAGATTACAGAAACAAATAGACACAATAAACCACTTTTCGTATGGACTGTGCTGATACGATACGGTGTACAAATACATTCATGCATCGTATGCAAAATACAGATACCGTAAGGTATACGGTTAAGAGTGCACGGGAGTCGAATTAGCGAAATATCACTTGATTCTTTTCTCCTTTCGAACTGTACGAGATATTAAAATTCTAATATGAGAGAAACACTGCTATTTTTAGTAACACTAAGACGATAAAAGTGAAATATTTCAAGTCATACCGCTCAATTGTCAAACATATATATAAATCTTCATTGGCCCCTGACTCCAAAGTGCACAGGATAACAATCAATATAAAATACATGAGAAAATATAATAGAAAAGTTATGGAACTAAATATTGAAATGATATGAAAATGGAATGAAAATTGAAAAAATTGACGATAAAATACAAAATTATGACTCTAATGATAATTGAAAGGATAAAATAAATGTAAACGTTGATGGATGATGGTTAGTTATATAGATGGTTCCTGAATATCCGAATGGAATCCTTCAGGGCTGACATCCCAATCTCATATTTTAAAGAATTATCTATCAAAAAACGTTTACAAAAATCACTAAAAAACTTCGAAATGGTTCCTCGAGCACCGACAAACAGACCAATCACCTCGATCTCTTTCAAGTTGTACTTTTGTTTGAAGTCATATACTATATGCTGACCGTCGCTGAGAATGTTTTTTTTTAGGCTGTAAACGTTTGACAAATATGCAACATGAGTCAAATAGTTGAACTTATAGGGCTCATATCTTGGAGGTTTTAACAATATTTGTGTTTCATTGAGATTAGAATCTTGATGTATCATACCGTTCAAAAGTCGTAATTGAAAAATTGTTTTTTCGGTAAATCGAATCCCATCGCACTCCTGAGGCAATTATTGAAATTATTATCAGTAGAATACGGAAGTATAATACTCTCAACTCAATTTCATCACTTTGAGTAGCGCATAATATATCTTTTTATTCAATTTCATCTATTTTAATATCAAAATACTTTTACAGAACCAGTTTGATCAACTGATAAGTAGTGAATTAGGCAATAATTAGCGAATTAAATTATCATCACTCTTGGCTAAGCATGTCATTTTCGCACATAAATTGATGAATAATTAATTCATACTTAGTTATCTCTTACACATACAACTGGCGCTAAGAGCCGGTCTTACCAACTGATAATTGGAGAATTAAGAGAATAGTATCGCATCACCTTGTAATCACCCTTGGTTACATAAAATATTCTCATATTCTAACCGTCACCTTGATTATCCATTGGTACAACCGGCTGTTACAGGAATACACTTTTTTCAAATGACTGAAGGAAAGTTTTCCTCCATTCATTCTTTCCCCTTAATGATTACGGAATTTTTGGCTTTTTTTTAATCTTTTTTTTTATTGTCACAAGAAAAGAATAACAGATACATACCCACTCAAAAAGATCTACAAAGCTTTTGAAGGCTTGTCTGTAGAATAATAAAATAATATATCGAATTAATCAAACACAAACGACAAGTGGTGAACAATAAATAATTACAAAATATACCACATTTTGTCAACTGACAATTATTAAATGGAAGCGATGGAAGAAAAAAAAATATACTAGCCTAATTTACAGAAAAACCGCATCACGAAGAACAGAAATATGAAGAACAAAATTGAAACAAAAATTATATTCCTGGGAAGACAAATTTAATACATAAAAGGGAAGAGATTCAAAACATCAACTCAAATTATTTAGCAACCTCTGTTTTAAATCACGTTTTATCACAATATATTTATCCAGGTTAGGTCCGGTTTTACCAATCTTAGTTAGGGTGCTAATCCACTAACTATTAATTAAAGGTACGGAAATAATATATGTAACCAATGGTGATAACAAGTTAATCAACTAACTATTGCTTGATCCAGTTTCGTAAAACCGGGCCTTAATTAATGATTTAGGGAGAGTATTAAATATTGCTGGCACCTGTACACATAACTGACGTTTCCCATAATTATTTATGTGACGTGGTACTTCATAAGGAGATTTATTTTGGGGCCTTGTATTTACCGAACGTGTGTTTTTAGATTTAAATTTTTCAACAAAATAATATGTCAATATGAAACGATACTTCTAAAGTTCAGGCAGAGGCAAGAGACGGGCATACTTGTACAGATCGAGTAAACCATTATCTCGGGAGTTTTTTTAAATCATCAGGTATAATTGTCTTGATTAATCTGTTATGAATTGAAATCAATTTATTTAGATGACCAGGCGTTGTATTACACCAAGACAGAATTCCGTACAGTAGTATATATTTTGCTTCTATATCTACAAATCTGTTTCAGCTATCCATCTCTGAGACTTATATCATTATATATTCCAAAAATGTGTGATATAGTGTGAATACGCATTCATTCAGAACGCACTATTCAACATTTCTCAACATTCGAGTTCAACACCGATTTCCTCGAAAGAGGGTATATATACTACTACTACTACTGATAAAAATTGTAAATTTATGTCGTTCCAGAGAATGAGTCGCGTGTAAAGAATAATTCGTATGTATTCTTATTCGTTTCCTTCATTCCATCCGACATAATTCGAGCAGCCGTTCGATTTGGATATTATACTCCATTCCATTCGTACTTCAATTCGTTATCGAACTGTGATATTCAATATTCGACAACTTCCATACCAAAATATGATTTATATCAATTTGAAAAATTGTAAATATCTAATAATACGCTTCTGCAAGGAATTTTGTTTTGTATTGATTTTGTATTGTACGACAAACTTCATTGATTCATAGTGACATGGTTCCACGGTATTTTCGTTTCGGTATGAGTCACGTGCGGAAGGTTTTAATTGATTCACGTGGCTTACCGGGACGGAAAAATCCGTGTAGCCGTGTTACTGTGAAGCATGTGTCATAGTCACCCAGTCGGATGGAAAACGCAGAGGAGTGAACGCGTCGCTGTGTATAATTCTATTTGAGTGTACTAATCATAGTATTCTACTTCGATTCAATTCGATATTTTCTATATCGATATCTATCGACCATTTCTTTAATTACATTTCGATCAGTATTCGATATCCAAGTTCCGGTGTTGTTTGCAATTTTTCTTTCAAACAGCAAACCTATAGATTCAATCATCTGTAGGTTGAAATTTTCTGGAAAAATAGGCCCTCATCATTGACTTCAAAACTGTCAAATTCATATTATAATTACTCACATACGTAAATGTACTCGAGTATTTTGATATATCATGATAATTATATCGCCAGCATCATGAAAAATAATGTTCATCAAACGGTGAAAATCATTTAACCATTATATAATTATCATATCTTACAAAAATCATATAACCAAAAGACTAGCTCCTAACGATTATTTTTGTCGAATTCCTCTATATATCGAGCATTCTTTCCCAGTACACCAAACGGGACGAACAATTTTGGTTTAATTAAATTTTGAGTTGAGGATTAATCCACATTAATGGAGCTCATTATCGAATAAATTATATTTATTCGACCAATGTAGTATTTTCAAATTGTAAATCACCCACACTACCTCAATCAATAGCAATTTTGTATGCGTATCAACCAAAACTTACAAGATAAAAATACATGTCTGGAGTGTGTTTTCAATCATTCCACAGTCCCTGAAATTTGGTGACTGAGAACGAAGATGCAATACAAAACATATCATGTAGAATATAAACATAAAATAATGTCTATTGTATGGGGATGTGACAGAAGAATGCACATTCGTCTTTTGTGCTTCTCCCTATACGAACATTCGTCAATACGTGCCGATATGAAAGGGGAATGAATGGGGAGGTATTGTTATTGGTAACAATAATAGAAATATCAAAGAGAAAATAGTTCAAGAATCTTATAAGTGAAGCCCGTGAAGCTCATGAAGTTCAATGAACTCGAAAAATTCTACCCACAGGATTCACATGATTTGATTTGATTACATCATTCAGCAATGCCTGGAATATACCTTATATCAAGATATTTGTATGGTCTCCTGGCTGTAAAATCATCACATTATGCCGTTATACTCGCTGACAGAAAAAGAACGTTGTCAACCACTTTTATATAATTGTAAGAACTTCGATTACACAAATTGTATGCAACTTTAAAGTTTTGACGTTATTGATAAGATGCAGTTGCTTTCCTTATCGTTGACCTCGCCAGAAAAATCATAATTACCCTGAAAATAACACAGATTCACAGATATGAATATCATAATTTTGTATTTGTTATGTTGGTAAACAACATTCTTCTTCCGTGGATACGGGTAGGCTATAAACTTCTATCCATGAAAGAAAAAGGTGCGAATCACCTATTCGCTAGTACAGTGTGAGATATAGCTCGCGGATACAACTTTCCAACGGGAGATGAAAGCTTCAACCACCCGTGTGCTAGTGGTGTGGGATTGGGAGACGGTCGCTCACAATCTTCATCTCTCGTGGAAAACTAGTGACATACGAGTGATGAAGGCTTGAACCACCCGTGCGCTAGTGGTGTGGGATTGGGAGACGGTCGCTCAGAACCTTCATCTCTCGTGGAAAACTAGTGACATGCGAGTGATGAAGGCTTGAACCACCCGTGCGCTAGTGGTGTGGGATTGGGAGACGGTCGCTCAGAACCTTCATCTCTCGTGGAAAACTAGTGACATACGAGTGATGAAGGCTTGAACCACCCGTGCGCTAGTGGTGTGGGAATGGGAGACGGTCGCTCAGAACCTTCATCTCTCGTGGAAAACTAGTGACATGCGAGTGATGAAGGCTTGAACCACCCGTGCGCTAGTGGTGTGGGATTGGGAGACTGTCGCTCAGAACCTTCATCTCTCGTGGAAAACTAGTGACATGCGAGTGATGAAGGCTTGAACCACCCGTGCGCTAGTGGTGTGGGATTGGGAGACGGTCGCTCAGAACCTTCATCTCTCGTGGAAAACTAGTGACATGCGAGTGATGAAGGCTTGAACCACCCGTGCGCTAGTGGTGTGGGATTTGGAGACGGTCGCTCAGAACCTTCATCTCTCGTGGAAAACTAGTGACATGCGAGTGATGAAGGCTTGAACCACCCGTGCGCTAGTGGTGTGGGATTTGGAGACGGTCGCTCAGAACCTTCATCTCTCGTGGAAAACTAGTGACATGCGAGTGATGAAGGCTTGAACCACCCGTGCGCTAGTGGTGTGGGATTGGGAGACGGTCGCTCAGAACCTTCATCTCTCGTGGAAAACTAGTGACATGCGAGTGATGAAGGCTTGAACCACCCGTGCGCTAGTGGTGTGGGATTGGGAGAAGGTCGCTCAGAACCTTCATCTCTCGTATGATACCATTGAATGAATTGAACAGTATACTCACTTGTTGTTATCTCTGATTTCAGTATACGACCGTTCTCCTGGGTTGCCTGGCCTGCTGCCTGGCTGCCCCTGCCCAGGTCATGCCCGACGTGCCCGTCGCACCCGTGGAGGTTGCCAAGCAACAAGACATGTCTTCGGGAGAGCACGAGCTCCAGCAACTCGAAGGACGCCAGGTCTGGTCTAGCGAGCCCTTACAAGAGCAACAGGCGGGAGTGGTCGCCGCATCCACTGACCAAGTCGACAAGGACTCTGGCGATATGGAGACAGATGAATCTCGTTACTGGGGGCGTCAAGGGTGGGGAGGCGGTGGATGGGGACGTAGAGGGTACTATGGGGGAGGGAGAGGGTATTACGGCGGAGGCGGTGGATATTATGGGGGCGGCGGCGGATATTACGGCGGCGGTGGATATTACGGCGGCGGCGGCGGATATTACGGGGGCGGCGGTGGATATTATGGGGGCGGTAGAGGGTATGGAGGTGGTTGGAGACGTGGGTGGGGTGGTGGTGGTGGTGGTTGGGGAGGAAGAGGTAACTACGGTTACTATGGCTAGGTATTAGGCGATGTCTGATGATGATTTATCGTGCAATTTACTCATGTTAATTCTCCGCTGAACTTATTTTATAGTTGCGGTATTTATGTGATATCTGTAACTATAAAGTGATTTTATGAACTTTTTTGCTACTGACCAAAACGTATGTATTTATAAATTTGGATAAAATTATTAAAAGAAACTTAAAAACCACACAAGGCCTGATTCATGATCAACTGAGATATGTGTACCGTCCACCCGTCCTATATCGAGGGAGCTGACTCGTTTCCCATCCATCCATTCATCCGAACGTATTCAATTGATTTAGTATTTATTATCAACAGAAAGATACATTTCCACTAGTGCTGATTAAACCTAATTAAACAGTAATTGAACCGGACAGGATTCAGAGTTTTATTCATGCATGTGAAGGTTACTTTTATCTTGGATTATAGCTGTGCCACCAGTTTTATATTGAAAATCACAAATGCTCTGATGCCGATTTACAAATAACACTGTGTTACTCATTATATATTGTAGACATTATATGGACCTTCTTCATAACCTTCTCGAATGTAAAAAAAAACAGAGACAAATATACATTTGCACGTGATTCTCCCTCGCAGCATATCTTCTGTCACATTGAAATCTTCTACATAAAATGTATCTCGCTCAAATGGGAGAAAACATGACACCACTCGATGAAGTGAACGTCGAGAATCACATTAATCCGATTCACAATATAATTTGAACTTCAATCACCACGCAAAACTGAAAGATACAACAGTTGACCCTTTTGTTTCTCAGCTCTGAAGTGAGTCTGTATTTATAATTAGTATGAATGGACGACTCGAGATAGGCGTGGCTTACAGTCTAATAGCCGTTTGGTCAGCAGAGTCAAAAAGTAATTTTGAAATTAATTCTACAATGGGGAAATTTGAGTCAAGCTTCATTGAATATATGTATTCTTGAATTTAAATTACATCAGAAACACTGTCATATCTATTTGGCCGAAGTTACAGCTTTTCAATGAAATATTAAGTTGCTATTTTGACTTCATTTTGGTGAAGAATCAACTATTTCTCCTCTTAAAATGAGTGTGATTTTATGAATGAGAATGGGTACCTCTATTCATTTTTGCATAATTCTATTCGTAACATCTTCATCTACAATAAAACAAGTTTTTTGATTGAATATCATTCCTTTTAGTATATTTTAATGATCTGTTGAATAATAAAAACGCATGGAATTTGAAGGTTGCTTGTTGAATGATAGGGAAACATCCTGTATTTGAAATGATATAACTCAAAATTATCCCGGTTAAAAATATATCCCGATTAGCCCATCATATGTTTGGATATTATTATCGAGCACATCAAAACGAATCGACTGACAAAAACTCATGATTTTTTCATGACCATGGAGGTTAGACCTCAACCAGTAGGCCAGATGAATCATATAATTTGTATAAAGTCATTTCAAAATATCCCGATTGAATATTCGAGTTTAAATACAGTTCTAACAGCCCTGTTGATTGGACGGTATGATTTCTGACGTCATGGGGGCGGAGACTGCGAGTCGTCAATTGCGTTTCCATATGGCTATAGGCCTAATCCAAGTCTTCATCGAGATTTGAATGTAATTTGAATTGAAGAATATTATGTCATCAGATTATCTCATGATGTGTAATTTCATTTGTATTAAAATATGAAATAATAAGAAAAACTTCATTTGGATAATTGACTTTATTATGTGAACGATACATTCTCTATCCATCTATAACTTGGATTCGACACTGGAAAGTAGGTGTAAACTAGAGGTCACATGAAGATGTTTATTCCAAAATTAAAATTATTATTTGATTCAAATCTGCTGAAATATAACCGGTCATTTTTTCACAGACTATGCGTGGAGTGCGAATGAATTGTCTTTCAGTTTTAAGAGCCCGCATGTTAGTCAGATTTACAGGGTGCACTTTCGCCACATATATCTCAAGAACCACAAATACTACGAACTTGAGGTAAAATGTAATGGATGAATAATATCCTCACAATTAGGTATGCCTGATCTAAAATTGAAGAATAATTTTATTATGGAGCAGTAGTTGAATCAAAGTGTGCCTAATTTGATGGTTTTCATTGCTTGATTCCCGGCCACTGAATAATAGTAGAAATAAATCACAAACGCTCATCTTCAAGTTCAACTTTGCTCATCAACATTTGAAATCCTGATTCGCCTGTACTTGTAGTTTTCTCATTTTTCTTGGCCAAAATGTGTAGGACTAATGTAACTAGATTTTGTCCAAGTTAAAAAATGGAAAACTCCTCTATCTAGCGGTGGCTACTAGAACTCTTTCAATATTCCGACCCTTTCCACTTTTCAACCCACAACCAAACTTTTTAACCCACATCAAACTTTTTAACCCACATCAAACTTGGGTCGAGCATTTCGAAGAGAAACATTCTCAGCTAAGATGCGGGCTCTTAGTGCGTATGATTCCAGTATTTTTTTCATGACGCGTTTTATTGTAACTTGATCGACCACTTTATGTGACCGCAACCGTACGGTGTGCACCTATGCCCATACATTCTACAAGCTTGTCACTATTATGCCTAGTTAGAGGTCTGTAAATAGGTAGCCGGCTGGACAGTCATGCACTACAAGTTGCATAACAAAAAGGCGCTCAACAGTTGACATATTTACAATATTCTCCTGAATTATACAGTACTTTAGTTTTAGTAGTACTTTTAGTTTTTTTTCTTGGCATAATTATTCTTCTTTTTTTTTATTATTTTTATATTATTTTCATATCTCTGTTCATATTATTACTTTTTCATATCAGGCTACTGTTTATTACTCTCTCATTATTTCCTACAATCATTTTTTTTATCAATCATTCATGTGTGATTTATTATTATTATGTGTTTTTTCTACTTCATTAATTTTGTATTTGATTATTATTATGTGTCAAAAGGCATTCATGTATACCATGACATAGTCTAATAAAGATTTATATATATACACGAAGATTCAATTCTCTGGAAAAGTATCATCTGATAGAGAATATTGTTATATGATATTTGGGAATTCAATCACACACCGGAATAGTTGACATTTATCCATGATTTGACAGTAAAATTTACAAGTTTCTTATGATGAAAACAATTTTGTTTATCGCTTCTTGATTTCATGATTGATCATGAATGACTGGAAAAGCGTCAGTATCACAGTATAATTAATTGGATGAGCGAAGCGAGGACTCAATTTCACCATACCCGAAAAAAAAGTACTTTTTTTTCGCGCTCCACAGGTCAGACGAAAATTTAAAATCAGTTGAAACTTGGCACACACAAGTATCCTCATCCACTTCGATACTTTATGGTTTTGAGGCGTGATTGGTTGAACCACTTCTGAGAAAACTCATTTCAAAAATTTCAAAAATCCCTCTAGAATAACCCAAAGGAAAAAATTCGTGAAAAGATTTTCTTTCGAGAGATTTCAAATTGTCAGGTAATTTTATTATAATAACGATACACATTATTCCGAACTTTCACCTAAATCTAATGAGCCGTTTTGATGTAAAAATATATATAATGTAATTTTTGTGAATCACTCAAAGCTATTAAGATACCAATTAAATCCAAGCCACAGGTGTCACCTCTCTGTAAACGTTTTGAACAAAGCCTTCTTTATCATCATGGAAATTATCATTATCATAGATAGAATATAGATTATCTATACAGCTTCTGAAGTAGAACAGTTATAAAATAAAATATAAATTGGTTGTAATAATTGTGGACAAATAAAATGATTTAATTCGAAATGAAACACTAGAATTCAAATGAGAACTCATTCAACCACTCATTTCTTTCATTTCATTTCTGTACATTTCTTTCACTCTTTCTTTACGTACTAGATGCACATCGTTTTCTACTTTTAATGCGTTTTGTAATCAGTTTATTTTCTTCGTGATGCATTTCAATGTAGCTTGACCGACCACCTCATGTGACCGCAACCGTACGTCAATTTATATTTAATTACAGTTTGAGTTGAAGATCATGAACCAATTCGGTACAAAAATTAATAGTGAAGTAAAAGCCCACCTAATCGAACAGATTTTTGTCAGTTTTCGTAAACGAGTTCATTCCTCTTTCAGGAGTCTTGCCCCATGCTAGCAATCGAATAACTCGATATCTCATATACATGTCGATGAGTTCAGAGTCATAACAGATTAGAAGCATTTTGTATTCAGATACATAAACTTTATGCGAATTTGCCAAAAGCTAATCGGTCACTTCAATACAATTACTTATTTTGGCCATCATTTAAATAAACGATTTCAGCTCAGGAAAGTTGATTTGATGGACATCAGTTTTGTCTGTCATAACTAGTGACCGTCATGAAATATTAAATTTCAATCATACTGAAGATATGCACCTATATGATACGTGAAAACTATTCACCAATATCACACTATTTTCACAGCAAACAACCAGTTTCTTAGCAGTATATGATATCCCCCACATAAATCTACATCTACCCTATCAAAATGTCAGAATTAATTGTACAATGAGGTTATAATATTTGTATGCCTCATCATTTTCAAGGTATTCGAAATATCTGTGTTTCTTCCGTATCAGAATATTGATATTTCATACCCTATATGATAGCTGAGACAAGGTAGGATCGTTTGGACGTGCATGAGTTCGGACATATGCAGCGGATATGCATCTACAGATAGATTTGCGAATGTATCATTGAAAATAATTGCATTGATTCAACATGTTTCATACCAGAATATGAATCTTCTTGTTTGTTCTATAAGACTAATATAATATAAGCTAGATGACGATGAGGAATGACAACTCGAGTAGGCACTATTATTATTATTATTATTTTAATTCTTGCAATTCCACATAAATGCGCGGTGGCAAGTTCCCTAACTACCCCTATCCCACCATCCTCTCTGACGGAATGACTTTAACTAATGTCATCCCCTTCAAAAACACTTCTACCAAGCCCATTCCAGTCCCTACCTATCCTATTCAACAAAGAGAATTTATTGACATCTAATCTAGCCCCGTCTATGACTGACTACCGCTCTATCATGACCCCGCCTTATCATGACCCCACCACTATCTTATACTTCTATTAATTCACTCGATTCTTGATGAATACTTCTCATGAGCTCATAAGTTATCATCAAAGAACAAATTTTACGTCAATCTGCTCCCATGCACTCACAATTGAGTTATTACGTATAACTAAAAAACTTTCATCCCATCATCCCATCATTCATCCCGAGATGCATTGAGGGTTGCGTTGGTTTACCGCCAGGAGATGGTGACATCTCTTAACTTTGAAACATGTTCTATTTCCTGAGTACTTTTCTGAAAACCAAACATCAACTTCAATTTCAATTTGATATTAATTTTATTAACACATAGCATACGAAAAACATAATACAAAAATACCGAATACAAAATAGTAATAAACATTTGTATGTATAAAGCCCGCGTTAGGATTACATAGATGTGTGCGGGGTAGCTGTTAGACAAATAATAAAATAGTAAATTCAGCAGACAAACATACATATGAAGATTTTTTTGTATTTTAATTTTCATTATTATTCTCATATGCACATTTTCTTTTGTATTGCTTTAATGAATTAACATACATTACAAATTCGACATTCACTTGTCAATCTCCACAAAGCCCCATGAGGGCTTAACTGTAGCGTTTCAACTGAAGTAATTAAATAAAAACTGTCTCTTTTCGTACACATGAGATAAAAAGTCGTTACTTAACATATTTGAAATATAAAATGAAGTACAATAATATATATATATAGTCACTAGATCATATGGTTATAATATGTAGGTGGTGAATGAGTAAAAAAATGGAGGAAATATTATTTGAATAAACAAAATAATCAGAAAACAAATAATTTCAAATGTAGGCCTGAATTTGATTAGAGAGAAACTGCATGATGCACCAAAAAAATTAAACGAACATAGGTCTCAATAGATAATTCAACATTGGTCGGCGTATATACCGTCAATGTTGGGAAGAATAAAAATTCAGATTTCTCTTTTGACTTCATAAAACTTGGAAAAGTTTCTCACATATAACAATGATAATAATAATATGAGTAAAGTACATTTATTTTAATGAAATAAAATCTATATTAACGTCATGTACAGTGAGTACCAGGTTACAGTGAAAACTGAATGAATAATGATAATAATAAACTGCATAAACATCCAAATAATTAAGAGTCCGTATGTGCTATCATACCTTACACAAATTTACACAAAAATCCGATACCAAGACGCGTGGCCGAGTGGTAACACACTGAACCGTCATTCGGGAGACCGGGGTTCGATTCCCGGCATGGTCGACCATCCTGACAGAGGTTTTTCGTGGTTTCCCTCTGTCGTTCAGGTTAATACTGGGATGGTTCCTTAACAACAGGCCACGACCGACTCCTTCCCACCATTCAAAAAAACACCTAATAAAATAACTTTTCATTTCATCATCTCATTCATCATCCACCGACGCCAATAGATCGTAGCCATCAGTATAGTGCGTCGTTAAAACCCAATATAAAAAAAAAAATTGACCCAAATGGATAATCCAATTAGTGATATGGATTATAAATTTAAATATATTGTTTATTAATTTACCGCTTCTGATCACTGCTCTATCTGGTGTTGTTCTGTAGACTCGGCTGACAGGCTAACCAACTTGATCACTGCTGTAATTAGCTGTGGCGACGTGAACGTAAAGTTAGTTCCTTTTATAACGACTACCTACGCACGATCGATAGCTCTTAAAATGTAACCCGTGAATTCGAACACATTTTCAACATTGTAGAGATAGGAAGAGAAATCATTCGAGACCAATTGATCTGTCATCACCACAGAACATCGTTAGAACGAATATAAATAAATAGTATAATGAATGTAAACAATCGTGTATAGTAGAAAGAGGTTAGAGACAGCTAGGCAGATAACTCAGATCAGTGGTGTGTCATCAGAACAATAATAATGGCAACTTCCATCACGGCCACAGAAAAAAAACTATCTAGGCTCTTAGTTCAAGGTTATGATCTTGTTGATGAACACGATCCTCTTATCAATCGCTCAATTATTCTGACTGACAGAATCGTCATCGAGTAGTTGAATGGTCAGTATAGTGCCAATTTTGTACGAGAAAATTAATTGCTGATCATTGCAAATTACGAAACCAACAGAAATTGCGATGTGTCTAATTTCCCAATCGAAGGTGACTCAAACCAATTGAGGCGTCTCCAGTCTTCTCGGGGCAGAAATTTTGTGAGGGGTGATTTCACTGACATAATGATCATAAAACTTGAAACATGCCATAAACGAGATCACCAAATACATCTTGATGAGATGCAGAAAATATTTGACGAGAATGCCACTGGGTTAATTATTGTATGTATATATATATATATGTATATATATATATATATATATATATATATATATATATATATATATATATATATATATATATATATATATATATATATATATATATATATATATATATATATAAATATATATATATATATATATATATATATATATAAATATATATAAATATATATTTATATATATATATATATATATATATATATATATATATATATATATATATATATATATATATATACTAGCAGGTGGTGCCCGTTGTAAACGACGTGCCATGATTAAAATTGCGTGAATGGGGATTAGACCGAGCCGAAACCCTCGTGCGAACGATACCGCAGCCCCCGCTCACGATCCCAGCTTATCGTTCTCCCCTATCCGACACTATCACCCGTTCAAAGCACACGGAGCCACCACCCTACCAGGTATTACATATAGCGGACGTACACACGCAGATGCGAACACAGGTACTCAGGTACGCACGCTACGAACATACAGATTCTTCCTCCCATGATTTTAATAGTGAAGATATATATATTCATATAAATATAAATATATATTTATATATATATATATATATATATATATATATATATATATATATATATATATATATAATTAAATAAATATATATATAAATTAATATATATATATATCTATATATATATATATATATATATATATATATATATATATATATATATATATATATATATATATATATATATATATTCATATATATATATATATATATATACATATATATATATATATATATATATATATATATATATATATATATATATATATATATATATGTATATATATATTCATGTATATATATATATATATATATATATATATATATATATATATATATATATATATATATATATATATATATATATATTGTGACGGAATGCACCATGATCAGTTACTGATACACATGTACTTGTATGAACAATCAAGGTTGGTGAATGGGTCAGGACCTTGTTCTAGAAATACATTTGTTGTATAAACGTCAGATTTGAGAATAGAATCCACATCATTTTCCAACCCTGTGATTGGCTGGAGATAACGTCATAACATTGCAAGGGCCCGCCAAGGGCTAATATAAACGCGAGGGAGTGGGACAGGTAATAGTTCACTCATAATCAGCCTCGAGAATAGTTCGAGATAGTGGCTAAGGTCACGACCTGCAGTGGTTTGTAATGAAGAAACGGGACGACGTCTAGAACATTGGTGGTGCGAAGTTAAATGCAATGAAAAAAGTGTCTTGGTGCAACAAATGGTGGTGACGTGCCTAACAAGTGAAGGGTGATAACTCAGTTTTTTTATCGTTTTCCTGGGGGAACTTTAATTCAAACGAACTTATTTTATATTGTATATTGCATACTTGTAGTGTGACATTGAGCATATTACAAAGTATTCATCAGATTGAAGTGCTTCGAAACTTCGCTACAACCCCCTTCGTCGCCTACAAGCCGTCCGTTTTCGCATACCAGAAGACTACATGACGTCATCACAGCTGACCACCTCGTCATCTCCACCTACCCCCTTCTTGGCCCACAATCGTCGCTTTACCTCACGTCATCGAAAACACCCACCCACCCACTCGTCACAATTGTCGTCGCCAGACTCCGCTGCACATACTGGATATTGACCGAGTCAAAGAAAGGTATACCTAATATATTATTTTGTAATGTAAACGAAGAGGAAATCACATAAAAATCAAGTGTACATGGAATTAATGAGTGATTGATTAATAAAGAGTCTCATGTTCCTGCCCTGAGCGAGTTGTGTCACAATATGTATCATATATATATATATATATGTTTTGTTGAAAGCTTTCACGACTCATTATGTAATTAATAATCAAATCTTTATGGATAATTAAAAGTCGCGTTGACGAATAAATATTTATTTAATTGCCCGACGTTTCGACTACAATATAGTGGTCATTTTCGAGGGCTAAAAATGAAAATAATCATATAAATGATAAATAATAGGAACCAAAAAACAGATTCTTATGCAGAAAAACACATCTTCAATGAATGTCTTGAAAGGTGTAACACCTTACAAACCTTCTACACCTTTTATTAACCTTTTTTAACCTTTTATCACACCTTTCAAGACATTCATTGAAGATGTGTTTTTCTGCATAAGAATCTGTTTTTTGGTTCCTATTATTTATCATTTATATAATTATTTTCATTTTAAGCCCTCGAGAATGACCACTATATTGTAGTCGAAACGTCGGGCAATTAAATAAATATTTATTCGTCAACGCGACTTTTAATTATCCATAAAGATTTGATTATTAATTATATATATATATATATATATATATATATATATATATATATATATATATATATATATGTATATGTATATGTATATGTATATGTATATATATATATATATGTATATATATATATATATATATATATATATATATATATATATATATATTCGTATATATATATATATCTATTCATATATACATATATATATATATATATATATATATATATATATATATATATATATATATATATATATATTCATATATATATATATATATATATATATATATATATATATATATATATATAAATATATATATATATTCATATATATATATATATATATATACATATATGCATATATATATATATATATATATATATATATATATATATATATATATATATATATATATATATATATATCTATTCATATATATATATATATATATATATATATATATATATATATATGAATATATTTATATACATATTTATATAAATACATTTATATATATATATATATATATATATATATATATATATATATATATATATATATATATATTTATATATATATATGTATATATATGCCTCAAAATAACGCTTTTTTGTCTTTATTTCTGTCACACTCAGTAGGTGAGGAGAAAAGGGATATTTACGAACCAACAATAGCATATATCTAAGTACATATAACCATACTGAGATTTCTGTCAATAGACTTCACAACGGAGCTAGGGGCACTATATAACCAGATCCTCCATTAAACGTTTGGGTAAAGTTCAGGATTTGGTATTCGCAAAGCCGGCGACCCGCGTGGCACTTCTGGCCCCCCGGGATTTTTTTGAAATAACTCCCATTTTTCATACAATTCAGCGTGTTTCAGATGAAGTTCAGATGCCGAAATCATTCCACTTATGATATAAAAAAAATGTTTTCGAAACCATTATTTGTAGCTGCAGGGTCGTTTCGTGTTATTTTAGCACACCGGGCAAGCACTCAATTGAGCACCCTCAAAACTGAGTGTGCATAGATGGTGAATGCAATAAGGGAGCCATACCTCACAGGGAAATGTTCGAATTTTTTTTCAATACATTTCCTTGGGTTTCAGAAACTACAGGCCCTTTCCAAAATAAGCCCTATATGGATTTCAACAAGACCAATTTTTCCAAATGGCTGTTTCAAGCAAATAAAACGCTTAAGTAATCTTGCATTCAATAACAGTGATATTTGAATATGAGAACATTTACTTCATCCAGTGATGTAAATGAAATGTCATTAATTTTATTCATAGAATACGATTGGGCCTACTGATACAGTCACAGATGGGCGCCGATAGCACCCCTCAAATTTGTACACCCGGTAGCCACCCTTGTTTATCACAAACTTTATGATTTTTATTCCAATAATATAATTTCAGTCCCAGTTTGGTCAAGTTTTGGGGAAGGCCTCCCCGGCCCCTTCTCTTGTATACGTCATTGTATATATATATATATATATATATATATATATATATATATATATATATATATATATATATATATATATATATATATATATATATACATATATATATATATACATATATATATATACATATATATATATATATATATATATATATATATATATATATATATATATATATATATATATATATATATATATATTCATATATATATATACATATATATATATATATATATATATATATATATATATATATATATATATATATTTAAATATATATATATATATATATATATATATATATATATATATTTAAATATATATATATATTTATATATATATATATATATATATATATATATATATATATATATATATATATATTTATATATATATATATATATATATATATATATATATATATTATATATGCATATATATTTAATTTTTTCAATCTCTTGTATTGATTTTTCTTCACTTATCGTGGCAATCTTCAATCTGAAGGCAGAGTCTTGTTGGATGAGCGAAGCGAAGACTCAATTACACTATACCGAAAAAAAAGTGCCTGTTTTTTTTTTTTTTTTTTTTTTTTTTTTGTTTGTTTTTTTGTTCGCGCTCCACAGGTCAGACAAAAATTCAAAATCAGTTGAAACTTGGCACACACATGAACCCCTATCTGACTTGATGCTGTATAGTTTTGAGCCGCGATCAGTTTAACAACTTCTGAGAAAACTCATTCCAAAGTTTTCAAAAATCCCATTAGAATAAGCCAGAGGAAAACATTCGTGAAAAATATTTCATCTGAGAGGATTCAAATTTTCAGAGAATTTCAATCTGATAATGATACACATTATTCCGAACTTTTACTCAAATCGGATCAGCCGTTTCGATGTAAAAAAATATATAATGTTATTTGTGTTAATTATTCAAAGCTATTAAGATACCTATTAAATCAAAGCAACAAGTGTCACCACTTGATTGTAAACGATTAAAACAAAGCCTTCTTTATTATTATATAAATTATCAATGTGAAATAAGATGGCAGTGATGTAATGGTTTGGATCTCAAGGTGTATATATATATAATAACCAATCCAAAGATAAGTTGATATGTTCCAGCTCATCCATCAACGCGGAAACACATAACGCGTTTGCCTAGTTTTAATCAATGAAGAATGAAGATTCATGAATGACACCGAATATAGAGCAATGATATATCTCCTTCGTGTTACTGGTGGTTCACATATTGGTCATGATCGGTTGACGACGGTGAGAAAACTATAAGTATATCACAAAGATATTCGCACGAATAACTCGCCGTTCAATACACTCTCATAAATTCTCATAACTAGGCAAACGCGTTATGTGTTTCCGCGTTGATGGATGAGCTGGAACATATCAACTTATCTTTGGATTGGTTATTCTATTTATATATACACCTTGAGATCCAAACCATTACATCACTGCCATCTTATTTTCCATTAATAATTGGATGGGCGAAGCGAAGACTCAATTACACTATACCGAAAAAAAAGTGTCTGTTTTTTTTTTTTTTTTTTTTTTTTTTTGTTTTTTTGTTCGCGCTCCACAGGTCAGACGAAAATTCAAAATCAGTTGAAACTTGGCACACACATGAACCCCTATCTGACTTGATGCTGTATAGTTTTGAGGCGTGATCGGTTGAACCACTTCTGAGAAAACTCATTCCAAAGTTTTCAAAAATCCCATTAGAATAACCCAGAGGAAAACATTCGTGAAAAATATTTCAAATGAGAGGATTCAAATTCTCAGGAAATTTCAATCTGATAATGATACACATTATTCCGAACTTTTACTCAAATCGGATCAGCCGTTTCGATGTAAAAAAATATATAATGTTATTTGTGGTAATTATTCAAAGCTATTAAGATACTTATTGAATCAAAGCAACAAGTGTCACCACTTGATCGTAAACGATTAAAACAAAGCCTTCTTTATTATCATGTAAATTACTAGGCAAACGCGTTATGTGTTTCCGCGTTGATGGATGAGCTGGAACATATCAACTTATCTTTGGATTGGTTATTATATATATATACACCTTGAGATCCAAACCATTACATCACTGCCATCTTATTTTACATTAATAATTTATATAATAATAAAGAAGGCTTTGTTTTAATCGTTTACAATCAAGTGGTGACACTTGTTGCTTTGATTTAATAGGTATCTTAATAGCTTTGAATAATTGACACAAATAACATTATATATTTTTTTACATCGAAACGGCTGATTCGATTTGAGTAAAAGTTCGGAATAATGTGTATCATTATCAGATTGAAATTCTCTGAGAATTTGAATCCTCTCAGATGAAATATTTTTCACGAATGTTTTCCTCTGGCTTATTCTAATGGGATTTTTGAAAACTTTGGAATGAGTTTTCTCAGAAGTTGTTCAACCGATCGTGCCTCAAAACTATACAGCATCAAGTCAGATAGGGGTTCATGTGTGTGCCAAGTTTCAACTGATTTTGAATTTTTGTCTGATCTGTGGAGCGCGAACAAAAAAAAAAAAAAAAAAAAAAAAAAAAAAAACAGACACTTTTTTTTCGGTATAGTGTAATTGAGTCTTCGCTTCGCTCATCCAATTAATGAAAAATAAGATGGCAGTGATGTAATGGTTTGGATCTCAAGGTGTATATATATATATAATAACCAATCCAATGATAAGTTGAAATGTTCCAGCTCATCCATCAACGCGGAAACACATAACGCGTTTGCCTAGTTTATATGATAATAAAGAAGGCTTTGTTTTAATCGTTTACAATCAAGTGGTGATACTTGTTGCTTTGATTTAATAGGTATCTTAATAGCTTTGAATAATTGACACAAATAACATTATATATTATTTTACATCGAAACGGCTGATCCAATTTGAGTAAAAGTTCGGAATAATGTGTATCATTATCAGATTGAAATTCTCTGAGAATTTGAATCCTCTCAGATGAAATATTTTTCACGAATGTTTTCCTCTGGGTTATTCTAATGTGATTTTTGAAAACTTTGGAATGAGTTTTCTCAGAAGTTGTTCAACCGATCGTGCCTCAAAACTATACAGCATCAAGTCAGATAGGGGTTCATGAGTGTGCCAAGTTTCAACTGATTTTGAATTTTTGTCTGACCTGTGGAGTGCGAACAAAAAAAAAAAAAAAAAAAAAAAACAGGCACTTTTTTTTCGGTATAGTGTAATTGAGTCTTCACTTCGCTCATCCAATAAAAAGTCAAAACAAAATTTCAATTTGACAGAATATTTACTCACATGAATGATCATTAATTTATATTATATATGACCTAGTAATATTAACCTTTTAATTGACGCTTCTGACTTTTGCTTTGAATGATTTGGTTCAATTGGAATGGAATCGATGTTATTGAAATTCCCTCTGAAAAAACGTATCGCGTATTCATATAAACATGTTTTCCAATCAAATAAACAGATGCTCATATATTACAAATTTTCTAGTAATGAGACCAATAGACAAATAATCTAGTTCAGTATTAGATAAGATGTGGAACCATAACCTCATATTTCCAAATAATATTTATTATTTACTGTCCTGAAGTAGAAATCTAATTCAGTTCTCTATAGTATTACATCAAATTGTAACGTGGATAAAAACAACTCATAATATATTTTAGTAAACAACAAACAATGCTATTTTATTTCATTTTATTATTTTGTATGTACAACTATAAGTCTGTATCAGTATATTTATAACTGAGAGTATAAAATGTTTCTAGGCCATAAGTGATAATATAATACAATACTATTCCATGCTATAGATATGGAAAATAAATTACAATTAGAAATACAAAAATAATTCATACATAATACTTGCATTGCTTTTGAAATTACAATGGTTTGATTGTTTGCTTAACGATTGGGGTTGGTTTCATTACAAATAGTTTATTTCCTTATAATTGATGGGGTGTTCAATTCATCGCCTAGCGACAAATGTTCGTATGAGAAAGGTGGCTCAGTCATTCATGTAATTGATGAGAAATTCCACATACTGAGAATTAATTAAACACATTTCCAACCATACCATTATATAGCAGTAGGCCTATGGAGCGACGTTTCACAATCACATGTGTAGAAAATTCAACAATGCAAACGTGAAGAAAATGGAAAAAGTGAACACGTTTGAAGTTTTAAATCGAGTTTTACGTTCTTCTGCGCAGACTCACTTGAAAAATTGCTCGCTTAAGAGTGTATGGAAGTAGATTTAGTGGAATATCAGTGCTTTGGTGATGATTCTCAAACGGTATGGAATATCAAAAGTCAGATACGGGGCAAATACAGATATTTTCAATACTTTCCAAGGAGTATAAACTCTCCAACTCATATAGCATAATTGTCAAACGTCTACAGCAATAAAATATTTTCAAGCTGAATACGCTTGACATTATGCGACATTAATTATTTGGTTTTCACTGATACCATCTTGATGATTCTAAAAATATTTGTCTTTTTCTCGTATTTGACTTTCTATATTTCATACCGTTCAAAAATTATTACCAAGAAACTAATAATTCGCTAAATCAACTTCCATGTACTCTTAAGATTATAATACAATCTCTCTACAGATCTAGAGTCCCATATACAACTATTTTTAAAAAGTAAAGAAAGGAAAACTCGCAACCAAAGATGATTAAAATACAAGTTTTTATGTAAAAAAAAAGGTCTGCTGTAGAAATAATTGATTAAATTTGATCAGAAAAGCAACATTTCCAATTCAAAGTGAACTTGGATCGTTGTCAGGTGAATTAATTAGGGCAACCCCAGTCTTTTCAGGGAAAAAAGTTCTCGTCTGGATGAATTTACAGATATGAATGATTATAAAACTTGAACTGTGCAAGATACAAATCAACAAATACGTCACAAGATGCAAACTGTATTTGTCGATAATGTCAATTAGTCAATTCTATATAATAATAAAAATGGAAAGATCACTTTTATGAAAAATTAACACTTGGCATTCTTGCCATCGATTTTTACTTCACCATGTACCGCTACATGAAAATAACACTTAACTTGATGTGAATTGTTTTTATGGATGGACAGTATTTTATAAGATACTTCTCTGAATTGTGTGAAGCAGTTTCACCTCAATATTATTTATGTTCGTCCGGAGAGCCACTACGATCGTTTATAAGTTACGTGGACACTGCAATGTACAATAAAATTTCATGTAAGTAAACTTCACATTGAAAAGTTATTCTTCGATTGAAATATCATCAAGTATTCCTAAAATTGATTTTTTCAAAACATGACCTCAAACAACATTCTTTTGAATCTACATTTTTGTTGCTCATAATCACAAATGAGCGATGGTGATAATGATCTGATATATTTCATTGTAGGCATTTGCCATAACATTTGAAGGTGTGAAACATCAAAAATCATGTTCTCAATCATTTAGATAATTATATTGAGAGATCAACTTTTGAATTAATTTTATCGCTCAAATTATTTGATTGCCTCGACACTAGTATATAGAACCATCTTAATGAAACGTTTCCCAGCATTTCCTGACTTTATCTCGTTATATCAATCATTCAGAGGGAGACTAAATTAATTAACAAAGTTTAACAGACAATATTTCAATAAGAACTTATATGACAAGTTGATTGAAACTGTGTGGTTTGGATCTCATTTTGTGTGACATCATTCTGAAAGCCGCCACTAAAAAGCGTGATGTGTGAGTCTGTGTCTGAAGGCACCAATAACTCGGTATGACATCACGGTTATATATAACAATGATCAGAAGTAACATGCGAAAGGTATACTGTTCGTTATCTTAGTATGTGCAGCTGAAGATGAGGTCTGCAGGTAGCAGAATCTGAGATGAAATCGCATAATAGTTCGACTATAATAGTTCGACTATATAATAAGCTTGTCTTTAAGAGTTAACCAGAATTCACGCTGCATTTAATAAAATAACGAATTGTATACAGCAAATTAAAAACACAGCTCTTGAACATTAAAACTTTGATAGAGTTTCCATTTTAACTTTTGATGAACAAAAGAGCAGACAACGATTAAAGCTAATTAAGGGAGGAGGCCAGTGAAAATCCCAACTTCTTAAATATACCAACAAAGTGGATGAAAATTCAGTGGATTATCATTTGATGGGCAACAAAAAATAAAAAAAATAATTCAAAATTATTTATCCAAAATTTGCCTTGGAATTAAATTTTTTATGAATTTTCACGAATAGTGATGAAGAAAGCCCTCATTCGAGTAATTATTTTTTTACATTTTTTTTTTTCATTTTAAAATGGAGATAAATGATACAGTAATGAACAACAGTTATCATCCTCTTATATGTGACATACTATCAGTATATTTCAAGATTGTATTCCTCAGCAAATTTTTTGAAACAATACATTTCAAAGGTATTCAAGTTATACAATTATTTGCAATAGTTCCATCAGACATAACTGACAAAGATAACTGTCAATGATTGAGCATGTATTCAAAAATATTCACAAAAAAAATGGATATGTTTCATAAAATATTATAGAAGTTGCATCATTCTCCATATTGTATATTGTCGAAAAAATATATCCCAGAAAATACATTTGCAGATTTGAGTTGAGATTTAGTAAGTCAGTTCCTCATAACTCCTTGCCTGGCATACTAGAAGGCACCAGCCCCATACGTGAGACCCTCATTTTTCTTCAGTTTTTCTTCAGCTCTCAGCATAGCCAGCTTCTTTATATGTCGCATCTTCTCGAAGGCCAATGCTGCACGAACTTGGCTCTTTCCCACCCGTCGTTTGTCTCGTCTCTTCGTCAAGGATGCTGTGGAATGGCCTGGAGAAAGTTTTGCATTTGCCATATTTTCTTTCACTGATGCACTACATCCGTTGTTGAAAACAGAGATGGCTTCCACAACAGCCATGTCGATACGCATTTTAGAGACAAATGTATCTTTCGGACATCTGCGCCAGATGGTACTATGCAAACTTTCGTTTGCGTTCGAAGTCCGTCCGAGTAAGCACCGTTCAAGTAGGGAATCTGACGCAAGGCGCTGATAGACGGGCAGGATCTTGGTCACAACTTTATTTGATAATGGAGTCCCAATGTAATCTTTATGGTTTCCAGGTTTAGAATTATTAGCCAATGCTTTGTTGAAGAAACACCACGTATTCTCGCCTGTTGGACACTTATGGTGCCGCGGATTCAAATCAGTGGACGAACAGTGGTAGAGTGTTGCAAATATTGCGGTCTTCATCTCATTGGTGCTGTGCATATTATTGACAATAGCATTACGATAATACCTAGTCAGAGATTTGATGACGTCAGGTTTCAGGCTTCCATAAGAGCGACCTCCGAGAGTAACTCCTTGACCTTTTTCGTGAGCAATCACATTACGAAGACCAGTGCCAAGTCTCTTCGCAACGTGGTTCAAGCATTCTTCTTTTTCGAAACTAACATCTGGGCCATAAATCTGTTCCTTCACAAGATGGTTGAATGTCTTGGCATCACCGTCAGACAGTAAAGTGGTGTACCGCATTCCGAAGGATTCGGACCTTCGCCACAGCCTATCGGCTGCAGTGACCTCCATCGCAGGAGATGAACCTTCGTAATTTTGTTGACAAGATGACTTGTGGCCGTTGTACCAGACTTGATATTCTGGAGAATCTTCACCCAGTTCCGACTTCCCGATTTCACAGGACTGGCAATACTTCGATAGCACTTCAAAATCTACGACAAATCCTGTAAGTAAATCGATTACCGCAGCGAAACCATACTTGGACGTGAAACCCCTTTTGTGCCAACTACCATCAAAACTCACAGCAATTTCTATCATAGCATCCAGTAGCAACGATGGGTTCAGATTAGCGTACGCTTCTCTCACTGCTCGACGCGCTTCATCCAAAAATGATGTTTGACTAGTGACATCATTGCTATAACTTTTCAAATGGCTCGCGTAGGAGGTTTTGCTCATCGGATTCAATCCCATGATGGTGGAAAATTGTTCAAACCCAGAGTAGCCTTTTCCCATGTGTGTCATAGCTGCTGCGGCTCGCCGATTCACATCGAACCCAGGACGCGATGAACCGGTCGACATACGGGCTGACGTATACACTGATCTATTGATATCTCCACATAGTTCACAGTGAAGTGACAATTTGTGAGCTAATCCAGCTGAGTGCGTCTTAGTAACAGTTAAACTGTGCACTTTACAGATGGAACAAACGCAGTGACTCAATAATTCAGAATATGTATCAATATTTGCTATAATATACTCTACAGTGTTATCAGATGGCATGGTAACAGGATCATCCGCAGTAGCGTACACTGCCTGTATACGCTCACTCTTCTTATTCGGGCCAGTGACAACGGGCGTGGGCTCACGTTCAGAAATATTGTCTGACACTCCAGTACCGATACTTGTTGAAGGCTGACACTCCTCAACAGTCGAGTTTTCTAGTTCTTCCACACCTGACATGTATTCTGTGTCTGAAGAACTCTCGGAAGCTGCACCTGGGCTTATCGGTATTTCTGCCAGCCCGGGAATAGGCCTAGGCCTACGTTTGCTGTTACTGGGTACAGTTAGCGTACCGGTACATATGCCTACATCTATTTGTCCAGCTATAAGTCAAACAAGCAGTCATAGTTACATAACAATCATATGCCCAACAGATGAGTATTATGAATGAGTATTGTTGTTGTAATTTTAGGCTTACCTGTTTCATTCAAAACATCATCCACTGGCCTAGGGCTGAAAATAGCTCTCTTTTCAGAATTGACCCTAGCAGCATTGGATATTTCTTTCTTTGTTTTCTTTATATACAATTTCTTGTTTTTACCCATTTCATAAATGACTCAAACCAACAGAAATGACAAAAGACTGTAAAACGTGTGAAGTGAAACGCAAGGGAAAAAGTAAAATCTGGAGTTTCGTTCTAGATGGTTCTAGTCTGACAGTTTGAATTTGTGAACCAAAGCTTCTTGGATACTAAAAAGTAAAAACAGTGAAATGATTGCTCAAGCAAGTGGTGATACCTATCAGCAAATACACTAACCTTGGCAACATAAATTGTGGGTGATTCAAAAGTCTGTAATCAACTGAAAATATAGCTACAAAATGGCTTCAAAACAGCGAATTTTGGGCCATGAAACTATACATACAGGGACTATAAATCGAAAATTGATTAGTTGTGGTAGTATTATCAGTAATATGGAGTAAAAAAAGAATTATAAATACATAACAAATTAAATATATGAAAAAAAAAAAAAGTTAAAAAAGTGAAAATTTCACTGGCCTCCTCCCTTAATATATGTTCAAAGTACGCAGGCGCTCAAGTTTTCACACCGTTTTAACCCTCAGAGCCGTCATTCTTGAGAGCAATTCTATCTCTCTTACATTTGTTAATGATTTAGAAACGTGTGTATACATTATTACAGAATTTGTATTGACAAATGATAGATCTCACGTTGTTTGTATTAAAAATATATATAATAATAATTTTGGCGTGAGTCTAGATAACATTTAAAATTACCGAAAGAAAAATATGTCCCAAGAGTGCGAACTAGGGAATTGACGGCTAATACACTCAAACGTGTTCGGCTGGCTGGTATGTGCGTTGCCCCTAGCAACACCCCTCCTCCCACCTCCAATCCCTTTGAGCTCTCCTTATCTAGATCTCGCTAGCCAACGCAGGGTTCGTTTCAAGCGCCTGCCCACGATTGAATCTATCGAATATTGAACAAATATTTCAATAATAAAAAAACAATTTCACATTATTAATAACGATAGTACGGCCTTGACAATGGATACCGACGCCTGGTGTTCCTGTCGACGCGTCGCCTGGACTGTTGCCGGTAACGGAAGAGCGGTCGGAACACGAGTCCACTAGCGGCGACCTCCATGTCATCAGTCGGTACCAGCACGTACCCCTCGTTCACAGGTTCGACGATCACCTCGTCGACTTCGCGCTCGTACATCGGCTCGTCTCGCCTTGTCGACACGATCTCGTCGTCTTCGTGCGCGTGTATCACGATGTCCTCGATGCGACGCTCGACAGGACGTGAGGAGGTGGTGACGGCGGTGGGCGTCGCGACGGAGGTGCTGGAAACGGTGTCGCGGTTGTCGATCGGGATGGCTTGGGATAAACCGGCGATGAGGAGGATGAGGATCACGTTTTTAACCTGTAATGAAAGATCAGCGTTTGTTTCTCCGTTTGTTTGCTAATTATTTTTTGTTTTTTCTAGGTAATGCATTACGTGGATATACATGAATTCAATTAAACCAACCATAGCGAATATGATTTTGATACTTACGTGCGACATTAAATAGATATAAATACAGATATATACATATATATATATACAGATATATATATTTATATATATATATATATATATATATATATATATATATATATATATATATATATATATATATATATATATGTGTGTGTGTGTGTGTGTGTGTGTGTGTGTCTGTGTACTTCCTTCATATATAATTTATATTATTATTCAATGGATGAATATTAGGGTATTAAGGCGCATCAACTTAAGATTATATATGTTCATATATGTCCATATATACATTGATTCAACATTGATATATATTTGATTCAACGACACACTGTACCGATTACTATGATCTATTGGCGTCGATGATGATGAATGAGATGAAAGATGATTTTCTAATATGATTTTGGAGAGTGAGATGTCGATCGTGTCTTGGTGTTAACGAGCCATCCCAGCAACAACCCAAACGACAGCGGAACCACGATAAACCTCTGTTAGCCTAGTCGACCATCGCGGAATCTAACTCCAGTGTCATACAATTACGGTTCAGCGTGCTAGGCACTGACCCACCCATCTCAGTCAGGATGGCGACCATGGCGGGAATCAAACCCTAGCCTCCTGAATGACGGTTCAACGTGCTGGATTTATTGCTTGCTATCAAAATTTGAAATCGATAATAGAGCACAACTATCGTTTAAGAAAACGCAGCGTATGATTGGTTTGGAGAGTGAGTAATTTGATATGGAATGTACTCGAAATCTATACTCCATTGTTTTTAAACTATTCTGTCTTTGTGACTCGTGACATTCTTCATTCAGGCGCAGTTCCAATCAATTGTATCCGCTCACGATATTAATCGATTCGGAAGTAATTTATTATTCAATTTTTTCCTTCCAATAACTAGTCCGATTTATATAAAAATTTGTTCCAACTCGTATATGTATTATAAAGTTGGTTTAATTTTTTCGAAGAATTCATTTTTTTAAGAATTTCCCCTCTGTATGAGATTTTACAAATTTTGTAATTTTTTTTTTCAAACTTTATCCAACCGACTTTGCCCAAGATTCATGCAGTATACTCTATCATGTCGTAGACGTCAAAGCTCACGTCAAATGTCATTCAGACATTTCTCATCATTTCACCTGTAGGCTAAAGCGCAAACTTCATTTCAATTCATTTTCTCTAAATTCATTTCCATTTTACTACCAATACAATGCCTCCTTTCCTTCTTATTCTTACTTCATTTCTTTTTTTTTAATAACATCGAAACTTGATACACAATCATTGTTCCCCAATTAAGGCTGTGGATGAAAGATGGGATCGTTTGGACGGGGCACCACAAGGGCGATCTTACCACCCCATTTTGATTATTTAAAACTAATGAACTTCAACACCAGGACTGCTTACTATACTCATACTACATTCTATAAATCAATACAAGAATATATTCGAATATAATTCTGTCATTTAATCAGATTTCAATATTTTTCATGGTATTCCGTGTATTCGGGCAATTCTTCATTAAGTCCAGAGATTTGATGAAGAATTTATATGAGTTATGAGATTGAAGGAAAGTTGAAAGAAGTATGAGTTGAAAGAAGAACATCTTCATTTTCCCAAGTATGTTTAAACTAAGTTGGTTTTTAATCGAGCTAATCTGATAGAACCCATGAAAATGATTTCACATTTTCCTGTGTAGATCTGTTGATAACTTTTGAAAGAAAATTACATCAAGAGCGAATGGGAGTCAATTCAGCCAAATATCAGGCTTAGTTATAACTTTTGAACGGTAAGATCGAGACCACAAAATTCTGATAAAAGATAAATATGGAAGTTATTAATACCTTGAAGGTGGTATATAAGTGAAGAGTATATTTTATTTAGCCTATAGCGCATAATTGCAAAGGTGTAGAGCTAAAAAATATGTTTTTCAGCTGCTTGAGCTGTTTGACAATTATGTGATTTGAGTGAAATAGTTATATCTCATTCTCATACCTTCTTGAAAGTATTGAAAATATTTGTGTTTGCCTTGTACTATAATTATATCTCATAACGTTCGAAAGTCATAAAACCAATTAGGACCGATATTCCGCTAAATCGACTCCCATGCGCTCGTGAGATCTTTTATCATATAACTACTTTGAAAGAAACGGAAGAAAAACATTTTTGTTAGTTCCGATAGATTGAAACTGGGTTTCCACCCACTCACATCTACGTGAAGCCTTGATGAAGATTTCACACTGTCATGTAATCTTTCACTCAGTTTTTAAAAAACTATTCACGTAATATTATTTATAGATCTTAAACATTGATTATTACAGTATATTTACATTTTATATTCAATCACTTTGAAGATCCTCATCGTTCATCGTCTCCTTCCATATATTTAATTACATTTACATAATACGTTATCCCAGTTCACCAACTGAATACAATATAAGGTTTCCATTTGTCTCATTTTGTTTCCTATCGTAAAACCACTTTTCGTGCTTCAGTTTGCCGATTATTATACTTTATGTGAAATCAACCTAAGAATGCTCTAGTTACACCCACTGCCTTCTTAACGTGTGGGATTGAAACTTGAATGATTGTAGTGATGAAATATGAAAGAGTAAGGCAATAATAGTGTGATATGAATTTGTTTCATCGACATTGTAATCTCAATGTAGGCCTACATCATTGTTTTCCAATTACGGCTAAGGGCGAATTATAAGGGTCCGTTTTGAAGCGGCACCTCTTAGTTGTTCCGAGACTTCGAGGCGGTATTCACTCCAAAAAAAGTAATATGACTGAGACGAGTGGTCGAGTGGTTGATATAAACTGAACCGTCACTCAGGAGACCGGGTTTCGATTCCCGCCATATGGTCGACCATCCTGACAGGTGTTTTCGTGGTTTCTCTCTGTCGCTCAGATCAATACCGGGTTTGTTCCTTAACAACAGGCCACGACTTTTGATCAAGTTAGAATGAGTTGTATTATGTATTTCTCATTATATCATTATTATTATGTATTGACATATAGCTATTTATGCTAAATAAAGACATTACTCACTATCCGAAAAACATATAATACAAAAAATTCATCTCATACATCATTCACCGACGCCAATAGATCGTAGTCATCAGTTCAGAGCGTCGTTGAACCCAATATAAATGAATATATAGATGTAAGATGACGTAATAAGACGTTTTCCACTTCTGTTCCAATTGGTCACACGATATATGTACACTTGCGGTCATATAAAATGATGTGGTACGAAATTAAGATCTTAATTCAAATGCAATCTACATACATGTTATCACTGATGTTTTCACAGACTTTGTGCGTAGTGAGTATGCATATTTTCTTCTAGTTTTAGTTGAGCCTATAATGTCACTATAGTTCCTTCAAGATAATGTAATGTAATATAGTTTGATTTACCAATTTATATACACCACAAGTGTACCTCATGATGGATAGTGTTAGGATACTAATAAGAGCTTGACTCGCTTTAGAATATAACATAGTTGAGGTGGTTATACCTATAAATTGATAAAGTTTTAATTTCCTTTGTGATAATATTTTTTATATGATGAATTTAATTATTACCTACATTGATAAAGTTTCAAAATGTGTCCTGGTAATTGTTTCCACTTTTCTTTACCACTGGTCTGATTATTTGCAAATTATTTCATATACGTAATCACACCGGAAAATGTATTATGACGCTGTTCCCCGAATCAAACATTGAATATTGCATTTAATAGTTTTACTGGTATATTCGAAGATTAGTGGACTGGTTTATTAAAAATATTCGAGTATGTCAAAGTATACTTCGATGCTCTGATACATCACAGACACGGTGTATGTACAGAACTTGTAATGTGATTTGGATTTTTATTTACAAACAGAATTACTTTTACTCGCGGTGAAAAAAATATGGTCACAGACAACACAGTCCTGGTGTCAAAATTCATTGTTTTAAATTCAGAACACTCCACAAATAGTTATTTATATTGGTGACAAGACCGCATTGAAATCGTAAAATAACCACGAGGTGCCTCCTTAAAACAGTCTTACTAATTCATCCTCAGCAACAATGATTGTATATCAAGATCTAAAAAATATCGCTCAAAAAAAAGTATACCATTGATTATTTCTAACTCCCCTCCCAACAGAATCCTAAACTGACCTCACCAAGACTAGTGGTCGAGTGGCTACCACACTGAACCGTCTTTCAGAAGACCGGAGTTTGATTCCCGCCGTAATCGACCATCCTGACAGAGGTTTTTCGTGGTTTCCCTCTGTCGATCAGGTCGATACTGAGATGATTCCCTAACAACAAGCCCCGACCGACTCCTTCCCTCTATCCAAAAACACCTGAAGGAATAACCTTTCATCTCATCATCCCACCATCTCATATCGCACACACCAATAGATAGTAGTCATCAGTACAGTGTGTCGTTAAACACAATATAAATTAAAATTAACAAAATCATCAACTTACCACTTTTCCGTCCATGTTGTGAAAAATAGTTTTTTCTTCGTCGAAATGATTGTGTGAGTATACTGTTATTTCGTTCCCACTTTTCACCTGTGTTGATCGTATCTATGGTAACGCTCGGATTGCTCTGAATACTGTATGATGCACTCGACATATTTATATACCTTAAACCTCCTTCTGTCAACAAGACGCTAACCAACAACAAGCCGCGTGATTAGCATTCTGCGAATTACTGCCATACAGACACATCGGATAGCACTGGCGAACCGCGAAACAAATTCACTAGTTGTAGTTCTCGTTATTGTAGTAAGTGCAGTGAGACCTGAGTTTCACTGCAGGGCATGGCTCCCTCTTTGCATTCACTATCAATATTCACACTCAGTTTTGGGGGCGTACAATTGAGTGCTTGCCCGGGGCGCTAAAATAACGCGGAACGACTCTGCAACAGCTACAAATATTGGTTTTAGAGCCATTTGTCAATTTTATAAGTAAAATGATTTCGGCATTTGAACCTCATCTGAAACACGCTAAACCGTATTAACAATTGGTGTAATTTTCACTCATCATATTCATATTATATCATGATATAATATTATATATATATATATATATATATATATATATATATATATATATATATATATATATATATATATATATATATATATATATATATATATATATATATATAATATTAAAATATATTATTATATTATATTATATTATATTATATTATTATAATATTTCAATATTATATTATATACATAAAATCATTGTATGAGACAAATTCACTAGTTGTAGTTCTCGTTATTGTAGTAAGTGCAGTGAGATCTGGGTTTTCCTCAGGATGTATTGAGGATTGCATTGGTTTGTTGGTCCCTTATGGTGGATCAGCTCCCTAGCTCACCAATATTGAAAATGTATTCTAATTTAATAATCAATTTTTTTCAATTCACCTATTGTGAGTAATCTAGTAGAGGTACAAGGAACTAACTCCGTGCGTAAATACAAGCAACATTTCGTTAACGTTCAGGTCCTCTGTAACAACAGTCATCTACAATGCCCATTATTTGAGTTTCAAGGTATGCCAAATATTATTTGAGGCATGCCACATAGTTTAATATTATACACAGGCCCGGTTCTAGGCGTAAGTGACGTAAGCGGCTGCTTAGGGCGGCTCTTTTCTAGGGGCGGCATATTTCATTTATGACATACATATTTCATTTATTTTTCATTTATATATCATGGTTATATTTTCCCACACATTTTCCTTTCATAGACTCATCTTCTATGTTAGTTCTCGTTGACAAATAAAATATGTTTTCCGAAAATAAAAGTTAATAACAATATTACTAAATGTCAATTGAAAATATAAGAATGGATGTGATGATAATAACGACGAGGATTGTTTCTGGGGGTGGGCAAAGAGGACGGCTGCCCGGTGGCCAAATTCAAGGAGCGCTATCGGATGCAATCAATTTTAAAATCAAATTAATGACATTTTATTCACATCATTGGATGGAGTAAAATATGTTCTCATATCCTAATATCACTATCATATCAATTAAAGATCAATTATTATGATATAATTGTAGATTATAAATGGACTAATTCAGCGTTTCATTTGCTTGGAACAGCCATTTGGAAAAATTAGTCTTGTTAGGATACATTTATTCTAGAAACTTCGTGTAGTTCCTGTCCCTGAAACCCGTAGAATCGTATTGGGAAACGGAATTTTCAAAAATTTCCCTGCATGGCATGGCTCCCTCCTTGCATTCACCATCAATATTCACACTCAGTTTTGGGGGCACACAATTGAGTGCTTGCCCGGGGCGCTAAAATAACACGGAACGACTCTGCAACAACTACAAATATTGGTTTTGTAGCCATTTTTCAATTTTATAAGTGAAATTATTTCGGCAATCGAACCTCATCTGAAACACGCTAAACCGTATTAACAATGAGTGTAATTTCCAAAATTCCCTGCGGGGTCCCCTTGATCCCCGCGGCGCGCCGTCTTTGCGATAACAGGCTGCTGCACAACTGTTTCCATGCGGCATTTTTTTCCCCAAACTTATTCACAAACTTATAATATTATTCTGGCGAATAATTTCCAGCAATGAAAACTAGAAAAATGAACTTCAAGTAGTCTTTCTCAATGTGATTAAACCAGCATGTAGGCTCATGTAAAATATAACAATGAAACTAAAATAGTATTAAAGACGTTTTATTATTCTTTTGCTCCAAAGTAAAACTACCAACAAAAAAATCGAATATTTAAATGTTAAAAAGGTGTATCTTGATCGTGAATAACTTTTGTGATAATAATGTGATTAAACTATATAATATGATTCTTTTTATTGGGGAAGGGGGGAAGAGGTGGACGGCAGAATGAATCTCGCTTACGCATGAAAAATCACTGGGACCGGGCCTGATTATACAATAGGGCGAGCAGTGATTGGAAGGTTCAAGGACAGTGATCATGAAATAGAACAAGACTAATAGCCAACAGCGTACATGCTAGAAAAGGACAGACATACACAAATAATCTACATCGAATTTGTGAAAACATCATGAGATTTCATCTCGGGCTTACTACCTGCAGATCTTAACTTCAGCTGCACCTACCAAAATAACGAGCACGATACAAGTCTTAATCATCCTTAGCCTTAATTGGGGAACAATGGTTTTGTGTCAAGTTTCGATGTTATTAAAAAAATATATATATACAAGTATGGGTTTTGTGTCCGTTCCTATATGCAATAACACCAGGTTTAGTCAGTTGGAAAAAGGTCTTTTACTGTTGGTTCAAGCTGAACTCAAGGGTGATTGACTGTTATGTAGACTGATGACGTAATTTTAATTCGAAAATTTGATCATCCAATTCAAACGGGATTCAAACAAACTCTGAGCAATGATTGAAACAATTTTACTCTCATTCAGTATTCAAAATGTATGCCATATTTATGTCATTGCGTTACCATATATTCCAATATTATTTTATATTTGGAATGACTTTTTTTCTGTCAAAATTGTATTCAAATTTGTTCTCACTGAGCATATACTGACTATATAATTCAGTCGAATAATTTGATACTATATATACTAATTAAATTCGAACAACGATTAGTCAAATATATTTCTTGTGAAATTATGTGCTAAAACAATATAAAAATATGTTATATTGAACACAGTAGCGCTTATTAGTAAATATAATTATGATATGGTGCTTAAACAAGATTGACTGTACGTTAGAATCATATCCCACGATCAACATTTTCCGGAGAAAAGTCGTTTTCACGCTTTGAATCACATTCTTCGTAGCTCCATGTATTAACACTCGGTCACTAATTCATGAAGAAATGTTCTAAAATTAGCCAAGTTAACAAATCTACAATTATCTAGAAATGCATCGCTGACTGATTGAATAATTACTCACAGACATTTTATGTCATATACGCTAAATGATTATTCACTTTTAAACGATAAATCAGTGACGATGAACAATGGGGATTGCCACATGAGTTGTCGTGACTGATAGTTTTCAAATGCATGTCTATACATGTATTCTGTTGTTGTGTATACTATATGTAATGCACATGCAAGTTATTCATTATCAGGTGCAGTGGTCAAGTGCATGACCGCAGAAATGCGTCAGGATTTAATCGAACTCATCAGCAATGGGAAAACCCATTAATTCATATTCCGAATTGACGCTTATGATGGTGTTAATATGTCATGAATTTTTTATCAGAAAAATTTGATCAAAATTGAAATTATTTCTGATTTGACTGCCTGAAAAAAACTTGTAATTCCGACAACGCTCATTAAAGTATGGATAAATTCAGGCAATTTTGTAGATTTCGTAAGTTGATACAGGACTAATCTAGTTTCTGTCACAAAAGTTGATGAAAAGACGGAATGAAATGAATGGTGAACTTATGATCGATCGTAGAGCCCGACTCTCGTGGAACGAAGTATATGTAGTATATCATTGTCCTTGTGAAAGAGAAGATTCAAACATTGTTCAGGTCAACATCAGTTATGGATTCCCTAATTGTGATTTTCTCTAAAATTATTGTTCCATCACAAGTAAGTAGCTACTACATTTCTGTATAAATATGATCACATATATAAATACATATGTATATATATATATATATATATATATATATATATATATATATATATATATATATATATATATATATATATATATATATATATGTGTGTGTGTGTGTTTATTCATAGTCATTCAGATATGTATGTGCGTGTTTGTATAATTCAAATATATAATTCAAAGTCTTCCCACTCTGCAAAAGCGAAAGTATTCTTAAAAATATTTTTTAAATGAAAATTCGAATTGAACTTGATTGATTAATCAATAGTTAATTGATTCTTGATGATAATTTCACCATTAACACTGTCCCATCTCATCCATTGAAGTGACATCATTCGAAAGTATTATACGATGTCTGTTCTACTTGATATTGTGAACTAGTGTGATCTTAAATCTGTATAGCGAATACCAATATTTATTTTCGCATGATTCAATTCTCTTCGTCTTTATCTCTGATAACTTTGATAAAACCGGTGTTGGCATTGATTTCTAACGAGTTCAGATATTTCAATATTCCTTTCGATAATGAACTTCTAAAATTGTAACATGCATGACACAAATTATAGAGATATCCAAAATTTGAATTGAATTGACATTTCTCAAGTAAATATTAATTCTGACAATATTACCTAACACATTCAAACGAATCAACTGACAAAAATTCATTATTTTCCATTCTCATAAGATTTATACTGTTGTGTGTATTATTAATCTTTGATTTTGATTTCAGTAGAAGTGAAATACTATATGTTCAAACATATGTTATCTCACCCCTACAGTCAATTGCCAGCATTTTTGGCTCTATAGGATTTTATGATGAATGTTTCATGTAACATTGTATTCAATGTGATGACCAATACAAAAAACAATATGATGGAGAAACTTATTATTGGACTATATACGGAAGAATCGCGTATACACTATTTCATTTAAATTCATTTGTATACATTCAATATACTATTGCGTAGGTGTAATAAATTCAATTGAACATAATTGTGTTTTTTTTAAACGAGACGATAATTGATTGTGTCAGTATTTATCCAGTTAAACTCTTGATGTCGATGTGGTGAATCTAGACAACATCCAGTAGTGATGCTAATTGATAATGACGACATGGTGGATCGCGATCTCACGGTGCCAAGATCGGGTGCAAGACGAGACAATTCACGCCTGTTAAATGCGGAGCCCTCTAATCGGTCGTCAAACAACGATTGTGAAATCGCTTGGAAGTTATGTTTTACAGATGATGTCAAGATGAATCAGCGATCAGACAGGATCTTGACGGAGTTACGGAGTATGTTCGGGATGATTTGTTTGAGACGGGGCCCCTACTTTCCGTAGGCGACGGACAATTTGCCAGTGGACAATTTGCCAGGCTATATCCTTCCTGGAGGTCGGACAATTTGCCAGGCTGTTTTTGATGGGTATGACAATTTGCAAGAGTTCTTTAGGTATGAAATAAGGGGGCCGAATAATTTGCCAGGCTTTTTTTGATGGGTAGGACAACTTGCCAGGGTCGTTTAGGCAGTGGCGGCCCGACAATACAGATTCAGGTCCATGGCCCCGCGCCCGGAAGGGGTAGGTGGTGTCAGGTAGGTCCCGGAGGGACCTACCTGACTAGACATTATTCAATGAGCTTCAACGTAGATCGCCATACTAAATTAAAAGATGTGAACCATTATGCCCATGTATGTCGTTTGTCTACATATTTAGCTGAAAACGAATGCGAATGTATGCGGTAATATAGACGTAGACTTCAAAAGATACATGCAATGTGTAGGAAATTCTTATATTGGGTTTTAACGACGCACTGTAATGATGACTGAGATCTATTGGCGTCGGATGAATGATTAATGAGATGATGGGATGATGAGATGAAGATTTTATGGGTAATGGGAAGGATAGTGGGAAGGAAGCGGTCGTGGCCTATATTGTGGGAACCATCCCGGCATTAGCCTAGACTACAGAGGGAAACCACGAAAAACCCCTGTAAAGATGGACGGTGGCGGGGATCGAACCGGGTCCGATATGTCCCTTCACCTCCCGGATCACACGAAGTAAGAAAATCCTTCTCATCTAGGTCCTACTCATAATAATGATTTTGAATGTAACCACTTCACGTTCACTCATACTGTTGATCGAGGTGGAAGTCCAGTTTTCCATATCTTGTGGACGCTGTTAAAGGAAAGAATGAGAGAAGGGTTGTAAAGGGAAGTGAGAAATAAAAATGTCGGAAAGAATAGTTTTTTGTTTCTGATGTAGTCGACAATTTCTTGTGAGGATGCTCATACTAAAAACGTATTTCCATTCGTTAGGGTTACATGAGAAGTGAAACGACGTCACGGCTCGGAAAAAGGTCGGGACCTGGAGAACGTACAAACCAATAATAACTTCTGAAATAGTGTTGATGATTTCTAGTTTTCTTTGAAATGGGGAAAAAACTAGCGTCATTATTCATTGAAATCCAGCCCCAGGGTTGAGTTGGCCATTCAACTTGAGATTAGTAAAAAATAATCTTATCGAAGCTGGACCAACAACTTGACTTCAAACTCGGGTTTCTATAATGGAACTAGAAATAAAGATTTGATGAAGCCGTGCTCAAGAAACTGTCTCTGTCTTATCCAATAGAGAAGACTGTGTGATGTCTAGAATTAATTTCACTAAATGAGTATGTGGAAATGCTGGAGATAACTGTACTCCCATCGCTTAAATCATGAGAAATTTGCATATAATGATGCGGTCAGAGAAGATTAGAGAGTATTCAGAATATTACAATAATTTTGCATGTGCAGAAATTTGCGTAAAACAATGTGCATGTGATGCATATATGCATACATTGCATCTCAAGCGGCCACTTCTATACGCTTCTTCTTTTTCAGGTCGGTTGTAATATATAGACCTACTTCATACTCATGTAATACCTCACATAAGTCGTAGAATCGAGTTGTATTATTAGCACTCTTGGGAAATCACGATTTAGGGTAATATGTGATAACTCATGAACGGTATGAGATAACAAAATTCTGTTTCGTAGGGAACACAGATATTTGTAATACTTTCAAGATGTAATATGTTATAACTATTCAATTCATATCGCGTAATTATCAAGCTACAGCTGAATGTTTTTTTGTTTTTTTTTCAGCTGTATAGGCTTCGTTCGACAATAATGCGATTCGAGTGAAATGTTCATATCATATCTTTCACCCTCGAATTGGTTTTTGAAATATCTGAGTTTCTCCCGCATGAGAAATTCAATGTTTCATAACATTCAAAGGTTATCAACATGAAAGTTAAAACCGATATGTTTCTGAATCGTCCGAAAAACGCCTGTAAAGTTACCTTGGAAAACTGTCTTTTCAAATACTTCCTGACTATAATATATGATATCTTGACCGTCAGAGTTGCCGTTCAATTTCGACATTTCCGATCAATATTCGATATCATCATTTCTATTCGATATCGTAATGAATCCTCTCAATTTCGATGATTTCGATATCGAATAATCAAATAGCCTACTGTCGGCTGTCGATGTTAGGTTTGCGGTCATTCGTTGATGCTTGAAGCGTTTTTAGAGACAAAGGCAAATTTCACAAAATAGTTACAGAATGGCTGAAATGATGACATTTAGATCTAAATATATCGCGATAATTTTGATATATATATTCTCGGTGTCATCAGATTTTTCGATACAGATTGACACTCTTGATTTTTTCATATTTTAGACAGAATTTCGATGTGACATATTCGATATCGTTTACAAATTTTTGATCGAAAGGCAAGCCTATTTCTATTTTTACTGGGTTCAACAACGCATTTCAAGTTGTGTGGAAATTTCTTTCATTGATTCTCAATATAAATACATGACACGTTCACAAAAGTCCACAAAGCCTGATACAGGCTTGTCTTGTTTTGAATGAAGAAAATACAATGTTGGATATAAACGAATAATGGTGAAAAATTAACAGTTCATTTGACAATGAAGTACAAAATATTTAATAACGCATTTCAAGATATCTAAGTTAAAAGAAGAAACATATATAAATGAACAGTACAAAATATTGTTAGCTGTTCATAATTGTGTGGATGACAATAATATTGAAAATGATAATTATGAAGATTCCTATTATAGCATTATCGAGTCAATAGAATGATATAAACAAGTCACAAGCGAGTTATGTGCACATGAGTAATATTTGCACTGATCCAATTTGTCACAACAATAATTTCTATTGTATGTATTTGTACAGCAAAATGAATGAATAAATAATCTCCCAAGACAATTTGCGCAGCTGAAGAAAGTAAGATAAGTTTATAGACGTTTGTATGAGCATTCCAATTTCATCGTTACGATTGAATAGCGAACCGTTTGTTTGTAAGCACTCAACAGGTCGCAGCGGTTGACGGATCAACATGAAACTTTTGTTGTACACGCAAACTCGTTCAACTTAGAAATGTATAGTTTTTGGAATGAATCGGTTGAACCAATTTTGAGAAATATCATCTCAAAGTTTCTAAAAACCCCATAAGATTTGGCTGGGTAGAAAATGTTGGAAAATAATATCTCTTTAAATGGGATGAAATTCGCTCTGGAATGTGTATAAATAGATTTTACATATTTTCACTATTTCGTACGCAATTCTAAAAAGCCGTTCTGTAGAAAAAAATTAAAATAACTGGATTTATTCATCAAATATATCAGAAAAATAAAGACAGTCTTGGGTTGCCGAGATTCACTGCTTTACAGATTCAATATTTGCCCAACAATGAAGTATTTTTATATGCGTCGAAGTGTGTAGAATACCAGAGTTGGTAATGTAGCAAGGGTAGAACTACTTTAACGACTTATGTACCTTATTCAGATATCAAGGTGTGTAGAATACCAGAGTCAATAAAGTGGCAAGGTAGAACTACTCGAACGACTTTTGAACCTTATTCAGATATCTCGCTCATCTTACAACGCATAATTATGCTGCGTTTGCCTAGTGTAGCAATCTAATATCATTGACGCCGTTTCAATAGTCGATATAATATAACGTCGTCCATGTCATATTATTATTCACGTACGTATGATGCGTATGGTGGAAAAATATCTAAACGCCTCCAATTGAGTAGCCAACACTTTGCCCTGTTTGTTTAACCATATTGAGAGTAAAGTTTTTTCACTAATGCCCGGTTTTACCAATCTTAGTTAGGATGCTAATCCACTAACTATTAATTAAAGATACGAAAATAACATATGTAACCAATGGTGATAACAAGTTCTATTGCTTAATCCAGTTTCGTGAGATAAACTAGCGTCAGTAAATAAAGGAATCGGAGATAGAAAAAAAATGTGATGATATATTATTCCATTTTTTTTTTTTTTGTATAGTGAGAAGGTAACGGTTGTGAACTGTTGGTAAGAAGCAGTCTGTTTTTCACCAGAAGGAAAAAACAAAAAAACTGTGTCAAGGTTTTCGACCAATGGCGCGAATCGAATCGAGGTATCAGCTGTATATATGTGAAACAAACAATAAACTCATGGTAATAAATTCAATGTTTTTAATCATATATTATGATTGATGAGCGTAGCGAAGTCTCCATCCCACTCTTATAGGGCTTTGTCTGTGTGTTTTTTTTTTTTGTAAGCACTCCACAGGTCGCAAGGGTTGACTGATCAACATGAAACTTTTTTTGTACACGCAAACTCATCCAACTTAGAACTGTATAGTTTTTGGAATGAATCGGTCGGACCGATTTTGAGAATCATCATCTCAAAGTTTCTAAAAACCCCATAAGATTTGGCTGGGCAGAAAATGTTGAAAAATAAAATCTCTCCAAATGGGATGAAATTCTCTCTGAATGTGTATACATGGATTTTACACATTAATACGATTTTTTAAGCAATTCTGATCAGTCGTTTTGAAGAAAAAAAATAAAATGACTGATAATATTCATAAAATTTATCATAAAAATTGTGACAGAATTAAGTTGTCGAGATTCACTGCTTTCTAGATTCAAGAGTTGACCAACAATGAAGTATTTTTTATATGAGTCAAGGTGTGTAGAACACCAGAGTCAATGAAGTGGCAGGAGTAGAACTACTTTAACGACTTTAATAGCTTATTCATATATCAAGGTGTGTAGAATACCAGAGTCGATAAAGTAGCAAGGGTAGAACTACTTTAAGGACTTTTATACTTTATTGAGATATCTCGCTCATCTTACAACGCATATTTCGCGTTTGACTAGTTTAAATCATTCCGAAGGTATTAAAGAGATATGATTTTTCTCCCAACATAATTCTGATACCTCATTAACACTCGGAAGTTTTCACAGAAAATTGTTATATCGATCTAAAATGACCCTCATGTACTCTTGAAAAATTGCATAAAAAATATCGCAACAATTCATAGTGATGATGTCTGAACTTGAACACTTTATTATGATTCGGATACAATTATTACAAAATTCAAAGATAGCCTAATTGGCTAGAGAATACAATGAAAATGAAACTGGTCGAGAGATGCAGACATCTACGGCTTAATTATACTGTACATGAGCGGTATAACGGAAAAATTAATTATAAGCCGCTTATTCAAAGCAGCTTATTTTCTTCAAAGAAAATGAAGAAAAATCACATCAAAAAGGTATCTACAGAGAAAAATAAATTTGGTTTCATTATGCGTTGGATCAAAGATGAAATGACGCTAGAAGATTGCGATCTGTATAAGATTCCTACCAATTTTAACTTGTAGGCCTATACATTGGTGAAAAGGACGAATCTATATCCGGCCACCTTGAGCAATACTAAAATACTAGGAAAACGCGTTATGTGTTTCCGCGTTGATGGATGAGCTAGAACATATATCAACATGCATATCTGGTTGGTCACATATATCCAGCTTGAGATCAAAACAATGACATCACTGCCCTCCTGTTTTATTCATCACTCATTCCAATTAATTTATGTGATAATAAATAAAGCCTTGTTTAAATCGTTTGTAATCAATTGGTGACACTTGTTGCTTAGATTTAATTGGTATCCCTATGGCTTTGATGATGTAGAAACATAACTATATTTTTTGTCACATCAAGACGGCTCTTCCAATTTGAGTCAAGGTTCCGAATAGTGTGTATCATCATTATTTTGCAATCCCGTGAGAATTTGAATTCTTTCAAAGGAAATAATTTGTACGATTTTTTACCTCCGGGTTCAATTTCAAATGGTGTCTGGATTAAATGGTGTCTGGATTAAATGGTGTCTGGATTAAATGGTAGATGGGTTCCAATTTTACTAATTTGTTCAAGCTGTCTAGACATGATAATTTTTCACCATGTTTTTATTTCTCACTTCAAATTGTTTATATCGTTTTGAAAGAGGCCAACATATCCTGACTGAAACGTCACCATTTCAATATAATATTAAAACATGCATACACATGGTAAATATTATATGATGTGCTGAGAGATTCTCTATTCATAAAAATATCTACAGCCAATCATGAAAATTTAAATATTAACTCATAAATGTATCAATAAATATATATGTATATATATATATATATATATATATATATATATATATATATATATATATATATATAAATATATATATATATATATATGTATATATATATATATATATATATATATATATATATATATATATATATATATATATTTACATATATATATATGAATATGCATACATATATATATATATATATATATATATATATATATATATATAAATATATATATGAAAATACTTATACTACGAATTATCACAAACAATTTCATCATGGAATTAATAATACCCGGAGGATGTACTTCAGGACATTTGAAGCAGCAAGCGACGTCGTCGATGAAACAGGTTACACTCATTAAAACAAGTGCGGAATTTAATTGCCCTTCACTATGTATGAGTTTCGTCTAAATGGTCATAGAGAATACATGATCTCAGCTTCCAGATCCTTCAGGAGCTATGATTAGGTGTCATGTTGGACTATTTGTTACCAGTTCATTCCTCCTTGACTGATACGAAAGAGTGTAATGGACAAGGTACTGTGGCGGTCACATAAAGTTGACGATCCAGCTACCTCAGAATCATCATGAAGAAAACATACTAATATCATAGTCACTGAAACTAGAAGACAATGTAATACGCACCAGACGCATAGTTCATGGGAACATTATCGATTGAATGTGCGTAGATTCAATTTTAATCTTTTAAATTTGAGATTAAACTCTTTTATATGACCGCAAGTGTACCTCGCTGCTGAGATAGTTGGGCCAGATTGTACCTTAATCAGGAGACAGAAGTTCGATTCCCGCCAGGGTCGACCGTCCTGCCAATGTACATCGTGGTTTCCTGTATAATGTTGAGACTGGAAAGTCACTACTACTTCAAAACACATCAAAATGACTTAGATGTCGAGGCGCCGTAAAACCAAAATATTCATATCCAAAACACTTATTGATATAACCTTCAATCTCATCTCATTGCCGCCAATAGTTCTTAGTCATCAGTACAACCTATGACTATCAATAACGTAACGGGATAAGCAACATGGCGCTTTCCTTTCGCACCATGCGTATATCAAAGGGATGCCGCCTCACAAATGTTATGATGATTTGCTGGTATTATTTTATGTTGATCTATACAATAGATGTAATGCAATCTGCGAATCCAGCTCTTTCCAACTCCATTAAGTAATATTGGAATACATTTCATTTGAATTGGCCAATCTAAATTTAAAATACGTCTGTAAAAGCATTTAGTCCCTAGTCAAGAGCCCTAATGCTATATTCACCATTTGATAACTGGATCATTACTCATCATCTACGAGAAAGATCAGAAACAGTGCAAGTATACATACTATGTACTATACACTGATATACGAGCCTAATACGTACGATTTGATTTGAAATTGCGAATCTCACAAATGTACACGAAAGCGCGCTGATTCCATCATGGTGAAAACGGCCCAATGTTAAAAGGACAGGACTTACGCCTTGTTGCTTATCCCGTTACGTTATTGATAGTCATAGGTACAACGTGCCCCATGGTAATCAACATAAACAACTTGCTGTGACCTATATGGCCCATGATCACGGCCTCTTCTTTGCCTATAGATAACTATCCCACAAATTGAAGAGCGCCCTGACAAGTTGTCCATTTTCCCAGGGAGTCGTGCTTGGAGAGTTGTTGCTGGAAAATGTGTCTGTCTTCAATATCCCAACTTCAACATATTCCATCCTGACTGATTGTGTTCCGTGGCTTCCTTCAGTCGTCAATATTAGAATGAATGTAGTGTATACTGAGATGTATATTTCACAAATCAGCCACTACCAAATGATATTGAAGTAGCAGATAAGAGGAAAAAATGGATGATCAACCAAAATTAGGTTTTACTCACACGTTGCTCAGTTGCAAACGCGCTCGCTCCGAGTGATCCAGGAGGTGAGGAGCATATCGGCCCTGGCTCGATCCTTGCCACCGATTATTTATACAGAGGTTTCTTGAGGTTTCCCTCTGTAGGCCTAGTTTTGACTCATCCCGGCATGGTTCATACAATATAGGCCACGACGTCTTCCTGCCCACTATCCTTTCCATTATATATAAGAAACCTTCCTCTTATCATCCCATCATCTCATTCATAATTCATTCGACGCCGATAGATCTTATTACTAAGTACAGTGCGTCGTTCAACCCGAAATATATAAATGAATAAATTCATCGAAATGATATCATATTAACCGGCACAGTAGCTGAGTGGTTAGCTCACTTGCTTCGTGTGACCCGGGAGGTGAAGGGACATATCGGACCCGGTTCGATCCCCGCCACCGTCCATCTTTACAGGGGTTTTTCGTGGTTTCCCTCTGTGGTCTAGGCTAATGCCGGGATGGTTCCCACAATATAGGCCACGACCGCTTCCTTCCCACTATCCTTCCCACTACCTATAAAAACCTTCATCTCATCATCCCATCATCTCATTAATCATTCATCCGACGCCAATAGATCTTAGTAATCATTACAGTGCGTCATTAAAACCCAATATAAAAAAAAGATATATTTCAAATCACAATCAATAATCTGATACGAAACTTCAGCTGTATAAGACTACGATAACAGTGTAATTATATTGTTACTGCACTTGGTAATACCAGAAATGTTGCAAATATCCCAATATTTTCAATCAAATATCATTAATATTGATTCAAGAGATTGTACCGTTCTATATTTTTGGTAGAAATATGTTACTTGGTATGTTCAACGTCTTCTTTCTTATCGTTTTAGCTAGGGGTCAAGTTCTTACGTAATCGATAAATAGACCATAAAAATATACACAAATAGCCATGAACCATAGCATGAACCATCAGTATACAAGTGTTTACTTCTGAGAAATCCAAAGGTTCCATTCCTTGGAGATACAACGTGTTTTTTTTTTGTTTATCAAATCCTTTATAAGTGAGGGGAGGTTCTAGTTTTCGCACAGTCTTGTTACTGACTTTTACTAAACTCTAACCAGATCACCTCCAAGAGTTGCAATGGCAAAGTTTGTGGTAAGTTTTCAAATGATATCCAATAATATTTCAACATATTCAATCAACGTGCATCATGGAAGTGATATACTATAGGTAGGGCCTACTGTTCGTCTGTTATATGTATTTGTTTTTTATTTGCTTCGAAAACATTTTTCAATTAATTCAATATCATTGTTTAAAATTTATTCTCAGAAAATAAATGTGTCCACGATAATTTCTGACAATGATAATAACATGCCAGTATAACACATTCAGGTATTTTTCACTGAGATTCTTATTTCAAAAATAAAATATGGTGCATTCAAAAATAATACATACATAATTATACAATAACAGTACACATATATTCGTGGAATGGTTGTAATTATCAGTAGTATATCAACATTATTCAAAGTATCAGAACAAAATTCATTCAAAAAGAATTCATAATTCTGAATCAATATTTATTATTTCAAAATGAGATATGTCTTTATTTTATTATATTTTAATAGTCCTTGAGAATACAATTTTTTTTAATTTGAATAAAGCCTGTTCTATACATATTTAAATGTGCGTTGTTGCACTATACACTATATATCAACACTATTTATCAAAGATAATGAATCAAAAATGGAATGTATGTAAATAAAAACAAGTGAAGACATCAATTTGCACACTGCAAAGACACATGAGGTCGTTTTACGGCGTCGCTTCACCACAAAGTGTCACTTATAATGTACTACACTTGCTTTCACTTAAAATAGTTTAATCTGAAATCTAAATTAGAATAAGATCCACGCATATTCAACCTCCAATTTGTCATAGACTATGTGTGGAGTGCGAATGCACACTATCCTGTAGTATCAGTGCGTATTATGCGTAGTATTAGTGTTGTAGTACAATTCCTCACTTTGTTGAATTTTGTAGAAGATTTGACCTCGGTAATAGTTTTATTTATAGTATAGTCCTCCTAGCCTTGAAAGGTCCAATTTCAATTCCTATAAACCTTTTATATGGTTTGAATGAATCGCGTGTGTAGGCCTCAATTTATCGCGTTTTTATATCATATGCATTTTTCTTTTTTTTTTCTTTTTCAAATAACTTTTTCAAATATTTGTTCCTCTTTTTTTAATATTTCATTCTTTCTCTTCTTTTTTTAAATAATTAATCAATTGCAATATTCAATTTTCTAGACTATGACCCAATATTATTATAAATTTTTTCATCAAACACTATTGTATTGCCATTTTGCTCTATTTATGTATCTGTTATTTTCATTTTTATATTATTCTGTGTCTAATGGGCAACCTTAAGAGACTTTATTTTACACTAATAAAGTATGTGTATATATATTTTCCTGAAGATGTATTCTAAAGTAGCTTGATCGACAACCACATGTAAGCACAACTGTACAATACCTTGAAACTGTGTATTCGAACTTCTACACGGCACTTACCAATAATTTATGCGGAAACGATGGTCAAGATGATATTTTTGTCTTTATAATCGTTAAAAATAATATTATTTTCTATTGATCTCCTATTCTGAGATGTGCGTATTGTTGCTGTTTCAATTACAAGTTATGACGCTCAAATATATTTATTTTTCTTCATATTTTAAAATATATGATTTCATGTTGAGATTGAACAAAAAAATTGTGATATTTTTTCTTTCAATGCTTAGAATTATTTCTAGTTCTCAATTAACTATTTTAATCCGGGGATGTGCATATCTTTGTTGTTTCAATCGGAAGTTGTAACTATCAAATATCGTTTTTTATTTTCTTGATATTTTAATTACGGTTTCAATTCGAGATGATAAAATATTTGGTTACCTCTCTCGAAATATAATTCAGTAATTTGTGTTTATAATAGCAAACATTGCATAAAAGCAAATATAAAATCGAATTGAAGAAAAAAACGAATAATATGACACCAAATAGCCTATTGATAAATAGATAAAAGCCCGTATAAGAGTGACGAGATCTTGTGTGATACTAGGAAAACGTAAATGAGAGGGGTTTTTCCGAAGGAAACAATAGTATACAGAATCAATAATGAATACTTTATTAAAAAAATATGACTTCGGTTTCTCAAGAAATTCAAATTCGTTGCTCATAGCATTAGAATAATTATCTGAAAATACGTCATACAAAACTCATTTTGTAATTTATAGAAAAAAAAAATATAATATCAAACAAAACGAGTGACAATAAATAAATAAAAACACAATAATAATAATATATTTCAGTGGATGTTTTGTTAGGTAATAGAAGGTGGTTAGGTTCTCTGTTGTCTGAGGTTAGCAAATAATATGAGACAATATGAACTTTTCAAATTTTATGTTTTTGGACTAAAATCAAGAAGACATGGATGGAACCTAAATTCTGAGGGAATAGAAAGATTTATAAACTGAATGATAATAGATGCTGATGAAATTAGGCGTTTGTATTGCAGGACGATGAAAATATTTGTATGAAATATTGAAGAAATCTACGCGCATTGTTTGTTCTTTTAATTTTGAGTCTGGTCAAGTAAATTCCATTCAAAATCTTAATGATGTTTTGGTCAATCCACCAAATTATTCAAGATAATTTTTTCCACTATATTTTTAAGTAGGCCCCCATCCATTTTTTCATTTGAAATTAATCTATCGTCAACTTTGACCACTCTCTTGTCAACCCTCTCTAGAATCTCTAGACTCTCTTTAACCACAGATGAAAGGTATACTACAAACTCAGTTATTCTTGATCAAGAAAAAATCCAGGTGCAAACTCCTATTACAATTAGCACTAATGCTAAGAACGGCCCTGGTGTCTGCTCATTAGCATCACAATCCAGCATGCCTGTAGCGCCTTCTAGCGATCTGCATAGGTACTACAGATGTTCAGTTAAGGTGGTTAGGAGTGGTGATGAAGTACTAAATGTCAAAGTAGGGGTATTTTTTCACATCGTATGACATATCTTTGATAGTATATCTCTCGTATATGCTCTAACCTTTGTATGATAAGAAAGTGAATCCATTTGAATAATTCCTTTCTTCGATTGCAGATTGTTTTCGCCCTTCTGTTGGCCGCTGTTCTCGTCAGTGCTGACAAGTACGGCGGTGGCGCCACCCAGACCCAAGGAGCCGGACACGGCGCCGGAGTCGGACACGGCCAAAACCTCGGCCAGGCCGGACACGGACAGGCTGGATATGGTAAACAGGGAGGCCTTGGACAGGCTGGACACGGACAGGCTGGACACGGACAGGCTGGACACGGACAGGGTGGAGTCGGAGCTGGACGCGGACAGAACCTAGGACAGGCCGGACACGGACAGGCCGGACTCGGACAACAGGGAGGATATGGTAAACAAGGAGCCGCTCAAGGTCACGGACAGGTTGGACATGGACAGGGTGGAGTCGGAGCCGGACGTGGACAGAACCTAGGACAGGCCGGACACGGACAGGCCGGACACGGACAGGCTGGATTCGGACAGGCTGGACTCGGACAACAGGGAGGATATGGTAAACAAGGAGGCGCCGCTCATGGAGCCAGTCATGGAGCCGCCGGACACGGAGCTTCTCATGGAAATGCCGGTCATGGAGCCAGTCATGGCGCTGCTGCACCCAAGAGGCCAGGACAATATTAAATTGACAATTTTTCATTTTAGTGAATACGATCTTTACTTGACTGATTAACAACAATAGACCTGGTCATACAGTATTTCCGTCAGTACATATTCAATTGAAAACTGTTATGTATATTTGTGATATGGTTGATTCATAATTTTTATATTTATATATAGATTTGATTCGTGAATTTGAACATCAAGTCGAAATCTAAATTACAGTTTGCTTTGAATGTGGTGCAATAAAAGCTAATACATTTCAAACATCGCTTTGTTATTGTCTTCTTCCGTCACTGAAACCGATCCTATACCGATATCCTGTACTTCCTCGAACGACAAAGGTCACATTGCTGATTCCAATAAAACCATCAATAGCGGAGTCAGGAAGCTCTCTACCACATGTTATTTCATCCCTATGACTAGAGAGAGAGAGACCGTATATAATATGATAGATAGCGGTCATGTGACATTTTCCTGAATTAAACATGCAAGCCGATTTTTCAAATGTTTATTTTCTGTCATTTACAGGCAAGTTTATGTATCGTTCACGTGCAAATGATGATGGGTTAACAATTCATTCAATTTTGAATTAAGAATGGGCAATTAGTATGAGTGATATCTCAAGAATAAAGGAAGTCCTAATATTGTCAAAATCATGACCGCTCTCTTTGGCGCTCACCACATGACTTCATGCAGCGACGTGATACACCAAGGTTATTTTATACATTGTTTCGAGACGAGTGGTCGAGTGGTAGCGCATTGAACCGTCAATGAGGAGACCGGGGCTCGATTCCCGCCATGGTCGACCGCGTCCTGAAAGGGGTTTTTCGTTGTTTCCTTCCATCTCATCAATATACTGAGATGTTTCGTTAACAACAGGCCACGACCGACCCATTCCCACCATCCAAAAACACCTGAATTGACCTATAATCTCATCATCCCATCATTTCATACATAATTTACCGACGCCAATAGATCTTAGTCATCAGTAAATTGCATCGTTAAACCCAAAATGAATAAATGATACATTTTTTCATGAAGGTTCAAATTGTGAACTATATAATGCGTTTCCAATTGGCTGACCTATTGGTATATTCATTTGGAATTGATAAGAATTCGTTCATAATTTTCAGAATCACCAATATAAACTCGAATCGATCTGTTTTTTGAAGTTAAAACATAAAAAATTATTTACAATAATCATTATCAATGATTATTGATAATTATCAATATTAGATGGAAATGATAGAAAGGATCTACCATCATTTATTTTTTATTACTATCACAATAAGAACTGCATTAGAGAAAAAGTGCCCTCAAACCCATGGATAGATTCAAATCAGCTCAAACATCCTGGCAAAATCATAATATCCATACAATTAAACAATGATGCGAGTTTTTCTATATCCCATACTTAACAATGAATATGTTTCTATATATTCATTCACGGGCATCGTAAATGATAATAATTAAGTTTTGTCATGGTCGGTTCTATCAGGGACGCCTATATATAAAGACAATTCATTTGAAAGCTATGGGTTATTCGACGTGATCGACTGCTACATACAAAATATCATGCGAACTTGTCTTCTGGTAAGTTTCAACAACTGATTATTATTGGGAAGCACGTGAATATATAGTTCGAAATTCAAAATTAATTATCAAGTTGAATCTTGGTCGTTTCATTCATACTCGAACTGTGTTTAGCAACGCATTCTACTGATGATCTATTAGCGTCGGTGAATGATGGATGAGATGTTTGGACCATGTGATGTGTGGTTACGTTATTAGTTTTTTTTATGGGAAGGAGTTGGTCGTTGCTCATTGTTGAGGAACCATCTCAGTATCAACCTGAACGACAGAGGAAAACCGAATTGCAACTTTGATAGGGTGGTCGATCATGGCGGGAATTGAAGTGTAGTCTACTGAATGACGGTTCAGTGTACTAGCTACTCGACCACTCGTCTCAGTGCCTCAATCGGTTTTGAATAGTATCATTTAGAATCAACAGCGCATGGGCGTCGATATAGAGAAAATTCAGAGAGAATATAAGTTTATTCGTGATAACTTTTGATTGGTATATCAAGGATATAAAGATGATTTTCGCCACACCTTCAAAATGGTATGAGTAATGAATATATATATAACTCATATCGCGTAATTATCAGACTTTTATATCTGAAATCCCATTTGTCCGAGTATATTTTTGACAAAATGCGATATAAGGTAAATATATCATTCTTATTCATTAACCCTATTTCTTATTTTTCTTATACATCTTGAAGGTATTTGAGAATGAATACCTGTGTTTTTCCTCATGTAATAATTTTGACATCTCAAATCATTCGGAATGTATCACCAAATAAATGACATTTCGGGAAACCCATCCACAGCATAACATTTTCAGTGTCAGAGTAACTTATTAACGATCGCAGTCGCTTTTCATCGAAACGTATTGCAGTGAAACTGCCCCATACCATTCAGAGAATCTCCTTATAAAATATATTGTCGATGATAAATAATGAACATTCACAAAATGGTTCATGGTATTTGTACTTGAGGTCTGACCTCCATTACCTCGTGGTCATGAAAAAATCATGATTATTTGTCAGTCGATTCGTTTTGATGTGCTCGATAATAATATCAAAACAGATGATAACTTAGGCTAGCCGGGATAAATTTTGAGATATATCATTTCAAATACTGGATGTTTCCCTATCATTCAATACGCAACCTTCAAATTTCATGCGTTTTTATTATTTAACAGATCATTAACATACACTAAAAGTGATGACATTCAATCAAAAAACCTGTTTTATTGTAGATGAAGATATTATTAATAGAATTATGCGAAAATAAATATAGGTACCGGTTCTCATTCATGAATCACACTCATTTTAAGAGGAAAAATAGTTGATTTTTCACCAAAATGAAGTCAAAATAGCAACTTAATATTTCATTCAAGTGCTGTAACTGCGGCCAGAAAAATATGACAGTTTTCCTGATGCAATTTCATTGCAAGAATACACATGTTCAATAAAGCTTGACCCAAATTTCCTCAATACAGAATTAATTTCAAAATTACTTTTTGACTCTGCTGACCAAACGGCTGTTAGACTTTAAGCCACGCCTATCTCGAGTCGTCAATTCATACTATAGAATTATAAATAAAGACTCACTTCAGAGCTGAGAAACAAAAGGGTCAACTGTTGTATCTTTCAGTTTTGCGTGGTGATTGAAGTTCAAATTAAATTGTGAATCGTATTAATGTGATTCTCGACGTTCACTTCATCGAGTGGTGTCATGTTTTCTCCCATTTGAGCGAGATACATTTTATGTAGAAGATTTCAATGTAGACAGACTATATGCTGCGAGGGAGAATTACGTGCAAATGTATATTTGTCTATGTTTTTTTACATATGAGAAGGTTATGAAGTAGGTCCATATAATGTCTACAAAATATAATGAGTAACTTATAGTGTAATTTGTACATCGGTGTCAGCGCATTTTTGATTTTCAATATAAAACTATAAAATATAAAATATATAAAATATAAAATATCGAGTGCCACTGTTACATGCAAGTGATTTCTCAAACTTTTGTCGTATCATCATTTTCGACAAACATGGTCTGCATCTTATGATATATTTGGTGATTTCGTATATTGCATAGTTCAAGTCTTATGATCATTTATATCTGTGAAATCCCCCCTTTTTTGCCCTGTGGAAAGTGGGGACCCTTTAACGTAGAGGGAAAAAATTAGGTCGTCGTACTCATCTCTAACTGAGATATATATTATAGGTTGTGTACTTGGTGAGCGGCAATGCATTGACTAGCCTGCCAAACTTACTTGAACGTGTTAGTGTAACTCACACTGGAAATGTTTCATATTTTTTCAATTTCGTTTCAGGTTATCTTAAATACCCATCGTATAAGCCAATACGATTTTATATACTTGTTTTTAAAAAACGTGAAAGTTGACATTGAAAGAACGTATATATAATTTTTTTCTCGTCATTATTCTGTATTGGGGACAACATGCCTCATCTAATCATCAACCGACTGTCGTGAAAATAAAATATAAAAGGGAAAAATTGATCTTTTGATCCAATATGTTCATTGGCGTTTGTAGCTTGAAAACTCGAGCGCCTGCGGCCAGCTATATATAGTGCATCAACTTCAATGTGAACAACGTTATACTGATCGGGATTCACGACTGATTAATGAACTTATAACTAGGCAAACGCGTTATGTGTTTCCGCGTTGATGGATGAGTTGGAACAATATATCAACATATCTTTGGATTGGTCATATTTGTATATATATCCACCTTGAGATCCAAACCATTACGTCACTGCCCTGATTTTTCTAAATTGATTTCTATGATAATAAAAAAGGCTTTGTTTTAATTGTTTTTGATCAAATGGTGACACCTGTTGCTTAGATTTAAATGGTATCTTGATAGTTTTGAGTGATTTGAAAAAAAATATTTCATATATTTTTTTACATCAAAACGGCTGATCTGATTCGACTGAGAGTTTGTAATAATGTGCATAATTGATATACTGAAATTCCCTGAGAATTTGAATTCTCTCGAAGTGAATATTTTTCACGAAATATCTCCTCTGGGTTATTCTTATGAGATTTTCGAAAACTTTGAAATAAGTTTTCTCAGAAGTGGGTCAACCGATTGCGCCTCAAAACTATACAGTATACAATTAGATAAGAACACTTATGTGTGCCAAGTTTCAACAAATTTTAAATTTTCGTTTGACCTGTGAAGCGCGAAAAAAAATACTTTTTTTTCGGGTATGATGAAATTGAGTCTTCGCTTCGCTCATCCAATCACGTTCGCGTTTTTCCTGATTTTTTTATGATGTGAAGATTCCAGGAGATACTTCTCTGCATGGTATAAAGCACTTTCACAAGTCACAGAATACGTTCAGACGGAAAGTCACTGCGAACGTTCATATGTCATGTTGACACTTGACACTGAAAATGTTACGCTGTGGGTGTCATTCTCATTTCTTCATTACTTGCCTTGTTCGGCAGAGGTCTGCTTCTCATTGAAGACTTCAGAAAGTGACAGTGTTGTTACTTGCGCTGAGGGAATAATATGGATTGAATAACCATAATAAAGAATGGAAAAATCGCCATCGAAGAATTCAGAATTGGATGAAGAATATTGTACTTATTACTTTCTTTGGATGAGTAAATCGAAGACTAAATTTTATCATTCTCGAAAAAATCGAAATTTCTCGACATCAATATGTGTGAAAATGTTTCGAGTTGATAGGATTTTTTCTTGATCATGACGCGTACAAAATTACAAAAAAACAACACTAGAATCAAGACCATTTTTTTTTGGTATATGAAATGCAAATCTTTGCTACGCTCATCCAACTAGGAAAACGCGGGATATGCGTTGTGAGATGAGCTTAGATGTACAGAAATCTAGAATGAAAAATAATTTCTCAGCTCAATCTACATCTACAGACTGTGGATCACTTCAAATGTTCAAAACCCCTACCGAATCAATTGTGTCACAGCCTTCCTGTGCATTCATCACTCATCCTAATCGTTTTAAATTAGTTACACCCTTGTTGATATAGATTTAATTAGTTTCCGCGCTCTGATTGATGTGAAGATGTATTTTGAATGCGTTTTCTTCGTGATTTCGTTATTTTGTTCTCTTACTAATATAAATCTTCAGAAAATGTGTAATGTGTAGGCCTATATCAGTTTTTTCATAATCAAAAGAGTTTGAGAGCTTTTGAAAAATTGTGGTTTTTCAAGTATTTTTCCTCGGGAGTTATTCTCATGAGGATTTTTAAAACTTTCGATTTTTTTTTCGAAAATAAAACGTTGAACCGTTTTACTGAAAAATAATACCAACTCATTCTGGTATGACACTAATATAAAGAAAAAGTTTCGAGTTGATTGAGTTTTTTTCCTGACCCGTAGCCCAGATTATGCCGAGCACAAAATTTAAAAAAAAAACATAAAAACGAAGCCCATTTTTTTCGGTACATGAAATGGAAATCTTCGCTACGCTCATCTAATAAGTGAAGCAGGTAGGCAGTGGGCTGATAGATCCAAAAGAAAGATGCATGTGCTATATGTGAACACGTTCATCATTTTTTCCAGTACAATTCATATGATTTCTTGCTCATTCTATACAACGCAATGCAGCTTTTTCCTAGTTTAGTTTAGCTGAATTATATCTCAGTTATATTTCTCAACTGTATATCGGTCGCATATGAGTATATGGTCGCAACTTTTACAGTAAAAAAGTAATTCAGTAAGATTTTTGTATTCTATAGGTATCTTATAAACACATATTTATTCATTCATTTATTTCAATTTTTTGTTCAGGAGACTAGTATAGAAATACATAGATATGTATATACATATATGTATAGTGCAGTATATTGACAGTCACTTATTAAACTATAATATATACACTTTTGGTGGCTTGCGTGGCCTAGTTGCTAGCACGCAGAACCGTCATTCAGGAGACCAGGGTTCGATTCCCACCATGGTTGACTATCATATCTGAAGTGCATCGTGCTGTCACTCTGTCGTTCAAGTTCATACTGGGATGGTTTCTTAACAACAGGCCACGACTAACTCCTTCCTACCATTCAAAAACACTCAATAACGTACAATTTATCTCAACTTCCCTTCATCTCAATAATCATTCATCGACGCCAATAGATCTCAGTCATCAGTACAGTCCATAGTTAAACCCAATGTGAATCAATTAAATTAAGAATTTAACAGATTGTTTAATTTTCTTGCCAAATGCATTAAAGATTGTTGAAAGTTGGGTGTGGAGAAATTTAAAATTGAATCAAAAGTGTTTCTTCTTAGCAAATGCTATCACTCTGTGAATGACTTTGTTAATGATAACACATACAATTTTCAATTTTAATATCAAGTGCAATTTTAATTTTGATTTATTAAAATTGTGATGATTTGTGTGATTGTGATTTGTGATGATTATTGTGATGATTTATAATGTGATGCACTCTATTATAACTAATTTTATTATAACAATTTTTTTACATTTTTTGTATCTTTATTGATATTGTGTCTTGACAATTCTGTGATACTCTGTTTTTGACTCTATACAAATATATATGAAACAATTTGAATTACAAAAAAAGAAGTTGATTGCTTTGGCAACGATTCTTATTCAGATGCCAATTTGTAACTTTTTATCCCAATCTGATAATTTCTCTTTCAGTTTGCTTTGGTTTCAGTAGTGGCGTGCCTCGTTTTCGGCATCGCAGTGGCAGCGCCGCAAGAGATGTCCGACGACGGGGAAGGTGGCGGCGGAGGCGGCGGTGGCATCATCGGCGGTATTCTGGGAGCTCTTAGCGCCAAATTCTCGAGGTCGTTGTCTGCGAGTGTGTCGGCGGGTGAGGGCGGGCCGTCAGCAAAGTTTGACAAGAGCTTCAGTAAAAGAGTTGGAACCGGAGGCCTGCTGAATAACGAGAACGAGAGGTTCGAACACGGTGAACGCTACGGACAAGGCGGTGGTTATGAATAATATGGTAATCAAATTCATTATACGAAGGAAATTTGACTCAGCCGATGTCAAAGCTTATCGTTTCACAACTTGTCAATTGCCGTTTGCGACCTATACAAACACTTCAAAATAACTTTGATTCCAGTATCTTAAAATCACTGTTTTCATCACTAACCGACACTTTGTTTTTACTCGAATTTAGGAATGAAGACATAGTAATTTGATAATGGATATGTTTTATAAACAAAATTTGAATATATACCTACATATAGGCCTACTAGTGGGTGTATTTCCCAGATCATTGGAAAAGGAACTGAATATATTTATAAAGTTCGATTGTGCTGGTTCATGTTTGGATCAATTTGGTGTCTGTCTTGTGGTGAGCAACAGGACGAATAAAACGCATTTAAACAAAGAAGAAAGATATACTTCAAGACATGTTATGTAATATTAAAATATATCTGTTCAATGAAAATGCTTACTGAATCTTCCTTCACTTTATTCCCAATCCTTCTGCCACCTATTATTCTCGAGGTCATACTTTTTCATGACCGCACAGCAGGGGTAATGATTGAAAATTGAAAACTGCCATTTTGGTGGCAACTCCTGGGTCAACATGTTAAAGCTGCAGTAGTGAGCCATGTAAAAAAAAATATAGTGAAAAATGAAAAATAAGTAATGGGACATTCACTGCGTTGCCACCAAAATGGCAGCTTCCAGCTTGCAAGAAGTACAATAGCGTTGTTGCATTTTCTAGACTGTATAGTTGTTGTGTCAAATCGTTCGTATCATTTTTTAGAAACACCATCACAAAGTTTCTATAAACCTGTGAAATTGGGCCGGGTGGCAAAACTTGAAAGATAAAATCTCTCCAAAGATATTCAATTTTTCACTGAATGTGAACACACGAAAGATACTCATTATTACAAACTTTTATTCTAATCGGATCGGTCGTTTTGAAAAAACAATTCAATGAATCTTTTTTAAACACCAAATTAAGAGATTGAAATAATAGCAGAACCATGGGAGCGCCTGAAGAGCATGCCTATACCAGAATAAAGTTGACTCCGTTGTGTGACATGGGTTTGGGTGTCCAACCTTATATGAACATTTACCACATTCCATTGGAAAGTACCGCGAGCACAAGTCACACGAACAAGTCTACTTTATTCCGGTACACGCTCTTTCGCGCCCCCGAAAAATGTTGTCGAGATTCACGGCTTTCTAGACTCGATAGTTGCCAAGTCAAGTACATTTTACACTAGGCAAACGCAACATATGCGCTGTAAGATGAGCGAGATATCTGAAAAAGGTATAATAAGGGTCGTTAAAGTAGTTCAACCTTTGCTACTTCATCGATTCTGGTATTCTACACACCTTGACGCATATACAAAATACTTCATTGTTGGGCAAATATCGAATCCAAAAAGCAGAGAATCTTGGCATCATAGTTCTGCTATTATTTCTATATATTTGAGGAATTAAAAACAGTTGATTGAATTCTTTTCTTCAGAAAGGCTCGTTCGAATTTCATACACAATCGTGATAATGTGTATCATTCATGTGTACACATTCAAAAACAATTTTATTTTTTTGGAGAGAATTTATGTTCCAAATTGTCTTGATCAGCCTAATCTTATGAGATTTTTAGAAACTTTGAGATGATATTCATCAAAATCAGTCTAACCGATTCATTCCAAAAACTATACAGTTCTAAGTTGAATAAGTTTGCCCTAACAAAAAAAGTTTCATGTTGATCAGTCAAACTCTGCGACCTGTGCAGTGCTTAAAAAACACACACGGACAAAGCTCTATAAGAGTGGGATGGAGTTTTCGCTATCGCTCATCTAACAAGTGAATTGGTGTGTTGAGTTTTCAATTACACTTCATATAAATATCTCGTTCATCTTACAACGCATTATGCTGCGAATGCCTATAGTACATAACAGTAGTGTTAGCAAAATGTCGCTCTCTATTCTTGTGCTATGCATTTTCCTTGGATTTCTTGACTATATAATCGATACACAGAAGTCACCAAGGTCTCCACATCTTGATGAACCATTAAATGTCACCCGTCGTAATGAGTTTGTTTACGACGTGCATTTCAGGGTGAATATTAATGCCTGAATGCTAATCATTTCATGACCTAGAGTGAAAACCACGGAAATGACATACCATTATACGTGCAAGAGGTTCCAGTTGAAAGATTATTGACGTTTTCAAAGCACTCCACACTGAAAACCTTGTTTCGTCATTATGTTTTAAGTATAGCCATTATAGATATTCGTCGGAGTTGGTTTTGGATTAGTTTCAATTCGGATTGAATTAGTTCAGGATGTGTATTGGGATAGGTTACTTTAGATTGAGTCGGTTTTTGATAGGTTAGGTTGATCATGTTGGTTGGATTGGGTTGGTTGAATTCAATTCAGAGGGAGCGCAACAACAACAACAACAACGTCCGCATGTGATGACATGACCGATTATCCAATGTATAGTGGTTACCTCATGCGTTATTGTTAAATAAGAAGAGTTCCAAGCAACTGTCTTCTGTGGAACGTACGTTTGTTGATTTTTGAATGCAAGCGGGTCAAGTACGCTTCCTGCAAGGCATTTTCGGGCGATCTCGGGCATGTTTGGTTGATTGACTAACACTCCAACCTATGTTTCGCTCAATGCACTCAAAGTTAGTGAGAGAGCATTTGCTCATATAAATATATATATATATATATATATATATATATATATATATATATATATATATATATATATATATATATATATATATATATATATATATATATATATATATATATATATATATATATATATATATAGAGAGAGAGAGAGAGAGAGAGAGAGAGAGAGAGAGAGAGAGAATATATAGAATATATATTCTCATTTCATCTTCTCATTTTCTCAAAATAATATATGATTTTTTAAATATTATTATACTGCGTCAAAGTGGCAACACCGGCAATGTTTTTGATAGGATTATCTTTAAAAAGGCAGAGTCAAAGATCCAATTGTAAGCGTTCTCTTTCTCACTGTTAAGCCCATCCTTCAATATAGGCAATTAGGAGTTTCGCTGTAGAAATCTTGAAAAGATTTGGATCTAATCATATATTACGATGTAGGCCTACTCACTCGTACATTTCTATATTTGATCCATACCTATATCGTATCTTCGTAACTCACATTCGTATACTTGTCATACTTATCGCTCTACTTATATACTTGTACACTCGATGTTTTTATATATCTGTATACAGTGTATTTTCCACTCTATAAAATCATAATAAATAGATGAATACATACTACATTACGTCATTGACATAAGGAGATATGTTCATTGATAATTGAAACGCTATACACACGACGTGAAACGATGAGGACTTCCTCCGTCGCTCAGTCAACTAGGACAGGCCACTGTCGAAATTGTAAGTCCCGCTGGGCGTGGGTTCGAGGCTCGCATAAGGCATGAGTTTTTGTGTATGTCCTTTGAATTGTCATCTCTTCGTAGATACAATATCACCTGTTCATCTGTACCCAAAAATGACCTATCCGTTGGTGGGATAATTTTTTGTTTATATTTTTTAAGGTTATCATTTAAATTGGAAAGGGAGAGACTTGGGTGGTACGGGCATATGCGGAGAATGGAAATGTATAGAATACCGAGAGCAATGTTTGAGATAGCAGAAAACAATGGAGCCAAGAGAAGAGTTGGAAGACCAAGAGAAAGGTGGCAAGAGGGAGTCAAGTTTGGGGTAGTCAACCGAGGAGAAAAATGGGAAGAAGTGGAAGACGAGAGATGGTGGGAGAATAGAGAACGATGGAGGGAGCTCGTAGGAAGAGAAGAAGAAATAGAGGATAGGCCTAGCAGTAGTGAAGAAGAGGAGGAAGAAGTCGGAACTGGCAGGAACCGATTGATATGAGAAGTCTGCCCTAGAAAAACTGGTGGAAACATCCCCTGGCCCAATTTAATTGGTTATCTGGGTTTGAGATATATATAACAGCTAAACTTGATACAAAATAATTATTCTCCCATTAAGGCTATGGATGAAAGATAAGAACGTTTGGACGGGGCACCACCAGGGCGATCCTATCACTCCATTTTGATTATTTAAAACTAATGAGCTTCAACACCAGGACTGCGCTGTCTGTGCCCATAATTTTCCGCCGTAGATAAAAGTCTTTCAGTATATATAAACACACGAATGTTGATATCTTCCACTTTGAACTAAGTCTCTTGGGTATAATGATCACTTCTTTCCATCAACAGCAGATGTAAGGTTTATCATTATACAAAATGAACAAAATAAATTAGTGATATGCCTATAAAATTATAACTAAGCCTTTCACTCTACTAATTAATGGTCGTGGCCAATTAGTACTTCATCCAAGCATTTGCTTCAAGGACTGCGGGAAACCACGAAAAACCAAGTCGGGATGGATAAAAAAGGTGTTTGTTGGTCTTGAGCTTTTTCTTTCAACTTCTTCTCTTCTTCTCTTCTTTTCTTGTGATGTTTGATTTTATCCTTTTTTTTCTTTTTTTTCTTTTTTTCTTCTTTCTTTCTTCTTCTCCCTTCTTTTCTTCTCTTCTTCTTTTCTCCTCTTTTTTCTCCTTCATTTATTCATTTTTCTCATTTAATTTCATGTTTTTTTTCCATCTTTTTTTGTATCGTTATTGAAGCAATATCAATCAAATAATTATTACGTTTTACATAACAGCTGACTATAAGGATCATTCACAATATAACGCTAAAACTGACGCTATCAATCAATACTTTGCTAATCAACTTGTTACCACCCTTGATTATACTCATGTTATTACCGTATCTTGATCAATGGGTAACCAATCAATACTCGATTATCAGTTGTTTGAGCCGACTGAGAAAAATCGTTACCCCCAGCTTAGCAATAAGAATCAAGAGAAGATTTATTTTTTGGATGGATTACATGAAGTTACATAAATAAATAAGTTAAAGAGTGAATAAGAAAGTTCGTATTGTAAATAGTTATATAAAATGAGACATTAATATTCACTATTATTTGAGAGTAGATAGAGGATAGGTACTTGAGTTGATACATGAGTCGGTTCAACGACTTTGTGATGATATGAGACGGTATATGAAATGGTATGAAATATCAAAATTCTAATGGCGAAGAAACATATATTTTTAATACCGTCAAGATAGTATGAGTGAAAACATTCCACTTATATCGCATAACTTTCAAACTTATACAGCTAAAAAATTTGCTTTTCAATTGTAGATGTTTGACAATAATAAGGTATGAGTTGATTAGTTATAACTTATACCGCCTGAAGATATTGAAGAAGTACAAGGGGAGGGGTAAGAATGTAAGTAGAAAGAGTGGATAGAGATGAAGTAGGGAATTATGGATTCATCCAAAGAACGACGCGGGAATGGAATGAATTGGAAGAAGATATACAGAATATAACGAAGATCAGTGATTGAAGGATAGAGCTAAAGAAAAAATAACAATGCTAAATTTTATTGAATGAATGAATATTAGAGTTTCACGGCGCATCGACAGCGAGGTCATTAAGTGGGTTATGTTTGTTTGTTTTCCTTTAATTTCATAAGAGTAATCATGATCACCTGTTTTAAGAACAAACTTTAATGAGTAGATCAAATACAAATATAAGTATATTGAAAAATCTGTGTTTCTTCCGTAATATAGAATTTTGATATTTTAAGCAGCATGCACAATCCATAATCAAAACATTAGCAAAGTGGGTGAGATCATTTCGAAGAATGAATGGATTGAACCTATTGAAACAAAAATTTCATCATTTCATTCAATTATAGCTCCTCATATCGATTATTGCAGTAGTATTCTATTTCTGTATGATAAAAATGCCATCGCATCGATACAATGCAAAAAAGACAAAGTAAAGCAATATATTGAGGGTCAATAGATACACGTCAATAGAGAAAATGCGTGAAGAATTATGCTGGCTTACTGTGAAACAGAGGATCACCCTTAATGTTCTCACTTTTATATATAAAATTCATCAAGATTTAGTACTCAATTATCTCAGAACAAAGTTGAAATTGTGTGAAGAGACACATACTCATGGTACAAGAAATTGTCATAAAATATATACTGAGAAGGCTTCATCATCATTCATCGACAAGTCAGTTTTTTCTAAAGGCCTAAGAATATACAATCACATTCCTGAAACAATCATCAAACTAACAACATCTGGAAGTTTCAGGAATGCGTGTTCTAAATTAATAAAGGAATGAAAATTGGTTCCAGATTCGAGTGAAAGTATTCGTTTTTGGGACCATATAAATTGAAATATGTGTTCATTATGTCCATTAGATATATCTATGCTATCATTATTGTAATATTGTTATCATTGTTATCATCATTTTTGTATTGTAAATTGTATTTTCATGTTGAGTATGTTTTTCATGTACGTAGTGTATAAAATATAGCAAAATTGCTGAATAAACAATATTATATATATATATATATATATATATATATATATATATATATATATATATATATATATATGAATATATTCATATATATATATATATATATATATATATATATATATATATATATATATATATATTCATATATATATATATATATATATATATATATATATATATATATATATATATATAAATATATACATATATATATATATATATATATATATATATATATATATATATATATATATATTTATGTATACCGTTCGAAAGTTATCACCCAAATCTGATCTTCCGCTGTATCGACTTCTTGCACTCAAAAACCGATTAAATATAGTGATGTTCTGTGGAATCAAATACGATCAAGCGAACTGCAATTCAGAGAACGAGTTATGCTTCTGTACACTTTGTCCCTACTTGGCATGGAAAAGCGTATACAACTCAAAATAAGACGTTTTATTAATAAGTGGGTTGTCGAGTATAATTCTGCTCGTTATGATGGACTGTGTTATCAAGCAAGCTCATTATCAACTTAATTATAGCCCGAGTTTCAATTCCTAAAAGATCCATCTCGTAGAATATGATATCAATGTGGTGATGAAGAAAATAACCTATTGGGGATGATTATTTTTTTTGCAAGGTTGTCTATTTCAGAATCGAGGTTGTATTAACCTTTCACCTTTTTTAAGGGAACCCAGACTTGAGATTTGGACAGTTGTGTACATTTTTATATTTTTCTTCAGTAGTAGTAGTAGTATTAGAAGTGTTTATTCCTTTAACCCTCTTTCGAGGAAATCGGTACACAATTTACATATTTTACAATATAACTTATTAATTAGCATTACATTTGAGTATGGCAGTAAGCCATCATTTTTAATTATCAACGAATTGGTAATTCTAGTATATCAAACGAATATTACAACAAATAATATTTCAATAATAATAATAATAATTTTTTTATTTATAACAAATATTTTCTTTGAAGTGTGCTTAAATCGTCAATATAATTAGTATCTACGTGTGTCCAATAGTTTTTGTATAGGTATTATTTCAGCTTGGTGGATTAATAGTAAGTAGATTAAACGATAATTAGAGTATTAACTTGTTATCACCATTGGTTACGCATGTTATTTTCGTAACTTAACTATGATAGTTAGATGATTAACACTTAACTGAGATTCGTAAAACCGGCTCTGATAAAATATCGTTTGAATACAATATTGATTATATTAGTAATACATTATACTGCTTCTGACCTATGGTGGGGCCAAAAATTAAGTTTCGAACTAGTTTCATGGAATTTATTTTCATCTTCAACCAAACATAATTATGGCGATTCAACATAGATTAGAAATTTCAGGTAGAATTCAAATAACACATGTGAGGCCTAATCGTTTTCCAATGATCCAGAATATTCTAAACCATGAACTCGAAGCCAAATTGAAGTAATCAATTCCCCCCCTCCCCCGACCACGTCCCACCTTCCCTCTCCGTCCTTTCCAAACGGATTAGAAAGCTAAAGGCATCATTTCTAAGAATATCAGTCATTTTTTTCTAAATGTATCCTCAAATTTTCTAGCTTGTATCACAAACAATATGCACACTTTGTCTTATGGAACCCAAAAACTATTTCTACACATTGTCTGGGGATAAAAGATCACAGTCTAGAATCTTTCAGGTCATCGAACACGATTATACGCGTGTCATCTGAATTCCAACAGAAACTGTTGGCCTAAAAAATCTTCAAAAAGTAGAACTGAGAAAAATTATTGGAATTAAATTACCTACATCAACATTTTCTTTTTGGCTTCGCAATACCTCAAAATGAAAAGTTTGTTTGAAGTATCATGAATGTGGTGTATCAAATCAGCTTAAGTGATTTTCAGCCCCTGAAAACGTCAACCCCCACCACCCCAAAACGGATTGAAAATCTGAAAGCCTCACTTCCTTTTTGGAATCAGATATTTTTTTATATATACCTCCTGATCGTTTAATGTTTTTATAACCAAATAACGAAAATTTCCATCATTTCCATCTATTCACCCAGCTTTTAAGAGGTAAAGACAGATAATTTTCCGAGCGACTGTAAACGTACCATTCCAAACACCTAGCGCGCGGGTGATTGATAGAGAGAGAGAGAGAGTGAGAGAGAGAGAGAGAGAGAGAGAGAGAGAGAGAAAGAGAGAGAGAGAGAGAGAGAAAGAGAGAGAGAGAGAAAGAGAGAGAGAGAGTGAGAGAGAGATTGAGAAAGTGAAAGAGAGAGAGAGAGAGATAGAGAGAGAGACAGAGAGAGAGAGAGTTTGAGAAAGAGAAAGAGAGAGAGAGAGAGAGAGAGAGAGAGAGACAGAGAGAGAGAGATTGAGAAAGAGAAAGAGAGAGAGAGAGAGAGACAGCATGAAAGAGAGAGAGAGAGAGAGAGCTGAGAGAGAGAAACCGTCCAAATGGAATCATTTGATATTTTAGAATGATGATGTATTACACGTTTCTACTGTAAATCAAATTTTTAAACAATTATTGACTTATTCCAGTCGTACATTCGCAGCTTATTGACGCAAGCTGTGAGCGTCCGATATTTTGCTTAACTTAGACTAAATGAATATTAAGCAGGATAAGAGTATGTACTATTCACACTTCAGAGATCGACTGAAAAAAAAACGTTATGAATGTAACGTCAACATCTCTCATTAACACAATATAAAACTAGACTGAAAAACATCAGAACCGTTTCTATGACAACTATCTTTCTAATTTGTCTACTAAAGTAATGTCAGTATTAAATAGCAATAGGAAAGATCAGTCGATATTATAACAAAATTACATTTCGTTTGATTTAGAATATTTTATAGTTTATTTATGTTTATTCATTCATTTCAATAATATAAATCAACTCATTCAACTTATGTAGACTAAGGAATCACATAATACAATTCTTTCATAAGCCTACACCTGAATGTTATATAAGTAGTACCTGTTAACTAATTGAATTCAAAGAACTGTCATCGGGTGAGATACCTTGTTGTTCAAGTACATTTGAAAAGAATGCATCTTGTATGATTATATATAATTCTTTTCAATAAGTCGTAATCATTATGATATTTACAGATGACACTGAACATAATTATATAATCGTAGCAAATACAAGTGTTGCTGTTTGAACATTCGATTACTGCTTCAATATTTATAATACATTTCCTAGAATACGTCAGACTTGAACATGTATGAATGAATGAATTTCGATTACATTTAAATTGTTTTCTTGAAATAAATAATCAAATAATTGAAATTATTATAATTTGTTCACCTATTAAAAATTTGATTGACATGGATAGATTGATATATAAAGACGAGAGAATCTTTGGGAGATGACAATTGAACAAGTCACTTCTGTGCAAACTGTTTTGGATTAAGACATTATCGTCGTATCTTCCCTATGTCGAAAATACTGGTGAGTGTATACATTTAAATACAGGGCAAATACATTTTGAAACATTATTGTAGTTTTCCCATCTCTAACATGAATTGGTTTTCATAAAATATATATTCATTCGAAAAATATACAGGGTAGCTGAAGAATATGGGGAGGGGGGTTTGCATTAAAAAAATGCACGCATAGCCTAAAATTCGGGGATATGTTTGGGAAGTCAAAATATGGAGGATCATTGCTGAAAATACTGGAAAATCATATTGGTGCTTGAAAATTGATCCGTGTCTTTTGTCAATTCGATCAGAATAAATGTTTCACAGTATCGTGTATACCTAAATGTTGTATTCAAGGGTTAACAAATATGTTGCAAGAGAAACTTGAGAGAAACGCGGTCAGAAAAATACGGTATGTCTTTATTGATCTGACAAAATCACCGTGGACAAAACTAAGAACTCATTTTTGCAACAATACTTCTCTCAAGACAACTTCATAGCCTACTCAACTCTTCACTGCAAGTTGATTCAAACAGTCTTGTATTGAGAAGGCAGTGAAGTTTCAAGTATCAATAAGTTCCCCAGTCTATGGTCCTACATATTGAGTTGACAAAGTCATGTGCGAGCTTTCTCAATGAAATATTATATATTGTATTTTATTAGACAAGCAAAAAGAAAAGATTTCCATTCCATATACCGAAAAACATGTGGCTTCTCTTCATGTTTTTTGTTTCTTTGTTTGTGATTTTGTGCGTGGCATTATCATTATTGACATGATAGAATTGGATGAGCGGATTGAAGACTCCATTTTACCGCATACAAAAATTAGTTAAAATATTTGTATGTACCGGTATGTTTTTATCAATTTATTTTTGTTCGCGCCTCCACAACAAATGTCCACAGGTCAAATGGTAACACAGCTGTTGATCAAACTTGGCATGCACACACATTCGTCAATCTAACTCGATACTGCAGTATAGTTGCAAGACGCAATTGGTAGACCACTTTTGAGTAGAACTATATTTCAAAATTTTGAAACTCCAATAATAGTCGACCTATCAATGAGGAGAAAGTAAGAACAACATATTTTCTCAGAATTTATTCAAAATTTCGGTGAAATTCAAACACAAGATTGGTATACAATATTGCAAACTTCAACATAAATCGAAAAAGCAGTCTTGAAGAAGAAAAAACCACAACTTACTTTTCAAATTTGATTGAAGTAGTTCTATTTTGAAGCTATAATAAATGGGTGAAAAAGGTGAAAGTAGGAAGGCAGTGCGATAATAGCTCTAGAATCAAGGTGTGTATATTGCTTTCCATCACATTTCATATGAAAATTCCTACATCGCTCATCTTACAACGCATTTAGGCGTTTTCCCAGTAACAGTAATGAAGTTGTTGAATGGGAACTATTTAATATTTATGTATTTATTTATTTATTTATTTGTCAATTCAAGATTATAAAGAAAAGTTCACAATATTCCACAAAGCCTGTAAACAGGCTTATCTGTGGTGGTTTGCATTATAATTATAACACATGAAAAACATAACTGATACAAAATAATTGACAGATAAGGTTAGACAGGGCAATAGTAAAATGAAGAATCCTTTCATTTGAAATAAGTTTTCATCAGTTTGAATACAATGCAATTTGTATTTGTATTCTACAATACAAATTGTATATATGATTCATGGTCTTGAATCAAAAGTGAAAGTCGGTGTTTTGTTTGCCTGATACCTGTTGAATCAAATCTGCAATATCAAAAGACGGACTGGTTTAGCCGGGTATAGGAAAATGACTCAAGTTTGGTTCAAGCTTTTCTCCACAAAATACATAATTTGGCAACTTTTTCGCTCTCCGAAAAACGACACCTTTTACAAGGTTCAATATAAATTTTGCTTTAATTGTTACGTTTTGCAAGCATGGTTTTCAAAGTTCCGCTAGTGAACATTCTACAAGTTGAAAAAATGGTAGATTCAATCTAGAATTTATTCTAGAAAAAGAAAAATGCTATTGCTTTTCAGGAGAGCGACAAGACTCAATTTAGCTGAATTCTAATCCTATCAGTCATTTGGAAACAATCATTGTTGTGCTCATTTTCATACTCAATTCCACTCGACAGTCAAATATTATTTCGCATTATTTCAAATCAGTGAAAACGTCTGTTAATCAGCCCTGAACGCTCATGTCAAGTAATTAATGATCAACAATCGTTACAATGGAAACAAAGAGAGCTGAGATTGTGATTAATTATTATCAGATGAGAAACGAACAATGCGGGACATCGCTTGACAGAGGCATATAGGCTTCTGTCGAGTAACAAATGACAAACAATCGTCACTATAGCAATACAGCGAACTGGTGGACTACCTCACTACCAAACATTCTGATTGGTCAATTCCAACTGGTGAACATTGTTATCTGTCTTGCAACTATGAGTGACGTCACTTGACAGTAGGTTTCGTTCAACCATGGACTTATAATAGTAACTGCCTTATAAGTCCATGGTTCAACCATAGAGAAGTATTTCTCTCTAGTTTAAGTGATGTGACATATTATTGTATGAGTGGACAACAATGTCCACAAATCCTATTCTACAATCACAAAGTTGGTATCAGTTTGTTTGTCCACAATTTTTCTAGGCAACCTGACAAAAGTGTCATCTCCCTACATACTATGAGATGGCGTTAATGCTAGTTTCATTGTTGAAAAAAATAGTTTCTAATAATTATCATCGTAACAATAATTAAAACCACTGCCGTTTAGATGTATCCTCAAGGTCGATCTGACAGCGAATAGTCACGAGTGAGACTTCGTTATGTCAGTTAATAGTCTAGAAATGACTGTAACTTCTAAACCTTGACTTTGAAACAGATATATGAGTATAGTGTTTCCATCTAGCGCCCAGAGTACGAATTAAAGTCGACGGGTAGCCAAGAGAAGCACCATCGCTTGATGCACTCGCTTTATACTTGTTAAAGCACAGATACATTTCATAACATTTATAAATCAAAGAGAGCTAGAGTAAAAACTTTCAAAATGTTACCATTCATATTTTCAAGAGCCAGTTTTACGAACTCTTGATTAAGTGTTAATTATCCAACTAATAGTTAATGTTTACGAATATAACATGGGTAGAGTCAGAGTGACCGATGGTGATGACGTATGCTAATCCGCTGGCGCTATAACTATTGCTCAATCTTCTTAATATAAATTCTCAAATCCGGACCTTGGTAATCTTGACTAACTAACGCGAATGACCGTAAAGTAAAGATGCAAATAGCGTGAATATACTAAATAACATGAGTAGTCAAGACTGCATAGGGTTTTAAACCTATTTCTCTTTCTTTTAAATGCATTCATTCAATTCATATGAATTATGAATATATATGTGTATAAAAACGCAAGAGAGTTAGGTCTATGCAGAGTAGTGGGTCGTTGAAACTGCTAACAATCTAACTCATGTATCACTGGCACATTTCAATCTCACACATGACCTTGCCACCCCCCTCGGTCAGCTGAGGTACCGTTTCAGAAACTGAAGTCACCGTTGGGCGTGTGTTCGAGTCCCCCATAAGGCATGGATTGCACCCCATGCATGGAGACATCCTTCCACTCATCATCACATCATAGTTTCATAATCACGTGTTCATTCGTACCCCTGTACAACCCAGCTGCTGGTGGGGTCGTTGAGCAGACAATGATCGATCACATGTCCTTGACACCCCCTCGGTCAGCTGAGGCACCACTTCAGAAACGGAGGTCACCGTTGGGTGTGTGTTCGAGTTCCCATAAGGCATGGGTTTTTATGAAACATCCTTCCACTTATCATCACGTCATCATAGTTTCATAATCGCCTGTTCATTCGTACCCCGTATAACACAGCTGTTGGTGGGGTCGTTAGGCAAACAATAATCGATCACATGTCCTTGTCTGTTCTAGCTCCTGCTTGTACTTGTTGCTCTGGTCGCCACAGCCATGGCGCAGTACGGTGGTTACAACCAGGGGGGGTACGGGGGCTACAACCAGGGGTACGGTGGCCAAATGCAGAGGGGCCGCGGCTACATGGGCCGCGGGGGATATGGGGGCAACATGGGCCGAGGGGGATATGGAGGCAACATGGGCCGCGGCTATGGATACATGGGTTAACCTATGGGTTAACGACGATTTTATACGTAATTGTTGTTTCAATGAAATTTTCATAAACAAACAATAAAGAAACAAAATTACTGTGGGTCTCATTACTTTTAATTACACGATGTTTCTTATCTGTGATTTTCATACGTCATTTGAATTTAAAATGTAATTGGCTATACATGTTAATTGAATAATTCATAAATAATTCATAATATATAATCATGTTTATCTTTCAAGAACTGGAAATCAAAATGTAATGTGCAAAGTTGAAAATATAAAATTAATAAATACATTCTTGAAAATAAAATCTGATTGTTGTTCATTATACATCATATTATGGTAATTTTGCATGTGATCCAGGGGTTATATTAGTGCGCAGTTGACCCTAATATGCGCAGTTCTGAACTTCAAAAATGCAGCTCTTAATTTCAATTTGCGCACTTGTAAAATTTAGTCTATGTATAACAATTTGAACTAATAATACTAATACCACTAATACTGTAATGAATTGGTAAGTAATAATGCACTATGAAGCAACAGCCTTACCTACATATTCCCAAATAGTAACACGATACTTTAAAAAACAAAGTTTTTCAAAATTCCCTGCGGGGCTGTAGTAAAAGGGTCACCCCCCCCCCCCCCCCCTTCCTTCAGTATCCGCGCGGGACCTACCTTGTATAATTGGTTTTTTTCATATGTGCAGTTCTAAATTTTCACTAATATAACCACTGATGTGATCATATCTAATGATATAAAATAATTATAGTTGAATTAATGATGCAGCTATTAAAACGGATATAGGCCTATATCAAACTATTCTCTTGAATATTGCACGTTTTTATGCCTACACACAGATCGTTTGTGAGAATATGCGTAGCGTAAGATAACGTTGAGACACGCATAATGTGACCACCTCAAGGACTGGGTTGTTGATACCCTTGGTCGACGACTGTTACGTCGTTAAAGCCCACGTGACCTCTAATTCTCACAAACTTTTTAGGAAAACATTTCCACAAGTTTAAACTAGAATGGGTTCACGGTTACGCACACTTTTATCCACGAAATAAGAAGGTCACCTATATACCAACAAAACAAACTTATCTTATCTTAAAACTTGAAACTTAAATCTTAAAACTTAAACTTATCGCAATTAGTTTTTACAATTTTATTATGTCATTATCCTATAGGCCTAATTCATTATTTTTTCCAATTCTTCTTTTTGATTTGTTAGTTGGAAGACCGAACTTCGCCTTTTTGATGTTTTCATTCATTCAAATGAAGAACTTATCAAACACTAATATCGACGTAATATTCTAAGATCTATGAAAGTTTTAGGGTATGATATCTCTGAAAAATGTTTATTATCAGAAACACATCTGCGTCTTTTGAAAGTGTGAAATTGATAATGTTGAGTCTAGATTGTATAAATTAATCTATTAACTGAATGAATATAATGAACTGATAATAACGAAGTGGTTACAATTATTCACTTGGTACTCGACGTTCTTCTTACGTGGGTGCAAAAGCAGTCGATCAGTCGATCACACTTGGACAAAAGCCCGACGAATTGATTCAACAGAGAACAGCTACTTTCCAGATTTGCTAGTCATGTTTCTCTCAATCAATCACACTCTAAAATAAATTCAATATATTCAAATTTAGTTCCGTAGAATAAGTCGCATTATTGCATTTTATTATTTCCAACGGAAGTTCAAAAAACACATGAACCAGTAGCGTATCCATCATTCCAGCCTCCCCTCCTCAGTTCAGATTTTTTAAATCACCTCTTCCTTTCATATATATTTATTCTTGATATTTGCTCCGGAGATCACAAACTGGCATTATTATCGAGATTACAAATTAATTAAAGTGTGCTATGTTAGACACGAGTTAACGATGAGGATTGATTATTTGCTCAACCGAAGGATAATATTCTCCAAAGCGAAGTGAAAACATAGCCCCCATTACTCACCCACATGAGGGATGTTCAGATAAACATGGAGAAACGATTGTTCGGATATTCTAGAAATTATTATCGACCCCACCAACGACTGGCTTGTTAAAGTACAAACGATAAATACAATGACCTAGGAGGATTTGATACAGTACATCTATATAAAATCCTACTATACCATGACGGAAACATTGAGTAACATCACGGAACACCGGCGATCGAGCCTTTGACTCCCGTTAATCCCCAAGAACGACTTTCGCATCGGGGACTTGGGACACATTTTCAAACTCTTTTCACCGACCGTCGACCGAGCGCCTTGCCGGTAACTGGAGCCACGACCGCCGGTCTCTTCGGTGATGGTGCTCGTCGTTTCCGACATGATGCTCGTCGTTTCCGACATGATTCTCAACGTTTCCGTCCGGTGCTCGACGTTTCCGACATGATGCTCGTCGTTTCCGACATGATTCTCAACGTTTCCGTCCGATGCTCGACGTTTCCGACATGATGCTCGTCGTTTCTGACATGATGCTCAACGTTTCCGTCCGGTGCTCGACGTTTCCGACATGATGCTCGTCGTTTCTGACATGATGCTCAACGTTTCCGTCCGGTGCTCGACGTTTCCGACATGATGCTCGTCGTTTCTGACATGATGCTCAACGTTTCCGTCTGGTGCTCGACGTTTCCGACATGATGCTCGTCGTTTCTGACATGATGCTTAACGTTTCCGTCCGGTGTTCGACGTTTCCGACATGATGCTCGTCGATTCTGACATGATGCTCAACGTTTCCGTCCGGTGCTCGACGTTTCCGACATGATGCTCGTCGTTTCTGACATGATGCTCAACGTTTCCGTCTGGTGCTCGACGTTTCCGACATGATGCTCATCGTTTCTGACATGATGCTCAACGTTTCCGTCCGGTGCTCGACGTTTCCGACATGATGCTCGTCGTTTCTGACATGATGCTCAACGTTTCCGTCTGGTGCTCGACGTTTCCGACATGATGCTCGTCGTTTCCGTCTAGTGCTCGACGTTTCCGACATAATGCTCGACGTTTCCGACATGGTGCTCGTCGTTTCCGACCGGTGCTCGACGTTTCCGTCGTGGTGCTCATCGTTTCGGTGATGGTGATCGAGAACTTCGACATGAGCGCATGCCCTGTGCGGGACTCGAAGCCACGCCCTACCAGGCGTCGGTTTCTAAAGAGGTGTTCTATAGTTCACATGAATTTGTATACTTATATATATATATATATATATATATATATATATATATATATATATATATATATATATATATATATATATATATATATATATATATATATATATAAACCATTTAAGATGTAACCAAGCTTGTTTTATTTATTTAAATAATGGGTCTAGCGACGGACTGTAATGATAACCGAGATCTATTAGCGTCTGGTGGGACTATGGGATTGAGGTTTCTTATAGGTAACGGGAAGGAAGCGATCGTAACCTAGGCTATATTGTAGGAACCATTTCGGCATCAGTCTAGATTACATAGAGAAATCGAGAAAAAAATGTGAAAATCGACGGTGGCAGGGATCGAACCAACTACCAAGGCTCAATATGCCCCTCACTTCTAGGATCAGATAAAGCTAGTGCATCAACAACTGAGCTACCTGAGCTGGTTACCAAGCTTATCATATCATATACATATTGTCAATATGAAACAAGCTAATATAATCCAACACAGTGTGACAGTATATTTATTGGTATTTCGCGAAATGATTTGAAACATTTATAATTTTGATATGATTCATTATTATTTAAATACATTATGTAGGTCTATGTATGAACCAAGATCTGTGTAGAATGTTGAGTCGACTTATTTTGAAAATCAAACATTGATTCAAATATTCAGGATTTCCCAATGACCAACAGGGGGCAATTCCTCGTTAACAGTCAACACTGTATAGAAACAATAATAAATAAAATAAATAAATATTAAACATATGGCTCTGATAAATCAAATATTTACCCTCTTTTTATGGAAAATAAGTTTTAAGAACATCTCATGAATAACTCAAGGAAACCTACATAAAATGTTAACGATTGCAGTGACTTTCCGTCTGAACATTATAGTGAAACTGATTGACACCATTCAGAGAAGTATCTTCTAAAATATAATGTGGATTCATAATAAACATTCACATTGGGTTACACACATGCTATTTTATGTAACGGTACGTGATGAGATAAAAATCGATGCAGAAATGTCAAGTTATACTGTTATATATATTTGATATTGCCACCTGTGTAATTATAAAATTTGACTTATTAGCATTTTGAACGAATATTGTCTGTATCAGATGATGTATTCGTTAATTTTCTATCTTACACCGGTAAAGTTGTTTAATCATTTATATCTGTGAAATCACACTGATGGGAACTTTTTGCCCTATGGAGACTGGAAACGTCTTAAATATGATGAAGTTTGCTTCAAAAACGTAATAAGAAACTAGAAATTCTGATTAGTTCGTGTACTATACGTTATGCATTTAGATATGTTTTAAAATTGTGTCTACGAAAACTGAAGGTTGTCTACTAACAGACCAATTGTAAAAACTTGGGTGATGGTAGGAAAACTCGCTGTAACTTTGAGGATTCAATTCTTTTGAAAGATGTAGTTTCATTCCTTGTCGTGAATCTCGTCATGACTTCCTGAAAATAGCACAGCTATACAAATATCACGATTATATTTTGTTTTCGTTGTGTTGGTAGAATACACTGCTCGTTCGTGATTACGGGTATAGATAGCCCCTATACGTATTGGTAGAACGATTTTGAAAGTCGTTCTACGCAGACATAAAAGATAGATATCTACTTTCAGTCAACACATTTTCAGTGATATCATACATTTGGTTCCAATTACCCCCATTGTTTTTTTTTAGCATAATCGGCTCGGTACTTTTTTTTCGGAAAAATAATTTTTGAAATTCCCTATGAAAATAGCATTCTTGAAAATTTTAAATGCTTACATTTCATTGGATTGAAATGTAATCCACAATTTATGTTAGCATGTTTAATTTATGTTTCCACCAAGTTTGAAGAAATTCGGTTCTGGTGATCTCGGAAACGGGATTTATTAAAAAAAAATACATTTACACTATTCTCTGACGATCTTCAGACGTTCATTTGAGAGATTTTCAGACGTTTATTCCCAAAATATCTTTATTTTTGTAACTTTCAAAATCAAGGTGTGTATTCGAAACTTTTGAGTACATTCCATACGAATCTTGCTCATCTTACAAAGCAAAATTATTTTTGAAAAATACAAAAGCTCGTCAAAAAGAGCTGCAAGTACACGCTGTTAGCGGTCAACACTGGAACTTGACAATCAATGGCATTCATTAAAGATATTTCATTGTTGATGGTTTATTTGTTATCTTTTGTCGGACGTATTGCATGTAAAGAAGCCGGTAGAAGTGTTTTCTGATGTTATACCTTTAGTATCGAATAGTCATAATGAGTATTAATCGATATGTCATGTCTTAATACTTTCAAGTTCACGTCCCAGCCAATTACAAGGCGATCAAAACAGGTTTTCTTTTATGTGCATCTCACACTAGTCGTGTTTATTATTCTAACAATCCAGGCGCAGGAGTGACGCATACTGATCTGTGATTGGTCCGGTTTCAGATTCAGTTTAAAACTTGTTCAGAGGTAAAATATGCATCAAGAGAAGATTCGGTCGATGTTTTGATTATGTTTTGATAACTGGGAAAACGCAACAATTGAGTTGTAGATGAGCGATGTAGGCTCATTGATATGAAATATAATATAAAGCTATACACACCTATACACAACTTCCAATCGAATTGAAAAACAAAGACATAAAGAATATTAAATGGGCTCTGAAAAAACATCTTATGACCAACTTTTTTTATAGTATAAAATAATTCCTTGGTTGAATGCATTTACTTCTTTAAATCACTCCTTAAATTATTTAAATTAAATTATTTGAATGTTAAAACTCCATATAATTTATTATGTTTTGATTTTCACACATTCCGCGTGTTTATCACCTGGTTTATCATCTTTCCTGAGCATTCAAATGATGTACCCAAAAAACATGGATTAATAAATAAATAAATGAATACATTTTCGAAACTATATGTCACTGCCCTCCTGTTTCATTAATTGCATATTTAATTCGTTTTATGGTTTGATTGGTTTATTTGATCTAATGCTATTCATGATACCTTTCCCACAAGATTAAAATAATGTTTAAAAATTACATAAAAATGGCTGATTCGATTCATGTGAAACTTGGGAATAGCGTACATCATTATTGTGCTTCAATTCTGTGAAAATTTGAATGCAGTCGAAGAAAATATGTTTCCCAGATTCTCTTCTCTACTTGGGTTATATTATTGCGGGGGTCTAGAACATTTCGAGATGGTTCTTCTCAAAAATAATGCGAACCGATTGTGCTTCAGAACCATGTAGTATTGATTTAGATGAATATACATCTGCATGCCCAGTTTGCCTTCCGTTTCACCTGTGAAGTGTGACAAAAAACGCTCTCGTTTTTTCAAGGACTGCAACATTGGATTTTCGCTTCGCTCATCCAATAATTAAATCGGATAATCGTCAAGAGAACTTTTAGTTTCAATAAACGAGGGTTTCCAAGGTATTTGTTCTCGTTTTTTTTTTAATTGCTTTTTATTTATATATTCTCAAAATTGATTAATCTAAATGTATATATATAAATATATATATATATATATATATATATATATATATATATATATATATATATATGTATATATATATATATATATATATATATATATATATATATATATATATATATATATATATATATATATATATATACAGTACAAATGTCAAATAATAACCTCACTAAATTACTGTAGCAGTGAAATTGAGATTCCCAATCCATTGTTGAATCATTGTTCGGCATTTTTCATCAAGATCAACAATGACTCATACTTTTTTTAGCTAGATTAATTTGTGGAGCTGAACTGAAACCAAAAGTTTTATTAATTTGTTCTTACTTTCTCAACAATCTTTGCAATGCAGTAATTATTTTCTCTCCAGTTGGCAATTGATCTTTAATTGTTTCACGAATAAAATCTGTCTCTCAATTTATCGTCCCCGTTCCTTATACCCCCCCCCCCCTCCCTTTGAAGAAACCTGGTTTCCTCACTACAAGTACAAACAAAATCTTGAGAAAAACAGCATGAACCAGTTTGTACTGCAGATCTTTCAATTGCAGAATGATGTGATGCTAAACTCAAATACAATGGGTAAAAATGATAATGTATATCTATTTGATTTCGACAATTTTAAAAGATTATTAAATTCACTTATGTGAACAAATTTCATTTATTCAATAGTACGTTCATGCCAATACGATGTTTGTGATAACGTATTTCAATTTTCAAGGAGCCAAAAATAGAACTTGAATATACTGAATTTGTTTTGGGCATTTGCGAAGCGAAAATTCATAAATTAAGTAAACGAATGTATTTATGATTGATCATTGAACAGAAATTCAATACCTAAATACCTCAAATATAATAAGTGGAATTCACCACCTTTTAATCCATCATTTATATCACACTGTGGGCCAGTGTACTCTCTGTAAATAATGTATATATTATTATATATAGTCTATATATTTATATATAACAGGTCACGACCGACCCCTTCCCAATATCCAAAAACACCCAATGAATTAACCTTTTATCTCATCATCCCATCTCATACATCGTTCGCCTCACCAATGAATCGTATTCACCAGTAGAGTACGTTGTTAAACCCAATATAGGAATAAAATATCACTTAAGTGTGAACAAGGAGACAGCATCGTTGAAACATCAGGTGAAAAAAATGCATAGACATTTATTGCATCATTATTTATAGTTGGGTTCTCCTAAATGATTCATTTTGTTTTCAAATATATATAAATATTATATATATATATATATATATATATATATATATATATATATATATATATATATATATATATATATATATATATATATATATATATATATATATATATATTGAATATACATACAAATATTATCTGAGAACTTCGAGAATATATGCACCTTGAAGAGTAAAGACTTTGTAGTTACAGAAACGTATTGGAACAAGATCTAAAATCTGTCTCAAATAAACTACAGGCAAATCCATTCCGTACGCACACTATTTACTTCATTAGCTAATGTTTACTCGACTATTCAATTCGCCAATACATATGTGTCATGTGTATAAGTTATGAGTATGAGTTTTATTTTCCACTCATGTACTTTCCAAAATCATTCTAAATTTTTAAACGTGACTTTTGTACTTGAATTGGGTTGCTTTCCTCAGTGAAAATGACCACAGAAATATTGTCATGATGAAATTTCAATTACACTTAAATTACTGTTGAAAGTCTATCCATCGTTTGGTCAGCAGAGCCAAGAAATAATTTTAAAAAAACTTCATTGGGGAAATGTGAGTTGAGCTCAATTGAACAAGTATATTCTTGGATAGAATATTACATCAGAGAGAAACACTGCTACATTTTTGTCGCCAAAGTAACAACACTCACGAGAAATATCAAAATGCTATTCTGACTAATTCATTTTGGTGAAACATCAATTATTTTTCCACTTACAATGAGTGTGAATTAATAATGAGAATGAATACCGTAAAGTGGGGTGACTTTGACCCTCTGGATCCCTATTCCTGAGATAAATGAGGTATGAGAAAAATAAAAATGAGTGAGAAAACGATTATCTCACTTAAAATGGCCGATTGTTAATGGTAAATCGGCCATTTTGAGTGAGATAATCGTTTTCTCACTCACTTTTATTTTTCTCACATCTCATTTATCTCAGGAATAGGGGTCCAGATGTGACTTTGTCCTTTTGTTTGGAGAAACTGCCACAAATGAAAAAGTTTTGATTTTATCGTATCCATTTTTTTGGTATCTCATTAGATACATATCAAAATGAAAATACGTATCAAAATAGATTCAATAAAATCAAAACTAGCTCATTTGTGGCGGTTTGAAACTTTCTCCAACAGAAGGACAAAGTCACATCAGAGGGTCAAAGTCACCCCACTATACCGGTGCAATTCATTTTCGCCTAATTATATTCATAATTTCTCTATCTAAATAAAAACATTTTTTTATGGAATGTCATTACTTTCAGGATATTTCAGTTGTATGTTATATGATAGGAACTCATACAATTTGTGGGTTGAATGTCAAATGATGAAAAAATATCAAATCGGGTATATGAATTGATATTTTTCAAATTTGAGCCCGATTAGCCTATCATTTGTTCTGAAATTATTATCGAGTACATAAAGACGAATCGACTGACAAAGATTGATGATTTTTCCATTACTTCAAAGTTGGATTAAAAAATATGATTGACTTATATGATAGACTGAAGAATACTACGCTTATAGGTATCTTGACTTGCTCCTTACCACATCAAAAAATCAACCAAGTGTTATGCAGAATGTTTGATTCCTGTAATCTTAAATATGGAAAAATCAACCTTCACCATAACCCAATGCTCGAGACAACATATAGATGCGTGAATAGGCACTTTATTCATGACATCATTCTCAGCTTTATAGCTGATAATACAATACTTGTAACACGATGAAGCTCAGTCATTATGTATATGCTGGAGGAAAATCCTCCCTCTCTCTCTCTCTCTCTCTCTCTCTCTCTCCCTCTCGCTCTTTCTCTCTCTCTCTCTCTCTCTCTCTCTCTCTCTCTCTCTCTCTCTCTCTCTCTCTCTCTCTCTCTCTCTCTCTCTCTCTCTCTCTCTCTCTCTCTCTCTCACTCTCTCTCTCTCTCTCTCTCCCTCTCTCTCTATCATGTAATTTCTTGTTCGTATGCATTTGTGTTCGGTGCCTTCCCTTTTCATTTTAGTAAACGTTGAAATAAAACCTAATCCCTTTAATAAGTATTACAGTGCACGTCTACGGCGTGGTGAGCTATGTGCTTGAAAAGTGCATTTAATCACGACTTGCGGTGCACGAATTTGCAATTTATATATGGAATCAA
>OZ023326.1:17589343-17629343 GCA_964007535.1 Brachyptera risi
ATATATATATAACGGTATGAATGTGTGATAATATAATATTGTGTGACTGCCTATAGCATTGCAGTCAGTTTCAAGACGCAGTGCTCAAACACGCATTCTGGTATCTAATTAAAAAGCTTACTCTAGTTGGTGCTGAAACTTGTCGATTTAATGACTATCTTTCTTATGATGCTTACTATCACCTACACTCTTACTAATCATACTATATGATTTACTGTCGAATAGATGTGTCACTCTTGTGACTATCCATGCAGATTGTAGACGTACCTGCTGGAACAATGTTTCACACGATATTCACAGATCAGTGACGATAATGCATGTTCAAATGTAACGCATGTTCATTGGCTGTACTGTGTGCATTCACGTACATTCGCAGTCACATCAAAGGATACCATCGAATTTCAAATTCATGATCATTGTTTGCTTAATTATATTGCTCAATTATAATTATATTGTATCAATATTTTTCATTCTATATTTTATTTATATATTTGTATTGACCTTTCTTATATCATGTATATGATCAATTGAAGAATAAAAACATTTATTATTATTATTATTATTATTAAACGATCCCATTAACAGCTAGGTTATACAGGTGAAAAAAATGAACAGGTGAGTATAAAGCGATGAAGTGATGATAAGTGAAAGGACATTTACAAAAACTCATGCCTTATATGGAACTCCGAACCGACCCCCAATGGTGACTTCAGTTTCTGAAGCGGTGCCTCAGCTGACCAAGCTACCGAGGATGATCTTCAAATTCAAATTCGAATAAATCGGTAACCATGTATGACTAAATATAGTGCGTGAAGTGCGTATGTACACTGTCTCCTAGTTTTAGTGCGTATAACAGTACATTTTTGTCAGTATCCATTTTAATGTAGCTCGATCTAAAACTTGATGTGATTGCAAAACCGAATAGTGAGATCTGTGTTCCAGCACACATCTCCTTCTCTCTTGTCTGAGTGAGGTGCTAGCAAACCAGAAGAGGATCCACGTTCATCACGCCAACCTCGCGTGAATCGCGAGATGTGATTTGTTGACATTGTTGACGTAAACAAAGCACGGCACGTAACATTTCAATAGCTACGCCGAGATGATTTCGGTGCTTGTCATGAAGACTACGTCTATATATGTCAAAGACGATAGTATGTCTGTCAACTCTCTCTCTCTCTCTCTCTCTCTCTCTCTCTCTCTCTCTCTCTCTCTCTCTCTCTCTCTCTCTCTCTCTCTCTCTCTCTCTCTCCCTCTCTCTCTCTCTCTCTTGCTCTCCCTCTCTCTCTCCTATCCCTCTCTCTGCTCACTTTATCTCCCCCTATGTATATGTTGATATATATATATATATATATATATATATATATATATATATATATATATATATATATATATATGTATATATATTTGTATATATATATATAAATATATATATATATATATATATATATATATATATATATATATATATATATATATATATATATATTTGGTCCCTTTTTTACCTCTCTATTCTTATGATCAATATTTCCACATTATTCCGCTTCAACCTTTACTTCTTATGTTTTGATATTCTTATTCTTGATTATTCTCGATATCATCAGGCAATTTCTCATTATATAATACTAATACCTATTCTGTGTCTATCAATTCATCATATCACACTCTCTTCTTCGGGTTCCGGGGAGTTTCATTAATTTCAATTTCAATTTCAATTTCAATTTCAACATGTTTTTTTTCATTAAACATGACAAATATGACAACATGACATTTATGACAACATGGCATGAATTTGGCAACATGATAAATATGAGATAGAATAACAACACATGAAGATAATAACAAAATAAATTCTGCCATCCGGAGTTCTATACAAGATAGTGAAAATAAGAAAATTTCAGCATATCCGTAAAGATGAGCGGTCAAGGCCTATTTAAGTGAAATGTAATGTAAAGCTATAAACATAATCTTGATTTTATATCCGATAATACACGGCCTTCTTGTTTCATGTGTTGTTAATTTTTTAAATCTTTCAACGATTGAATTGACGACTAGTGATTGACCCGCCCATAAACGTCACAAAACAAAACATCCAATCAAATGGGCTTTGTTATGTGGGAAATTTCACATTGACCTATCAGAGTATCTCTAAATTCCCACATGGAGTATAGATCAAGGTGGCCCTGGCGATTAGGCACGCCTATTACTAGTAGTCAATTGGTTTTTTTTCTTGAATAGCTTTAAATTATGATTATTTACTATACACAACGGCTGATTCGATTTATGTTGAATCATGGAATAATGTGTATAGTTTTTGAGTTCAAATTCCGTGACAATTAGATTCTATTGAAAAAAAAATATATATATATATATATATATATATATATATATATATATATATATATATATATATATATATATATATATTCAAATTTTACACTCTGCGGGACTTGCTCAAGAGTTTTTTTTTTTTAATTTTTGAGATGGTATGTTCCCCAAAAGTGGTGTAACCGAATTCATTTCAAAAACTACATGGTATCGACTTGTATGATGACATGTGTGATTGTCAAATTTCAATGAAATTTCATTCTTAGTTGACCTTTGGAGAGTGAAAAAATAGCATGCTCGTTTTTTTCGAGTACTGTAAAATTGAGTTTTCACTTCGCTCCTCCAATCAAAATTCTCAGCTCAGGTGTAACTGAGACTTGGCTATTGGTTGTTTTCTAACGCTTAACAATCACCATGATCACTGAGCATATGAGAATATAATAATAATACCTTTATTCAATTGAACACAGTGTCGTACATAAATATAGTATAAATGTACAATAATTTGTGTTATAGAACTCGTCAGATACAGTAAAACAATAGTAGAATAATAATAAGAATAAAATATTGCACAGAAATAAACTTATGCATCACTGGTTTATTGCCATATTGGATATTTGATGCGCTTTCCAATTGGACAAATTATAATAAGTTGAGAAAATTGAAGATAGAAATTTTGAAAATGGAAAAAGTGGGAACATTCTCTCCGGAATCAGTCAATTTTGAGATGTTGAAAGGGTAATTATTGATGGAAATTGTTGACAAGTTCCATGAATGTGTGCAGTAAGTAGTTGGCAAGGTGTGTACATTTATATCTATAGTCAAACTTGACGGGAACCAAGCCACGCGCGAAGTCAGCTACACTGTTCACACGAATAACTGCATTCAATGTAAATATCTCATTCATCTCAGAATGCAGATGCTGCATTCTACCAGTTTTATATTCTGAGTATCTGTAAGTATCGATCCGTTTGATCAAACATATTTTATGAGTATATTTTAATAACGCAATATACTTGCATCTACGGAGAAGGTTCCGAACGATCGTCCCGCTTATCGCACACCACCAGCGCGCGGGTGTTTCGTGCCTTCCGCTTTCGTGGACAAACGTAGGTATGGAAAATATATCTTATAAAAACTCTTCATACCACGCAGTGCTAGACTTCAATAGTGATATCGAAAATGTCAGTTACGGAAGCTCTATCGCTCGTTACTGTTCGTTTTCTCTTTGTTAGAAATGCAAACTATATATGTTCAGAACAAACTAACCTTCTGTTTAATGGTAGTACGGGCAAGTATTCAATAAACGAAGTGAGGAAAAGAAACACAAAAAGAATTGAGCTTGCAGTTAGATGAGAATATTCTTCAGAGATTTAAAATCAAATGAACGAACATATTTGAACGATTATTTCAGCATAGATTGTACGTTGAGTGCTTATGTATACACTTGCGAGACATAAACTGGTTCAATCTGGAATTTAAAATGTAATTTAGTAAAATCTACGCACATTCAACCGCTAATATTTTCACTCACCAATCGTGAATTGCGTATGCAAACTGACTGAAAGTTGCAATGTTTTTACTATTCGTACATTTTCTTCAGTATGCATTTTGATATAGCTTGATCAACCATTTTATATGACTCCAACCGTGCATATTTACGCACTCCCTGTAAGGATCTGTGAAAAAAAAATGCTGTGGAATACGTATGTGAAGATACTAGGAAAACGCGGGATGCGCGTTGTGAGATGAGCTTAGAAGTATGGAAATTTAGAATGAAAAATATTCTGTCAGCTCAATTTACATTTTCACCTTGGATTACTTTAAGCGTTCAAAAACCTTACCTGCAATTTGTTGACATTTATAGTGCTGCAACCTGTCGCATATACACTTTGCAAACCATTTGATCCATATATTCAATAAAATTTATACTTTTATTGCGTTTTCTTTTTTATTTATTATCCAATTGTTGCAGAAGTCACTGAAAATATGTATGATGATGTTTTCCATATTCAGTGAAAATTTTGAAGCTTTTGAAAAATTTTCATATTCAAGTATTTTCCACCCGGGTTATTAATATGGAGAATTTTCCAAACTTTCTGATTTTTTTTCGGAAAAACCTCCCAAACAATTTTTCTATAAAACGATCCCAGCCCCTTCTGGTATGACAGAAATATGTGGGAAAAGTTTTCAAAAAAAAACTTTCAATGTTTGAGAAATACGTCCAAATTTGGATTTGTACTTATAATTCACTATTTTAACCCACAGTTAAGCCTTTTTTGAAGGGATTCGAGGATGTTTTTTTTGTCATTGTGTTTTTCTTCCTGTATCAGTGTATTTGACCAATACAACAAAATTTAAAAAATGTATAAACAAAATATATTCATAATTGCTTCTCATATTTATGTTTCATTTCCATCCATTTATCTTAGTATTGAATTGTGTTACTTTATTCTGTTGTCGTTGGGCAACCGAAGATGTACAGGAAAGAAATCTCAATGAAGATTAAGGCGTCCCCAGTCTCCACAGGGCAAAAAGTTCCCTCCAGGCTGATATCACAGATACAAATGATCACACAACTTCAACAATGCAAAAGACAAAATTGATAAATACATCATAAAGTGCAAACAATATTTGTCAAAAATGCTGATAACTCAAATTTGTTAATAACAACGGTGTTACATCAGTTGTTTGTAACAGTAACACGCGATATTTTCGCCATCAGTTTTTACCTCATTTCGAATCATAACATACAAATACCATTAACATATTGGAGATGTTTATCATGCAATGCCAGTATTTTAAAGGATACATCTCTGAATAATATGAAGCAGTTCACTACAAAATCTTCAGGCAGAAAGCCACTATGATCGTTTATATGTCACGTTGACACTGAAAATGTTACGTCATGGATAGGTTCCCTTCAATGTAATATATTTAACATGAAACTGTAATTGTGTGACTCATAATGTGTGAGGATCGAAATGTTATAATTACACCTCAGTTTTGTTGTAAAAGCAGCCTTGAAGGTTTGTCGTTGAAGATTAGAAGTGAATCGTCAATAATATCGTGTCTGTAGCGTTATTAGGTCATTGCGTATAACGCCATTATCATAAGAGACAATGATAACTCATGGCCTTACAACTAACTATAACTTTCATTTCAATCACGCACCTCTTCTGGTATCAATAGTTAACACTAATCTCCGGATAGCGCTCGCTCGAAGACATTAACCGTAGAAGACATACAGAATTCGAATACAAATGTAATAATCGATATTTTCCCACTGAGGCGAGTGGTCGCGTGGTTAGCACGCACAAGCCTGATCCGTCGTTCAAGAGATCGAGGTTCTACTCCCTCCATGGTCAACCATGGCCTGACATGGATGCATCGTTGTTTCATACTGTCGTAATAAAGTTGATACTGGGATGATGCTTCAAGAACGGGACACGACCGACTCCTTACTATCTGAAGAAATCTCTCATTACATATTTTCTCATCTTCTTATCAGCTCATTTGTCATTTATCATCCACCGACGACATTAAATCTTATTTATCATTGCAGTGCGTCGTTGAATCAAATACAAAAAATGAAAAATTGAACAAAACAGCTTTACAATATGATGAACTAATATTAGTAGTGTTTTGGGGTTCGTGCGAATGTATTTCCATAATACTGCAATATACGCTAACAATAGTCAATATAACTTATTGGTATTTGTTTTCCCTCGTTTTATCGATTCGGTGACAGCTGACATATTATAATGTATAGCACTAACTTTATAACTTACACCGACAGAAATTGAAATGATATGTGTAACTTTGATATTCAAGTAACTTATCACCACAAAACCTTCAGGTATAATTCCACCATCAATCTTCTTCTGATAATAAGTTAATCAATGACGTAGAACGACTTTGCTTCCGTTAGCCTGTTACTCATATAGTATCTATCGCTTGGCGTGTGACTGGAATTGTAAGGTAATTATAAAAATCCTTAAAAAGTTAATAATTATCAGTTATATATAGGAAACGCATTAGCTACGTTCAACTGTAAGAATATAGATTGACAGGTTGAGTCTATATAAGGTAATAAAGAAGAGACAAGCGTTACAGTTGTTTGTAAAAAGGACACAAAGCAGGACAAAAATATATCAGCTAGTGCCACGAAATGACGGTAATACGGGTGAGTCGACATATTCATATATTTTTTTAATGAAATGTGGATAACATTTCAGATACTTTTTTTTAATAACATTGAAACGTGATACAAAATCTTCGCTTCCCAATTGGGGTGATGGATGAAAGGTAAGATCGTTCGGATGGGGCACTATAAGATCGTTTTAATCACCCCACAGAATAATCAATAATAATTGATAACTCATTCATTAAACAATGAATCAATGGCAATCATTTCAGGGATAACCAACAATTCAAACATTTACATCGAGAAGAAAGAATGTTCAACCTTCTGATTATAACTCCTTATTGCCTTATCTTCTTCTTCTTGTTATTATTAGTGAATTCTTCTGTATTCTTCTTCTTTTTCCTTGGTTATAGTATTCATCATACATTGGTTGTTTCTCAGTTTTTTCTCTATTGATTCATTATTTTCCTCTACCAAGTCATTCATTCATTCATTCAATATTTCTTTTTCTTTTTTTAGTAATAATAATTATTATTATTATTATATTCATTTTATTTGTTATATTCATCATATATTTTCATTCTTTATTTTTTCCTCTTTATTGTATGTAGGTTACTATTTCATTCGATCTATTCGTTTATTATTATTTTCTCATTTGTTATTCAATATTTTTGGTCGTGGTCGATTTAATATGTGAATCACAATCGTGTTTGTAATGATGTTTTTTTTGTGAAGTCAGACAAAGTAACCAATTGAACTTTGAACTTTCTCAACATTCGTGTCACATCAGAATAGATTGCAGGGCTGTTTCTTAGCCAAATCGATCGAATTAAGAACATGATTTTGAAAATTCGAAAATCTTCACAATACAATAGCATTGGGGTGAAATTTGCAATTTTTACAACTCGATCGATTGAAATATTTTTTCAAAATTTTATAATTGTTTGCATACATGTTTTCACAAATATTAAGAAAAATTGTTTGGTCCAATTTGAGAAATTGTTTGAATGGTTTAAAAATAACGAATGGATTCATATGTATGTGATCGATGATCAACAAGTTGACTATAATGGATAGCTTTTTGTGCTTCAGTATTTTGACCTTTGACCAAGATGCATTCACGGTTGCGTTGATTTATTCCATATGAATATCAAGCATCTTACAAGTACAGCTCATACAATTTGTTCTCTTTGTATAACGAAATTAATAATTTTATCCATGTTCATCTCTGTTACACACACAAATATATTCAAATATGAGTTATATATGTATATATATATATATATATATATATATATATATATATATATATATATATATATATATATATATATATATATATATATACATGAAAAATTAATTTTCATCCCAATTTTCACAATTTTGTATTCTTCTCCATCGGTATTATTGTCGCAACCTTTGTGAAGAAATGATTCCTCTATATAGCCATTTGTGATAACGACATAGAAAAATCTAGAAGCAACATTCACTGTATTAAGAAAAGAAGAAAAAACTATGATGAACTATGAAAATATGATTCATCTAGTGAAAGAATACTCTGAATGGAAATATGATTATCATTATAATTTATGACTGATTGTCTAGTTTTATTCTTTTCATACACAATTTAGCGATTTCCGCCAGTAAAGTTGTCGGGGTGTTTAGGACTGAAAAAGGCTCTGAATCGAACACAGTAGCGTCAAAATATTAATTCAAATTCGAAAATAAACATTTTTATAAAATGTAGATTATAAAATGTTCAACATGAATATATAAATATGAATATATATATATATATATATATATATATATATATATATATATATATATATATATATATATATATATATACATATATATATATATATATATATATATATATATATATATATATATATATATATATATATATGTCTATATATATATATATATATATATATATATATTATATATATTCATATATATATTTATATATATATATATATATATATATATGAATTTGAAAATATTCATTGAAATTGAATTAAATGAAAATAAACTTCGAGAAAGTCAATAAAAATGAAGTTCCATGATTGAAGCTCATGACATATGTTTACTTGGAGATTAGTGAATTGGGCAAATATTAGCAAATCAACTTTTTGCCATCACCCTGGGTCACGTTTTATTTGTCAAGGTAAAAGAATAACATAGATAAGTTACGTATGTTATTCTCGTACCTTGACCAATGATCACTCAATTATTATCAATTCATTACTTGCTACAACCGACTCTAAATGATTTACTTTTTCATTCAATTACCGATGATATCTACATCTGATGACAATTGTTTCATTATTCTCCTGTGAAAGAAAATATTGTTCCTGGATGGTTTTTATGAGCCCATTACAAATGGCTGAAGGCGCCCTACTACTTTTTTCCTACTTCAAAAAGTTATAGTGACAAGTTTAGCGAAATGCAGAGAAAAAGTATAAAATACATCTTCAAACAAGCTCCACTTGTAAATTACCTGATTCTGAATAACCAGAGCAAGATTGATGATATTTCATTTTTTTTCTCAAACCAAGTATTTTTAATTCTTATTTCGATCGAGTGTACATTTTCAATCTGCACTGTTCTACAAATAGTCAAGGTTTTAATTCAATCATTACTGTTTTTAGCTTATACAAATTTAAAAATATAATTTAACTTGTGTAGAAAATTACCATCGCCCTGGCTATCGCATCAATGGCTGCATTCGTCGCTATTCCAACAACGTACGCTGACGATACAGCGACCGCAAAGAAGCAGTACATGGGCTATGGTGGCACGGGATACGGACTCGGATACGGACAGCCTCCATACGGCGCTCCACCCATAGCACCCCCATACGGACCACCCGGATATGTTGCTCCCGTCGCTCCCGGTTATGTGCCTCCAGTGGGACATCCTTACGGCCCTCCGTACGGAGGTTTAGTTCCTCCGTATCCCGGTAATTATCCAGGATATGGTGAGTTATATCCTCCACTGTATACCCCTCCTCAGTATCCACTGAACTACGGCATGTATCCGCCTCCTCCACGTCCTGGTACTTATTTTCCCAGTTATCCTGGCACAGGAGACGGGATATATCAGTATTCGGCTAAAAGTGCTCCGATGCATCAGGAGCAAGCATGAGGAAGAGCATGAGGAGCAAGCATGAGGAAGAGCATGAGGAAGAAGCAGGAGGAAGAGCATCAGGAGCAAGCATGAGGAAGAGCATGAGGAAGAAGCAGGAGGAAGAGCATGAGGAAGAAGCAGGAGGAAGGAGTGTGAAGAAGAAGCAGGAGGAAAGTGAGAGGGTGAATGATGGACAAGTTGACTTGAACGGTGATTGGGAATCAAGCATGTTCTCATTAAAATCCGGTACCGTATACAAGATGTTCAACGGTACGGTATCGAAATCACTAATATAAGAGTAGTTTCAACTGGCAGTTAAGGTTATTATCACTATAAGGTTATATATTTTATTTGTTTTCACTAACTTTCAGAATAATTTTAGCTGAGCTTTGTATAGCTGGGCCATAGTCATTAATTTTATTATATGCATGGTACGATTCAGTATTTATGCGTGATGACATTATTTTCCGTACAATTTTAAGTATTCAACTATCATTCTTTTTATACTTTTGTATGATTATATTCGTGAGCAGAACTGAAAAAAACAGCATGAATATAATAATAAGTGTGACATATTTCAATCTAATCCAATGAGTTGGGGCCTGGCTATAAGATTGTGACCATCGTGTCGAATACCATTCTCTCCTCTCAGTGTGGTTTACCGATAGATCTTGATTAGATCTGCTGAATGAAGCCGCAAGCACTGAAATGTATATGATTCAATTGTTTAAAACTCACATAAATATTGTTAATTTTGGAACCCATTGAGCTCTGCCATGTGGTTGAAGTGCATCAAACACAATTCTAATAAGGGTAGCTAAAAAACATCAATCTCAATCATAACCCGTGACCCAAAGCTTTCAATTCGGGAATGTATGATTTAATTTTAATATACTTTATAGTTTCAATTTATAATTCAGATTTGAATGGAAATCAATTGAAATTGGGAAAGTAGTTCATTATATCATGAATACTGGGGCCTAAAACGTTTTCCAATCTCTAATTCCATCTGAATACAATCATCTTAGAGATTAAGTAATAATGCGCATGGATATTTGTGGCATACGTATATCGTATGGATTCAATTCACGTCAACTGATACGATTTATGATTTTCAGCTTTCCACAATACCGGTAGCAAAGCACATGCAAACATTATCCCCATCATCTGTGTTGTGACTGCGGGAATATTATACGGATCATTCAACATGTTTTAATGGAGCACTTCATTTTTACCCCGATCATCTCTATTGTCACTGCCAAGATATTGTCCGGATCAATTCACCTCTTTTAATGAAGCACGTCATTTGTATGCACCAATTGTTCGTCAAGACTATCTAGATTCTAAACCGTGTCACCAGGATCTCATTGTAATAGATCCGAGTATAAGTGTTCATATGTGACTAAGACCCGATATTACCACGGCCAGTTAGTATTTATCTGACAGTTGGTGAAAACAAATATCATGGGTAACCATGATAACAAGTTTGAACTGTCAGATAAAGGCTAACTGGACTTGGTAATACCGGGCCTAAATGTATGAATGTGATGTAAACATGTAGATTATAGCTCATACAAATTCAGATAAAATATATATTATTCATATATGAATAGAATTATAACATAAGTTCATTAATGTATTGTTTTATAAATCAAATAGTCAAATATCAAATAGTCAAATATGATCGGCCTATTTGATAATGAAAATAAAAATCAAACTTCAACTTGACATTAATTTGTATTTGAAAATACTCTTCATGATTCATCAGATCTATTTTTTATAATCATAAATTATAACAATATACGATACCGGTACCACATCAGTTGAGAAAAAAATCAATATTTTTGCAAATTGTGATTAAACTAAATTAGTTGAACGAATTTGCATTGTGACTAAATCTCTGTTTTCTGAAAGTTGATGGAAACGAAATTCATTATTACAACGTTTACATACCTGTATTCACGAAAGAAGAAGGTTGTTCACCAACATGACAAATCTAAATATCAGTGTTCATATATATATATATACATATATATATATATATATATATATATATATATATATATATATATATATATATATATATATATATATATATATATATATATATATATATATATATATATATATATATATATATATATATATATATATATATATATATATATATATATATATGTAAATATATATATATATATATATATATATATATATATATATACATATATATATATATATATATATATATATATATATATATATATATATATATATATATATGTTTATATATATAGGCCCTATATATATATGAATATATATGAATATATATATATATATATATATATATATATGAATATACATATATATATATATATATATATATATATATATATATATATATATATATATATATATTTATATATATACATATATATGACCGTGATATTTTTTACGTATTTTATTTTGTTGTGACAAGTCTCAGGAAAAAACACCACTGCTTCTTTCAAAAGTGTAATTACCAAAGTGTTCATAATCATTTAGTTGATAGGCGACCTCTTCCTTGCGTCGATACAGGTATATCAGCTATCACATAAAATACATTTTCTGCAAATTAATACCGGTTCGTTCTTCTATCAATATGTGAAAGTGAAGTCAGCACACATTTGGTTAAAGCTTTAGTTTGTATGGCTTTAATTTAGAGTGGAACTGAGAAGAAAAATCTGATTTGAAATTCTGTTTGAGTTTTACTTCACAAGTTATACCATAATAGGCCTATATATTATCACTGTTATACAAGTTACACTGTATGAGAGTCTATATTTCATGTTACAGCCTAGTTTGATTGTATATCAGTGAATTCTTCAAGTGTTTACAGCGCTATAGTAATATATATAGTATACTATATACTATATATAGTAATATATATAATATATAATAGCGTATAGCTCGAGAGGGACACGTACGTCACATTATTGAAATAAGTAGTTAGTGCAGGTGTCAGGTTGCACCAGCGTGTTGAATGAATACATATTAACCCTTTTGAGGATTTTTTTCAGTTGGAAATTTGTGAAAAAATTTAAAATTTTTGAATATTGTGTTTTTCTAATATTAATTCGTTCATTCAACCGCAATTCTTTCGGCTATCGAAATCAGTAGAAATACATATTTCTTGAAATATATATAGAAACGAAAACAACTGTATTGTCTGCTGATTACGATTTCAAGAGACAAACACACTACGACACTACGAGTTTTCTACTTTTTTGTACTGAAAATGATTCAGAAGTGGGACTATAATATATATATATTTTTGGTGTGTTTTGGTCAAATACACTGATACAGAAAGAAAAACACAATTAAAGGTATCACAAATCAATTTCCTAAACTCATTTTCACTCACGATCGAAATTTGAAAGAACGATTAAGATCATAAAAAGATGGTATTATGAAATCACTTTGGTATAGTTTGAAGAAATGTGTTCAATTAATTATTCTCCAAGTTGGATAGCTTGATTTAGATTGGTAGAATCAGTATTGATGGCGATACCATGAAGTCATTTTTCATCACTGTGACAGATCTGTCGGAACAGCAATGATACAATGGCCTAATAACAGCTCCAAATCTATCGCTTCTGAAAATGTAACTGATTTTTCAGAAAATACATAATGATGTTAAATTATATGGTAATATATTGAACTAAGAGTGTAATTAATATGGAATTTGTATTGAATTTTAATATTGTAATGGAGTTATTTGATATAAATGACTAGTTGGTGTCACCGGATGTAGAATCTACAAACGGATTAAAAGCATTCAAAATGTTGCACACAACCTTTTTCGATCATGAAAACTTGTTGGGGTATTTTCATTTTCCCTGAATACAGTGTAGTTACATTCGGTAACATTGAGAAAATGTTCCTCACAATAAAAAAACTTTGGAAAAAAATATTTCACGGCGTATTTTTATTTTAATACAACCCTTCAATTTATTGTCAGAATACAAATATTTTACGATTTTGTTGTCGATATTCACAACAATACTTAGAGAGAGACAAGAGAAGTATTGATCAATATGAATCATATAAAATGAATAGTAATCAAAATAGTCAATAAATAGTACCTACAAATGTTTAAAAACTCAATCATGAATATCTTCAGATCATTTGGTTATCGTTCCCATTGGATTATATGTCAGAAATAAGAAAAACATGTTCTAAAAACGAAATAAAATTAATATTAATAATTCCAACTGATTTAAATAGTTTTCTTATGAACTTGCACGATCGAAATGTTTACTGCAGTTTCTTAATCAATATGCACACAAGTTGTCTATAGTTACTCCCACAGCTGGATACTGTGATATCAGCATAATATTGACTCTACATTCATCACGTCCATCACATATCCTTAACCTCACCGAGACAAAAACTCTCCTGTCTATAGTATATACTGCAACCACCAAGCTACAGGTATGTATTTATTTACCTCATTTATTATTGTTTGTATCACAGTGAAAATACACTGTCTCACAGGTAGGTGTGGCAATGTTCGTGATTTCATCCTTATAATATATCAATGAGAATTTTCATGATAATTTTGAAAATATTGTGAATTTTCGAAACCTCTAATTATTTGAACACTTATTTGATTCCATTTGAATGATTTGTTATTAAATTTAAGTGACTTTTTTGGAGCAAGATTTGAAATGTCATTTCAGGCTATAAGACTTCACGCCAATTTGAACATTTTCGTTGGAATCAACAACTGGTATCAACTAAAAATGATAGCAAATGTGGCTCCGGTACGAATTATTGCGGGCAGAAGTCGAGACGGAATCCGCTGCAGACATTGCAGTGGGATAGAAACCCTTGCCCACGTTCTCGGCTTCTGCTCTCAAGAAGAATCATTACGGAATACAAGACATCACAAATTAGGACCCGTATTGCTGACGCCTTCAGAGAAACAAATCTATACGAGGTGTATGAAGAGGTTGCGTGCGTTGCACTACAAGGGAGCACCAAGAGAATAGACATTATCGTCATAAATAGGAAGATTAAAACCGCCTATAAACTAGATCCTACAATCCGCTTCGAAAAATCCAGGCAACAGCCTGAAGAGGTCAACAGAGAGAAACAAAACCTCTACGAGCCTACTGTTGACTTCTTCAAAAGCAAATACGACCTCCTCAACATCGAGGTCATTGGGCTGTTCAATGAAGCGCGAGGTACCATACCGAATTTTTTTAATGAATTTGGATTAGGGTTCAAGCTGAAGAAAGAACTTGTTTTTGAAATTGTAATTTCAGCTTATAGAGGTTCAATTAATATTCTAAGAAATCATCTTTCCCATTTTCAATTCTTTTTGTAATAATTAATTTTCTTTTTTTAAATATTTTTATTTCTTGTAAGAACCTCAAATATTATCACCTTCATTGGTTTTCCTCACTTATAGTCTCAATTTTCATCATTAGTTCAATATTTTAGGCATACTGTTATTATTACTTATTTCAATTCTTAATTTTTCACTTACTTTTTTCGCTTATTTAACTATATTTCATTTCTATATTATATCTTTTTTTTAAGGCGTTTTATTTACATGTTATATTAGTACATTATTATAATAACGTAGACCCACAAAGTCACATAGGATTTGACTTGTCTGTGGGTCTACACACTGTTAACATATTACATATATGGTCATTAACTATGGTATTATACGACCATAACTTGGTGATAAATTCTAGCAAAACTCAAATTATCCATATTTGTTCCCCATTCAATGAATTCACAACTGCAATCTGAATCTGTTGATATCATTTATCATAATTATAGCTGTCTTCACAATTCAATAGGACTAAGTGAGCTGAGGTGTAATTCTTGTACTGATAAAATAAATGTTGTGGACAGTCACGTATATTTGGGTATCACAATTGATAAATATTTCACTTGGAATTGGATCATATAGACAGCTTGTGTAAAAGATTACGGGCTTGTGCTCTTCAATTATTTAATCTAAAATTTGTTTTACCATCTCATGTAAATCGTTTAATATATACTGCTATGGCTGAGTCTCTGATTTCGTACGGCTTACTTGCATGGGGCAATGCTCCATCCAACTATTTTAATAAAATAGCTTCACTTCAAAATAATATGATCATTTCTATTGCACCACTTGATTTAAAATTGATATTGAATAATAAAATTGAATCTCTGTATCAATATTATATGCTACTGCCTGTACAAAGTCTATTCTTGTCTAAATTTATAACAAAGTTTTATTTTTCAGATGATTTCAAAATTCTCTATACAAACACCTCAAACACCAGATAAAATAACTTAATTAGCTAAGTAATTCCCCGCTATAATAATAGGCATGGTAAAAGGCGGTTGATGTACGCAATTCCATTCATTTTTAATTCTGTTCCTCAACATCTATTGAAACTTCAAAACTTAAGTTCTGTCAAAAAAGGAAATTAAGTAGTGGCTTTTAGACTCCTTGAGTGGTACTCTATAATTATTTGTAAATTTATTTTTTCGTCACTTAAATTCGTATCCACCATTATCCTATTTTTCCCATTATTCTATTTTTCTAATTTAATTAAGCGCAATGTTATTTTTTATATATAAATGTAGTGTTTTCTTTCTTCGTTTTATTATTCTCTGTATAATCCACAGATATGCCTTGTGCTAGGCTTTGTGGACAAGTGAACCTGATGTTTTATGTAAATGAATGATGATAATAATAAACAACCTATATCATAAAATAAACATCTGGAAAGCTACGCGGAATAAGAATAAAAACAGTTGAATGTGTAAATATATATGTTTCCCTTTGAACAATGCAATTGAAAAAGTGAATAGGCTAAATAAGTGACTAAGGAAATGAAGCATTATCATATGCATTAGCATTATCAATATCAATAATTGTATTTTATATTGATTATTATCCTATACACTTCTTATAAGCCAGGGATCAATGAAGGTTGTTTATATCATCCACGTTTGTAGAAGGAAAGTTAGCCACTATAAGGTTATATTTAAAATTGGAATTATAATTTTATTTATTTCTACTTTGGAGCATATTACATAATTTATTGTTATTTTATACATTGATAATGTATAGGCCTTTGGTGACTGAAGAGTATGTAATTCGTTTAATGCTCTATTGGTCACCAGATATAGCTCACACCGATAGCTGATGAGTAAGGATATATTTTTTTTTCATTTAAACAAAATTGTATTTCCTCCAATAATGGTAGTACAATGCATATTGATAATAACAATTTAATGGTACATGATAGAATAATAATACACAGGTAAATGAAAGAACCTTTTTAAATAAATAGAGAGAAGCCCGCATAAGAGTAATAAGCTCTTTTGTGCGGGCTACATCCAAAAACAAGCTTTTGACGGTTCGTAAACACAAATAATCAAAATAAGTATTGGCTCTCTTGGGCAAAAATTACCTTGTGATGCCAATTTAACGGAAAATTTCAATTTGAATAATAAAGGGATATGAGGATATACAATTGCATACACACATACATACACATATACACATACACACATACATACACATATACACATACACACATACATACACATATACACATACACACATATGCATATATAGATATATATACATATACATAATGAACACAATATCAATTAGAAACAAAAAACAATATTTGTATGCCCATAATATTTCAAATGAATTGAATTAAAAATAAATATAGTTCTTACATACATCTCGGCCTTGTTCAGATATCCATTCTTTAATTCTGAATTTGAAGCTTATTAAATTCGGTAGTGGAATCGACTTTATTTTGAAAGCAAAGAATTGTATATCCTGGGACCTAAGAAATACAAATGTTGTTGACCTCTCTGTTTTGTCCTACGAATTGTTAATAGATTATTGGAGCTATCGTGTTTATACCTAGTATTTATTATGTGTTTCAGAAATAGGAAGATGTGGTTTGAATATATGTGAATATTTATGTAGAAATAATCTTGCCTAATAATGCTAATAGTGTGGTCTAGCTATCTATCAAATCATTCAGAAGCTTTCATATTTTTCGGTTTGATTTTCTTCTCAGTATATTTTATCTCTGTTTTATCTATAAGACCATGACAATTCCCAGCCTGGGAAGATATGTCGCAGCTCATCATTCCTGCAACGTACCAGGGAAGAAGCGAGGGTTCGAAGATCTTCATCCCTCACTTCAACTCGGCCCCACACAGGACGCCACTTCTTCCTGGGTCAAACAACCCGGCTGTAGAAACAATCTCCCTAAAGACTTCATGGATGCTTTACCCCCCAAAATAAACATATTTAATTAGACGAGCTTTAGCGAGGATTCAATTTGACATACTAAAATTGGTGTTCGTTTATATGTTTTTTTAATGTTTTTTTATGTTTTTTTATGTTTTTATTTTGGTTCTCCACAGGTCCAACGGCTACAATTATCAACTTCAAACTTTTTTCCATTATGGTTCCTCATCTTACTTAGATCTGTATAGTTTTGTGGCATTATCGGATGTTAACTTTTTTTTTAATGATTTTTAGAAATTGCAAAAATACCCATTAGAATAGCATAGCGGAAAAAAAAGAAAATATTTTTATTTAAAAAAAAAAATGAAATTTTGAGTGAAGTTGAGTTACATACTGATACACATTTCTGGAAACTTTCAGCTTGTTCGGGTGAGCCATTTTGAAAACAAAACATAAAATGTGCCAAATTGATCCCACTCGAAGCAGTTTTTACCCATTTCAAACTTAAATGTCACCCAATTGGCGAATGTAGGCAAAAGTTTGGCAAATAAGTCGACATACTATTACTATCCGCTCGTCCAGCAACGCATGTATGGCGTTTTCCTAGTGAAACTATCAATTCTGCTGTATAACCCTATATATATTATGACTTTATATTGTTAATAACTTGGCCCAATCATATAGCTTATATCTATTCTACTGTGCATCCATGCAGGCTTCTCATGTTACTCTGTTATTTCTTATATTATCATGTATTTTCCCGTGCATATCTATCATCATCACTTTTATTTTCAACAGTCAAGTTTTTTATTCTATTACCATATTATTGTATAATCCATTTTCACTTTCGCAAATTAAATTCCCAAATTCAGAGTAAGCTGGACCTTCATAGTCATGGATCGTCAAGATAAACAACCATCACGAATGAATGATTTTATTCTTCTATGAAAAATATTTATTCCATCTATATCATTCTAGACCCAGTAGTAAGTATAATAATTTTCCAAGTTATCTATAAAAATTATTGAAAAATGGCACATTTGATTCATAGTCTGGAACAACAGACCAAACCGGCACAGTAGCTGAGTGGTTAGCTCACTTGCTTCGTGTGATCCGGGAGGTGAAGGGACATATCGGACCCGGTTCGATCCCCGCCACCGTCCATCTTTACAGGGGTTTTTCGTGGTTTCCCTCTGTAGTCTAGGCTAATGCCGGGATGGTTCCCACAATATAGGCCATGACCGCTTCCTTCCCACTATCCTTCCCACTACCCATAAAAACCTTCATCTCACCATCCCATCATCTCAGTAATCATTCATCCGACGCCAATAGATCTTAGTAATCATTACAGTGCGTCGTTAAAACCCAATATTTATATATATATATATATATATATATATATATATATATATATATATATATATATATATATATATATATATATAACAACAGACCAAAAATAGAAATTAATTAATTAGAATAACAGCTTGAGGCAATGTAAAACAATAGCTGAAACTTTGTTTAGTAGACCTACCATTTGTTTAATCAAATTCCTAGTAAACAATTAAAGTTTAGTGCCTGAAGAAACCATCCATCCCGAAGACGACTTTGTTGTTTTTGTGATGTGAAGATGAGTCGTAAGACAACATTGATGTTTTATCTGTAATTTGAATTTCGTGTACGGAACCAAGACAATACATTTCACTGTAAATATTGAATAATTATTCTGTCTTAAAAGACTGAGGAGTGTCGTCTTACCTGATTATTTTATTCACACTTCTAGTTCCAGTGGATATGAAACTTTCGAGAAGTGAACTTGTAAATAGATCATTCATGAATAATTGTGTGAGGTTTGAATATGGAGGGCATTATGACGGGCTTGAAGCATAAGTAAAAGTCTGTTTCTGTTGTTTGATACCTGATTACCTATGCAATATAACATGGTCAACTGGTTTGACCAGATAGCAAAGATACTTTTACTAATGTTTCAAACTGAACATACAATATAACTTGGATATAAGTGTGTATAGCCAAAATACTTATTTTGTATTCCGATCTTTTATTATTATTTTGTCAAGAAGATATACAAGACTCTTATTAAAAACGTAAAAAATCCCAGTCTCCTGAATATAACGATTCAGCGTGGTAACCACTGGTCCACTCGTTGAAGTCATGATGGTCGACCATGGCGGGAATCGAACCTCGGTCACTTGAATGACGGTCCAGCGTACTAGCCACTTGTCCACCCTTCTCTATCAGGATGGTCGACATGGAGAGCATCGAGCCCCAGTCTTCTGAATGACGGTTTAACGTGCTAGCTTCTGGTTCACGAGTTGTGTTTTTTTTTCAGTGAGCACTGCACAGGTTATACGGTTTGACTGATCAACATGAAACTTACTCTGGACACGCGGACTCATTCAACTTATGGCTTCTCATTTTTGTGGCCAAATCGGTTCGATCAATTTTTAAAAACACAACCACGAATTTTCTGAAAAAAAAACGTGAGATTATTAGGCTGAGTGGAAAAAAATGAAAAATAGAATCTTTCTAAAAATATTCAAATTTCCACTGAATGTGAACACGTAATAGATAGGCATACACATTATTCCAAAGTTAGAATCAAAAGATTTTATATGATTCAAGAATTTTCTATAACCATTCAAAGTTATTGCTAACTTTTGTGGCTGCCAAAGTATTTAATCTGTGGAAAATATAATTAGTTTTATTCATATTCGAATTAATTCTAAACCACATGCATATTGACTATTTTATATTGGCATTGTTGACACGTTTCGAGCGGATGAAAGAATACATTAATTACAACGTGACAATTGAACACAAATATAAACTCCATGTAACGGTGAGACGGTCTTAATTTACATTTTCATGCAACAAATGTGCGCCCTTGTGGTGCCCCCCGTCCAAACGGTCCTATCTTTCATCCATAGCCTTAATTAAGGAACAATGATTTTGTATCAAGTTCCGATGTTATTAGAAAAAAAAATCACTGCTTGTTGACGTTTTATGTCACTTGCGTTCACATTAACATAAACGATCTGGATACTAACGAAAGTGGAAATATCATTTTTTTTGTAACTGTAACGCTCGATATTTTTCCATCGATTTTTACCTCACAAAGTACCGTTAGATACAAATAACATTCAACATCATAGCTAATGTTTATTATGGGTCTACAGTATTTCATGAGATACATCTCTGAATGTTGTAAAGCAGCTATAGTTCCACTGCAATATATTCAGATAGAAAGCCACTACGATAGTTATATGTTACGTTGATACTGAAGATGTTACGCTGTGGATGAGTCTCCTTCAATACGTGTAGCGTTCTGCCATATAATTTTATAATTCTATATGCCATAATATGTTACACTTGTATCCGAGAAAGGAGAAGGTTGTCTACCAGGAAGATAATTGTGAAAATACTCCAGGATTATTGTAGAAAAATTAAGTGTATGTTTAACTCCCTTAAATTAACGTTCAAGCTATCATTATCTCACAGGAATGACAAAGTTAGGAATCTTGGTGAGATTTTGTTGAATGTGCCGAACAATTGGATGAGCGTGAGTGAAGACTCAATTGAACTGTAATCGGAACAACACGTGTTTATTTGTTTGTTTTTGTGCGAGCTCCACAGGTCAAAGGAATTAGAACAAATGTTGATGAAACTTGGCTTGCACATATCTCATTACCTAACTCGATACTGCATATAGTTTCTGAGATGCGATCGGTAGAACCACTTTCAAGAAAAACTGTTTCAAAATTTTGAAGACCCCCATCAGAATAATCTAGATGAGAAGATGTAGAAAAAAATTCTTCCAATACATTCAATTTTTCCAGGAATTTCAGTACATGAATAAGTAATTTTCAAAATATTTTCAGTCTCTGCTGACCGAGGCATTATAAGTTGACGCCGTTAAATATTTAACGTTTTTGAAAGATGTAGCTTTGTTTCCAATAGTATTTTTGCTCTGCACTATCATGACCTTCGAGGAGAACCCAACCTTGGCGTAATATTTTCAATGTCGAAGTAGAATTTAGAAATCGTAATGGCTTTCCGTCTGAACATATATTGTAGTGAAACTGCTTCACACTATTCGGAGAAGTATCTTATAATATATTGTCGATCCAAAATGAATACTCACGATATGTTACGTGTTATTCGTTTGTAACGGTATGCGGTGGGATGAAAATCGATGCCAAAATATCGGTTGTAATTCTTACATATACGAATGACCTTTACACCATCGTTATCATAGAATTCAAGGTATTATTATTGTCGATAAATAATGTCTGCACACACGATGTATGTGCTAATTTCGTATCTAGCGCCGATGAAATGTTATGATCATTTATATCAGTGAAATCCATAGACATTTTAATATATAGACTACATTAGCTGCAAAATGTAGCATGGGCAGCATCGATAAGGAGTGAAGCCAACAATCCAACATAGCTTGCCTGACCGGAGGGGAAATACCATGGGTGAATTGCAGAGACGGAGTTTAAACCCCGGCCTACCTTAGACGCCGTCTGAATGAGAAATTGCATTGTAAGTGCAATGCATTTTCTTACATAAACTCCGTCTCTGCAATCCACCCCATGTCTCTCGGAGATAGCAAAGCAGACTAGCTATAATATAGCGTTATACACAGTGATCACCGCACAACACTTATTCTCAGAGGATTACAAATTCAAAAACGTGGGTGTAGGTCACACGAAAAGACGTGTAAATATATGCTGATTATCATAGACCATATTTTTCAGTAGAATTGCCACATCAGTCATCACAATCAATTAATGAATCAATTCTTTGGTCTAGCTCGGAGCTTCACCATTAGGATAACGTGTGACGAAATATTCCCAGTCAGGCTGGAATCACCGAAGAACGCGATTTACTTTCACCCCGCAGACCACGTGCCTCCAAGCATGTTGGCTCCATCCATGCGCTCTCTAATAATTTTAAGCTCTTTGGTGAAAACTGTTTGCTCTTAGAATACTGAGGACGCCTTAAAATAGCACAGATATGCAAATATAATTGTGGTATTTGCGTTTGTTACGTTGGTTGACTACCCTCTTCTCTAGTGTATACAAAAGCCAATGATATTAAACGTTGAACAAATGTTGTGTCAAATCATGCGATTGCCATTGCACCTGATGTTACACTTCAATGTTGATTTCATTGTTCAATGGTGAGGTTAAGTTCAATGTGTACTCAAACATTTGGCCATCCAGTGTATTATCTCAACTAGAATAGTGTGTTTGTGGTGCACCGTTCGAATGATTCTACGTTCCATCGTTAGCATTAATTAGGGATCAATGATTTTGTATCAAGTTTCGATGTTGATAGAAAAGGGGATAGTGTTCACATTGTTATAGGATCACTCGAGTCTTTCTCAAGCCAGTTGTGTCTGTTATGTGTTCAACATTACATGTTATTTCTGTTTCATATGTATAGCAATATGTTATTTCTTCTACGCAATAACTGTTCTAACTGGTGATTGGATGAGCGTAAACGAAAACTCAATTTTAGATTACATTTGAAAAAACGATATACATATTTCTTTATTATTTGTTCACACTATACTCAGGTCAAACGAATAACCATATAGCCATATCCCCCCCCCCCCCCCCCCCAGTCAGATCAAAGCTCAAAACATGAAGAAAAAAATGGAAACAGCATATAATCACGAAACGAGCATTTCAAAAGCTCACTTTGCATAGCCGTAATTTCAATGATCTGAATTTATTATACGCAAGCAAAGCAAATTTCGTTGAAATATTGAAAATGATATTACGATTTTAAATCGGTGAATCGTTGTTCTACACAATGGCTTATATACCTACTTCTCTATAAAAGAACAGCAGGGATAGTGATCGCAAATTAGAGGCCGACATAATACTATATACTAAAGGCAACTGCAATAGGTTGACCTTTAAACGCTGCAAGTACACTGCTAGCTGAGCCAAAGGAGTTGTAGGGAGTGAGTTGTGTATAGTTATTCTGAAAATTTCTCAAAATCTATCTGATTTATTGTTAAATGAGAGTTGGAAGATGAGAATACCATGGACGAATATCATGTGGACCGGTGAATGTGAGAAGTTAGACACGATTTGGTCCGACTGGGATTCACCGCTTATACGCTCAACCGAATTGCATAGAATATGAATGGACTTTTCATAAATAAGTCAATGATTCAGTTTCATCAATGCAATTGTATGCAATAATTTTTGGAAAATATCAATGAGTTGTGGTATCTGAAATGACAAGGCTATATGTACCTACTGGAAAATCAATTTTTATTGGTTGCATTCTGATTATTGAATTTATGTGATGCATTAACTTTGTACTGACACATCCATCATCTGGTTGAATCAATTATGCACAAAGATATTGTATTATTACATTCAATTTCATCCGATATTCTGTAATACGGGTAATAATTGACATACAATCATATCAAAATATCAAGGTATCAACTGGACAATATTATTATATTATATTATTAGGCCTACATTCCATTCAATACTCTGTAATTCAAGTATTAATTGACAGGCAATCATGTCAAACATGAAGGTATTAACTGGACAATATGCACATCGATGATCATCCTCATATCCTTCTATTGTTTCACTATAATTCTACTTCATGACTAAATGGAGAGATCAGAAACTTGGTGAACGCAATATGACATCATAAATCCTCGAATAACCTTTTTTTTTTTCTTTTTTTTTTTTTATCTGATAAATGAACATTTTTACAACGCATGTTTCAGTCTTAGAGTGTCCACAAAACCCATTGAGGGTTTACCTGTGGAATGAGTAATAATAGCATATACTAGTATATATAGCATCTTCGATAATACTAGCAATTATCTACAAAAACACGGATTAATTGGAAAAAATACAAGTGAACAAAATAAAATACAATAAAAATAAACACAATACCACACAAATACAATTCAAGTAAACAAGCTACAATGAAAATTAATGATAAATACACCACAATAACAACAATGAATAATAACCTTTGAAACAAAATACACATAATACATCTTCAGCATAATAATTCAGGTCCTGATTTGATCATTTGTTTTATTTATTTATTAATTTTATAAATTTTATGTTCCGTCATTGAATTATTTTATGGAACCTAATAATAATAATAATAATAATAATAATAATAATACGAGGACTAATAATAGACGAGGAATAATATATGACTATATAATAATAAAATATATATATATATATATATATATATATATATATATATATATATATATTCATAAATATATATATATAATATACATATAATATAAATAAATATATATATATAATAATAATAATAAAATGACGAGGAATAATAGACGAGGAGCAGTTTCACGTTGGAAATGATGAGAATATTGAAAATATGACTGAAGGCGAATGTTATAAATATTTGGGATTCGTTCAATCACGACAGATAGATAATAAAACTATCAGGAAAAATCTCACATCCAAATTTGTAAGCAGAGTAAAAGAAATATTGAAAACAAGCCTCAATGGAAGAAATATGATTAAAGCTATAAATACATACGCTATACCCATACTGACTTATTCTTTTGGAGTAATAAACTGGTCTCACACGGAAATACAGTCTTTGGAAACTAAAGTGAGAGTGTTGATGACAAAATTTAGAAAACATCATCCCAAATCTGCGGTGGAAAGGATATCACTTCCGCGTATTGAAGGAGGTAGAGGACTCGTTGATCTTTCCAACATGAGATACAAACAAATAGATACGCTACGAAAATATTTCTACTCCAAGGAGACAGTTTTACATACAGCGATTGTTGCTGCTGATAAGAATATCACACCACTCAATCTCAATGAAAGGGAGATCGAACCGAGTGAAAAAATAATCGGCACCGGCCAGAAAAATGAAGATTGGGGTAGTAAAGTACTGCATGGGCGACATCTCTACCAGTTGAATCAACAACACGTAGATAAGACTGCATCGAACAAGTGGCTGACAGTTGGTGGGTTGTTTGGGGAAACAGAAGGATTTATGTGTGCCATTCAGGACCAAGTTATCAATACCAGAAATTACAACAAATTCATCATTAAGAACAAAGATATTATAGATGACACATGCAGACAATGTCACATCACAGCAGAAACTGTAGACCACATTATTGGAGGCTGCAAAATGTTATGTCAGACTGATTATTTGCATAGGCATAATCAGGTAGCAAATATTGTTCACCAGAAAATTGCATATAAGTATCACTTTACTGACGCTCTCACACCATATTATAAATATAATCCGAGCTCTATATTGGAAAACGAACGCTGTAAGTTGTATTATCACCGAGCTATTATCACGGACAAAACTATACACTACAATAGACCTGATATCGTCCACATCGACAAAATGGCAAAAGTTGGTTGTGTGATTGATATAGCTGTACCACTAAGTCAGAACCTAATGAAAACTCATGAAGAAAAAATTGCTAAATATGTTGAGCTTTCTCAAGAATTGAAAGAACTGTATGGGCTGAAGAGAGTGACCATAGTTCCTGTAATAATCTCGGCAACTGGAGTGATACCAACCGGAATCCATAAAAGTATAAAAACTCTTGATATTTTAGATAATACATTCATCGAAATGCAGAAAGCGGTCATATTGAACTCTTGTCGCATTGTAAGAAAATTTTTGAATATCCATTGAAGTAATTCATTGTATTTATTATTGTAATTGAATATAAGTTCAGTGGCAGTTTGGTACGCATGTGTACCCGCTCCATTGAACCTTCCACCGGGAAACCGAGAATTGATTAAATAAAAACAATTAATAATAATAATTCTTTTTACTGTCCCAAAGATCCCAAGGATATACAGACAGTCATGATGTTATTATATACAGTTATTACATGCACATATATATATATATATATATATATATATATATATATATTTTGAATACATATTAACATTAAAAATAACATTTAAAATAACATTGGAAAAAAAACAGTTGGAGTACACTCATAATGATAATCGATCATTATATATGGGAAAAATACAAACACTGATTACAGACAATAATCTCTATATGAGTAAAAACACTTGTCTATTAAGTATGTCTTGAGGCATTTTCTGAACTCATCACCTTTTTTCTTTTTTAAGAAAAGCGGAAGTGCATTTAAAAATTTTGAGCCTATCTGAACGGGATCTTTCAGATATATATTATTTAAAATAATATATGAATATAAATATATATATATATATATATATATATATATATATATATATATATATATATATATATATATATATATATATATATATGCAATCTGTTGGTAGTGTCGTAGTCAGTGAAGCAATTATATTAAAAAATGTATTCAACAATATGGCTGGCTACCTCATTGAACTAGAAAGTGAAAGTAGGCCCTATTATCAAATCGATCAAAATAATGCTATACAAATAACTTTGAAAAATAGCAAACTTAAAACGTGTTCATAATTTACTGGCCTGTTTATACTCATGCTCTAAACAATGAAAAATATGTATTCGACTGTTTGTAAAAATCTTGATCTTTAGACCAGAAATATTTGATCTAGGTCACTTAACGTCTAGTGATACGTGTGCGTTATTAATCGGCCACCCAGATATGCATCTCGAGTTTGCCTGGTTGGAGATTTCGAAAATTCCCCTCATTAAGCAACTCACATGATTGGTTGATAATATGTTTTGTGACGTCAAGGAGGCAAGAAAAAGACAGAAAACGGCAGTTCGTATTTTAATGAGCAATAAAATTAATGAATAAAACAAAAATTCAGTCCAACCATACTGAATCACGAACCTTAACTAACCCTAGATCAAGCTCTACTAACCGTACGATGCATCATGATGTTTTGTTCTCCAAGAACTAGGAACAAATACAAGAATTGACCATTGTAGATGGGCGTGACTTATACGAAGCAGGGGAAATTTTAGATACCTTGATTGGTTATTTCCCTATTTTCCCCTGCTTCACTGTCTACTTGATTGGTTTTTATATTGTGTGACATCACAAGGGCGGACGATCTACATCGGTCAATTAGATCTCCTTGATCCTCGGTCTCCTTTGATGTGCGACCACTCATCAGCTTCTTTTCTTTTCCTGAATAGAGGTGTATATTCAAATAATGAAGAAAATGCGTTTCAAATATATTTTACCAATGGAAAATTACTATTAATTCCTAATCATCTATTGGGATTATCTGCCACAACATTTTCCGTAATGACTTGTGAAACAAATTGGCTTTTGTGTATCAATAAATATGAACGTATGAACGGGTTCCAAGTTGATATGATTAGACGAGCTGTAGCGAGGATTCAATTTGACATACTGAAAAAAATTGGTGTTCGTGCTTATGTTGTTTTTTATGTTTTTTCGTCGGTTCTCCACAGGTCAAACGGCTACAGCTATCAACTTCAAACTTTTTTTGTTATGGTTCCTCATCTAACTTAGATCTGTATTGTTTTGTGGCATTATCGGGTGGTAACTTTCATTTTTATGAATTTTAGAAATTTCAAAAATACTCATTAGAATAACACGGCGGAAAAAAATGAAAATATTTTTATTTTCCAAAAAAATGAAATTTTGTGTGAAGTTGAATTACATCTTGATACACATCTCTGGAAATTGGCAGCTTGATCGGGTCAATCATTTTGAAGAAAAAACATTAAATTTGCTAAATTGGTACCACTCGAAGCAGTTTTTACCCATTTCTAACGTAAATGTCACCCAATTGGCGAATGTAGGCAAAAGTTTGGCCATAAAAGTCGGCATACTATTACTATCCGCTCGTCTAATATCGCATATATGGCGTTTTTCTAGTGTACAAAAATAGTACTGATATGAATAAACTTTCCCTTTGGGGTACACAGAAGAAGCCTCCCCGAAGATTGTTGAAAGACAAGAAAATCGTAATCACAATCGGACGTGGGCCTACCCTGGAAACGTTGAGCATAACGCGCAACGGACTATCCCTCTAACACCGGAACCGGACACAGAAAATAATTGAGTAACTTTCCCTTTTATATATTCATGAAGAGAATTGATTTTGTGAAAATTCAAGGAGAAGAGGTAAAAGAGGTTACTACTAATGTGCTAGCTATAATGCTAATAAATTCTTGGATGACATGTTGTAAATTTAGGTTGTGAAACATATCATGATGCCAGTTGTGTATTTACTGTCCAATTTATTATTAGACGAGCTTTAGCGAGGATTCAATTTGACATACTGAAAAAAATTGGTGTTCGTTTTTATGTTTTTTTTTTTTTAGTATGTTTTTTTGTCGGTTCTCCACAGGTCAAACGGCTACAGCTATCAACTTCAAACTTTTTTTGTTATGGTTCCTCATCTAACTTAGATCTGTATTGTTCTGTGGCATTATCGGGTGGTAACTTCTTTTTTATGAATTTTAGAAATTTCAAAAATACCCATTAGAGTAACACAGCGCGGAAAAAAAGGAAATGTTTTTATTTAAAAAAAAAAGGGTCAGCTGTTTTGAAGAAAAAACATAAAACGTGCTAAATTGGTACCACTCGAAGCAGTTTTTACCCATTTCATAACTCAAATGTGACAATGTCACCCAATTGGCGGATGTGGGCAAAAGTTTGGCAAAAAATCGACTTACTATTACAATTCGCTCGTCTAACAACGCATATATGGCGTTTTCCTAGTAAGTTATAACTCCAACAAATAGACCATTCCTTTGAGATGGTTAATCGATACAAATACAAATTAGAAAACAAATACAGAGGTTCATCAGCGTCTCGAGCTGCCTTTTATAGTACATCCGACTGGAAAAGAATGGATCACCAAAATACCGTAAAATGTTGGTCAACAAGACAATCAAATGATTTCTTATTGTGATTATTGAATAAATCTCTCCATCGTTTGGTCAGCAGAGTCGAAAGTAATTTTGAAACGACGATGAAATTCAAGTTGAGTTATATTGAACAATTATATTCGTGAATAGAAGTGACATCGGAAACAACTATCATGTTTTTCTCGCCAAAGTTACCAAAGAAATATTAGCATGCCATTTTGACTTCATTTTTGTGAAAAATCCACTATTTTTCCCCTTAGGATGAGTTTCATTCAAAAATGATAATGAGTTTGATTCATTTTCGTATACTTCTATTGATAATATATGATCTCCACCCACAATGAAATGACTTTTTCTTTTGAAACGTATTACTGTTAATATATTATAATGTCTGTTGAATATTAAAAACGCATGGAATTTGAAGGTTGCATGTCAAATGATGGAGAAATCTCGAATATTTGAATAAATATATCTCAGAATTTAGCCAGTATAACTTAACTCATGTATTGACTGAATCCTAATAGAATAACTTGGTTGTAGTTTGGTCACAAATTCACCTTGAAATTCAAATTACATCTAAATTAAGATTTGGAAACAATGATTGTACATCATGATTCAGTTGTTAATAAAAAATAATAGTTTAATTTCATTATAGTATAATCATTAACCAAGCGCTTCAATTAACATAAAAAATTGTATTAATCGCTGACCACCGAATACCGGTTACCCTCGAACCATTATTATATGATGAATGATCAGTTTTTATTGACTACAGTTTCCAGAAGTCAGATTTGAATGATTCAATTAAATCATCACGACTCTCAATTTATTATCTCCAACATTTGTTACAAACCGTTTAATGAATATTAAAAAGGAGTTCTATAATACGATATAGGAAATTGTCAGTTTCTGTGTCTGGTGGTGGTGCCGTGAATTGGAAACACGGTACCTCCACTAAAACTGTTGAATGAATGTTGATTTAAAAGGCGCGAGACAGTTTGCGCCACTGTTAATTTATATTACATTGATTCTGATGTTGCTTAGCAACCTCTTAAATAGCTAGATTATAAGGGGGTACGAATCAGCGGAGATTGTCAACTGTACTAAAAATCAACTGTCCTAAAACTCGACTGACTTACCTCAAAATTAAACGACTGTATTGAGAATTGACTGTACTAAAAACTAAGAGTCATAAAAGCCGACTAACCCAATTGAGTATATTTCTTGAGCAACTTCTACAGAAGTAAAATTAGGGGGTAAGATCCACCCCTTCACGAATTATCATCGCCCATCAAACGTTTTATAGGATTTTTAATGATGGTCGAGGTTAGGTGAGTAAGATGTGTGTCAAATGAAATTTGTGTAGGAAAGGAGCCAATCCTCCTACTTCAGCATCTGTGCAGTTTGCTCAAAAATTAGAAGTTTAGGTCAGTTGGATTTTAAGACAGTCGAGTAATTAGAACAGTCAAATTTTGGGATAGTTTGTTTTCAGTAAAGTTGGTATCTTCTCCGGATCAGCGGTTGATCATGAGACTATGAACGGATTATGTGTGGAAAAAGATTGAAACTCATGCTTTATGCGCGACACGAACCCACGCCCAAAGTTCGCCCACGCCCACGCTCCAGTTTCTCAAGTAGTACGTCATTTGACTGAGCTTCGGAGAATGGTTCATTTGTATCTCAAGATCCATATTAAAATGATGACTATATTGTGATAAATCCAAGACCAGAAGATAATTAGAAGGTCAAGATAATAAGGAAATATAATATTGAAAAGATTGAAGAATTTTTCTCTCCAATGTGAGTGTTTAAATTGTTGAATATTTCGGAAATTATCACCTTGAGATATATTGTTTTTTAATTAGTTTTTCTTATTATTAATTATGTTCCGAGGTGGTTTGGTCACCCTTATGGTGTCCCGTCCAAACAATTCTACCTTTCATCCAGAGCCTAATTTGAGAGCAATAATTTTGTACCCGGCTTCGATGCTTATAAGACGTGGCATACAGGTCAGCAAAAGTAATCAATCAACTTGAAAATTTTTCTGAACAATAATGTCATACCAGAATAGCAATTGTGATGTTTTTCTAAGCTGAATCGGTTTCACGGTTATTTGTTGATATTGATGATGATGTTGATGTTGATGTTGACACTGTTACATCGAGTTTGAAGAAATCTGGATAACTCGTTCTTGAGAAGACCAATTATTATATTGAAAAAAGGACTAATATTGAGACTAAAATTTACCAAACCAAACTATTCTCTTTGCCACAGTCAAACCACGCGAACTGACAATCAAACAACACAATACACCGCCACAACACAAGAAAAAATACAGATCTACACACATATTCACGAAATCTTCAACTCACTAACACAAACCCGACATATCAAGGAGCAGAGCTTTTCAACTCTCTACCGCAACACATAAATGAGAAAAGAAGTACAACACAATTCAAAAAAGAAGTAAGAAGACATCTTATATAGATACGATGCTATACTCAGTTTCTGAGTATCTTCTGAGGTTCTAACTACTAATTATGTAATTTACCTGTTTACTATAGTTTATTGTATTTTTCTATTTTGTATTTGGTATTGTTCTTTTTTTTTTTTTTGAAACTGACATATTCTATATCATATGTATTATGTCCCACAGAATAAAAGAATCATTATTATTATTGTTATTTTTTATATGTAAATATAGTGTTTTCTTTCTTAATTATTATTATTCTCTGTCTTATCCACAGATAAGCCTTGTGCTAGGCTTTGTGTAAAAAGTGATCCTAATGTTTCATGTAAATGAATGATAAATAAACAACCTTTACTACTGAAAAAAAAAAAAAAATTAATAATTATTTGATGTGAGTTCGCTAGCTAAACATGACTTTCAGATATTATTTATTCATGTAAAAGAAGATGAGTTCTTTACAGAGAGTATTATTACTCTATTCCACAGGCAAACCCTCAATGGGTTTTGTGGACACTCAAGAGTGGAGAATGTCGTAATAATGTACATTTATTGGATGGAAATAGAAAAAAATACATATTATTATTGAAGTTTGTGAATGAAAATCTCAAGGTTGCAACGTTAAGAGTTATAAGAATGAAATTACTTGACTAATCGAATATGGAAGGCTCAGTTATAGGAAAACCAATCTGTGAATAATTTTTGAGTACATTCCATATAAATATATAGCACATCTTACAACGCATATACTGCGTTTTCCTTAATAAAGTTCAACCAGACTCCGCAACAACCGTCCATTCGAATACAGAAGAACGAAAAAGTAAATGAATATGAAATTCAATTGATGTCTTTCTAAAATAGACAACCAGCCGATATTTTCGATTTCACTTCACGGGGACTTATCGGAATTCACTTATCAAATCAATTTATCAATAAACATTCAATATAATTTCAATTTAGTCAATTCATCATAATGGGTTAGAGTTAAAATCAATTTTCACGGAGTTTAAACACAAGTACAATACACTCTATTCCAAAGTTTTACCAGCCACGTTTCACAGAAAAAGAATGAGATGTAATTGTTCACATCAATTTGAATCTATGAAGTAGATCAACACTGAACGGTTGAATAATTTAGATTGAAAAACTATTGAAATAATCCACAGTTAAAACCAATTGCGATACTGACTTACCAGTTTCTAAATCAAGGTGTGTAAGCAGCTCTCCACTGCATTTCATATAAAAAGTGTCCATATCGCACATTTTATAGCGCCTATGCTAGGTTTTCCTACAATAATTCAATTAACCAAAAGTTGGAGATATAGAATGAATAATACAAAATAAAATTTTAATGTAATAAGATGACAAGTAGTTGAGTGGTTGAGAAGGGATGGAGAAGTGGGATTGTGTGTATTACATATAGCTGAGACATGATTTTTTTAAATCAATGAGATTTTAGTACTCAACTGGGTGAAACTGTGTGAATTTTCTCACCCAGTCTAATTTTATGAGATTTTAGGAACTTTGTGATGGTGTTTTTTGAAAATGGTTCTACCGATTTGACCCCGAAACCACAGTTCTGAGTGAATAAATCCGCGGGTCTAGAAAAAGTATCATGTTGATCATTGTCGAAATTTTGGAATGATACGTGAATAATTTGTGTGTTTAAATTCTGAATAAAAATCACTGTCAGATGAATTTGAACCATTATTCATTAAACTATTCATTATATTATGTATTATTTTGGTTTATTATTTCTGATTATTATTGAGGGTTTTCAAAATGTTGAAATGTTTTTTGTCAGCAATGGTTCAAACGATTGCGCCTCAAAACTAGACAGTATATCGAGTAGCGCATGTCTCATAAGCAATCCACGCAAGAGTCGAAAAGTCGTGACAGAACAAATATTTTTCTACCAGTTTTCAACAAAGTTGTTTTTCAATATAGCACGTATCACTAGAACGCAATTACGGGTCAGATGTAGAATGAACTTGAGGAAAAGGACGCAATCGTCTTGACTACTAATATCTATTGACACTATAGGAGAACGCAGCATGTGTTGCAAGAGAGCGGGAGTATCGCATGAAGATGCGAAAGCGGAGTGCAGAGCGTGCGGAGAGGACAGATTCCAAATTCAAATATTCAATTCGCAATACCAATATAACAGAAAAAATATTTTCACAACTTGAAATAAAACACATTAATCAAATCAATCGATGCGGCTATCCGTCGTAAATTCGAGATCCCGATGTTGAGACGCAAATATTAAGATCATTTGCAAAAGGCTATAGGACCAATTGACCACTAGTGATAGGCGTGGCTAATCACCAGGCCACCCAGATCTATACTTCATGTGGGAATTTAGAGATACTCTGATAGATAAATGGGAAATTTCCCATATAACAAAGCCCATTTGATTGGATGGTCTGTTTTGTGACGTTTATGCGCGGGTCAATCACTAGTCGTCAATTGTATGCCGCAAATTGCAATGCAATATACAGCTTATTTTTCAGAACATTCCAGCTATGATAATGATTATTATGTATTCATAACGAGCCCACCAACTGTAGGTCATTTTGGGGTACGAATGAGCAGGTAATAATTAAACTATGAAGTGATGGTTAGTAAAAGGACGTTTATGCGTGACTCGAACCCACGCTCAATGGTGACATCAGTTTCTAAAGCGGTGTTACTAAAGCGTTGAATGAGCTAAGGAAGACGGTCCGAGATTTCTATATATTATACCATGTAATAAGCATCCTATGTAATTATACAGCCTATTATATGATAAGGTTGCTGTTCGATTTCGATATTTTCGATCGATTCAATAATTCAGGTGTTCGGTTCGTTATAGAATTTTAATATAATACATTGTCTAATCAATTCGATGTCAATACAATGACATATATCGAGTACAAAAAAAAAACGGCAATAGCCAGAATGAGTAATAATTCAAATAGCAGGGTGACGAAAAAAGGGAATACACAACCAAAAGAGAATAAAATCATTCTGTGTATTGTTGTAAAATTGTGACATGTTTTGTGCTAGTTATTATACACTCACCTAACTTCGTCAGTAAAAGTATTTTGGGGTAATAAATTGAAAAAAAAGGTAAAATGGGTGTAAAATAAACTGAAACTGAATCAGTATCACATGAGCGAGATCATGACTTCCAATCTCGATTTTTTCCCCAATCGACATTTTCGATTCGATATTATTTATTTGATTGGATATCGATTGAAAATGTCGATATATTTCGATCCATATTCGATAGTAAAGTTTTAATATTATTTGAAATTTTCATATCGAACGTCAACCCTGAACTATGAGTAGTAGGCTATGTTCCATTCAAAATTCAATCAATTAGAATTATATCCATCTTAGATGTATCAGATTTGTTATATATCTATCTAGCTTATATCTTTTTCTTCTCATCTCAGATGTCAATATTTCGACTGACGTGTTTCATTAATTACGTATATTTTAGTTCTGAAAGAAGTTGATTCAAAATTCAGCTAAAACTGAAGAAAATTGTTGATATTTTTTCATATACCTTTTTTTACGACAAGTTTCGAAGTTTCATATAAATTGTCTTGCCAATATGCTTCCCAGTTTGAGTTAATTATTATTGCTAGAAACTGCTAGCCTGGCAAGATTTCAAAACTTTAGTACACACTTTCTACTAAATTAAAACAAAAACAGATCAAATCAGGGAAGAATACAAAGGAAAATGTGATGGATGGTATTAAAAACATAATTTCCATTGTTTGAAAAATTAATTTATTATACGTAATGACTGTGTACATATAAAATGATCAATGAAGTGAAAATTACTAATTAATAGGTCAATGCCCACAAATATGAACACATACTTCATCAATTAAAAATTTGTTTGTCCCTATTCGATATCCGGGTGGTTAGTGATGATGGTCCTAGTGTCATGATATTCAGCCGTGAGATTAACCATAGTAGCCCCCTCGTCGGTGTCCACCATATCCTCCTAGAAACAAGAAACACACCGTCACATTTAGCTCAGTAGCTAACGCACTCACTTTGTGTGATTCCGAGAGGTGAGGAGCATATTGAACCTCGGTTCGATCCCCGACACCGTCCATCTTCACAGGAGTTCTCTTGGTTTACCTCAATAGTCTAGTCTAATGCCGGGATGGTTCTACAATACGGCAACGACAGCCTCTTTTCCAATATTCTTCTCATTACCTTAGAAACCTCCATATCATAATCCTATCAAATTATTCATCATTCATCCGACGCCAATAGATTCTAGATATCATTTCAGTGCGTCACTAAACCAAATATAAATTAATAAGGAGAATTAAAATGTATGCGTGAGTTCAACGATAGCACTGTACTAATGACTGAGATCTATTGGCGTCCGTGAATGTTGAATGTGGTGACAGAAAAATGAGATGAGAAGGTATTAAAATGATGTCGTAACCTATTGTTAAGAAACCATCCCAGTATGAACTGAACGATAGAGGAGAACCTCGATGCACCTCTGTCAGAATGGTCGACCATGCCGGGAATTAAAGCTCGGTCTCCGAAATGACGATTGAGCGCACTAACCGCACTGACAACCGTATCAGTAAGAAGGTACTTGTGAATTATCGGAGAAATAAAACTGATCATATAATGATTGCGCTGGTAGTAGTGAACAGACGGCGAACAGTATGAAACTCGATAATAAATGATATATTATTAGATATGAGATTGTTCTACTGAACTTAAAAATTTCAGCCTCGATTTGGTACCAAATAACAATGTTTTTACAAATATTTGAACAACCAATTAAAATTTTCTGAGTGCAACTAATATATTATATTGAATTCAAAGTTTTGTATATGTTTATTGCTTGTTTGTTTGTTTGTTCGATTGATTGCTGCTCATTCATCAATTTTGAAATATATTCGGACACAATTAATGTACGCTTGTCTGGGATGAAATACTTGAATACTGGTACTGTTTAGATAACTATGAAAAGTCATTTTTCATTCCAAGTATTTTTTCTGTTACTTTGGGAAATCACCATTTTTATTCACGAATGTTTGTCTGCCATCAAGAGCACCCCGTTCGTACTCGAACTTTTAATTCTTTTTCAAGCAAACTGTATTGAATTTGTGTTTCAGTTTTTAAACTCATATTATTAAAAGCACATTCATTTATATTCAGTAAATTATATTATATCACATGTAGAGGCCTATGTGTATGAGTAAGTTTTGAGAGTAAATTCATCTCATTATACTTCATTATCTCATGAATACATTGAATATAGAAGGGGACTTCGGCAATTCATTTTTTTTTTCAATTGCATATCTGCTAACTGCAGATTCAAGCAGATGGATTCTTACAGTTTTGGATGAATTAATTCGATTATTTCTAAATTCGAGATAGAGAGAATCACATTATTGAGAGTTATTCGAAAGATTCCAATACTAACCAAAGGAGAAGAGTCAAATATAACTGACATATTACTTCAATGTTTGTTTAATTTTATTTTACATATTTTATAATTACCTCCGTATCCTCCATAACCTCCTCCGTATCCTCCATAACCTCCATAACCTCCTCCATATCCTCCATAACCTCCATAACCTCCTCCGTAACCTCCTCTATATCCACCTGAAAAAATACAGTTATTCAATATTAGATATATAATTACTTCACCATAGATGTAAAAAAGAAGAATTTATGAAAAAAATCGGAACAAAAATCACAAATGATAAAATATGGACTTCCATGAGTAACTAAGTTACTGTCATTCCATGATTATAATGAATACAAGAACAATTAATGAAGAAGAGCAAAGAATTAAAAAAAAATAAGGAGAAGAATACCAAGATAATACAAAAACTCGAGTTTTTTTTTCTCCTCAATGTGAATGTTTGAACTGTTCACTGCCCCTGAAATTATTACCTTCATATTATTGTTCTTGGACTATTCGAATACACTGTAAGATGATTGCAAGTGTGTCGGGTTACCAGAGAAATAAGAAAAGTTGTAGACAAACAAATTAATTCCGAAGTCCTGATTGAATCACACAACTTGGGGGACATTGTTGTTCACAACAATGTAGTTCAGTGGAACTTTCTATTAAAAATGCATGGGAGTAGATTCAGTAAAATATCAATTTTTGTGACAACTTTCGAATGGTGTGATATATCGAAATTTTATTATGGATGAAACACAGATATTCTTGTTACCTTCAGGATGGTATAGGTTATAAATATTCAACTCATACCAAATAATTATCAAGCGTATACAGCTGAAAAAATGTTGTTTTTTTACTGTATACGATTTACAACTATGCAATATGAGTTGAATAATTATAACTTTTACCATCTTGCAGGTTTTAATGATACATAATTTTCCTTATTTTCGTATTAGAATGTTGATATCACATAACGTAAAAAAGTTATCACCAACAAAATGAGATTTCGATTAATCAACTCCCACGCGCTCCAATGCTTCAATCTGAGGATTAACGTCAAACCCACGACTAGTGAAAAACAAAGCGGATCAACAGTCTTGAACTCAGCTTCTAGACTTCTAGACAAACTAATATTGGATTAATTAAAAGTTTGGTATAATATACTTCTACCCTAAATTCTTCACTATACACTTCTTCATTTAACATTATTCTTCTGTTTTGATTCAACTTCTGGGTGGTTATTCGACGTGGCTTACCTCCCCAGCCCCTGTGGGCGGATTCTGCCGTCTCCAAGCCTTCGACTAGCTCCTCGGGGACCTCGGCGGGGAAAGCGAGGACCACGGCGACGAGCGCGAAGAGGGCGAGCAAAAGCAACTGTAAGAACAATACATTTTATTAATACAAGAACACAACAATGCACTTCACTTTATCAACAGCTAGAATGAAATGTTACTGAATGATGTATTTATTAATACTGGGTTCAACGATACACTGTAGGCTATTGATGAGTAGAACCTATTGGCGACGGTGGATGATTAATGAAATGATGGAAAGATGAGATGAGTGGTTTCAATACTTTATTATGCGTTTTGGATTGGGAAAGAAACTGTTGTGGCCTGTTGTTAAGGATCCATCCCAGTATCAACCTAAATGACTGAGGAAAACCACTGATATCGTCTATCAGGATGGTCGGACCATGGCAGGAATCGAACCTCGGTCTCAGTAATGACATATCAGTGTGCTGGCCACTCGACCTACCGTCTGAGTAATATATCTCTTCAAATATGTAATTAATATCGATTGTCGTAAACCACTTTACAAGTGAGAGAGATGTAGAAAGAGATAGATAGAGAGATGATGATGGCATGATTCTTTAACTACACAAAAATGCACTCAAAATAAGAATTGATTGATCTAGCGAATAAGACTTCACACATAGGCTCGAGTCCCAGATAAAGAAAGGATTCCAGTAATAGCTTCCAGTTTCGAAAACATACTTTTTCTATAGGATGAGTGAGGCAATAACTCCATCTGTTACAAATGAACGCTGGTCTACCTTTTAGAGTCTGTTGTTAATTTAGAGTGAAAATAAACTTGTATTTGCCATACTAATTTGTCAGTATTTGAATATAATTCCTATTTGATTTATGAATCACATGACAGGTATTTTTTTCAATTCAGTTTTCTATCGGAAATCTTTTTTCACTAATATCTTGCTCAAAGTTTTGACAGCTATGAGTTCATTTCCTTTCGATTGCAATTTTATAGCATACTAGATAACATATTAGCATTTTACGTTTCTCGGAGAAGTTTTGTTGACATTTTTGT